>JANAVB010029819.1:33213419-33418519 GCA_029216955.1 Iris pallida
ACTGCTATAACAATAAATTGTGATCCAACCATGTTAAATGCTGATCCTTGGGGTAGTAAGTTATCTTCACATGTTGTATTCTTTCAGTCCCTACCAAGCTTAGGACAGTTTTTATATCTTTTATATTTTAACAAGGGTTAGATGGAAACTGTTGTAGAGTTCGTGATCATGCCCCCCTTCTTCTTATATATTTACCGCGCACGGTAATATTCTATATGTAACTTTGCCGTATGTTCTGATCCCAAATTTGTGTATGGATATACACCGATGCCGTTAGTGCACGTATGTACATTCTAAAAAAATTGATATGTACCACTATACATCCAATTTACCTATTGACCGATCATGTACATGCACAGTTTTAACTTTAAAACGAATATATTTATTGCTATGATGAAATGTATCTAAATCGGATAAATCAAGATATGCAATGATTACGTTATTTCATCTCTTTCCATCACATGATCAGTATTATATGTTTGTTAGAATCGTTACCTGCTCTCGTCCAAACAGGATATATTGTAGGTATACTTACCGTGGATGAGTTGCTTTGTGATCTTATTATGGGGTTGCCATCGAGGATCAGGCTTTACTTTACGAGGATGTACCTGCGGGAAAACTCGTCTAGTTTGTATAGTTGCTCGGGACTTCTGAGAGTAGTCATGTTTTAGACTACGTATTTTGTAACTGGAACTATATCCAGTTTTATATTTTGGACTTGTACTTGGAACTTATTTAGATACAAGATGACTTTTGTGTTTGGAACATTTCTGACTCATTATTACATATAGAACTGTTAGCACACTTTGGTCTTATCTTATTTGTCTTTAGAACAGCTTACTACGCTTTATCTCAAGCGTAGGATGGATATGACTCGGCCCGGCCCAACAATTTGGGTAGCGGATCGTGACACTGGTGGAACACCTTGTTCATCAAGTTCACGAACACCGTCGGGGAATTAGTTAACCCAAACGGCATCACCATGAACACAAACTGGCCATACCGTGTCCTGAAAGCCGTCTTTGGAATATCCTCCTTCTTCACCTTCACCTGATGATAACCTGACCTCAAATCAATTTTGGAGAATACCTTCGCTCCGCTCAACTGATCGAACAGATCATCGATCCTCGGCTGTAACCACCACTTTTCTAAATGACGATAATTTTAAACTTTTATAAAATTGATTATTTAATAATAGGTTTAAATCATGTTACTGATTTATTGGTAAATTTAATTATTTTAATATCATTAAATTAGTGTATTGTGATTTTAATATTTTGCTAGTGTAACCTTAAAACTGTTTACTCTAAAGACTAACCATGACCTTGGAGACCTAACCCGTGTGATTAGATTAGCTAATTACCACTTTTTAGGCTAAGAGTATTTTGGTCATTTTGTGACTTTTGAATTATTTAGGATTTTGATTAATTGGTAAATTTTAGATTATTTTAATAATATTTAAATTTATGTATTGTGATTTTGGTCATTTTTTATATTTTAATATTTTAGGAATTTTATATTTTAATATTGATTTTATGGGATTTGTTTAGTCGAGTTTGAGTTTCGCTTCGTTCCGACTTGTGTTAGTGACCCTGGTAGCTTAGACTCTAGACGGGACCCCAAAATTAGTTAGTCATGGCCCACAAACCCCACTAATTAAGTTAGCAAGTTTAGACTAATTCCACTTGCTTAGAATGGTTAAATTAGAGACTTAAACTTGACCTTTTTGACCACAAACCTTGTCATGACTTAAGTTGACCCAAAGAAGACTTATAGGGGCATCTTGGACATTTCACATAGGCCCATTAGGGCATGTATGGCCAGCCACCTATAGGGGGAGAGGTGTCCATCTCTTTCATTTCACACTTGCCTCTTTTTTCCCCAAATTTGTTTTTTCCCAAACTTGAGAGCTTCCCTCTTCATTTTGATCTCCAAATCCCTCCATTCTTCTTCCAATCTTCCATCATTTCTTCTCATTCAACCAAGGAGGAGGTGCTAGCAAGGATTGGAAGCAAGGCGCAAGGAAGGGTGTCCATTTTGGAGGAGCTTTCGTGTCGGAACCGTGTCCTTTGAGTGTATCATTGGGATCCCACTTCCAATAGGTATAACCATCTCTCTATTTCAATTTTCCTTGCATTTAAGTTAGATTTGAATCCATAGGATCCATCCCCATGCATGTACAACCATTAGATTTTAATTTGAGGCTCTTTGGAGTCCTCTTTAGGAAGTTTGAATAGGTTTGGTGTCCTACTTGTAGAGTTTCCAATATAGGACACCCCATGTGTTTATGTTTATGCAAATAGGCTATTTTGTGGTTTAATTTCAGTTTTAGGATGGTTAGAGAGTGGATTGATCTTAGTTAGGATGGTTAGAATGAGTTTTATTTGGGTAGCTATGTTGGTATCCAAGTATCTTGGCCTACATGTGTTTCTTTTGTCCAAAACAACCCAAATTCGTCATAATTTTTATCCACGTTTTTAGTAGCCAGAGCAACTTAGAAATGCCATAACTCATAGCTCAAGACTCCGATTAATCTCTCATTTTTTTAAAAGAACCGTATCGAAGTTATCTTTCCAAATATATATATTAGTAGGCCAAATTCGTTCTAAAACTTTCTGTAAAACTGTTTGAGTGTCAGCTGTCCGAAAGATGAACATGTTTCGGTGTTTTCACGATTTCGGGAGCTTTCGGACGCGAAAATGTGATCCGTTTGAAGTTTCAAAAAGCTAATACGAAGGGCTACAACATACTTTAATCCTAGAATTTAGTGAAGGTCCAATTGGTACAGTATTGGTTTTAAGTAGAAGAGTGACTATGCGACATAAGCATTTTGTGTAACCTATGAGCCTAGTATGGATATCATATGAATGTAGGTATTATAGGTTGTCAAAAATATGTATGATATAGTACATATATGTATATATATATATATATATATATATATATATATATATATATATATATATATATATATATATATTATTGTTATGTAATATATGTTAGTATAGTGTGTGCGTTTGAATGAGATAAGGATGTGTGTGGTTAGTGGAGAGAAGTGAGATTGATAGAGGATATGTGCTAGTGTGTGTTTGATGTTATATAGATGGCAGTGTAGTGTGTGTGTTGTGAAGGTGAGAGAGTTGGGAGGATCATGCCATCCTATTTGACTTGAGGCTAGTGTGGTTTGTTGAGTGATTTGTGTTTTGGTTGAGTGGTATTGTGTTTGTATATAGATGTGTGGGGGTGTGTTAGAAGAGAGGGGGTATATTTGGTATATGTGTTGTGTGTATGTTAGTGTTGAAGTAGAGAGGGATTTAGATGTTGTATATATATATGTTAGTATGTTAGTGTTTATATTAGAATCTATGTAGAGGTTAGAAGTATCTTAGAAGTTAGATAGTGATATCTTGTATAAGTTAGATAGTTAGTTGTGTTAGTCTATGTTATTGTTAGTTAGAGATGACATATGTTAGTTGGTTAGAGTTAGAGATGGATATATATACATATGTTATGGTTAGATATTAGTTAGTGGATGTTAGTTGTGTTAGGTTTCTAAGCTAGAATAGATGGTGTCACGACCCGCACCCACTGTGAGGGTACGAGAACGTAACAATGCCCAGCCTACGTCGCAGTGTCGGCGGTAGAACGCTGTCTTAGGTCACAACATCTAACAATATAAAGCTAAACAGTTTATACTCCCCGAATGGGGGTGACATAGCAGAAAGTAAACTCAATCACAACTAAGGCAGATGATAAGATAGAAGATAGATAGATTAAACTGCTGAAAAGAAAGGAAATCCCAAGTACAACAGAGAGTCTAAGTGTCTAAGATAAATACATAACCCCAGTATCAAATATATACAATCATCCCTAGAGTAATATAAATAAAAAACATCCTAGTCTAGTGGGGCCTGCTGCTGGTCCAGGTCCAACATCTTATCTAGGGTAGCACCGTAATAGGTATCCACACCAGCCTCCTCCTCGTCCTCTGTAATATTTTCAACAGGTCCAGTCAGGACATGAGCGAGTACAATACATCTCAACAGATCATAGCAGGTTAGAAAATATAATCATGCAGTAAAGTAAGATATAGATACTGAAGGAAATGCAGTAAGTAAACAGAGAGAGAGTGAACTGTAATAGAAATATCTACTATAAGTAAAGAACTAACAGTGGCTAGTGAGTCAGAGTATAATATAGACATGTAAATGGCATAGGATGATTCTAATGCTACACTATGGAAGGATTCTGATGCTACACTACTTGGATATTATTCACATGTCTACTTCTACTCCCCCGTACCCCCAATTAATACACAAGGATCCAACCAGGTTATGTTATGATTCTATGTAACGGCCCCCGAAGGGTGGTACATAGTAGACCCATAAATGGAGATTCTGGGAAATCCAATAAATGGGATAAGGATTCAAAGAAGACTCTGTGATCATAAGAGTATATGTCACAAGTGATCAAAGAACCAAAGAAGCATGGTGAAACGCCATGTAAGTGAAAGGCACAGAACATAGAGTACCCGATGCTCCCTGAAGGGATAACATCTCAAGAAGGGATCCATATAGTACTAATCCGTGTGACCAACGTAACAGTATCAAGTAAAGTAATTTAATACAGGAAAATAATTCTAAGCAGGATATGAAATGATCAGAGAATGTACTCGCCTAGTATCTGAGTGTCCAACTGAAAAGTACTGTCCGAGGAGTGGTAGTGTCCCGTCCCGCAAAGTCAACCGGAGGAATCGAAACGCCGACGGCGTTCGGCCTTAGCCTTGCAACGGCTTGCTCGGAGACATCGCTCAGGTGGGGTAGTTTCGGTGAATTCTCCTCATCTTTGCCTTCACATAATAAATCGTGTTTTCAACTTGCACAAGTAGGCTTAATAATAAAAGAGATGAATCCACATAGCTAAGGGAATAATCCCGACGGGTCAAAATGAATTAGAACATGGAAAACGTCCCACAGTCGGCTTAGAGTTGGTGCACGGCGTGCTTTGAAAATGACACTCGGTCCTTTGTCCCGTGGCTTGGGAGAAGGAAAGTTGGTCTTCAGTGTAAAAGCTGAGAGTTAGCCTAAGTCATAGGCGTCGTCCGCACAAATGCTTGCTAAAGCATGCACGGTCCTGTCGCGCAAAGCTTGGCATAGCCTTTGCTCGTCCCTTGGGTTATGTTGTAGGCTTGAGTGAGTTAGGCAAAGTTATGTCGGTCGACCTAAGTTATTCTACGTGTTGTTCCGCTCATTCTGCGGTTGTCAAGTTAAATAGTCCCACGATCCCAAGGCCCGTCATATGAAGTATGACTCGAGCGATAGCGTTGCGTAGAACACGAGTCGGTTTAGAGGCACGAGCCACGGTTGGTTCAGTGGAAAGTTAGCCACGGTCGGTCGATACTTAAGGAAACACGTTATGTTCAAGTTAAGTTGGAAGGCTATGCAGTAGCCGTTCCCTGAGTTCAAAGAATATTAAGTCTAAGCGATGGTTAGTCGCCGAGAGGAAATATGTCGGGACTGTGGTTCAGTCGCCGAAGTAACCCTGGTTTGGGCTCTGCAAATGATGTATAAAAAGTGGAAGGAGTAAAGCAAAAGAAGTAAAATGATGATGATAAGACCTTGCATTACGTTAAGTCTAGAAGTTAGCGTAGGCGCGTGGTCATGGACGACTTGTCGACAAGGGGTGGTTCTTCAAGCGGCAACCCGGGGCCACGGGACCGACTCAGCCTAGGAAGAACTGATTGTAGCCGAGCTGGGTAATAGGCAATTGGTAGTATGGAGACTTGCATCGAGGATCGCAACCGGCGGTGCAAGGGTCCCGTTTGCCAGGCTACGTCCAAAATGGCTGGTTAGGCCAGTGACCTTTCATATAGATGTGTCGGCACGGGCGGTAATCCGCGTGGGTGCCTTTGGATTGAGTTGAATATGTATGAGTTAAAAAGACACAACGTCTGAGCCTAAGATTTGGCTACAGCGAAGGCGTCGTACTTCGGCACGAGATGTGGCATCGAGTGTTAAGTTGTTGGGCACGGCCTCAAAATATGAGGCACGGCCGTGTTGTCACAACACAAGTGTAGGCGAGACTAAGCGAGACGGCACTGCCTCGGAGATATTGAAGCACGAATCGAGTATGGCACGACCGAGTCGTTACGTCCCAGAGTTTTGGCATAAAGGACATGTATAAGTCGGTGCGTCGACAATGCAAGCACGAGAAAGGTCTAGAGGCAAGGAAATGGAGTCTTTCGTGTAGTTGCGTCTCCGATTATGGCCGTAAGGCAAACACGACTTGATAGGTTAACGTTGTTGGCACGAGGAGTAGTCTAGAGACAAAGTATGAGTTAACGTTGACGTTGCAAGCACGGGATGGTTCCGATACACAAGTTGCGCTAAGGCGCCGGTCCTAAAACTGATCCTAAGGCAAGAATAGAAAGACAATCGTAAAAAGGGTTTTGTTGCACAAAGTAAATAAAACGTGTAGGTTTTGTATGGGTGGGCGAGGAGCTCACTCCACCAGTACAGTAGTACTGACACCCACACAGTGTTCATGTGCAGGCACAGGTAGAAGCTCGTGGCACGGAGCTCGCTTGGATGCGTCGAGGCACGAAGTTCCTTGGCGATTCGAAGCATGCGGCCACGTGGATTGAAGACTTATACAGGACATAATGTATGGACATCGCCTTCCGAAGCTTCCGCTTGCTCAAGCATTGTAATCGAGAGATGAGAGAGAGCAGAGTGACTTGTAAATAAGAGAAAAGTGAGCACGAGAGACATTGTAATTTGGCCTTGCGCCCACAAATGTAATCTTGTATTCAATATCAATAAAGAGATTCTTTTGAATGACTTGTGTTCATGTGTTCTTCTTTAAATTCCGCTGCAATGTATTCAATGATTCTGCTTGGGACTTCTGTGCGACGACCCCGTCGCCGCCGATGTAATCGGCCGTTATGAAACTGCCTTGTACGAGCGCAATCTAGGCTCGTGCGGCATCACGCCTTAGCGAGGACGATCGCTCCTACGGGAGCGGGGCATGACATAGTGGTATCAGAGCACGACTTTACGTCCTTGGACCGTCGATTGAATTCTTTAACTTCGGTGTTTCCGCAAAACTCTGTTGCTTCCGCAAGTTGTTATCGTTGGTGCGCTCTCTCTCAAATGTCCCTCGGCATGTCCATACAATAAGTCTAAATATTTTCGAAAGCTCGTACATGCGTTCGCTCGAACGCATCGATAGGCCGTTGCCGAACTCATTGGAGGCCTTTGTGCTGAATGTTGCAAACTTGACTCGATAGAAAACAGGTGCTAATGTTAACAAGTCGCGTGCATGCCAAATTAGTCCAACGTCGACCCTGGCAATTAAGCGTACAAAATTGGAACATCGTCCGTACGAGATAGCAATGCACACGGCCTTTCGGCTAAGTTGTGCCGTGCGTCACGCACCTCGACCTTTCGGTGCAAACAAGACGCGAGCAATATTAAATATCGCTCGGTTGGGAACGGAGCTACACTTAGAGTGTCTATCGATAGGAACGCTATCGAACTAACGCTTAGGCGTACACGAAAGATTGATTTGGATTTTGAGGAAATAGTACAAACGACTTAGTGCGTCGATACGACGCGAGCGACTACGCTAGTGATTTGTCGAACGAATCTGAAGGACGTCTTAGTGCATGATGCGAATGTGATTGAGGACTAGATCATATGGCTTGGATCCGAGTGGTGTATGTGATAGGTTCGGAGAAGAATAAGAATGAGTGTCGATGACTAGTCGAGTGGCTCGAATCCGAGTGGTGTATAGATTTTTCTGGAAATCGTTCAAGCAAGATTGAGGATTTCGAGTAACGAGTATATCGGCGAGGCGATGCGATCGCGCAAAGCCTTAGAACACGTCACACTTAGTTGGTCGTGACTTCGAATGTCCCGAACGAGCATCTCGTTCGGACAACTTGTGAATGAGCAACGCGAATTAGAAAACGATTTGGAACGATGAATGAAAATGAATGGTCTTGATCGAGAAAACTTAGGGGATCGTGCGTGCGATATCGGATTGATGCAACTGAAATGTAACTTGAGTTTTGAATAATGATCTTGAAACGAGCTTGAGGAAAAGCAACTGAACTTGATCTTGAGTATTGAGAAAATTGTGGAATATCCAATTCGGACAACAACATCATCGCACGACTCGAAATTGGTTGCAAAGGAAGATCGTCAGGTTACGCATATCGTCGATGGTATTGAGGCGTATCAAAGATCGATATGCGATAACTCGGGGGTACTCTGACTCGGCAAATGACGATCGTGCAAATATCATTATTCCGATGGATGTTGTAATCGAGATGTTAAAATGTGTCGAAGAAAAGATAGACTTGGCTCGAGGATTTTCTAAGTTGAACGAATGACGATCGAACTTGGCTTGGATGAAAACTGGAATGTTTGGATTTGCTTTGTCGATAACCACAATATTGACGTTCTTGTCTTATGCGAGCGCTACTCCAGCCTCGCACATACGTCACGTCGATTAGGGCGATCACTCTGCGTGAGCGCTGGTATGGTAATTCATACAGCGGGAGTGATCGAACTTGTACGGTGCGACAAATTGTGCTTCGACTTATGGTTTGATGCGAGGATAGACTCGAGATTGAATTGGTGTGCTTGGCGATTGAACTTAAGGATTGAGTAGGTCCAATCCGTGTATCGAGAATGAATGAGTCTAAACTCAAACAAGAGTTACGTCCCGATGAGAATGATTATTCCGCGGGTGCGTTGCATGGTGATTCATGAACCACCGCGGATAATCGAACTCGCGTGAGATTGGGGCACAACGTATTTTCGAGCTAGATGACCTCGTGATCGAATACATGAATTGGTTAGAATTGGTGATTTGAATGGATTCGAATACGCGCAATGAATGCGTTGATGCGAATAGGTGATCGTGCTCACTGTTTAGAAATCTGAGTGACGCGAGCTTGGGTAGAAAAACTCCGTACTACCGACTATGGTTTGACCCTAGGATTGGGGTCAGTGTTGGCATTATTGTTGGGAAACTATGATTTCAATCCTGACATTGACTTAGCCTCGCAAAGATTGGCCTAGCGGTTAGGCAAAACGCCCCTGTCGCAAGTGTTATCGATTAAAGGATTGATCTTGAGGATTGGTTTGAATGGATAGCATGAATCACGAACGTAGAAAACCCTGCTCACGAGGCTCGGCTGACATGCATATATTTCAGGGACGCCTGGGTATGTGCACGATGCGACTCGAGTGAGAATGACAAATTTTCTATCATGCGGCTTGGCTGAATGCATATATTTTGGGGATGCTTGGAATGCGTGCACGATCCAGCCAAGTAATACGACGAGTTCAAGCAAGGCTTGAAAGATGGGAGTGTGTCGAGATCTTGAAATCGTGTTAAAGGAAAGATTGATAATAGTGCGAGCGTGGCTCGGAATCGAAGGAACGCGTAGGCAAAATATGTACGATTAAGTCTTGGCCATAGAAATGGTAGGATAGCTTACCTTCAGGAAAGTCTCGAGGACGAGACTTGTTCTGAGTGGTGTATGATGTAGTGCCCTGTCCCGCAAAGTCAATCGGAGGAATCAAAACGCCGACGGCGTTCGGCCTTAGCCTTGCAACGGCTTGCTCGGAGACATCGCTCAGGTGAGGTAGTTTCGGTGAACTTTCCTCATCTTTGCCTTCACATAATAAATCGTGTTTTCAACTTGCACAAGTAGGCTTAATAATAAAAGAGATGAATCCACATAGCTAAGGGAATAATCCCGACGGGTCAAAATGAATTAGAACATGGAAAACGTCCCACGGTCGGCTTAGAGTTGGTGCACGGCGTGCTTTGAAAATGACACTCGGTCCTTCGTCCCGTGGCTTGGGAGAAGGAAAGTTGGTCTTCGGTGCAAAAGCTGAGAGTTAGCCTAAGTCATAGGCGTCGCCCGCACAAATGCTTGCTAAAGAATGTACGGTCCTGTCCCGCAAAGCTTGGCATAGCCTTTGCTCGTCCCTTGGGTTATGTTGTAGGCTTGAGTGAGTTAGGCAAAGTTATGCCGGTCGACCTAAGTTATTCTACGTGTTGTCCCGCTCATTCTGCGGTTGTCAAGTTAAATAGTCCCACGATCCCAAGGCCCGTCATATGAAGTATGACTCGAGCGATAGCGTTGCGTAGAACACGAGTCGGTTTAGAGGCACGAGCCACGGTTAGTTCAGTGGAAAGTTAGCCACGGTCGGTCGATACTTAAGGAAACACGTTATGTTCAAGTTAAGTTGGAAGGCTAGGCAGTAGCCGTTCCCTGAGTTCAAAGAATGTTAAGTCTAAGCGATGGTTAGTAGCCGAGAGGAAATATGTCGGGACTGTGGTTCAGTCGCCGAGGTAACCCTGGTTTGGGCTCTGCGAATGATGTATGAAAAGTGGAAAGAGTAAAGCAAAAGAAGTAAAATGATGATGATAAGACCTTACATTACGTTAAGTCTAGAAGTTAGCGTAGGCACGTGGTCATGGACGACTTGTCGACAAGGGGTGGTTCTTCGAGCGGCAACCCGGGGCCACGGGACCGACTCGGCCTAGGAAGAACTGATTGTAGTCGAGCTGGGTAATAGGCAATTGGTAGTACGGGGACTTGCATCGAGGATCGCAACCGGTGGTGCAAGGGTCCCGTTTGCCAGGCTACGTCCAAAATGGCTGGTTAGGCCAGTGACCTTTCATATAGATGTGTCGGCACGGGCGACAATCCGCGTGGGTGCCTTTGGATTGAGTTGAATATGTATGAGTTAAAAAGACACAACGTCTGAGCCTAAGATTTGGCTACAGCGAAGGCATCGTACTTCGGCACGAGATGTGGCATCGAGTGTTAAGTTGTTGGGCACGGCCTCGAAATATGTGGCACGGCCGCGTTGTCACAACACAAGTGTAGGCGAGACTAAGCGAGGCGGCACTGCCTCGGAGATATTGAAGCACGAATCGAGTATGGCACGACCGAGTCGATACGTCCCAGAGTTTTGGCATAAAGGACATGTATAAGTCGGTGCGTCGACAATACAAGCACGAGAAAGGTCTAGAGGCAAGGAAATGGAGTCTTTCATGTAGTTGTGTCTCCGATTATGGCCGTAAGGCAAACATGACTTGATAGGTTAACGTTGTTGGCACGAGGAGTAGTCTAGAGACAAAGTATGAGTTAACGTTGACGTTGCAAGCACGGGATGGTTCCGGTACACAAGTTGCGCTAAGGCGCCGGTCCTAAAACTGATCCTAAGGCAAGAATAGAAAGACAATCGTAAAAAGGGTTTTGTTGCACAAAGTAAATGAAACGTGTAGGTTTTGTATGGGTGGGCGAAGAGCTCACTCCACCAGTACAGTGGTACTGACACCCACACAGTATTCATGTGCAGGCACAGGTAGAAGCTCGTGGCACGGAGCTCGCTTGGATGCGTCGAGGCATGGAGTTCCTTGGCGATTCGAAGCGTGCGGCCGCATGGATTGAAGACTTATACAGGACATAATATATGGATATCGCCTTCCGAAGCTTCTGCTGGCTCAAGCATTGTAATCGAGAGATGAGAGAGAGCAGAGTGACTTGTAAATAAGAGAAAAGTGAGCACGAGAGACATTGTAATTTGGCCTTGCGCCCACAAATGTAATCTTATATTCAATATCAATAAAGAGATTCTTTTGAATGACTTGTGTTCATGTGTTCTTCTTTAAATTTTGCTGCAATGTATTCAATGATTCTGCTTGGGACTTCTGTGCGACGACCCCGTCGCCGCCGATGTAATCGGCCGTTATGAAACTGTCTTGTACGAGTGCAATCTAGGCTCGTGCGGCATCACGCCTTAGCGAGGACGATCGCTCCTACGGGAGCGGGGCATGACAGGAGTGGTGTCTGGCTCCTATTTAGAACAGCACAAGTCACAACAAGTCCAGAATGGTAAAATGAAACACTACAATGCATTCTACATGAATCTAGGTCAATCTAAGCCAAAGTCAACTCTTGGTCAACTCTGGTCAACCCTAGAAGTCAAACTAGGTCAACTATGGTCAAACTAGGTCAAACTAGGTCTAACAAGTCTAAATTGGTCTAACTAGTCTACACTAGTCTAGCAAGTCCATTCTAGGTCTAACAAAGCTGTACAAGCCCAATCTAGGCTTACTAGTCAAACAGGCACATACAGGCCATAGGCTAAGAGACTAGGCCATAGGCTAAGGCTATACCATGCCTAAGCCAACCATAAATCACCTATACACAAGTCAATCATTAATCTAAAAGGATACCCTTATAGATATATTTACAAACTAATATAAGAATACACATATTGATATATAGGCTCCTATGCATATCACATATACAATATCTATATCCATATTACCAATATGGTACACATATTAGCATATAGGAATACCTACCATATACATAAATTATCTATATATACATTCACACATATACATATATACATGAGAAATGAAAGTGTGTGTCATGGGTATGTGAGAGAGTGAACTCATGTGTGTGTGACAGTGAGACATTGGTGTGTGTGTGTGTAGGAATATTCATGAGAGCATGTGTGTGTGTGTGGGTGTAGAGGACTGAAAAACAGTGAAGGGTGTGATAGTAACATGAATGTGTGTGTAGGTTAGTGTAAAATCAGTGAGAAATAGTAAGTATGTGTGTGTGGGTTAGGGAGGACATGTGTGTGAGTGTATAATAGTGAGAAAACAGTGTGACAGTTCAAGAACAGGAAATCAGTGTACAGGGAAATGCAATGGGGTACAAACAGTGAAGTTCAAGATACAATATCCTGAAATCAGTTAAGGAACTAAATACAATTGAAGAAGGAAGGGAAATCAGTTCATGACAGCAGGAAATACATTTTAGGTTTAAGGAAATAATAACAGTGATATAGGGAATCAGTTCTTAGTGAATAAATCCATCACTCACATACCAATACCAATCCCAGGTTCAATAGGAATTAGTTAACTAATTCCCAATAAATTAACCAACTTAAACTTCAAAATCAGTTCACAGAAATCAGTCTAAACAGCCTATACTTCATTCCCAGATTTTTGAACCCAATCCACATCAAATCAAACCCAAATTCAACACATACTTAGATAACACATAGGTGAACACATTAGAGGTTTTAACCCACACTAATTAGCAGTAAAAATAGATTAAAATTGATAAAAAAATCGAGATTTGAAAACTGGGAACACAGGAAAAATAGGGACTGTTATTAAGGTTTCAGAATTTGGGGAAACTGAGAAATGATCAATGAAATTTAATTAAAACACCAATTTAAAGGTTGGTAATGTAAATATACATTGTGCACGTGTCATGTGATAAGTTTGTGTCCACCCAAGTAGACACAAACGTGTCCAATCCATTTAAAACCCGAAATCAGAAAACTGGACACATGTAGTGTACAATCATCGTACACGTGTACACAGTGTCCGTGCACTCGACCCGACGCAACACAAGCCACGTGGTTGTGTCCAAGTGTCGACCAAGTGTAGGGCTAGGGTTAGGACACCCTGCCATGTGTCCACGATACGTGTGCGTGAGACAAGACACACGTATCAGTGCTCGAATTTAACAGCACTCGGCACAGTGCAAAATCAGTGCGCACGTTCGTGCGTGTCCGACACGACACGTGGGGCTCTGAAACTTGGGGAGCCCCGTGTCAGTATCAGTTCTGAGACACACGCCAAGTTTTACGTGTCGGGGAGCCGTGTCCAGCGTGCTGTGTCCCCCGAAATGCAGGGCATGCACAGTGCCTGTGCACGCGCACGCGCGACAGTGTGTTCGCGTGTCCGTGCAGACTCGACACGACACGAAAATGACACAAGGACTCAAGAAACATGTAAGTGACATCTAAACCTAATTTTCTGTTCAAATACTTTCCTCAAAATCATACGAAATGCCCATTGGGGCATTTTATCAAACACATGCCATGTGACACTGATACGTGTCCAAATAGGATACGAAAAGGACACGAATTCTAGGATTTCCTATTCCTATAGTTAGGTTAGGCCTAGGGCTCCCTAGATATGCAATAAAATCAGAATTCTATGGTATAGAATGAAAGTTACCTATATGTGTCAAATCCTTTAAAAAGCTCCACAAAGAGGTGTTCTTCTTGATAGCCAACTCCTCCAATTTGCTCCCAAGCTGCGATTACTTGACACCAACAGCAAGTAGGGAAAAATTAGAACCCATTGCAATTGGTTTGGGTGAAAAAGGAATTAAAATGGATTTTCTATGATTTATTGAAGATGGGGCTTACCTCTTTCTAAAACTTGGCAAAATTCCTAATGGAGGCTAGCCCTAACTTTGAGGAGTATTAAATAGGATGGGGGAGACCAATATGACCAGCCATGGTCTGATTAGGGTTAGGGTTTGCCTACATAGTGTGGCCCTATGGGCTTTAAGGCTAGTTATTGATTTAAGGTTTAATCACAAGTCCTGGCTTATGACTTAAAAATTGAACTTAAGTCAAATAACCAAACCATGGGTCAACTCTAGTCTAACTAGGGTTACATAACCTAACCAAATCCAAACTCAACTAGTGTTAGCTCCTAGGTTAGTCTACCATGGTCATTGCTAGTCAAAGTCAACCTAGTCAACCCTCACTCAAACAATTTCAAAATAAATTCTAAAAATTCCCATAAATTCAAATAAATTATAATAAATTCAAATAACCCCAAAAATGACAAAAATATCCTCAAACTAGAAATGATAAATGAAATACCCTAATCATAAGTCATGATTTTAAATAGTTTAAAAAGATTAAAAAAATCACCAAGAATCATAATATGAATTAAATATAAATAAATAATAATTATAATTACAAAATTTCAAAATTAACTTCATCTGGAAAACTGGGTGTTACAGATGGTTAGAAGTTATATGTTAGAGTTGGTTAGTATCTTGTATTAGAGATATAAGTTAGGATATAGAGTGATATCTAGAGATACCATAGTAGTATCTTAGGATATTTTGGGTATTTGCCTATTATCTTAAGGTAATGTATTTACCTACAAGATAAAGGGGACTTACCTACAAGGTAGAGGGAATTTACTTTATACTAAGGTATTGGCTACTAAGGTATTGACTATCGAATATTCAGGGTGGATGGTTAGAGGCTAGATATTTAAGGTATTAGTATTAGAGGTTAAGGTATTAGTTTCCAACCAAGTTAATGTTTTATCTTACCTTAAGGTAATGGGTTTACCTTATTACAAGATAAGGTATTGGGTTTATCTATGTAACTAAGGTTAGATATCTAAGTTATTGGTTAGCTAGTAGCTTAGGATAGATATTAGATATCTAAGATTGGTAACTTGGAAGTTAAGGTATTTATACCTAGACTAAGGTATTGGGTTTTCAACTAAGGTATTGGTATTAGGATATTAATAGGGCTAAGGTATATGATATCTTGGGATAAGATATAGGTTGGTATCTTACTAGTATCAAGTATCTACGTTAGTTGTCTTAGGATGTAGATGAGTGGGTATCCTAAGATACAAATCAGTATCTTAGAGGATAAATTAGTAGGCTAAGGTAATGTCTAAGGTATTGACAAGGTAATGGGGATTACCTATAGTCTAAGGGTAAGGTATTGGTAGGATATTGAGATAGACGGTGAGATACTAGTCTAAAGTATTAGTAGGATCTATTAGCCTATGTTAGTGACTTATCTACTAACCTAAGGTAATATATTACTAAGGTAAGGGTATTACCTAGTATCTAAGGTATTGGGTTATCTTGGTAGGTAATGGTTAGACTTGGGTTATCTTGGTAGGTAATGGTTAGAAGTGGATTATCTTGGTAGGTAATAGTTAGAAGTGGGTTATCTTGGTAGGTAATGGTTAGAAGTCGGTTATCTTGGTAGGAAATGGTTAGAAGTGAGTTATTTTGGTAGGTAAAGGTTAGGAATAGGATACTTGACTTAGATTTTACCCTGTTTGACTAAGGTTGACTATTTTTACTCAAATCCAACTACAAATCAATATTAGACCTAGAATGGATTAGAAGTTGACCAGAGATGACCAGTTGACCAAAAGTCAACTGTTGGTCAACCCTTGACCTAGTATGATCTAGATTGACTTGGTTTGACCTTGTTTGACCTAATTTGATTTTGTTAGACCTAGTATGACTTAGTATTACTTATATTTACTTAGATTGACTTAGCATGACCTAATTTGATCTAGTTTGATTTAGTTTGACTTACTTGACTTGTTGTGACTTAGTTTGACTGAGTTTGACCTAGATTTGCATAGCATATACAAGAAATCATGTCATACACTGTTAAACCTTAATTAACTCATGATATCTCATCTTTAGGTCTGTGACATCACTCTGAGCATCTATTCTCACCGACAGCTCAGGACCGCAGGTAAGTACATTTACTGATAGTTTTTATTATCTTGATATCTGCTATTTTTGATTCAGTTGTAGTGTCTTACTTGATTCCCGACACGATGGTTCACGGACTAGTATATGTCGGATCCTGTCATGAGATGTTATTCCTGGACTTTCCTGGTATATTGGTACATTGCTCGACTTGTTACCTATACTTGTATAGATATTAACTTGGGAGTGGGTTGGCCCCCTACTTTTGAGTCTCGCATTATTACGTGTCATGTCCGGATCCATTATACTATTCGGGGATAGAAAGTTATCAGTGGTTGTGTGATCAAATCCCTACTTGTTCTTCACACTCGTACCTGTTACTTGTTTATAGCTATACCCTCGTCTCACGACGGGTAAAGCCTGACCCTACTTGTTCATAGCTTTCCATGGTGGCCGGCCTGATCTTGCTCTTTTGTACACCTGTTCATAGCCGGTCAGATAAAACAGCCTGATCTGGACCTAAGCCGATCACATAACGCACTAATAATTCTTGGTACCTTTTATGTTTACTTTATACATCATATATTCTGTATTGTTCTACATTCCAGTATTTTATACCCTGACATGATATCCAGTTTTACATATCATGTTTATATTCCAGTCTTGATATTTCATCTTGTATTTCATTATAATTGTGTCTTATAGAATTTGTCAATTCACATGGAACTGCTGTTAGCATTTGTACTTGCTCATATCCTGACAGGATAACCCCATTGATGTTTACAGATGATATAGATGCTGACTGCTCGACCTTCTATGGGTTTGGCATAGACGGTGAATACTACATGGACATCCATGCGGAGCCGGTGTCCGTTGAGGACGCACCGCCTACTCAGACTTAGACTAGTTAGGCTTGACTGGACTGTGATCCAGCTAGTACTTGAGACTTGTAGTATACTTATTATTTTAGGATCTTGTTACTCTTTGAACACTAAACTTGTGTGGGATCTTGCATCTATTCCTATTTTTTTCTATCATATCTTTCATATTTTGTGCTATCTTCCTTAGTTGTCTTGTGATTGAGTTGTGACATTATATACCTCCGTGCGGAGATGGCAGGTACCTTTATATTGTATCTAGATGTTGTATGTCATAGACGACCTATACAGCGTTCTACTGCTGATTCTGTAGCGTAGGCTGGACGTACCCACGTGCTCATACCCCAACTTAGGGTACGGGTCGTAACATATTTTTATGGTGGCCAATGCAGGTCAAAAGTCGTAATTAGTGCGATATCATTGGTACTCGACTTAGAGTGCTTCTACGATCCTGCTATAGATTTAGAAGATATAGGCTATAGGCTAAGGATACTCAATCACAGTCAGGACTTCTTGAGAAGATTCCAGGGATGACACTTGAGAATCTCATGAAAAACTATCTCAAAATTTGGTTCCAACTGTTTCTGTATGTTCTTCATTATCCGTGGTTGAATTTGATTCTTGGTATTCATTGATTTTCTACCAGGATAAACCTTTGGACTAATTTACCTCGGTTATGGAATCTAGAGTCTTCCACAGCCATATTAGCAGGCATGGCGAAGACATAGGGTCTGATTTTGGATGTATTTTTTAGGTTGTGGAAATTTATGATTTTCGCAGCCAAGCTAGCGGCAATGCAAAAATTTTAAATACCATAATTCTAGAGGTATGTACCTTAGTTGTGGACTCTATGGATTATCGCAGCCATAAATACTGGTGTGACGAAGATTCTGGTAACATAGTTCTGGATAGACGGGTATGATTATCAGATTTTAGAATAGATACAATATAGATGGTGCCCTAGTATGATGGAATAGAATATCAGTGTGGATGTTACTTGAGTATCATGAATTACATAGGGGAAGCTAGGCCACCTGTAGCGCAGCACCGTGCCCCGTACCATCAGAGGGATATACCCCAGAGGGGCAGGGCTTTTGCGCTGACAGTGGAGTAGACCGACGCTACGGGTGACGGATTAGCAGGTCTGTCATTCCTGTTCTTCTTTCCATCTTGTTGTGTGATTCCTTTAATACCTGTCAGGATATTTTGTGCTGTTATAGATAGTATAGTGACCCTAATCAAGATCGTGATATCACGACCAGTAGGACCACAATTTGCATATTTTAGATATAGTTTTCTCGACCTTGATTGTTGGGGGTTTAACCTAGAAGGAGTACGACCATCTTAATTTCGAGGACGAAATTTTTCTAAGGAGGGTATATTTGTAACCACCGCTTTTCTAAAATGAGAGTAATTTTGAACTTTTATAAAATTGATTATTTAATAATAAGTTTAAATCATGTTACTGATTTATTGGTAAATTTAATTATTTTAATATCATTAAATTAGTGTATTGTGATTTTAATGTTTTGCTAGTGTAACCTTAGAACTTTTTAGTCTAGAGACTAACCATGACCTTGGAGACCCAACCTGTGTGATTAGATTAGCTAATTACCACTTTTTAGGCTAAGAGTATTTTGGTCATTTTGTGACTTTTAAATTATTTAGGATTTTGATTAATTGGTGAATTTTAGATTATTTTAATAATATTTAAATTTATGTATTGTGATTTTGGTCATTTTTCATATTTTAATATTTTGGGAATTTTTATATTTTAATATTGATTTTATGGGATTTGTTTAGTTGAGTTTGAGTTTCGTTTCGTTCCGACTTGTGTTAGTGACCCGGGTAGCTTAGACTCTAGATGAGACCCCAAAATTAGTTAGTCATGGCCCCCAAACCCCACTAATTAAGTTAATAAGTTTAGACTAATTCCACTTGCTTAGAATGGTTAAATTAGAGACTTAAACTTGACCTTTTTGACCACAAACCTTATCATGACTTAAGTTGACCCAAAGGAGACTTGTAGGGGCATCTTGGACATTTCACATAGGTCCATTAGGGCATGTATGGCCAGCCACCTATAGGGGGAGAGGTGTCCATCACTTTCATTTCATACTTGTCTCTTTTTTCTCCAAATTTGTTCTTCCCCAAACTTGAGAGCTTCCCTCTTCATTTTGATCTCCAAATCCCTCCATTCTTCTTCCAATCTTCAATCATTTCTTCTCATTCAACCAAAGAGGAGGTGCTAGCAAGGATTGGGAGCAAGGAAGAATGTCCATTTTGGAGGAGCTTTCGTGTTGGAACCGTGTCCTTTGAGTATATCATTGGGATCCCACTTCCAATAGGTATAACCATCTCTCTACTTCACTTTTTCTTGTATTTCAGTTAGATTTGAATCCATAGGATCCACCCCCATGCGTATACAACCATTAGATTTTAATTTGAGGCTCTTTGGAGTCCTCTTTAGGAAGTTTGAATAGGTTTGGTATCCTACTTGTGGAGTTTCCAATATAGGACACCCCATGTGTTTGTGTTTATGCAAATAGGCTATTTTGTGGTTTAATTTCAGTTTTAGGATGGTTAGAGAGTGGATTGATCTTAGTTAGGATGGTTAGAATGAGTTTTATTTAGATAGCTATGTTGGTATCCAAGTATCTTGGCCTACATGTGTTTTTTTTTGTCCAAAACAACCCAAATTCGTCATAATTTTTATCCACATTTTTAGTAGCCGGAACAACTTAGAAATGCCATAACTCCTAGCTCAAGACTCTGATTAATCTTTCATTTTTTTTAAAAAACCGTATCGAAGTTAGCTTTCCAAATATATATATTAATAGGCCAAATTCGTTCTAGAACTTTCTGTAAAATTGTTTGAGTATCAGGTGTCCGAAAGATGAACGTATTTCGATGTTTTTACGATTTCGAGAGCTTCCGGACACGAAAATGCGATCCGTTTGAAGTTTTGGAAAGCTAATACGAAGGGCTACAACATACATTAATCCTAGAATTTAGTGAAGGCCCAGTTGGTACAGTTTTGGTTTTAAGTAGAAGAGTGACTATGCGACATAGGCATTTTGTGTAACCTATGAGCCTAGTATGGATATCATGTGAATGTAGGTGTCATAGGTTGTCAAAAATATGTATGATATAGTACATATATGTATATATATATATTATTACTATGTAATATATGTTAGTATAGTGTGTGCGTTTGAATGAGATAAGGATGTGTGTGGTTAGTGGAGAGAAGTAAGATTGATAGAGGATATGGGCTAGTGTGTCTTTGATGTTGTATAGATGGTAGTGTAGTGTGTGTGTTATGAAGGTGAGAGAGTTGGGAGGATCATTCCATCCTATTTAACTTGAGGCTAGTGTGGTTTGTTGAGTGATTTATGTTTTGGTTGAGTGGTATTGTGTTTGTATATAGATGTGTGTGGGTGTGTTAGAAGAGATCAGATTTGGTATATGTGTTTGTGTGTGTGTTAGTGTTTGAATAGAGAGGGATTTAGATGTTGTATGTATGGATATGTTAGTATGTTAGTAGTTATGTTAGAATCTATATAGAGGTTAGAGGTATCTTAGAAGTTAGATAGTGATATCTTGTATAAGTTAGATAGTTAGTTGTGTTAGTCTATGTTATTGTTAGTTAGAGATGACATATGTTAGTTCGTTAGAGTTAGAGATGGATATATATATACATATATGTTATGGTTAGATATTAGTTAGTGGATGTTAGTTGTGTTAGGTTTCTAAGTTAGAATAGATGGTTAGAAGTTATATGTTAGAGTTGGTTAGTATCTTGTATTAGATATATAAGTTAGGATATAGAGTGATATCCTGAGATACCATAGTGGTATCTTAGAATATTTTGGTTATTTGTCTATTACCTTATGGTAATGTATTTACCTACAAGGTAAAGGAGACTTACCTACAAGGTAAAGGGGATTTACTCTATACTAAGGTATTAGCTACTAAGGTATTGACTATCTAATATTTAGGGTGGATGGTTAGAGGCTAGATATTTAAGGTATTAGTATTAGAGGTTAAGGTATTAGTTTCCAACCAAGGTAATGATTTATCTAAACTTAAGGTAATGGGTTTACCTTATTACAAGGTAAGGTATTAGGTTTACCTATGTAACTAAGGTTAGATATCTAAGTTATTGGTTAGCTAGTAGCTTAGGATAGATATTAGATATCTAAGATTGGTATCTTGGTAGTTAAGGTATTTATACCTAGACTAAGGTATTGGGTTTTCAATTTAAGTATTGGTATTAGGATATTAATAGGGCTAAGGTATATGGTATCTTGGGGTAAGATATAGGTTGGTATCTTACTAGTATCTACATTAGTTGTCTTAGGATGTAGATGAGTGGGCATCCTAAGACAAAAAATCAGTATCTTAGAGGGTAAATTAGTAGGCTAAAGTAATGTCTAAGGTATTGACAAGGTAATGGGGATTACCTATAGTCTAAGGGTAAGGTATTGGTAGGATATTGAGATAGACGGTTAGATACTAGTCTAAAATATTAGTAGGATCTATTAGCCTAGGTTAGTGAGTTATCTACTAACCTAAGGTAATATATTACTAAGGTAAGGGTATTACCTAGTATCTAAGGTATTGGGTTATCTTGGTAGGTAATGGTTAGACTTGGGTTATCTTGGTAGGTAATGGTTAGACTTGGATTATCTTGGTAGGTAATGGTTATAAGTAGATTATCTTGGTAGGTAATGGTTAGAAGTGGGTTATCTTGGTAGGTAATGGTTAGAAGTCGGTTATCTTGGTAGGTAATGGTTAGAAGTGAGTTATCTTGGTAGGTAAAGGTTAGGAATAGGATATTTGACTTAGATTTTACCCTGTTTGAGTAAGGTTGATTGTTTTTACTCAAATCCAACTACAAGTCAATACTGGACCTAGATTAGATTATAAGTTGACCAGAGATGACAAGTTGACCAAAAGTCAACTGTTGGTCAACCCTTGACCTAGTATGATCTAGATTGACTTGGTTTGACCTTGTTTGACCTAGTTTGACTTTGTTAGACCTAGTATGACTTAGTATGACTTAGATTTACTTAGATTGACTTAGCATGACCTAGTTTGATCTAGTTTGATTTAGTTTGACTTACTTGACTTGGTTTGACTTAGTTTGACTGAGTTTGACCTAGATTTGCATAGCATATACTAGAAATCATGTCATACACTGTTAAACCCTAATTAACTCATGATATCTCATCTTTAGGTCTGTGACATCACTTTGAGCATCTATTCTCACCGACAGCTCAGGACTGCAGGTAAGAACATTTACTGATAGTTTTTATTGTCTTGATATCTGCTATATTCAATACAGTTGTAGTATCTTTCTTGATTCCCGACACGATGGTTCACGGACTAGTATACGTCGAATCCTGTCATGAGATGTTATTCCTGGACTTTCCTGGTATATTGGTACATTGCTCGACTTATTACCTGTACTTGTATAGACATTGACTTGGGAGTGGGCTGCCCCCCTGCTTTTGAGTCCCGCGTCATGATGTGTCATGTCCGGATCCATTATACTATTCAGGGATGGGGAGTTATTAGTGGTTGTGTGATCAAATCCCTACTTGTTCTTCACACTCGTACCTGTTACTTGTTCATAGCTATACCATCGCCTCACGACGGGTAAAGCCTGAACCTACTTGTTCATAGCTTTCCATGGTGGCCGACCTGATCTTGCTCTTTTGTACACCTGTTCATAGCCGGTTAGATGGAACAGCCTGATCTGGACCTAAGCCGATCACATAATGCACTAATAATTCATGGCACTTTTTATGTTTACTTTATACATCATATATCCTGTATTGTTCTACATTCCAGTATTTTATACCCTGACATGAAATCCAGTTTTACATATCATGATTATATTCCAGTCTTGATATTTCATCTTGTATTTCATTATAATTGTCTCTTATAGAATTTGTCAATTCACTTGGAACTGTTGTTAGCATTTGTACTTGCTCATATCCTGACAGGATAATCCCGTTGATGTTTACAGATGATATAGATGTTGACTGCTCGACCTTCTATGGGTTTGGCATAGACGGTGAGTACTACATGGACATCATTATGGGGCCGGTGCCCATTGAGGACGCACCGCCTACTTAGACTTAGACGAGTTAGGCTTGACTGGACTACGATCTAGCTAGTACTTGAGACTTGTAGTATACTTATTATTTTAGGATCTTGTGTTACGTTTTGAATACTAAACTTGTGTGGGATCTTGCATCTATTCCTGTTATTTTCCTTCTATCATATCTTTCATATTTCGTACTATCTTCCTTAGATGTCTTATGATTGAGTTGTGACGTTATATACCTTCGTGCGGAGATGACAGGTACCTTTATATTGTGTCTAGATGTTGCATGTCATAGACGACCTATACAGCGTTCTATCGTCGATTCTGCGGCATAGTCTGGACGTACCCACATGCTCGTACCCCAACTTAGGGTACGGGTCATAACATCGGCAGCGGATACTTGTTCTTGATCGTGAGGTTGTTGAGTGCCCTGTAGTTGATACACATCCGTACCGACCCATCCTTCTTCGGTAAAAAAAGTACTGGCGCACCCCACGGTAAAGAACTCGATCGGATGAAGCCTTTGTCCTGCAACTCATCCATCTGCTTCTTTAATTCCACAAGCTCACTGTTGTTCACTCTATATACGTGCTGAGATATCGGTTCTGCGTCGGGCACCAAGTCTATAGGGAACTCTACATCTCTGTCCAGAGGTAACCCTGGCAACTCTTCCGGAAACACATCCATAAACTCAGCTATCAATGGATGTGGCATGCTCTGCTCCTCTACAATGACTCCACAAAAAACTCCGCTGCTCTGCTCTGCCTTCCGTCTGGTGAACTCGAACTCTGGCTCTCCTGGCACTCTGAAAAGAACACTACCACCTCGACAATCTATACTGGTATGGTACATGCTCGACCAATCCATACCGAGTACAATATCATAGTTCGGTAATGGCATTACGAGCAGACTCACATCCAATTCGTGGCCTTCCAAAACTACTCTCCGATCCATGCAAAAAACATGGACGAGGATAATACCACCCCCAGTCGTGATCTTGCAAGTCCTAGGCAATGGTTCAAAAGAACGCTGGTGTCTAACAGCAAATGATACAAACACAAAGTTATGGGAAGCACCCGAATCAAATAATGTGAATGCGGAAAAGAGTCGATAAGAACAGAACCTGCTATAAGATCTCCTACTGGCTCGGACCCCTCATCTGCTATGACGAAAGCTCGCCCCTGCTGACCTTCTCTGGCTTGCTGCTGGTGTTGAATGAACTTCTACTGCTGGGTCAACAATGGTCCTTTCTGCTGCACTACCGGAGCCTTGGCTCCTGCTCCCTGAGCTGTACGTCCCGCAGCCTTGGGACAATCCCTCAACTGATGCTCTGTTACACCACAAAGTAAGCACTTGCCGAGCCTCTTCCTGTACTCGTTCCATACATGCCCTAGCTTCTTACAAAAAGTACAACTGATGGTCTGCTGCTGTCTCGGTGCCTTCTGAAACTGCTTCTGCTGAAAAGGCTTCTGCGGATGCTGCTGCTGCTGATAATGAGGCCTCTTGGCTAGGCCCCCACTGCCACTGGTTCCATGTGAATCTCGACCTCTCTCCGTCTTCAGTTCCAGATCATCCTTCGCTGCCATAGCTCCCATTAAAATCTTCTCAAATGTAGCATTCCTGTTGCTCTTGGTCAAGGACTTGACTTCCTTAACCAAGCCCTTCCTGAACCTTTTAGCCTTCGTTGTCTCGCTAAGGCCCTCCATAAATCTGTCCAGGCAGCAAAACTCTCCGGCGTACTTCTCTACTCCCCTGAACCAGGTTCTCGAACTGTGTCTCCAAAGCGCCAAGTGCTGTGTCGGGAAAGAACTTCTCCTTGAAAAGCTTCTTGAAAGCCTCCCAAGTTTGCCCCGTAGTACCAACCCTGGGGTCGGTCTGGTACCAAGTGCGGGCAAGGTCCTGCATCTGACTGCCCGTGGCTTCCACCTGGAGCCTAGTCGGTATCTCTGCGAGACGGAAGATCTTCTTTATATGCTCGATCCAGTCGTCGGCATATAGGATACCCTCGGTACCCTTGAAGTCTTGCGGCTGCATCTTCTGGAAATCCTGAACTCCTGGAGTCCTCGACTGGTATAGTTGGATCTGTCCTTCCTGTAGTTGGGTAGCCACCCTCTCTACTGCCACCATCGCTAACTAATGGGCATTGTCAATCCCCTGTCTCATATCCTCTGCATGGCGTCGCTGAGTCTCCATCATCTGCTGTATAAAGGCGAAGAACTGTACCACATCAACTGTCCCATGAGGCGGTGGTGGTAGCTTCCCCTGAACTCCTGGGGTAGTCCTCGGAACTGGTGGAGGAGCACCCCTAAAAAGTTATAGACGGGCCCACCTGAGCGGGAACAAGAGGTACTGTGGTCCCTGGGTCCTGTTGAGTCAGGCGAGAAGTGGCAGACCTCTCAGCGGTATCCCTAAGACCAGAGCGCTGCGATCGTGTCTCCACCATCCTGAAGACAGATCAAACAAAGAATCAATTACTGAGAAAGAAGCAAAATAATCAAAAGAGGACAGTTTGTTTTCAAAAGAAGACAATTAACAGCAAGAATTAGATAAGAGTTTTTCTAATGTGATTGAGTACCTTAACTTATGTCCCATATCCTACTGCAGGCTGTAGTGATACTCTAGTTCGAGTACCACTACAAAATCGCACTAGTTGCGACTGAGAGGACCTGCATGGGCCACCACTAAAATGTGTCATGACTCGCACCCAGTGTAAGGGCACGAGACGTGGGTACGTCCAGCCTACGCCGTATTGTCGACAGTAGAACGCTGTCCTAGGTCCAACATCTAACACAATCTAGAATATGCTCCAATTAGAGAATGATATATATATGGTACAACTCAATCACAATAATTAAGATGAAATAGAAGAAAGATAATCTCAATAGAGTGTCACAATATGAATATAAATCCCGGTGTAAATCGTACCATAATAAATCTCAATACAATCACAAAGTCTCATAACTAGATAGTAATATCAGTCTAATCTAACTCATGGCAAGTCCTCAGCGACTACTGGATCCTATTGAGGGTCCAGGTCACCTGTGTCAACTAGGCCTGCTCTATAGTAAGTGTCGCAGCAATCCTCATCATCTGTAATATTTTAACAGTCCAGTCAGGACAGGAACAAATACATATCTCTTACACAGTTCATAACATGAAAGGAAATATAAAGCAAGCTATAGAATAATGTACATGAACTGCTGATAAAGAAATGAGAATGTAAAAGAGAGAACATGATATATAAAAATAGATATACATGATATAATAAGAGAAATGAACTAATTACGTGATGTAGAGCACAATCTGGTTATATAAACTGGCTTAGGTTATACATGATTAAATCTAGTTTGGAGTTGCACATGAAAAGGGTGTAGATCACATAACCAAATAAATACTCCCCCTGTCCCAATCAGTACACAAGGATCTGTCCAGGTTATGTTATTGCACATGAAAGTAGTGTGTCACATGGATAGCTAGTCCACATGCACACTGGGTTATACATGAAGGCTCACTTGATACAATATGTTGGGCGGAGACAAATCCACTACCAACAAGTAAAGGAAAAAATACATGAGAAAAGAAATAATTTTGGCGAGCGAAGCGAAGACGATCCAAGTACAATCATCCTCGAATAAATAGCGATGATCACGGCTAGAGCTAGAACACCTGCGAAAGACAAGAGCACACACCTGACGAGATAACCAGGTCCTCAGAGGGACGTAACAAGACACATAATATCATGCCATATAAACTGAATAAATATTGCTCAAATTAATAAGTCAATTGAATTATAACATGGTCCAATACACACCTATAGAACTAGCTTACCATCCCCCCAATCAAACAAGGACAGAAGATTGTAAACTAATTTACGGTGACATATCTTTCCATGCTTTGAATCCAATATGGTATCCGGACCCCAACAAGGTTCAATACCTTCTCATCGGAGTAGTAAGTCACGCCTACAACCAAACAAGGACAAGATGTGACAAACTAATCCGCGATAAGCTATTGTTCTAAGCCACGGTCAGATACAAGTACCCAAACCAAAAGTACTCGTACCTAACGGATAAAGGCGCCTAACTAAGTCTAAGTGAATGCAGTTTTAAGAACAGTTCATGGTCGCATGACTAGCGGGTCAAGTCAAGAAAATACCAATACAGTACAGTACCTCAGTAGCGAGTCACAACACCATATACTATTCCTCAGTATCGAGCGAGTCTATATCATATAGTCTACCTATCGTTCCTCAGTAGCGAGCGAGTCTACGATAGATAGGGTGGTAGTCAACTTCCAATCATGTTCTCCCCGTCCAATGCCAACTCATAACTGCTAAGTCTTCTAGCATGCAATTCTATTAGCAGTTATTTCCTAACGTACGGCTTATACGTACTGGTGGCCAGCCAATCACACACGTCTGAGTCCTATATGTGACTCACAACAACGTAGTATAAATGTGTCAAGGCCTATGAATGCAACACACAAAGGTGGTCCCATAAATCTAGGTTTAATATATAAAAAAAATAATACATAGCAGGAAATATAACTGAACAGTAAGTTCTAACAGGTTATGTCATATATCACAGTTTATTTTGCACAAAGAAAATAATGAATAATGCATGAAATATGAGCTAGAATAAATAAACAGCAAATGGCAAGGTGTCTTGCCTGGTAGTACGCCTGGTGTGCTGCAATGATCAATGTGGTACTGAATATGACTTCGGTATTACAACTACGCAAGATGGCCTCCAATGATGGCACGGACTGTTGCATCGAGTCCGGAATAGTCAATTAGTTATGGTCAGTAGGAGGAAGGACATAATTGGCGAAGGAATAGGAAGATTGGGATTGGTCATGGACGGGATGATAATCGAGGGAATTTTGATAAACATTATATATACTATTTTAGAAACTATTTATAATAGTTTGTAGCTTTATTTACTAGTAGAAATAATATTCGATAAATACTTAAAAATACGGAAAAACTGATTTGCGCTAAAATTCTAAGTTTTGTAAAGATAAATTTTGGATAGAAACCAATATCTCATTAGTGAAAATATTTAGATAAAGTGTAAGAAAAATATTTTTAGTCAACTAACATTTTAATTAACTAAAATACTATGGTAATAATTAGATCAAATATCACAAAAATAATAATGTTATTTGTCTTTCGAATCTAGTTTGAAATTACATATAGGGTCAAGTCCCTAATAACTTTATTTTGTTACTAAATAGTTTTAGAAATAGTATGTCAATATTAGTAACAAAGGTACTAGTAATAATAATATTATTGACTAATCATATATAAAATATTCACAAGTGTATATACATACTGTTATCTACAATATTAATAGAATATATATATATCGATGCTTATATAGGATAATACTAAGATATAGTAAAATTGTACATAAAGGTTACACTAATAAGTATATAAGAAATAAAATAATGAAATAAAACAAATTAGGAAAAAATAAAATAAAAGCAACAATGTAAATACACAACACAGTTGTGCTGTGCCTGCTGTTTGTTTCCCGAAAAGGAATACTAATGATGTCGAAGAAATTTTAAGGGAGAGAGAAGGAAGAGTCGGAGAGAGAGAAAGGAAGGGGAAAGAAAGAGATGAAGGAGGAGGAGAGAGAGGCAGAGGGGTACGAGAGGACGGGAGAAGAGAGCCTCACCTGCTTCGAAGGCTGTCGACGCGGAGGCGCAGCCCAACAGCGGGCGCCAGGGGAGAGCGAGGTTCCAGGGAGGGCGTTGGATGGCGCTCGCCGCACAAATCGGGAGGCGGTTCTGTAGGGTGCGGGCGGCCGATGGGGTATGGGCGATATCTGAGACGGCGGGGGCCGGGCGACTGGTAGAAAGACGGGGAGACGGACCTAGCGGCAGTGGCTCTGAAACCTCGGTGGGCGACGCTGTGGCACTGGGATGCGGCGTCTTTGGGCGGAGGGTGTGGCGCCCGCGGCTGTGTGCGGTGCCGGAACTTCGACGTGGTGCTCAAGACGAGCGACGGAGCTGCGGGAAGAGCGGCGCACGTGCAGCGGCGGAGGAAAGGGGCACGAAGGTTGGTCGCCGTTTCGAGCGGAGCTCGCCGGAGTCGAGGATCTCGACAGAGGGGTGCACGCGCCTCCGGCGTGATGGCGACGGTCAGGGCTCGGCAAAGGAGGTAAGTATGATGGCGGTGATGGTTTCTACTTTCTCTTTTTCTTTGGTTGTGGGTTATGGTCGGGTTGGTTTGGTCGGAGACAGCACTAGCCGCGGTGGTGATGGTGGGTGGATGTTGTGGTAGCTGGTGGTGGAGTGGTGTAGGCTGTGGCAGTGGTGGTTGTGATGGTGACGGGAAAATGGTGGAGGTGGTGGTCGTGGAGTCGACGGGGTGGCTGGTCGGGATGTGGGTTCGGGCGGTGGCAGTGGCGGAGACGGCGATGGAGGGTGGTGTACTGTGATGTTGACGGCAATGGTGGTTTGGTGATGCTGGATTAGCGGAAGGCTGGTGGTGTCCGGGGGGTCGTGGGGTTGCCGCGGTGGTGCGGGATGCGGATGAGATGAAGGGGCGGTAGGTTTTGGCGAAGTCGAAGCGGCCGATGTGGCGCTATATCTAGGGCTCGGTCAAAATGTCAGGGAAACAGCGAGACGGGGTGCTGGGGTTGAGATGGAGTCTCGACCTCGGTGGAGTCGGGATAGAGAGGAGTATTGGACAATGAGGAGTTCGGGTCAGGTATTTGTGATGTATCGTGTCGAGGTTGTCGACACGGAGGGGATATATTTATATGTAATCTATGGAATAAGATGTGGACACCGACACGATGCACGACAATTTTGGGTGGAGAGAAATTTTTGTGGATGTGAGAAATTTATGGAGGAGTACCTGCCTATTTATAGGATGTGAAAATTCCCAGTTGGATAAGGATTAGAAATATTTAAACCCGAAAATAGATAAATCTCTACTTAACTTAAATAATTTTTAAAACGATTCAAATAAATTCCAAATTCTATCCAAATTAAATATAGATAAATCTAAATCCATAAATTCAAATTTGTAAATCATCATAATTAATTTAAACAAATATCAACCGTTTTAAAATATATTTTTGTGAACACTAAAATTATAATAATAATTAATTTCAAAAATTACATTATTATTGAAATATAATCTAATAAAACATTTATGAAATATATACGTACGCACGAAAAGTATTATTTTATTAATAGCTATTTTTACGAAAGACATTTTATAAATAAAATAAATAAAATAACGGACGTGGAAATGTTGGTATGATAGCTAAAATAATTATTGCATATATTATTTTGAAACTATAAAAAATAGAAAAATATTTTTCTAAAAATATGTACGCTCGCACATATTCGCACTCGTCGAGCAATTACGAAAAACGAAATTTCGTGCACGACGTATAATGCAACTACGCGACATATAAATACAAAACGAATATAAAAAAATAATCAGTACAAATTTTATTTTTAAAAAATATAGTAGAAATTTAGCTGTTTTACAACTACCTACTTCTAACATATATTCACAATTAGATATAATAGGACCTATATATATATATATATATATATATATATATATATATATATATATATATATATATATATATATATATATATATATATACATACATACATACAATAGGTAGAAAAAACCATAAATGCATATAATGGCTAGAAAAAAAATATATACACATACATACAATCGGTAGAAAAAACCATAAATGCATATAATGGCTAGAAAAATATGAGTTAAACCCAAGAGTCAAATCCCACAAGTCCAAAGCAGCGTTCAAGAGTCAAAAACTCAAAAATTATCACATTAAATCCTAGAAATCAAAATATCACAAAATTATTCAAATTCGAATGTCAAGAAAACCCAATTTTCACAAATCGACCCAAAACGCAAAATACTCCAAATCAACTAACGAAACTTGGCAAATACGTTGGTATCAACACGTGGGACGTGCTCGGGTATTCCTGTAGTCGAAACAATGTCTGTATCGTGTCCAGTGAACGAGTATCGGAAAACCCGATACGCGCGCGAATTGAATCGATGCGAACCCGATTTCTCGCTCGTTTCCGATCCGATTCTCGTGAAACTTCGCGTGCACATGGGCGTACACATCCCCAAACTACTGGCCGAGTTAGCATGCGGCCACGTGTCATGTCTGACACGTACGCGGGATGTATCCGTGTGCGGGTATGCACACGTGCACGGTCCCAAGCACAGCGTCGTGCACATGTGTCGACGAGTCTAGGGACTCGTATGTCCCACCTCTTGTCTCGTGTTCATGTCCTAGGCTAGGGTAGGTATAGGGTTACACGTTGGACACCCTAAATCGTGTCCATGTGTCATGTCGTGTCGAATCCACATGAACACCGTCTCAGCGACGGCTGACCCGTGCGCGCGCGCGTGTGGCCGATCAGTGCGATCGCAATTTCTTCCTCGTTTCTCGACGAAACTCTACAAAATTTTGGGAGTGTGTTCTCAGACACGGCCCCCACCTTTACGTCAAATTTCATGCGACCACATGGCCTATGCATCAAAAAATCAACCCCGAGCAGCAGGGCACGCGCGCGGCCTAGCATGCAGCACGTTCGTGTCCTGTTTGGACACGGACACGAGTCCGATTCGTGTCAAAACTCATGGGGTCGTGATCCTCGTGTATAGGGCTACCAGATTATATAAAAAGATTCAACAAAAATCAAGATTAAAACTATTGTGACATTTCATCGAACACCTACATATAAAAATCGACACATATCCGATACAGACACCAAACGAATACGAAACTGGACGAAAATGAACCTACAGGTCGAGGGTACCTAGATGCACACTTCCATGGAGAAAAATAAAAAAAATAATGCTAGAATAGGATTTACCTATTGAGAGTCAGAATCTCAATGTAAAAGGCTCCTCGAGCGCTCCAACGATCGAGTATCTCAAAGCAACCGCCTCCACAACCTTGCTAGCAATGCTCCAGCAATATCCTCTCCTTCCTACGAGCGCAAAAGAATTCGTTTGGGGAGAAACGGACTACGGATAAAAAGGTTGGGAATTTTGGAGAGTGGAGGCTAGGGTTTCTCTTGGAGGCTAATGATTTCTATACAAAGAAAGGGGGGACTGTCTATGGTCGGCCAACTATAGGGGATTGGGTTTTGGTTAGCAGATGGGCCTAGGCTCCCTAAGTTTCTAATAAAGCCCAAGTCTAAAAAGGCTTTAAAAAGGCTAACTAGAAAATGACTTAAAATTTATTTAAATCATTTAAAAAAATAGCTAATTAATTCTAAATTAAATTCTAAATGATGAAAACTAATTCTAATTATGGCATTAGGTTTCTAGTCATGGTTGGCTAAGTTAAACCAATTAAGACTACTCAAACGTCAAACCAAACCACATATCATCACATGAATTCAATAAATTAATAAAAATTACAAAATGGCCAGAATACCCTTAAAATGAAAAGTGGGTATGACCGGACTCTATTTGAAATGGCTAGAGTAACGTTAAACTAGTTAAATCTATCTAAATACTTTTGGACTGAAGCTGTTAATACAGCTTGTTATGTTCTCAATAGGGTTCTAATTTGACCTAAATCGAAGAAGACTCCCTATGAGTTATGGTTTAATAGAACACCATTAGTTTCTTATTTCAAAATCTTTGGTTGCAAACGCTTTATTCTTAATACTAAAGATAATTTGGTAAAGTTTGATGAAAAGGCCTATGAAGGTATATTTTTAGGTTATGCGGCCAAAAGCAAAGGGTACCGAGTCTTCAACAAAAGGACCATGATCATCGAAAAGTCAATAAACGTCACTTTTGAAGAACTAAATCAACAGACGATCGACGATGATGGTAAAGACGTCAGTACACCAAGTACAGCACCTACAGAACCTTCAGGCACAGCACCTGCAGAACCACCAAGCAGAGCACGTACAGAACCAGAAGTCGAAACCAGCTACCTTGAGAGTCTGCCAAAATGAATGAAGTTTATGGCTGACCATCCCAAGGACTTGGTAATAGGTAAAATTTCTAGGGTGTAAGTACTCGTTCCTCTAACAGAGATATAGTTTCCTGTGTTGCATTTATTTCACAGCTAGAACCCAAAACTATTGAAGAAGCATGTAGCAATATTTTTTGGTTAGATGCTATACAAGAGGAATTAAACCAATTTGAACAAAATCAAGTTTGGGAACTTGTTCCCAAGCCCATTAATCATCCGGTCATTGGCACCCGCTGGGTACTCTGAAATAAACTCAATGAGAATGGTTTAGTCACTCGTAACAAGGCCCGACTTGTAGCTCAAGGATACAACCAAGGAGAAGGTATCGACTACGATGAGACCTATGCCCCAGTTATAAAATTAGAATCCATTCGCATGTTATGTGCATTTGCATGTTTTCATAATTTCAACCTTTTTCAAATGGACGTAAAAAGTGATGTTCTTAATGGTTTTATAAAAGAAGAAGTTTATCGAGCACAACCTCCAGGATTTACTGATTTCAAAAACTCTGACTATGTTTTGAAGCTGAAGAAAACCTTATACGGTCTGGAACAAGCCCCTCGTGCTTGGTATGATCGTTTAAGCTCTTTTTTACTTGCTATTTATAAAAAGGAAGGTTAATACTACACTGTTTATAAAATCTTTGAAAGGAAATCTTCTTTTAATTCAGATTTATGTTGACGATATTATCTTTAGATCTACTGATGAGTCTCTTTGTCAAGAATTTTCAAAGTGTATGCAGAATTAGTTTGAGATGAGCATGATGGAAGAACTCAAATTCTTTCTTGGACAGAAAGTCAAACAAGCCAACAATAGGACGTTCATTAATCAAGCCAAGTACACAAAAGACTTACTAAAGAAGTTCGATCTGGAAATCGTCAAACCTATTGGCACTCCGATGGCAACTTCAACCAAGCTTGATATTGATGAGTAAGGCAAAATGATCGACATACGTAAGTATCAAGGTATGATTCGTCCTGATATAATGTTTAGTATTTGCTTGTGTGCACGTTTCCAAGCTAACCCTAAGGAATCACACTTGTGCGTAGTTAAGTGTATCTTTCAATACCTTAAAGGTACTTTTTCTGTCGGCTTATGGTATCCCAAAATGACGTCCTTAGACCTAACCAGTTACTCGGATACTGATTTTGCTGGATGCAAAGTAGATAGAAAAAGTAATAGCCACTACAAGAAAATGCATTTTCAACGACATAAGCAATATGTAGCAAAAAGCTAGATTTATGTCGCCAAAGTGTTTTTGCGACATATCTGGCTATGTCGCACACATGTCGCTGTAGCCTTGTCTGGGAAAATCTTCGACGACATGAAATTACCCATGTCGCGGAAAGTAATCACTTCTGGCGATATATCATATTTTTTTATTTAAAATAACTTTTGGCGATATGTGTCTTTTTTGTCGCAGAAGAGTGATACATTGGCAACATAACACATGTCGAAAAAAGATAGTTCTTTCAAATATAAATACACTTCCTGCTACACCATTTGATGTCGCGAATGCTAATGTAGCCAAATATAAAAATATTTCCTGCTATACAATTTGATGTCGCCAAAGCTAATTTATATTCCATTATATTAATTTATTGTAAGAAATAATATATATTTTTTCTTTTCGCATATATTTTCCATTATAGATATAAAAATCTTATTTCAAAAATAACTTATAGATAATGAAATCAGTATTCAAAGAACATGAGAACAAAGAGCAACAATTTTTCGTACACAACATTCAAACGTCTCTTAATAAAATAATCCACTAATGTAAATATTTTAACAACTTCAAGTAACACATTCAATGAAAAACGTACTGTATTCTCTAGACAGACTATATTCCAACTAGACAACAATGTAGAAAAAAAATACAGAAATTGAATGCCTTCCCAAAAAATTAGCCTACAATAATTTTTCTTTTCATTCATACATTAGTTTATCCAAAATAGTGACAGATCTCATGATAATGTCTTTCGAAAAAATTTGCTAGTTGTCCATGTGATCCTACAAACAAAAATTAAAGAAAAAAATGGTAAGTAAAACAAATATATACTAAAAGAATGGTAGGATCAACATAATTGCTATTGATAGTTTGACAGGATCAGCATAATTTCATGATTAGAAAGTAACATTGAGATCAAATTATGTAATACATGCTTTATGGAGAATAATTAAACAGTTCTAAAATGACAAAATTGAAAATAGCATAATTCCAAAAATTGGCAAGTAGAACACTAAACAGTTCTAAAATTCTGAAGGAGAGTAGTATATCATGCTTTCTGTTCTCTACAATTGTAAATCTGAAAATAGCACCAATTTTGGGTACATACTATAAACACATAATATTATTGTAGAAAGATGGACATGTTCACTATTTATCTCTAGAGAGACTACATCAAATTAGAGAACAATAAGAATCCATGCATGTGATGATCATTGAAAGAAGCGATAAGAAGCCCAGAAATATGATGTGGAGAATCATGCAACATGATTTTGAAGTGTCAATATTGTGGGCAAAAGTGGAGGGTGACAAAAGGAAAACCTACATCTCAAAGAAGTAGAAGGTACAATGGACATCGACTTGATGACAGTTGTTTAGGATGCAAACATCTTGACCCGTCCATATAACCTGTATTAGCTAGAGCCTCATGGTGCACTAGCACACCCTTATAGTTGTTTAGATTTGAAATAATTTATTGGAGAATCATTTTCTCCTGGATCTTATAAATTATGGGTATTTACTTGATTGTACAAGCCCTAGCACAATGTTAAAATGATTAGTGTTCTATAAAGAAATTAAGGGTAAAGTTAATTACTATCAACTATCAACTATCCTCTACGCCTCTTAAAGAGATGTGATTATGTGGTGCACAAAACTGGAGGGTGACAGAAGTAACATCCCCATCTCAAAGAAAAACCAAATCTCAAACATATAGTGGACATTGTCTTGACGATAGTTGTTTAAGATGTGTACATCTTAACCATCCCATACTCTGCATTGGCTTCAGCCTAGTGGCACTCGAACACTTATAGTTGTTTAGATGTTTTTATAGGATTACATGTGATAGTACACAATTTTATATATATCACACATTATGGACTGTGACTTGCCTGAGAAAATTTTTCTCCAATTAAAAGAAAGTAGTATTGCGAGTATCAGTTCCTTATATTTCTTGGCGATTAAGCTCTAAAATCTGCTATCATCTTGTTATTATGATGAATTTGGAACTTCTCATCAAGCATTTAATCATCTTTCATGGTTGCTAGACCTCCATGAGAAATTAACTACGTGAAAGCACAGCAAAGCATGATGCCATGATTGCTTTTAGTATATTATTCTGAAAAATCTTGAAAAGGGATCAAAAAATTCGAAATTACAAGTTAACTAACAAATATCTCCCAGGAAAAATTCCATTATTCTAAATATAATTGCTAGCTAACATTTTTCACAAAGAAGGTTTAGAGTTCATTTACAAATAAACAAGCCAGTAAGAGCAACATTTTCCCTAGTTTCTATGGGACACTCCCTAGCCTGTGCAAATAGAGGTTTGTTCTTCACCGGAAACCCTTCACATTTACAAACAAGCACGTTAGACCAATTTTTTTGTATCACAAGGGTAAAAAAATTAACTTCACTTACCAGTGAATCCAAACCAACATCAGAACCATCAGCTATGTACTCTATACCAGAGAACAATCTACGAAATATGATAAATTTGAAAGATTCTCGGCTTTATGTGGAGTACATATAATCAAGTACATATAATCAACTTACCCTTAGCTGTTGTACTCTTCTTTCACTTTCAGCCAAACTTCCTTCCTTGTTGCCCAAACATTCACGGGTCCAAGAAACATCTTCAGGAATGGCCCTGATATCACAATATGTACAGTTAAACCAAATCACTATGGCCTGGTTTGGAATTTCTGCTACATATCAAAAAGAAGCAGCAGAAGCAACTTTCGAAAGCAGTCTGTATCATATTCGTACCCGTGTCCCTATCCATATTCATGCAATATAGGTAATTATACCTTTTTTTTACTAATAGGTAACTATTACCTATTTGAAAATACTTATACCCCATATTTATATAGTGTCCGTATCCTTGAAACTATGGATGTCATTGACCAGTGATGGATCCTATTGTTTAAGAAGATGTCATGTTACTCAAATTACAAGTAAGAAGCTAGAACAAGAATTTCTTTTCACCCACTCACATAATGTTGCTTTATTAGGATTGATGTGCCAATAGTATTTCATATTTCAACATGTAACAAGCATGCAGGTGTTGGACAACATGAAGTATTGAACTACTCATCCAAAACAAAAAAAACTGCAGTTCAAAACAGAAAAAAAATTCCAACAAGTAGAATGACAAAATTTGTAGATAAAAAACTGATGCAAGGTCAGTCTAGTGACTGCAGTACTCTGCTGCAGTCTCCCTATATACACAGAGACTATATAGGAGAAAATGGTATCTGAACAAATCCTGAGGGAAAAAAAATGTCTTCCAGAAGGAACTGATAAGAGCCATTCTCTAATCCTCTATTCTCTGGGTGAACTTGTTAGGACTGATATTGAACTTGCAGACTAATACTAGAGTGATGAACTACTGGACTGAAGACTGATACAGATCCTAAATAAAGACTGATACAGAGCATGAAGACTCTACTACTAAAGCTACCTATACTGCATTGAATCATAACACCAGTATTAAAATATCAGAAAAGAATTTGTACACTGTATAATTGTATCAGACATATAACAATGTAGTTCGAGAAAGAACTAAAATGTAACTTTGAATTGTCAGCTCTTCTCCTATAAATCAGAAGAGAAGGGGATAAAGAATGTACTAGCCTAACTTTTTATTTTAAGTGAATGTAATTGTCACCCCCCCACCCCCCACCATAAAATTGTTATTCTAATAAGATTTGAATTTCATTTCTTCTTCCCCAATTTTTCTCCAAATTCCATAGCAATTGTTCCAATTTAGCTCGAATTGTGTTAAAAATGGCCAGATCTCCTCCACTGGTTGGCTTAGCTGGTTGAGGCTCTACCAAAAACCTGGCTCACAAGCAATCGATTAATCATATTAGAAAATTGATTTCCATGTCCAAGTTTGTCAAGTTTAGGCATTTATTATAAAAGTTGTGAGAAGGCAAGTTATTAGAAATATAACTTATTTTAGATACTTTGTAGATGGTGCAACATGTTAGTTTATAAAATTCTCTAGCAACCCTGTTAGGTTCAGTGAAAGATTAGTTATACAAATGTGATTAGAAATTTGAACAAGTATGAAAAGAAGTTAAAGAGAAGAGAAATTGTAATTGTATATATAAGTAAACTATTTTTAAAGTACAAATTCATGAACCATTGTAGTTCTGAGTATAGTTTCACCTCCTGTAGCTTTGTGTTTAGTTTACGTGACATGAATGAAAGAACTAAATAGTCAATTGTGACTCATGAACCATATCCACTATATCTAGAACATTAAACTAGACAATGATGATAGTGTATTTTGGAGTCTCCCATAAAGTAGAATCAGTGATAATGATAGAACTAAATAGTCAATCAATGAAACGAGTCAAGATAAATTTTTTGTAAAAAAGTAACCCTAAAGATAAATTTGAAATTAGTATTTATGTCATATTTATTATAGCTTTCTAAGGAGAGTCCTAGGCTTTCAACCTCTTGTATATATGAACATGATACATGCCATGTAGAATACAAATACCTTCAAGTAAATTATGTTGTAGGGATACGAATATTGTATGACACATTAAAGAATCAGCCACATGTACATGGAAACAAATTTGACATGTCCTAGTGTATTTGACCAAAAATAAGCTACTTATTGTGACGAAGATGCGAAGTTAAAACCACAAAAATGTGTCACAAGATACAATGAACTTTTTTGAGATATTGTTACAAAAGCATAAGGAGGTAATAGCACAAAGAAATGGCAAGAACAAATGCAAGTACATAACATTCAATAAAATTTTGCCTATTGTACAAGTTTGAGGAAGAAAATAAAAGAACCATTCCATTCTCAAAGATCGGAAGAGAATCATGCTGGAGTCTGTTGACACAATTGCTTGATATGGTGAAGGTCATTATAGTAGGACTTTAACTATGCTCAGTAGCTTGAAGTACACATTGGCATTTTCAATGTTAACTGAGATATGATTATAACTAATTATAGATCAACCAGCAAGACTTTTTAGTGTGTCATTTCAAACTACATTTCGTTATTCAGACACAATTTCCACACCCACACCCTGAACGAAGCGATAGTTTAATCATACAACAAAATCGGAGAATAATAAAAGATAAATATAACACAAAACATAGTCCAACTTAAGGTTTTTTATAGAAGGTGATTATGCAAATGTTTTTGATAAAATCTTGGCTAGTTTTGGTGCTCAACACAATCAACTAATTTTGCAACCACATAGCTAAAGATACACGGCCATGAGTTATAACCCAAGAATATAATCAACCAATTTTAGCGAATCTAAGGATTAGGACACGAATCAGACACAAACACGCCAAAAATACAGTAAACACAATGTCGTTTCTTACCACGATAAATGTGGTAAAAAAAATTTACAGAAATAATGCCAAAAAATCATACCATTAGAGAGGATATAAAAACCAAACCCCAATTTGACAAATAACATACTATCACAAATCAAACCCTAACAAAATCCTTTGAGAGAGAGAAACCCTAACAAAATCAAACCCTAATTTGAAGCAAAGGCAATCAAGTCCCTACGTGTACATACAGTAAAAGCCAAGAATGTTCTCAATCCTAACAAAATCAACCTACTAAGAATATTAGGAGAAGATGCTCACGGTGAATGGGAAGAAGCTTTAAAGCTCACGATGGAGATGGAGGAGGGGAGCTCTCGGCACACGCGGGAGAGAAAAACCAAATGTTGGCACGTGAGAGAGAAAACTTGAACGAGAGATAAGAGGTCTGCCGGCGCCAGGGAGAAAACACAAAAAGACAACGAGTTTTTCAATTTTAGGTTTTTGATGTTTTGTTTGATATTTTTTAGGTCATTATTCAATTAAAACTTTTTTATGGTATTCAATTAAAAGTAATATAAATGCCTTCGCGACATAGGTATATGTCGGCAAACAAATAGTGCCTTTCTGCGACATGTCGATGTCGCCATATGTAGAGAATTTTTGGCGGGACTGCAATTTGGTTTTCCTCCTGCAAAATTTGTGTAGATTCTGCAACACACGAAAACTTATGTCGTCAATACATATAAAAAATAGCTTTTGGAGACATAAAAGACCCTATGTCGCTGAAACATGTTGCTAAAAATACAATTTCTTATAGTGAGCGGCACATGTCATTTCTTAGGTAAGGCTCTAGTCTCTTGGTTTAGCAAGAAACAAAATTTTGTCGCATTATCAACTACTAAGGCTGAGTATATCGTTACAGGACGTTGTTGTGCACAAATTTTATGGATGAAGTAAACCTTAGAAGACTTTGGTTTACAGTATTCACACATACCCATTTTTTATGACAACACTAGCACTATTAATTTGACTAGGAATCTTGTATGTCATTCTCGCACTAAGCATATTGAGACTCGACATCATTTTCTTAGAGACCATTAAACAAATAGAGATATAAACTTTGAATTTGTAGACACAGAGAACCAATTGGCTGACATCTTTACAAAACTATTAGTAGAAGATTGTTTTAATTATTTTTGTCGAGAAATAGAAATTTTAGATTTCAATAATATTAATTAATTTTGTTTTATTAATTATTTTTAATATACAAAAACTATTTTCGAGACAAGCCTATAAAAGGTTTGTCTGTCACCACAACCATGATCGAAGCAAAATGGTACTTAAGCATTCTCCTGTGAATCTCCGTCAGCTGGGACAGTACCCCTACAGCTAATCTGAGACAGTCATTGTGTAACAAAATTTAATTCATAAAATAATATTAATTATATTACTTGAAATTTAAAATAACTAAACTTGGAATTAAATAATTGAAAAAGGATTGATGAATACCAAGTGGCATTTTATTTTATTTTTTGTACAAAAATACCTCAACAGAACCCCAGGCGAACTCGTACTGAATTCGGCCCGAGTTCCGCACGAGTTCTGTTGGTGTCGAGTACTTTTAAGTCAGATTTGAATATGGCCCTTCTTATTCATTACCCTCTCCTCCTCCAAACAGAGCAGCAGCTACGCCCGAGAGCTCCAAACCCTAGCTTTTTATCATTTGATCTAGACGTTATTGTACTTTGTCTAGTTGGTATCTGATTAGACTCTATATTTGTCTATGTATGCGTGGAAATGCTCCGACATTCCAAGATAGTACTTTATCTTTTAGCACTGTGACTGTTTGCTGAGTTGATATATTTCAAACTCTTATTAGTATGCATTTACTATTTCAGTGTGTATTGTTATCTCTTTTCTTCTTAGTATGCACTTCTTATTTTTTTACGTAGCATTATCTATCTTAGTTTATGATTTCTTCATGGAACTGTCTATGAAATTTATGTTATTTATATATATTTCTGTATTTCTTTAACGTTTGTTTCTTAAGCATGAATTGCAAGGGAGCCTCTCTCTTTGCAATTATTTTGCTAAGTGACAACGGGTGATAAAATGATTTAACATCTATTTCAGGAGATAAGGAGATAGTACAGTATATAACATAACAGTTCCTTACAAATTTTGATATTTTTGTTCAAATTAAGATCAAGATGTTATATCGGTTAAGGTTTGTCAATTATCAAAATAGGAGAGATTGTCGGCCCATTGGTCATGTTCAAACCTGATTTAATAATTGATCTAATCCTGTCTCGATATAAGGGCTATTTGGACGACTGCTGAGAACTGCTACTACTACCGTTCAAGACATGAAGTCGTTTTACCATTGAGTTTGTATTTCCAATTTCAATATAATTTTCACAATTTATTGAGTTTAGGAATACGATGTACACCGAGTCGTACTAGAAAATAGGCTACCCCAAAATGATTTCAAAATATTCCTTATTTTAAAAATAAACCCATTTACAAAAGCTCCTAACTGTTTGACTTTTCAAAAAAGCCTAAAATCCGATTTGTAAAACCCTAACAAATCAACTCTGGACACCAAAAGAATTCAGCCCGAGTTCGACCCAAATTTGCCCCGAGTTCGGTTAGTGAACGTTGGATTTTTGAACCCAGTCTTCTCGCAGTTACGAATGCAATGGCTATCTGCCGAGATTCTCTCAAAGAATTCTGCCTGAATTCTGTCTTTGGAAAACCTATAAATAGAGAAAAATTTCTACCATTTCAACACACATCTCTTTTATTCTATCTAAGACTACTACGGTATTCCAAAGTGTTCTAAGCTCTTTTATTTTCAAATTCCAAGCCAGTTACAATCCTCTAGTTGATTTGAAAGTACGGTATGGTCTAGAAGTTTCAGAGTTATTGTAATCAGAGGCTTGATTGAAGATACTTCACAATTAAAGTTGGTCGAGTACTTCGGACTAAAGCTTATGTTGTAGAAGTAGCAAGAACTTTGCATGAAAACTTACAGCATTTTTCCTTAGTAGATTTCAACTGGAAGCTAGAGTTCTTCCGACTGGACTAGTCCTCACAAGAGAAAAACCAGTATACATCCTTGTGTTTGTGTTTGTTCTCTGCTCGCTACTTTTCATTTACATATCTGTGATATATATTCTCTGATCTTGTTGCTAACAATTTTTAAATAGCTAATTTTCTGCTGCCTACTTTATTCACCCCCTTCTAGAGTATAGCGCTTTAAATTTCGTTCCTACAATAAGCATCACTCTCATCTAAAAGTTTTACTCCATCGATATATCATACGTCTGAACGCTGAACTGCCATAATTGTTTCAACTCGTCCACTAATGGTTGCAAGTATATATCGATGTTCTTCTTTGGATTTTTTCGACCGAGTATGATAAGTGTCAAGAACATATAAGGAGTCTTTATGCACATCCACGGTGGTAGATTGTAAGGGGTCAAAATTATCGGCCAACAAGAGTACTGAGACCCCAACTGTCCAAAAGGAGTTAATCTATCAGAACATAAATCCAACCGAACATTCCTAGGCTCTACGACAAATCTAGAATGACATCAATCAAAATGCTTTCATGCCTCTCCATCGGAAGGATGAGATAATTCTCCTTCATCCATTTTTCGTTCTTTGCTATGCCATATCATGTGTTGTGCAGTATTTACGGACATATACATTCTCTGCAGCCTCTTTGTGATTGGCAAAAACTGCATGTATTTATAGGGGCACAACCTTGCTCATTCAATTGATTTTTCTTTGCCCCGAATTGGCTTGTAGCGATTTTCGTGATAGAAAATATATCTGTCTTTATCATTGTTCTCCTTATAGTACAACATGCAACCGTTTCGACAAAAATCTATCTTTTTATAGCCTAATTCGAGTTTTCGTATCATCATCTGCAATTTTTAAAAGTTTTCTGGCAAGTCCTTCGATCCTTTTGGCAGCAACTCTCTAATAAACTGAATTATCCGGTCGTAGCATTCCTGCGGTAAGTTAAAATTAGACTTAAGGTTCAATATATGCATCACCATCGATAGGATGGAATGAGAATCACAACTCGGGTATAACAGAGTATCGGCATGCTTGAACATATCATAGAACTCTTTTGCATTAGGATTCGGATCCTCCGGATCAAAACTTGGATCGGTCGTATCAAATACCAACTCACGTGCTAAGTTTCGATGCCGATATTAAAAGTGATCTCCGAGAGTGGACTCTTCCACCTCCGTAATGAAGGAGGACTGATATTACGGAACCAAAGGTTCTTCTTGAGTCGTCCACTTGTTGTAGTTTGGTACGAAATCCTTCTTGTAGAGGTTCTCTCTCACGAGATCTACCTCTTTGAATGGTATATACATTTGACACAAGGGCACTTTATGAGCCTCTCGTCCATGAAATAAGGTTGGCTACTGGCGTATCTTAGAAATTCTTTGACGCCCACCTTGAAATCATCCGTTAAAAAATCTTGCTCTCATGTCGCCGATTGTGCATCCACGAACGGTCAACCAAGTATCTACTCATTGCTTTGTTGCATGTGAATGATTTTGCATGTACTATATATATTCTAACAATACAGATTATATACAAATGAAAGTAGGGTAACCATAATTTGCTAGTTCTTCGCCTATCTGTCGGTACCTTAGTTAATGGTTGCCTATTCGCAGGTGGTTGAATAAGTAAAATCAATCAGCTCTGATTAATTGCAAATAAAACAACTATTTTTTTATGACCATATATGTTTTCTATATTATTTATTTTCTACATTACGTCAATTAGCCAGGAATCCTCAAGCTAATATCAAGTTTTTTTTATATTCGAAATGACAGAAAAGTATCGAATATTAAATTAATATTTTCTTGTGCTCTAATGCCATAGGCTAGAAATCTAGCACAACTAGCGAAAACTAACCCCATGTACCTAGACCCCTACTGACTAGCAAATCCTAAATCAAACTACCCAATTTGTCTATGTCGTGTGTCAGTGTCTGTGTCGTGTGTTCGTGTCCAAATTCTAAATCAAAATCATGTTGTGTCTGTGTTTATGCTTTCGACAACAATTTTTTCAACAGAAAAAATTTTAAAATAAATTGAGAGGAAGGTCATTACCTGTTGTTTTAGAGGAATATTAGGGATCTCCTTAGATAAGTCGTCGGCTGAGGGTGTCGTCGGGTGGGGGTATGGCTGGAGGGGGTTGCCGCTCGAGTGGGGGTGTCGAAGTGAGGAGGAGGAGCGCAGGGGGAGGGGAGAGGAGGAGGCAGTCGAGGAGGGGCACGGGGGACACGACGGCACCTGGGGTCGAAAGAAGGGGGTCGAAGAGGAGGCACGATGGCGCCTGGGGTCAGGAGGAGGAGATCGAGGAGAAGGCACACCGGAGAGAGGGGGTCAAGGAGGAGGCACATCGGAGAGAGGGGGTCGAACGAGGCACACCAGAGAGGGAGGGTCGAGGAGGAGGTAGTATTTAGCGGGAGATTTTGATCGAAAATGAAAAAACCAAGTCGTTCTGCCAATATGATGTTTCGCAGCAACGAAAATAGTTCGTCGTTGATCTGTCACTACATTTTTTTTTACGAACTAGCTACGGATTAGCAACAGTTTTTGGGGTTAAAACTTGATATTATTTACATCAGTTATCAGCTGGTGTTCCGTCGCTAGTTAGCGACGGAAAATATTTCGTTGCTGGTTTCTGTCGGTAAATGACTGTATTTTTGTAGTGTATGACCTTTAGTATTATATAGGAACTATCCCCACACCTAAAAACTCTTGGTGCTTTATATTTAGGATACCATGATAGCTTTCACTCTTGTAGATTGATTCCAGTTAACTAGATGCTTCAAAGATGATGAGCTATTGGATCCATTCCATAAATTAATATGGAATGGAGAAAATTTTACCAAATTAAGTTGATAAGTCATAGGGACCTCTACCAATTTCAATAATTTGGAGGCTACGCAAAATCTACCTTAAATATAATATTAACTAGATGCTTCAAAGATGATGAGCTATTGGATCTGTGAGGCTCCAAGATGTTCTATTTTTTTATTTTATGCTTAATTTGCAACAAAATATAATGAAACGTGACAATTTTGTAACTTACAACCAAGAAATTTAAAACTTAGCAATTTAATACCATAAATTTTTAAGTTATTGCTTATATTCAAATTTCAACTAAATATCATGAAATATGACAAATTGGAACTTGGTATAACGACCTTAAAAATTTTACAACTTAATAACATGAGCATTCTAAGCGGTTTGCAACTAACTACCTTTTATTAATTAGTTAACCATCAATTAATTTAGATCATTAAATATAAATTTTAGACATGATTTTTTATCCTCAGTAAAATTTTCAAATTCCATCCCTCTGTTAGGGTTATATACTAAAAGCATCACTTTTGTAGTAACCTTATTTCCTTAAATTTTGAATGAGAATCATATGGACAAATGTTTGCATATTGTATTTGTTGCAAGTGTTAATGCAAATGTCTGATATTCTATATTGTAGATGATATGGTGTGTGGTGTCACACAGAAGATCATATTATCAGTTCCCTATGGAGTATATAAATAGTTCACAACCTAGATGGACTTGGACAATCTATTGGAAAGGTTGTAGTGTAATCTGGTATTAGTCTATCTTGACTATAGTTTTACACTAGTACACTTTGTGTGTATTGAACAGGACCACTTGAGGTTGTTCTCTTTGTACTGACTACATAAGAGAACAAACACCTCTGTTATTATGGATGCTTGTGCTCTTAATTCGGATATAATAACAGACATGTATATGCAGTGTGCATTACTTTGACTCATGAAAGAGTGAGATTCATTATGGATCAACAACCTCTATAAATTAGGTAATAACATTGTATGTATGATGGACTGTTGATTATAAATGGAATTCATGTCCTGATATATTGGGTTGATGATGTTCCCTTAAGCAGCTCATAAGGATTGTCATGTAAACCCTGCAGGTGGATTATATCCGACATGATAAATAAAGTTGAGCGGTACTACTAAAGGATAAAAGATGTCGAATAAATATAGTTGTCAGTAACTTAATTTGATCGACGGACATACGATATCTTAACATGAGGAGCCAAATGAGCATATAATAAAAGGAGCCCACAAACATAATTTAGGATTAGGGAGGTAGTACAACAATAGCTCATTAGTGGACCGAGATATTGTTAATGGGCCTGGATTGTGTGTTCGGGCTGAACACGGGATATCCAGATCCGTTAGGAGGCCTAACCCTAATTTCTCCTCATGGTCCCTGCCGTAGCCTATATATATCCTCTATTCTCTGGCCGCTAGATTATTGATCAAAATCTGAAGCTTTCTCTAAATTCGTGATTCACGTAAGGAGAGAAAGAGAGGGCTGCCAAGGAGAAAAAAAGGTTGGAAGATCGTCGCCCATACGACGTCCAACTCGAGGAAGAAATACGTTCAGAAGATCTTGGGGTCGTCCGCTCGAGATTGCCAGGAATTACTTGCCTTTTTTCTGTCGCAGGTATAAGTCGTGAACCCTAGTTTCCGCCTATGAAGGGTTAGAACACGTATTAAATCTGTTTAACTTTCTATCGATCAATACGCACCCCAAAGTAAGGGTCCTGGGAATCTCCAGTTCATTCAATTGGTATCAAAGCCACTTTGGATCTGCGTATTGATTGATACGTCCATATTGTCCAATAAAACCTGCGCTGTCTAATAGTCGATAGATGTAGATCTGTTCTAACTCAGTTTTGTAGGCATCTTAGATCCAACTATTATGGTCTAATGCATATTTTTGATTGTGTTGTTTAAACCACAGACATGTCGTGGATGTTGTTATTGCTGTGGATGTAAATAAAATTACGAGGGTTGATCGTGCTTATTATTTGAATTTTTTAATCTAGATTATGTGTGAACTCTTTCGGGAAGCATAAGAATAATGTAATTTTAATTATTTTTGATCAATCGTGATGGTGGTGGTAGTTGTTTTCTGATGCCGGACGAGATGCTGATTTTAAGCAGTTCAGAGGCAGACAGATGATTTTCGATGAAGGAATCGACAGCCAAAACCTTTTTAAAAAAATCGAGGCACTGTCCCTGTAATGCCCGTGGTTCGTATTACGTATTTTGTATACGTGTACGGAATCCCGACCTGTAGTTAGACTTGTCATGCTTGTCTCGATCCTTGTTTAGTGGCTTGGCTTGGTTTATCTTGGTTGGGTTGGCTTGGTTTGGTTTGCCTTGGGTTCATCATGAACCAAAAGAAAACCCCATCTACCACCACCATTCCCTATTTAATAGCCCACTCCTCTTTCTCTCTCTTCATTACTCTTCTTCTTCCCCACCATTACTTCTTCAACCACCAGGAGAGAGAGAGAGAGCTTAGGCAAGTGCATCTTGCTTCATGGAGGAAGTCTATTTTTATTGTTCCATTATCTTCCTCATGTATTTCTAATCCACTTTAGTACTTAGCCTTTTTTTTTCCATGGTTAAATTCTTGTAAATCTAGCTTGTGGTATTTTCGGTTTTCAGGAGTTTTGATCTATCAAACTTGTATATTTTTACTAGTTGATGGTTCCATGTTGTAGAAAATTCTATTTTACTCAAATTTGACCTACAGGAGTCAGGATTTGGGTTTCTATTATTGTTTGGTGGAGCATGGAGGCCATGGTATTTTCCATGAATATATTCTCTGTGGGAGCCATTAATTGCACTCTGAGCCGCATGAGCATATTTGCTCTGAGCCGCATGGCCATTTAATTGAATCTTTTAATTGTATGTATTAGCTGGCCATGTGCAAGTATTTATTTGCTGGGCCGCATAAGCATTCACTTGATTGGCCGCATGAGCCATTAATATTTCCTAGCCGCATGGCCATTGCTCTAAGTTGCTTTCAAGCATTGAGCCGCATAGGCCAATGCCATGTATATTTTAATGCATGACCAAGTATATTTTTATGCCATGTATATTTTAATGCATGGCCTTAGCATTTACGTGCATGGCCTTAGCCATTAAATGCTTGTATGCATTTAGCTAAATTTAGCATGGCCAACAGTTGTTGGCCGCATGAACTCATAGCTTGGCCGCATATATATTAAGCTTTAGCAAGCAGCTTAGTAGCCACATAAGCTATTTAATATTTGTGGCCGCATGGCCACTGTAAAAGTTGCTGAGCCGCATATGGCTTATACGTGGCCGCATATGGAATGGTCTTAGCATTTCATGCATTAGCAAATGCATTAAATGGTCTTTAAGTCTCTGGCCGCATATGGAATGGTCTTAGCATTTAATGGTCTTAACATTCAATACATTAGCATTAAGGCTTAGCATTTAATGCATTAGCAAATGCATTTAGCATTTAATACACAATTTATTTGCATGCATGGCCTTGCTTATATTTGTATGCATGCTTTAGCTAGCAAGCAGTAGCCGCATGTGCTTTTATATTTGCATGCATGCTTTAGCTAGCAAGCAGTAGCCGCTTATGCTTTAATATTTAAATGCATTAATGCCATGTATATTTAATGCATGGCCAATGCCATGTTAAGTTAATGCATGCATGCATGCAAGCAGTAGCTTGCATGCTTATTTATATATGTTAGCCGCATATGGAATGTTTAGTTGGCCGCATGGGAATTTATTTGGCCGCATAAGCCATTGGTGCAATTTGTTAGCCGCATAGGCCAACTTCATAGCCGCATGGGGATTTGCTTGTGCATGCTTTTATATTTGCTTGGCTACTTAAATATTTGCCTTGGCCACTTAAACAGTACTTAGCCGCATATGGCCATTGCCAATTGCCCAGCCGCATATGGCCAAGTTAGCCGCATGGCTTATATATTGAGTATTTTCCTTATGCCCCCCACCTCATCCGCTCTTGGCCACATGGCCTATTTATTATTCTTGGCCACATGCAGCAAGTGTGCTAGCCGCATATTATATGGTGACAACATCTATTGGCTGGCCGCATGGCATACTTACATTAATTGTGGATCCTACTATCTTTTGTCTTAATTGTCTTTACAATTATATTATTATGATTAAATAATGTGTGATTCTAAATTGCTTTCCTAAGCACGATTTGTTAGTGTAATGATTGATAGTGACTTGCTTGGCCGCATATGCACTGTTGCATGGCAATTTCATATGACAATTTTTTCTGAGCCGCATGAGTCCCCCACGGCCCTTGCTCCTGCTAATATTTAATTACCATATGTATGCTTGTGTCACATTAATTTAAGTGTGTTCTCTGACACGATGGTGACCCATTGTGGTACACTTTTGATAAATGACATGACATTGTTTGCCATAAAATATAAAAGAACAGAACAATTATCGGGGGACTGGACTTTTACTTCACAATACAAACTCGCTTGTACAAAGAAAGCCTAGGGAAAAAAATCTAGGTACAGCAATCTAAGTACAATGTTTATTTTAGATTCTGGGGGGTGACGGTAGAGGCTCGGGAAAGCGACGGCAGCTCTGCCTTACTCCTTGGACGATCAGATGCAGCCTTGGCTCCGGAGAAGAAATGCTCTCAGGATACCCTCTGCGTGGGCCTTTGTCTCTCTGCTCTCTCTCTTCAAGTCTCTCCAAGTGCTCTCGTGCTCTTTGAAAAAGTCCTCCTCTGCAAGGGAATGGCACCTTGCTATTTATAGGAGTGGGATGCAATCATTAGGGTTTACAATGATTGCCTCCTTGATAAGTTGGCGGTTAAGGATCAATTAATCTGGGCCCTTCTTTCTGATTATAGCAAATCTAGATAATTAATGCAGATTGCATCAAATCTCTGTGGGCAATTAATGATGATTGTCATGAATATTTGCGACTTGTGATAGCTTGCCACGTGTTTAATTTGTTCGATTTGACTTGATCTGGGCAATTATGATGATTGCAAAAAATTTGATTTTGTTAGGATTTGTTAGCACCCATAATTTCAGGAAGATAAGACTGCCACGTGTCTCAATCATCGTAAAAAATGCCACGTGTCTTCACTGGGTCGTCTTGGCAGAGTCGTATATGAGTGGGCCGCATGAGGATGGACGGCCGCATGAAGATGGGCAGCCGCATGGGGATGAACAGCCGCATGGGGATGAACAGCCGCATGAAGATGGGCAGCCGCATGCTGACGGGCGGCCGCATAAAGGATGCAGCCGGATGAAGATGGACAGCCGCATGCTGACGGACGGCCGCATAAAGGATGCAGGCGCATGAAGATAGGTTGCCGCATGAAGTGGGCGGCCGCATAAATACAGCAGCCGCATGCCTCGGGACTCGGTGGATTCTGCCAGCTGTGAAAAGATTTCCTCCTCTTTCCTAGGAACACGCCTTTATGTCAGTCATTATTGCACCTTTATGTCAGAGATGTCATTTGTCAGAGCCGTCAGCCGTCAGGGCATTAAATGCAGTCAAAGATGAAAGAAAAAAAAGTTGTTGAAGGCCACGTGGCTCTGGGCCTATCCGAGCCGCATAGACGCTTGAGCCGTATGGACCCTTGAGCCGCATGGGCTCTCTGAACTGCATGGAGATTCTTGGCCGCATAGACCTTTCTTTATTCTTTTCTATGCTTCTACAAGACCCCCTTCAAAGTTTTTAATTTGCAAAATTGAAATACTTTGAATAAGAAGCATGGCTATGTATAAACTCCTCTGGCCGCATAGGGTATTCTGGCCGTATGGACATCCCAGCCGCATGGCCTCCTCAGCGGCCTGTCCATCTGAGCCGCATTGACCAACCAGCCGCATGGACTGTCTAGCCGCATAGGCTGTCTGGCCGTATGGGCTCCTTACCACGTCATCCTGCCATGTATGCAAATCTTTGCATTAATTGTCTTTGATTTGCCGTCAGATTTTGAAGCCGCTTTTTGGGGCAGGATCCCAAGAGTTTGATCTTTATTTAGTCAGTTCGTCTCGATAACCGAAGAGTCAGTTTTCATGCTGCACGCGGATCGAATCGCCCTCCTTTTGCCTATAAATGGGAACATGTTCTGACGGAGAGACTTCTTTACTCTCTATCGTCTTCAACTCTTGCTGCTCTAATTTTCTGTCTCTGTCTTTCTTCTCCGACCGTCGGACGACCATGGCCCCCAAGTCTTCCAAGGCTGCCTCTGCCGCGACGAAGGGCAAGAAAGCGGCTTCTTCGTCGGCCACGACGCCTAAAGTGCACCCTGACGTCCACCTTGCTTTTAAGGGTAAGGATTGGATGGAATATTGAATGCTTTGAACCCTAAAAAACTATGGCTCTGTTGCATATTTTATGCACAAGCCTTCGTTCTTCATCTTTATTGAACTGCCTAAGTTCAACATGATGAAGCCGCATATGTTGCATGGGCCGCATGACCCTCTCATATTTGAGCCGCATGGGGCATGCCCTGTGTCTGAGTCGCATGAGAAGGACTTGAGCCGCAGGATCACTTCTAGATTTGAACCGCATGAAGTTCCATTGAACAGGACCGTATGAGCTCCCGATGAACTGGACCGCATAAAGCTTCGCTAAGTCGTGCCGCATAAGCTCATCTGCTAAATGAAACCGCATAAGCTCTATCGAAGCAGTACCGCATGAAACCCAACTGAATTGGGCCGCATAAGGCTACATTTAACCGAGCTGCATAGGCTCATGGGAGCTTTTTAAGGAACTCCAAGTGTTTTCATTTTAACCATCTTTTAATCTCGCTTCTTTTTTCTTTCTTCAGTGAATTTGTCAATCAATCCAGCAGGAGAGATTTTGGTGGGTTCACCCCAGTATGCCATGGGTGTACAGCTCGACGACTTAGTTCAAAGTGTGTCAGATCAGCTTCCCACCGATGAGCCTGTGGAGAGGGTGAGCACCATCAAGAACCAGCGTCTCCACTTTCTTGTACTATGATGAACTCGGGAAGGCTGGAAGGAGAGTATCTGAAACCAGCCTTTCTCTTCGGAGAAGCTCTATCCATAAAAAACCCCCGAGTGCTGGACATTTCTGAGAGCTGGGACTTTAATCTGGACGGGGTGGGGATCCATATTCCCGAAATGGAACGTCATTTTCCCCTCTCGTGGTTCAATATGGTACCATTGAGCAGGGAAGATGGTGGGCTCCCTAACTCCAACCCAATCGGGGATGTTCGTGGGCAACATCCATTACAATAAGAATATTGGGTCAGCATATGCGAGCAGGGATTCGGTCAGTCGGAGCGTGATGGGACTGACTCTGGGTACCTTCATAAACGTATCTGGTCCCAACTTCACGTTTACTCTAGCCGATACCTTCCTGAATCTGCTCGCTCGTAAGGGTCTTATCCTGTTGGCAGGTTGTCGTTACTGAACTGGATAAACCCCATCCCTATGTGGGCCAACCTGACCTCATGGATCCTTAGGAAATATAAGGCATTCCTTCGGGAGATTGACCTCTATTATGCCATCTGGGGCACCTGCTACGGGTTACCCATCAACAAGCCGTTGTTCATGGCTCTTTTGGAAATGTATAACCGGCGGACGGGAACTTTCTTCGCGCCCGGAGGGAAGTTCGGACTTGCTCTCCATGAAATGTACGTTGTTTCTAAGCTGCCATTGAGGGACGAGGCCTTTGAAGTGTACACCCCGACAAACGAGTAATTCGAGGATCTGGATCGACGATTCTCGGGTTTCGTTACCGTGTACCGGGAACTGCTATGCCACCACAGTATCTGTCACCAAACGGCTATCAAGAAGAACGATAGCTCAGAAGGAAACGCTCTCCATACCACGTCCTGGGTCTCATATCTTTTCAAATTAAGTCCCTCTGCCCGGGTTTCTTGCCGAGGTCCTCAAACCAAGAAGGAGATAAAAAACCTGATATCGAATGCCAAGAGGTCGAGGTCCACCAGTGACAAATTTGGGAGTCGAACTGACTCCTTCAGCTATTTCTACCACGGTACCCGGCAGATGTCTGAGAAAGCGCTCTTAGCCGAATTCTTGATGGCTATGGAACTGCGTAGTTTCGGAAGGGGCAGGTTCCATTGAAAGGATCAGCCGCCACTTTATCCTCCCTGCCATGAAGCTGGTCTTCAGAGTCAAGTTGTCCCTTCTTCCGGCCATGGTGTGTAGCATACACCACGGCCCCTGTGCCTTTTCGTCCAAGGTTATTGCCCGCGAGACGACACTTGACTTTGAACGAATAGAGCTACCCTACCATTATCTAATGGGGTGGCTATTGATGCATTATCGGTCATTAATGAGGCCTGGAGCAGAAGACGGTGTTACCGCTGATGACGCTTTCCTCTTCCGATACCATCGTCAGCCCTGGGACAATGACACCATGCCAGCCTGTCGGAGGGCGCTGGCGAGAGTAGATGGACATGACTTCTTTGTGTCTGTTCCTTAATTTACCACTAGAGAAGTGAGGGGTGTACATGTTGATAGCACTGAACCTCCCCTTCTCTTATCTGAAAAAATGCTTCTTTGGCTGTGCAATATTCGTCCAGCGCACCTGGTATATCGTTACCGCAATAACGTGTACCTGGAGTCCTACTTTCCCAGCAGGTTCTCCCGCCAGTTCGGGTATAGCCAGTTGTTCCTTGATTGTCCCAGTGCTTGCCTGGGCTTTGAGGGCAGCGTCCTTGATGGTATCAGGGCCTGGCATTATTACAGTGCGGTTCATACCCGAGCTAGCTTCTCGGTCCCCGATGCTAATACGTCAGGGGAGATTTTGTACATTGCGGCCCTCTATCATGTTACGGCGAGCAAGCCTCCCGTTAATTTTGACATGAGTACTAGCTTTATTGTCGGTACTGGCTTGGCAGAGAAACCAGAGGGATCCAAGAAGAGAAAGAAAAGGCGAATATGGTTCTTGTGCCGGACTCGGAGTCCACTACGGCGGGCGAAGAGGATGATGAGCAGGATGCCGATGATTCGTTCCATCCCTCAGACGAGGAGGTGGGGGATCAGCCACCCATTGTGCCGGATGAAGTGGTGGCGGGGCAGCCGCCTGCTGTGCCTGACGAGGTGGTGGAGGATCAACCACCTACTGTGCCTGGTCCTTCGCGCAAGCGAAGCAGGCGTATGTTCACTGATGATGGCAGAACCTTCTCCATGAAGCGAGCTGCGGTAAGACGCCGCAGGCTGTTTATTAAGGATGTTGACGCTGTTTCTGAGATAATTTGAATTTCAACTACCTTCTCCTTTTTTTCGAACTATGTCCAAATCATCTTCTTTTGCCCTTTGTAGGCGTTAGGAGTGTAGAAGCATGGAAAATACTAAAGAAATTGACTCATGCGGCCAAGAAAGACCCATGCGGCTCAGAAAACGCATGCGGCTCAGGGAGTCATGCATCATAAGGAGTTATGCGGCCGGAGGCATCCCATGCGGCTCAGAAGACACGTGGCGTGACAGTGCTCCCCTCCGATCCATGCTGCATTAATTGCTTTGACGGCTGACCCCTCTGAAAAGTTGACAGACCTGACACCAAAGCAGGTAATTATGACTCTGTCATGATGATGAATCTCTAGGGAAGAGAAAGAAATCTCTGACACGATCCCCCGAGAACAACAAAATGCCACGTGGCCCTGCCACGTGGGTGTGCTTGTGCGGCTTGAAGTGAAGACTTCCCATGCGGTTCAGAGTGAAGCTGTCCCATGCGGCTCGAGTGGAATCATCCCTATGCGGCTCAAGAAGATCATGCCCATGCGGCTCAAGCAGACACACCATTATGCGGTTCATGCGGCTCATCATATGGTTCAGAAGTCTGAAGGAGGGGGCCACTGCCCAGACAGTTCTGACACGTGTCCCAAGTCTTATGCGACCCAAAATTCATGCGGCCCAAATCTCATGCGGCCCAATCTGCATGCGGTTCCAGTCTCACCATTGGCTCTCAGGACACGTGTCCTCAGCCGATCAATTTCCCAGATTTATGGCAATCCAAGATTGGGTCGAATCCCAATGATCTGGGGCACGTGGCAGGAAAATAAATTTGATTTATTCGCAGATATGATAGAATCATTATAAGGAAGATTTATGCCAATCACCATTAATTGCTAATGGGGATTTGGTGTAATCTACCCTTAATGGTTCTGATTTGTCACAATCAGAAACGAACGGCCTGGATTGATCAATCCCCAGGCCGCCGCCATCTCCAAGAGCTAATCATTAGCAACCTAGCGATCACATCCCACTATTATAAATAGCAAGGTGCCATTCCCTTATGAGAGATAGAGAGATATACAAAAAAAAAGAATCAGAGAAGAATACGTATACACAGGGAGACTTTCCCCATAGTCACATAGAGAATATACACAGAGAGAGAGAAGCCAGGAGAGCAATCAGAGAGAGAGCAAGAAGGCGTTTCTTCGTCAACGACCAAGCAGATCTTCCCCGAGTCAAGGCTGCGTACCGATCGTCCAAGGAGTAAGGCAGAGCGGCCGTCGCTTTCCCGAGCCTCTATCGTCACCCCCCAGAATCTAAAATAAACAATCGTACTTAGACTGCTGTACCTAGGTTTTCGTCCCTAGGCTTTCTTTGTACGAGCGAGTTTGTATTGTGAGTCTAAGTTCAGTCCTCCGATAATTGTTCTGTACTTTTACAATCAATAGCAAACACGATGGCGACTCTGCTGGGGACTAACTTCTCCACGGCTGAGGAGTTGGTGACGCAATCGGACGCAGCCAAACTTGGCTCTACACAACAGAAGATGGTCGTACGCTTCGACCAACAGGCGTTCGAAGAGATGCTCTCTGAAGGTAGCACTGGCCCGATCCAGAAGCGCACTCGCACCATAAAGGCTCACAAAGAGTGGAGGCCAAAATCATTTGCTCTTCCACAAGCACTTGATGAGGTGCTCTCTATTGCTCAAGATGGCGAGAAAGACTCCCCTACGGCCCCACTTCAGACCGTAGACAACTCTGCTGTCCCCAAGTCCGGCAGAAGAAAACACTATGATGCTGGACTTGCAGGGGCAAAGAGGAACTCTACGCGATCCGAGCCACAGAAGAGTATTAACCGCAGGGAGAAAACCCATGCGGCTACAACCGCCGACCGCATAAAGAAAACTCATGCGGCCACATCTGTCAGCCGCATAACTTATGCGGCTACAGTTGCCAACCGCACGGATGAGACTCATGCGGCTATTAAAGTCAATCGCTTACAGAAAACCCATGCGGCCACAGATGCCAACCGCATACGATCAGCCTGCACGGTCGTGACTCCTAACCGCATAAAGACTCATCCTACAAAAGACAGCCGCATGCAGACAGCCTGCACGGTACCCAATGCTAGTCGCATAGCATCCGTCCCACGCTTCTCTCGATCAGTCTTCGACCGGCTCTCATGCGGTCCTGACTCTGATCATTATCTGGATGATAATCCAGACTCTGTGGTATTCGACTTAGACTCCTCCTATTACGCACCCACAAGTGCTAAAAGGAGGAAGTCTAGGGCAGCGCGGGCTCATCAAGTCCAGACGACTGCCCCAACCTCTGACTATTGGGGCGTCCCGCTGATTATCACGCGGGCCTCTGATGGGAAGTTGTATAAAACCACTCAAGTCCAGCCCCCGGCGACAAACAGACAAAGTGGTTCCTCTGACCTGTGTGAGGTTATCCTCCACAAACGCAAAGAAAGAGAAGGAGCTTCGGGGTGTAAAGAGCCCTCACACGGACATCAATGCACCCAGATCATCGTCAACTGCTGTTGCAGCAACGCGGCGGTGACGGAGGACCGGCCATCCGTCTTCCAAAGACTACATCACCCGAGCTCAGAAGACGAGACACCTCTTGTTGTCTCCTGCAAATTCGCGCAGAAAGTTCTCGCCAAGGGAAGATGGAAGAAAACGAGCATCTCCAGCCCAAAGGTGTCAACTACTACAGCTAAGAAACCGTCGTCTAAAGGGATATCCTCCACTAGAGTATTTCAACACACCCGTTCGAAGACGAAAACTGCTTGCAGTAGGAAGTTCGTCGTCTGCAACATTGGGGGTCGTCGGAACTGGGGGTAGCACTCCTCCAAACATCCACGACAATCCGACATTCCAGGAATATGGACTGGAGGAAGCAAATCGTCCGACGGATACAACAGATACCGACGTCCCCAAGGACATCCTAGACGAAGCAAGCTCCGAAGCCGGGGGTAGTGTTCCTTCCGAGTCTGAACCTGAAGAGAACATCCCCACATATCCTGATGATTTCTCGATGCACGGGTACGACTCAGAGGGTACATCCTCCACCACTCCTTCCGTCACTCCTCATGTGAAGACGGTGTTCATGACAGACAGCAATCAAGGCGGTTCCGGTGATCGCCAGTGCATCGACACTTTGGAGGCCATATTGCACGCCTTGGTCAAGTCTGTAGATGAGATCAAAGCGGCGCTTCCTAATCTGCAGGGGGTAACACCTGGCCAGACAAGCACGGGTCCCCCAATCAACGTAGATTCAAATTCGGCGACACCGAACCCGGGCAATAATCCTCCCGAAGTAATGGCTCCGACTGCGACAGATGAGACCCGAGAAGTAAGGAGAGAAGTTCAAGAGCTCCGAGCCATGTTCCACGCCAGAGAAAACTCTCAAGACTGCAGAATACGGCAACCATATCCTGTTGAATGGAGGGATGTTCCATTCCCACCAAGATATAAGCCATTCAATATCAACCCCTATGATGGCAAGACCTCAGCAAGTCGGTACATCACTTACTTCGAGGTCACTATCGACCATCCGCCCCATGATGACGCTATCCTGACACGGTTATTCATTGGGGCATTGGAAGGAGTCGCCTTCGATTGGTACCGCAACCTGCCGATAATTGCATCCATTCCTTCGCTGGCTTCAAACGCCTGTTCTTGGAGAGGTTCTATGAGGTAGGGCAGGACGTCACGATGTCTACCCTCATGGACGTCATTCAAGGAGAGAAAGAGCTGACGAGGAATTACATTGAGCGGTTCCGTCAAACCGCAATAAAGTTACCATCTGGCAACCCGGACTCCTCCTTGATCGAAATTTGCCAAAAGAGACTACTCCCAACAATCAGTCTCTGGATGGGCGAGAGTCAATTCAAGGACTGGAAGGCTTTTATCATTAGTGCTACAAGTGCCGAAGAACGATTAAAGAAGGCTTGCCAACTGGGATTACATATCTCAGAGGGAGAGAACAAGAGCAAGCGTCCTAGCACCACCAACGACAATGGGGGTAGCCCCTCCAACAACCGGGACAACAGAGGCAAGCAGGCTATGGTGGCCGATACAGCCCAGAAGCCTGAGTCGCAACCCGCGGACAAACAATGGCCTCAAATCACTTACTCTTTTGAAGACGGTCACGTCAAGCCTATCTTGGACATGCTCATACAAGGAGATAGGATTCAGCTTCCTCCACCAAGACGGGAGCCTCGGCCGGCTGATCTGGAGAACCCAAAGTTCTGCCATTACCACCGCTACGTCCACCATGCTATGCACGACTGCTACCAACTGAAACGATATATCCAGAACCTCATCGATTCGAACGCTCTGGCCATCGATTTCGAGGAGGTAACCGTGGCAGCCAACATGGTATCCGTACAATTCGACAGCTTTCCTCCAACAGAGACCCAGGACGGGGTTATACCCATCCCTCTGGCAACGATGGAGATTGCTAATCTCTCGCCTGCTCAAGCTGCTGGTCTAGTACCCCTCACCACATCACGAGGGGAAATCATGTGGGTCCATCCGGACCTAGTCCACGAGGCAACTCAGTCCACTCCATCTTCTAAAAAGAAAAGTGGAAAAGTCAGATCCTGTCGTACCACCTCAGCAGATGAAGAGGAAGTCACGGCCGTTGTTACTCGATCCGGAGCACAATCTCAACCTGTGGCTGAAAACTCGACTGATGATCATCTGCCAATTACCACGGATGCTCCGAGACCGGCTCAGCTTTCGACGACCGACAAGCCTAGGCCGAAGGAGACTCGCTTTGACAAATCCCTCCGAAAGGAAACATCTCAGGGGCTGGATAGGCCCTACAACTTCGACATCTTGGCGCAATTGGCCAATACACCGGCCAAATTGTCCTTATATGAACTCCTGAGGCTCTCGAAGGATGTCCGCACAGCCTTGAGCGATGCACTTCAAAATGCCGACGCGTACCTGGCTCAGGTCAACCTCACGGGAGAAAATCGGCCCACAGACCTCCAAGACAGCGCCTGTACGGAAGCAATGCCCAACATCGTCTTCACTCCATAATACATGCTCATCAAGACTAATCTACACGATCGCCCATTATACTACACAGGCTACATCGGCGACATAAAGGTGGACCGGATGCACATTGACCCCGGGTCTTCCATAAGCATCATTCCAAAAGGACTACTGCATCATCTTTGCATCCCGATGCATCGCCTGACCCCTACAAACACCGCCATCAGCGGGTTCAATTCGGGCAGGAGCTACCCAATCGGGAAGATCCGTCTGAAATGTCAGATTGGCGATCTCCAATCAGAAGTCACTTGCTACGTCATAGATGCCGATACTTCATACAACATCCTTTTGGGGCGCCTTTGGATACACGATTACATGATCGTGCCTTCCACGCTACACCAATGCTTCAAATATGTCGACAAGCACGGCTTCGTGAGGACAGAATTTGCTGACGTCGATCCCTTCAAAGGGGTCGAATCTTATTACTCGGACTCCTGCCTATACAAAAAGTCGAAGAGGCACCTTGAAGGAGGAAATAAACAAACTGATGTTGAAGCAACCACGGGATCAGAAGAATCTCTGACAATCCACCTCTAGGCTCGCAAACCAGGCAATTCCGCACCCCTTACGGCCACGCTGCGTAAGGACGCGATCAGCCTCTCGGCACAGGAAGAGCAGTTGAGAATCCGGCTGCCAAGGTCCGACCAGGTACCGAGACCCACGACAGGGCCACTTACCATCAGATTGCCGAGAGTCGGTCAATCCCAAACAGAGAAGCTCAATCCCTCCGATGGACCTCTGACGATACGCCTGCCTAAGAAAGGTCGTCACCCCGATGCGAGGTCTGACACTTCAAGCGAACCAGCCACCTCTCGCTCCACATCAAGTGCCGGACTGGGGGTTGCTAGTCTACCAACAACCCCACGCTCTGCTCCGTCAGTTGAACCTCTGAAGATCAAGCTGACTAGGACGCCCTCTCAATCTTCATTCACACAGGGGGTTGCCGAAGAGGAACCAGAGGTAGCCAAGTATGTGGCTGCCCACACTGACGCTCCCTCCGCAGATGATGTAATCCCTCTAGAAAAGATACCTTACTTCATCAATAAAGGGTTATCTTTGAACTACACCGAGCTCAATAAGCTATGTACAATGTATGCTATGGAACATGGTGTAGGCACTCACCTACATACACAGGTGACAAATGTGTACACTGCTATCCAACTTACTCCAGTCGAAAACGCTTACCGAATAATCGAGGGAGGGGACCACCCAATCATCTTCGGTCGGACGAACAACCCGCATCCCCTCGCCATGGAAGAAGTCGACTTCGGGTCAGATGCTGGAAGACTGCCTCTGTATCTCTATAGCCCTCAATCCAAATACCTCATGCAGAAACAGGGGTATGATCTAGAGACAACGCCAGGACTGAATACGGCACTGGACGACGATTACCTATGAAGACGCCAGCCCCGGCGGGCAAACCACGGAACTACTATAACAAAAACCCGATGCGGTTTAGGGTATATAACGCCTACTACGACCCCTGAAAGCTCAGATGAAGAATGCGACTGGCAGTCACATTCAACCGGATCACCGACTTCCGACTCAGATACCAGCATCGGAGATGTGTTCAGACAAGTCATGTCAATCAACATGGCATTCACCGACGCTTACGAGGAAGGCGAAGACATCCCCGAAATCCTTGAGCTAGAGCCATGGACCCAGCAATTAGACGCACAATGGGAAAAGCGGTTCGAACTGAGAGAACCTCCTACTGAAGATGAAGTCATACAAGTGGATCTCGGCAGCGAATCTTCTCCAAAACCGATCTTTATCAGTAAAAGCCTAACTGACGAAGAACGAGAGTCGCTGTTAGAACTTGTCAGAGAATACATTGATGTGTTTGCCTGGAGCTATGAAGACATGCCGGGGTTAAATCCTGACATCGCTCTCCACAAACTCAATATACGGCCAGATGCAAAGCCAGTCCAGCAGCAACAACGATGCTTCCGCCCAGGCGTCATGGACGCGATCGAAGCCGAAGTCAACAAGCTAATAGCCAGCGGCTTTATTCGTGAAGAGCAACATCCTGATTGGGTCGCCAATATAGTACCCGTCCTCAAGAAGAATGGGAAGATTCGAATCTGCATCGACTTCCGCAACCTGAACGAGGCATGCCCTAAAGATGAATTTCCTCTTCCTATTACAGACATCATGATCGACAATACATACGACTTTGAACGTATGTCATTCATGGATGGATTCTCGGGGTACAACCAAATCAAGATGTCTCCCGACGACGAAAAGCACACTTTATTCCGAACCCCGATTGGCACATACTGCTACACAGTCATGCCATTCGGTCTAAAGAATGCTGGCGCTACATATCAGCGAGCCATGAGTATCATTTTCAGAGAACATTTGTGTAAGACAGTGGAATGCTATGTCGACGACATCGCCGTCAAGAGTCGCCGTAAGGAGGATCATCTGCAAGACCTGAGAACGGTGTTCGATTTAATGCGAGCCCACAATCTGAAGATGAACCCTACAAAATCGTTCTTGGGCGTATCCAGAGGGAAGTTCTTGGGCTTCATCATTACTGCACGGGGTATCCATGTAGACCCCGAAAAAACGAGGGCAATCATGGAGATGGGTCCCCCGAGAAATCTCCGTGAACTTAGAGGCCTCCAAGGGAGGCTAGCTTATATCAGGAGGTTCATTTCCAACCTCTCCGGGCGATGCGACCGTTCATCCGCCTCATGAAGAAGGAAGTCTCATTCGTATGGGACGAGGAATGCCAGCGCGCTTTCGATGACATCAAAGAATATTTATCAAATCTTCCAGTCCTGGTGGCCCCGGTCCCTGGAAAACCATTCCTGCTCTATGTACGAGCAATGGAACACTCCCTCGGTGCCCTGCTGGCACAAAACAACAACGCAGGCCACGAGCAGGCTATTTACTATCTCAGCCGAATGATGGTCGGGCCCGAACACCGATACACCGCTGTGGAGAAAGAATGCCTCGCCCTGGTATTCGCCATTCAAAAGACGTGGCACTATGTCATGGGGTAAACCATACATGTGATCTCACGAATCAACCCTCTCAGGGTCCTCATGACCAAACCAGGGGTACTCAGCTCCCGCCTCGCTACATGGGCGATATTGCTGTCCCCCTATCATATGATCTTTGTCCCGCAGAAGGCTGTCAAAGGTCAAGCCCTGGCAGACTTTTTGGTGGCCCATCCAGGATCGGAATCATCCAGAATATACAAAGAAATCCCAGATGAGGTCGCCGATTCAATACAACCACCCACGATAACATATGGCGGATGTTCTTCGATGGCGCTTCAAGAACCGGACCCAAGGGAAACATCGTCGTCAGAGTCGGAGTAGTATTGGTCTCTCCTATCGGGCTAGTGATCAATCGCGCCTACTCTCTCATGGAACCCTGCTCTAACAATGTGGCCGAGTACAACGCTTTGGTCATTGGCCTCCAAGTCGCAAGAGAACTGGGGGTAGAATACCTTGAAGCATACTGCGATTCGCAATTAATCGTCAACCAGATTCGGGGGACGTACGAAGTCCGCCATGAAGACATGATCCCCTACCACCAAATAGCGATCAATATCTCATCATTCGAGGGATTTCATCGAACACGTCCCCAGACTCCAAAATATCAAAGCTGATGCCCTAGCAGGCCTGGCTGCTTCCCTAGCAGTGCCAAACCACTCTCATCATTCGGTCGATGTAATCGGCCGTGAGCTGGTCTGCCCCATGAACAACGTTCAAGCCATGGCGAGTTATTCTGCTCAGATGATCGACGAAGCGCCAGACTGGAGACAACCATTCATAGACTTCGTGGTCTACGACATCCTGCCCGAGAACCCGAAGGAGGCTACTTCTATCAGACGGCGTTCTCTCAGATTCTTCTACGATACAGAGACAAAAATGCTGTATCGCCGCTCCTACGACGGATTACTACTTCGGTGCTTGTCGAACGCAGAAGCCAAAGAAGCCGTACGAGAGGCTCATGACGGTGTCTCTGGGGCCATCAGCCTGGCCCTAAGCTACAAGACCGCCTTCGCCGGATGGGCTACTACTGGCCCACGATGGTGGCTGATGCAATAGATTATGCCCGAAAATGCAAGGCCTGCCAAGTCCACGCAGACTTCATTCACCAACCATCCGAATTTCTACATCCGACAGTAGCATCCTGGCCATTCGAAGTATGGAGAATGGATATCATTGGTCCAATCACCCCACCTTCCTCCCGAGGACATCGCTTATACTGGCGATCACTGATTACTTCTCAAAGTGGGCAGAAGCTGTCCCACTCGCCGAAGTCAAAACTTCGAACGTAATCAGCTTCCTGAAGCACCACATCATTTATCGCTTTGGACTGCCCCGAAGGATCATCCATGATAATGGTCCGCAGTTTATAAGCCCGTATCGATTCTGCGAAAACACCGCATTCAGAATGTCGCTTCGACACCATACAACCCGGCAGCAAACGGGTTAGCAGAGGCATTCAACAAAACAATCATCAAACTCCTCAAGAAATATGTCTCCTCCAACAAACGCGACTGGAACGACAAGCTCGGCGAGTGCTTATGGGCTTATCGTACCACGGTTCGAACAGCCACCAGGAATACACCATTCTCTCTGGTGTACAGAAGTGAGGCAGTTCTCCATTAGAGACTCAGATTCTCTCACTCCGAGTCGCCCTCACTTATCAATTGACAACGGATGATAACTACCGACGTCGACTACAAGAGTTAGAGGCCTTAGATGAAAAATGCCTCCTAGCTCAGCAAAGGATCGAATTATACCAAGCACATCTCAGGAGCCTTTAACAAAAAGGTCAAAGTCAGAACATTCCAAGTGGGCGATCTTGTTTTGGCAGTCAGGAGGCCAATGGTCATGACTCACAAGACCACCGGCAAGTTCCAGCCAAAATGGGAAGGCCCATTTATCATCGAGGCTGTGTTCTCCAATGGTGCTAACCGCCTCGCCAAGCAGAACGAGACTTGCTCATGTTGTCCGTCAATGGCAAGTTCTGAAGAAATACTATGTTTTAAACAACATCTCCAGAGTTTCGAGTTATGTGCCCGCTGGTACCACTGAACTCAACCCCTAATTTTCTAACTTATTGAGTCACGTACCCTCTTGTACCGCTGAACTCATATCCCAAATTCCCAAGTCATGTACCTGCTGGTACCTCTGAACTTACACTTTGATTCTAACATTCACAGATTTTTGAGTCATGTACCCGCGTGTACCGCTGAACTCACGCCCTTCTTCATAAATATATCCCAAATTCCTAAGTCATGTACTGCTGGTACCTCTGAACTTACACTTGATTCCAACATTCATGGATTCTCGAGTCATGTACCCATGGTGCCTCTGAACTCACATCCCGGTCACTCTTTTGAAAGAAAGTCATGTATAATATACCGCTGAACTTTCTTCCTACAAGAGATCCTCCCTCATGATCTAATACCCACACTCCCAGTGCACAAAAAGGGTAATCGATCCACAAATTTCCAAAATGGCCATGTCCTCATTACCTCTGAGTCGTTCCATTTCCGCCAAACAAATCACCCCTATATAGAATTTCCATGTCCTCATACCTTTGAGTTATTCTACGTACCCCCCTTCATTGAGCCCACTCCTGTCATGTCCTCATTACCTCTTGAATGGGAAGGCTCCGTCGAAGAAACCTTCATACTTGCCATGTCCTCATTACCTCTGAGTAAGTATGATGATCCCCTTTCGACCTATTACCTGTACCCACCACCGGAGTACGCCAAGGGTAATGGGTCCACAAATGTCCTCTATTGACCACAAATGTCCTCTGTGACCACAATGTCCTCTGTTGACCACAAATGTCCTCTGTTGACCACCAATACCCTCCGTCGAGTTCGCTCCTGCCATGTACTCATTACCTCTGAGTAGGAAGACTCTACGTTCAAAGAACTTTCCTACTTACCATGTCCTCGTTACCTCTGAGCAAGTATGTAGTCTCTTTCATCCTATTACCCGTATCCTAAACCAGGGTATGCCAAGGGTAATAGGCCCACAAATATCCTCAGCTAAATTTCTTAACACAAACCTATCACCTCATCATGCCCAGGAGCCCAGCTGCTCTACCAATTCTCTTCTCAATACCAAGAGCACCCATGACCACTTTGCTATGGCTGCTTCAGGTATCCTGACCGAAACTTGTTATCTCTACCTAAAACCAAGGTACGCCATGGGTAACAGGTCCACAAATATGTCCCCTATGCGGGGGAGAACATCACCACAATATCACAGGCACAACAGGCAATACAAATGGGGTAGAATGGAAAATACTCTTTATTTGAAGGAAGAAAGAAGTACTACATATTTCGGGACCACGTCCCTTTCAAAAAAACAGGAAGAAGGGAAAACGGGGACAAAACAAGAGGCTGATTATAGCTCGGCATTGCACAACTCCAAAAGACGGTCCTTTACCAAAGCAGTCCCCCGATCAAGCCTTTGCTTAGCTCGACGCTCGGCCTCTTGAGATAGCTGCTCTGCGTCATTCAAATGTGAATAAGCCTGCCAGTTGTCCTCCACCTTCTTTAGGGCAAGCTCTAGATTAGCAGAAGCCCTACTACTTGCCAGCCTCCTGAATAGCAATCTCTTTCTCAACACGAGCGGCCTCAAGCTCTGACTCCAGGAAAGCTAGTTTTCTCTGGAGCTCGAGGATCTGTTTCCGAACATCGGCCACCCCACGAGAAGCATCCGCTTCCCGAGTCGTGTAATTTTCAGTCCGACGGCTCCACTGGTCGTGCAACTGAGTCAGATTCCGACGGTCCTGTAATATAGCCGGTTTGAGTGATTCCCGGCAGCCATCACCTTCTCCACCACGGTAGTGAGGAAGTTACGTTCTCGATTTATGGCCGCAGGTAAATCAGTCTGTTGCAACGAGCGAAACTGGGCAACGAGACGTCAGCCTCTAATAGCTTAGGCTCCAAGAGCGCAGCTAGTTCCTCTCCCCCAGGGAGTGTTTTAAGGGTATTAATCTGGCCGCCAGCACATCGACGGGCCAGAGTGAAGGGAGTCCCCCTTTCCACCGCTGCTTCGATCCCCCTCTTCAGATGACGATGGAAACTAGCAACTACGTCCTGTAACGCATCATCCAAGACTTCTGTGGATGACGGCGTCAGAGGGAGGGTGGCAGACGGTACCAGAGGGGCAGTTTCAGAAGTTACCGTACCCGCCACCAAAGAAATAATTCCGTACGAAAGAGGCTTGAATGGCGGCTAACTCCTCTTCCGCCGCCTGAATAGCGTGAATGCTCGGCAGGGAGGAAAGGTTGACCCCCAAAATCACATTCGCAAGGGAGGACACAGGGGGTATCGTCCCTTGTCCCGGCAGACCGCTACCTGAGGCCCCAAGCTCGACCCAGACGAAGGACCCTCGACACACGGAGATTCCGTCAGGCCCTCTCCGGTAGGGTGTAATCCAGCAATATCAGTCACTGGCAATGACGGGTTGGGATCTGAACATCCAAAACAACCGTTAAACGAAGAATTTGAAGAATGACAGGAACACATATGCTGATTCACGAATTATAGTTCAATTTGCATTACCAGGGGAAGAGCGTGGGGGCGACGGCTCGTTCACTATCGGCATAGTTTCCTCACCCACAAAGCCATCATGAGGGGCTCAGATGTTTCAGGAACGGGCGCAGTAAAGCTCCCATCCTCCTGGGTTGAGGTTCCAGTAGGGCAAGAATCCTCGGTCGCAACCGGAAGCACCCCAGCAGCAATGATAGCGGTGCACACCCCACTGACTAATGAGACAGGACTGGATTAGCCTCCGTAATCGGGTCTTAAGGGCGAGCTCGTCCGACGCCTATAAAGAGCAGAAGAAACAAATAATTAGGTCACAACATAAAAAAAGAAGAAAGGAAACAGCTGAAGCCCAAGTCACTCGGAACATCCTCCACATCATCAATAAGCAGCCTGCGACGTCTTACCGCAGCGTGCTTCGTAGAATAAGTTCGGTCGTCAGTGGTAGTCACGCGCCTGCTCCGTTTACGCGAGGGGCCGGGTATCGCAGATGGTTGATCCTTCACCACCTCGTCAGACAGACTAGACGATTGACCCACGACCCTTTCAGCTTGCACGACTGGAGGTTGAGTCCCAACCTCCTCACCCGAAGAATGGGACAATCATCAGTGTCCTGTTCGTCGTCCCCCTCATCCGCCCTATTGGACTCTGAATCCGACATAGGAACTCTATCGCCTTTTTTTTCCTCTTCTTGGACCCTTCTGGCTTCTCGGCCAGATAGGTGCCAACAATGAAGCTAATATTCGTATCAAACCAACAGGAGGTTTGCTCGCTGCAATATGATAAAGAGCCACTATATACAAAATATCACCCTCCACCTTGGCGTCAGGGTGAGAAGCTGGCTCGGGTATGGGTCGTATTATAATAATGCCAAGCCCGAATGCCATCAAGTACACTGCCCTCGAAGCTCAAGCAAGCGCTAGGGCGATCCAGGAACAATTGACTATACCCAAATTGACGGGAAAATCTACTTGGCAGATAAGGCTCCAAGTATACCCTGTTCCGGTAACGATACACCAGGTGCGCGGGACGGATGTTGCGTAACCAAAGAAGCATCTTCTCAGTTAAAAGTTGGGGAGGATCAACGCCGTCAACGTGTACCCTCCTCACTTCTCCAGGGGTGAACTCAGGGAGAGATACGAAGAATTCGAGCTCGTCAATTCTTGCCAATGTCCTCCGGCAGGCCGGCATGGTATCATGTTCCCAAGGCTGATGACGATATCGAAAAATGAAGGCGTCATCAACAGAGACGTTTTTATCGGGTCCCGGCCTCATCAATGACCGATAGTGCATCAATAACCACCCCATGAGGTAGTGGTATGGTAGTTCTATCCGGTTAAAGTCCGCCGACACATCACGAGCAATAACTTTGGATGTAAAGGCACGAAGGCCGTGGTGTATGCTACACACCATGGCCGTGAGAAGCGCCAGCCTCACTTTGAAGACCAATTTTACAGCAGGAAGAATAAAATGGCGGCTGATCCTTTCTATAGAACTCGCGCCGCCCGAGACTACACAGTTACGTAGCCACACCATCAAAAAATCCAGCCAAGATCGCTTTATTAGACATCTTCCGGGTACCATAGTGGAAATAACTGAGGGAGTCGGTGCTACTCCCAAAACCGGTCATGAGTAGACTTCGACTTCTTAACCTTCGACATCATATCCTTAACCTCCTCTGAGGTTTGGGGAGCTCGAGACGAAACGTGACCAGAAGGACGCAACTTAAAAGATACAAAATCCAGTTCCTGGTATGAGGGGCATTTCCTTCTGAACTATTTATCTTCTTAATAGCTATCTGATGGCAGGCGCTATGATGACACAACAGTTCTTGGTACACGGCGACAAAGCCAGGAAACCGCTGATCCAAATCCTCGAGCTCTTCATTTGTCGGCGTGTATACTTCAAAAGCTTCGTCTTCCCACGGCAATCTGGATACAGTGGCCATTTCGTGAAGAGCAAGCCCCAGTTCTCTCTGGGGGTAAAGAAAGTCCCAGTACGCCGGTTATACAACTCCAATAGAGCCATAAACAAGGGCTTGTTAATGGGTAATCCGTAGCAGGTACCCTGACGGCGTAGTAAAGATCAATTTCCTGAAGAAATTCCCCGTACGTCCTTAGAATCCAGGAGGTAAGATTAGTCCATGTGGGAACAGGGTTAATCCAATTCAGCAGTGACAACCTGCCTATGGGATAAGACCCCTTACGAGCAAGCTGATTCAGAAAAGTATCAGCTAGGGTGAAGGAAAAATTAGGGCCGGTTGTGTTCACAAAAGTACCCGGGAGCAGCCCTATCACAGTCCGACTCACGGAATCCTTGCCCGCACATATTAAACCCGTGCGTCCGTTGTGGTGAATTTTGCCCACAAACATTCCCTGTTGGGTAGGAGTCAAAAGCTCACCATCGTCCTGTTCAGCGGAACCATGTTAAACCACGAGAGAGGATAATGTCGCTCCATCTCGGGAATATGAATCTCTACCCCGTCTACAGAAAAATCCCAGTGCTCTGAGACATCCAGCAATCGGGAGTTTTTATGGAAAAGGCATCCCTGAAGAGAAAGGCCGGTTTCAGATATTCCCCATCCAACTGCCCCGAATTCATTATGGAACAAAGAAAGCTGAAAGGTTGTTTGTTGATAGCAACTACCCTATCCTTAGGCTCATTAGTGGGAAGCTGATCCACTATACGACGGATTAAGTCATCAAGTTGCACGCCCACGGCGCACCGAGATGGACCCACAAGGAGCTCTCCTGCTGGGTTGGTTGGAAGATTCACTGAAGAAAGGGCAAAAGAAGAAACAAGATTAAAAGATGGCTAAAATGAAAATTTACTGAATAAAGAAGCTCTCACGAGCCTATGCGGTTCAGGTCAATAAGGTCTTATGTGGCTCCAGTCCAGTGGGGTCTCAACTTATACGGCTCCAATCCAGTTGGGTCCCCAGAAATGTAGTTTTGGGGAAGCATATGAGGTTCGAGTCAATACAGTCACATGCGGCCTAACTCAGATGCGAATTCCATATGACTCTAGCTCGATAGCTTATGCGGGTTGGACGAGTGAACACATTTTTAAACAGAAGAATTTATGCGGCACAAAGCGCTATGCGGTTCAGCCTGTTAAAACACATAGGCGGCTCCGTTCAGAGGAGATTGTATGTAGTTTAGATCAGTCTTCTGCGATTCAAACATGGGGCTTTATTTATACGGCTCGGGCATGAAACAGTCATACGGCTCACACAGCATATGCGGCTGACACAGTATATGCGGCTCACACAGCATATGTGGCTCTGCCATCAAGATTGGAGAAGGGGCTTGTGCATAAATATGCAACAGAGCCATGAGTACTAAAGATCTAAAAGCAACCCTTACCCTCAAAAGCAGGACGAACGTCAGAGGGCACTTCGGGTGCGTCAGGTTCGACGGCTGACGAGGACGTCACCCTCTTACCCTTCGTGGCGGTGGAAATGGCTTTAGAAGACTTAGGAGCCATTGCTTCGACATAAAGATCGGAAGGAGAAGACAGGAAAAAGAGTGAACGAAAGAGAAGGTAAAGAAGTCCCTCCGGCTAAAGTTACCCGTATTTATAAACAGAGATGGAGCGTTTTGATTCCCATGCATACACATAAACCGACCCTTCGGTTATCAAAATAAGCCGCCGAAAATGAAGGCTAAGCTCCTTGGATCCCGCACCAAAAAGTGCCCTTTAAAGATCGACAACACTTAAGTGCTAAAGATTGCCATACATGGCAAATGATGACATGGCTAGAGGCCATGCGGTTGAAAGTCTCCTGTGGCTGAATCACCTATGCGACTGAATAATTCATGCGGCTAGAACTCTTATGCGGTCGGGATTGCATATGCGGCCAATACAGCCATGCTTCTTGATTCAAAGTATTTCAATTTTACAAATTAAAAACTTTGAAGGGGGTCCTGTAGAAGCATGGAAAATACTAAAGAAATTGACTCATGCGGCCAAGAAAGACCCATGCGGCTCAGAAAACGCATGCGGCTCAGGGAGTCATGCGGCATAAGGAGCTATGCGGCCGGAGGCATCCCATGCGGCTCAGAAGACACATGGCATGACAGTGCTCCCCTCCGATCCATGCTGCATTAATTGCTTTGACGGCTGACCCCTCTGAAAAGTTGACAGACCTGACACCAAAGCAGGTAATTATGACTCTGTCATGATGATGAATCTCTAGGGAAGAGAAAGAAATCTCTGACACGATCCCCGAGAACAACAAAATGCCACGTGGCCCTGCCACGTGGGTGTGCTTATGCGGCTTGAAGTGAAGACTTCCCATACGGTTCAGAGTGAAGCTGTCCCATGTGGCTCGAGTGGAATCATCCCTATGCGGCTCAAGAAGATCATGCCCATGCGGCTCAAGCAGACACACCATTATGCGGTTCATGCGGCTCATCATATGGTTCAGAAGTCTGAAGGAGGGGGCCACTGCCCAGACAGTTCTGACACGTGTCCCAAGTCTTATGCGGCCCAAAATTCATGCGGCCCAAATCTCATGCGGCCCAATCTGCATGCGATTCCAGTCTCACCATTGGCTCCCAGGACACGCGTCCTCAGCCGATCAATTTCCCAGATTTATGGCAATCTAAGATCGGGTCGAATCCCAATGATCTGGGGCATGTGGCAGGAGAATAAATTTGATTTATTCACAGATATGATAGAATCATTATAAGAAGATTTATGCCAATCAGCATTAATTGCTAATGGAGATTTGGTGTAATCTACCCTTAATGGTTCTGATTTGTCATAATCAGAAATGAACGGCCTGGATTGATCAATCCCAGGCCGCCGCCATCTCCAAGAGCTAATCATTGGCAACCCTAGCGATCACATCCCACTATTATAAATAGCAATGTGCCATTTCCTTGTGAGAGATAGAGAGATATACAAAAAAAGAATCAGAGAAGAATACGTATACACAGGAAGACTTCCCCCATAGTCAGAGAAAGAATATACACAGAGAGAGAGAAGCCAGGAGAGCAATCATAGAGAGAGCAAGAAGGCGTTTCTTCGTCAACGACCAAGCAGATCTTCCCTGAGTCAAGGCTGCGTACCGATCGTCCAAGGAGTAAGGCAGAGCGACCGTCGCTTTCCCGAGCCTCTATCGTCACCCCCCAGAATCTAAAATAAACAATCGTACTTAGACTGCTGTACCTAGGTTTTCGTCCCTAGGCTTTCTTTGTACGAGCGAGTTTGTATTGTGAGTCTAAGTTCAGTCCTCCGATAATTGTTCTGTACTTTTACAATCAATGGCAAACAAGGAGAAGATGAGTCTTCAGAGCCGGCGGCTGCCTCTGCAATCGATCCGGCTTTACATAATTTGATCGACGATGTGTGCACCGATACAGTTTCTGCTGAGGTCCTTCCGGTGGCAGCGGAGGCCGCTCATGTTGCTGGGGGTTCGACCCAAGGCGATGTGGGTCCTTCTGATCCTATCCCTGAGATTGCTGACTCTCGGCCCGGCGATATCGACCCAGTTGCATATCTTTCTGGGGTGGCTGGGTCGGAGGGACCGACTGCCTTCTATTCGGAGGTTGCTGGTGAGGAGACTACGGTGGTTGTGAACGAATCTCAGCCTCCACAATCCTCCGCTGGTATGATAAGCCAAGTCTTGACTAGTTCGGAGGCTTATTTACTCTATCAGCACATCCTTCGGGTTAAGCGGATTGATGATTGCTTTGGACGTACAGGTCCCGCCTCTTCATTGCCGGTGACGGACATTGTCGGGGCAAACTCTACCGGAGGGGATCTGATGGAAGCACATGTGCCTTCTTCTCTTCCGACCTATATTGAAGGGCCTTCAGCTGGATCGAGTTCGGGGGCTCAAGTGGCGGCACAGCCGGGGCAGGGGACAATGCTTCATGCGTCCTCCTCTGCTAATATGGTTTCGGGGGTTGACCTTTCTGCCTTGCCAAGTATCCAAGCTCTTCGGGCGGCGGAAGAGGAGCTAGCCGCAATCCATACGTCTTTTCCGCTCAGAATTTGTTTCCCTGGTGGCAGGGATGGCAAGTTCCGATGCTACTCCTTCGACACTGCCAGCCACACTTCCTTTGATGCCGTCCTCTACAGAAGTTTTGGATGAAGTGTCACAGGATGTGGTTGACAGCTTTCACCGTCACCTAAAGAGAGGGGTCGAAGCTGCTGTGGAGAGAAGGACTCCTTTTGCTATGGCCCGTCAGTGCGCCGGTGGCCAAATGGACATCCTTAGAACACTTTTCGGTAGGGCGGGGCTAGCTACGCTTCTGGAGCCCAAACTGCTAGAGGCTGATCGACTCGTGACCCAGTTTCACGTGCTGCGGCAAGCTGATCTATCTGTAGCAATAGATCAAGAGCGTACTTTCCTCATAACCATGGTGGAGAAGGTGAGGCTTGCTCGGGATTCGATCAAGCCGACCATACTGAAGGACTGTCGCGATCTGTCTTAGTTATACGATCAATTGAGCCATAGAAATAAATTGCACGGATCAAAGCGACCGCCTCTCACGGGGTAATCGACACCAGGGAGCAGATCCTCGAGCTCTAAAGAAAGTTGGCCTTTCTGGAGTCTGAGCTCGAAGCCGTCCGTACAGAAAAGGGACTTGTTATCCAGGAGGCTGACAGACTTAGTCGAGCTTCTACGAATCTGGAGCTTACCCTGAAGAAGATGGAGGATGGCTGGCGGGTACACATGTATTTTGATGATACGGACCGGTTGTCCCAGGAAGCGGAGCGCCGAGCTAAGCAGCGGCTTGAACGGGGGACCGCCTTGGTGAAGAACTGCCCTCCTGGAATTATGTAATGTCGAACCATAGTCGGCCTTTTTCTTCTTTTTATTTTCGTTCTTTTCCTTTCTTTAAATGGACCATTGTCCCTAGAATATGTAGTAGTTTCGCCTTCCAAAATAAAAGAGTATGCTTTATTCTACCCTTTATTTGTACTGCTTGTTGTGCTTGTGGTGTTATGGCGGTGTTTGCCCTACTTGGGGGGCTCATTTGTGGACCTGTTACCCTTGGCATACCTAGGTTTTAGGTATGGATAACAAGTTTGATGGGGATACCTAGAAAAATTCTACAGCAAGGTGGTATAGATGTTCCGGGTATCGGAGAAAGAATGCCATGGAGCAGCTGGGCTCCCGGGGCATGATGAGGAATGATGTGCATGTACTAGGAAACTTAGTACAATATTTTATAGTAAACAGAGGACATTTGTGGGCCTATTATCCTTGGCGTACCCTCGTTCAAGATACGGATAATAAGATAGAGAGAACCAATATACTTACTCAGAGATAATAAGGACATGACAAGTATGGGGGTTTTACCGCGGAGTCTTCCTACTCAGGTAATGAGGACATGGCAGGAGTGGACTCAACGGAGGATATTTGTGGTCAAAGAGGACATCTGTAGACCTATTATCCTTGGCGTACCCTAGTTCAGGATACGGATAATAGGACGAGAGAAAACTAACATACTTACTCAGAGGTAATAAGGACATGGCAAGTATAGGGTTTTACCACGGAGTCTTCCTACTCAGAAGTAATGAAGACATGGCATGAGTGGACTCAACGGAGGATATTTATGGTTAATAGAGGACATTTGTGGACCTATTATCCTTGGCGTACCCTGGGTTTTTTTTGGTACAGATAAGTCGAGAGAGAACCAACATATTTACTCAGAGGTAATGAGGACATGGCAAATATGAGGGTTTCTTCGATGGAGCTTCCCACTCAGAGGTAATGAGGACATGGCAGGAGTGGACTCCATGAAGGGTACATAGAACAACTCAGAGGTAATGAGGACATGAAAGTTCTATGTAGAGGGGTGATTTTTTTTGGCGAAAATGAAACGACTCAGAGGTAACATCGACGTGGTCATTTTAAAAATTTTGTGGATCTGTTACCCTTTTTGCACTGAGAGTACGGGTAGTGGATCATGAGGGAGCTCTTTCAGAGAAATAAGTTCAGAGGTATGGTCATACATGACTTACTATCTGAAAGAGTGACCGGAATGTAAGTTCAGATGCACCTGCGGGTACATAACTCGATAATCTGGGATTGTGAATGTGAGTTTAGCGGTACCAGAGGGCACATAACTCGTCAATCTAGAATTTGGAGAATGTGAGTTCAACGGTACCGGCGGGTACGTGACTCAATAATCTGGGATTTTGTGAATGTGAGTTTAATGGTACCGGTGGGTACCTAACTCAATAATCTGGATTTTGGAATATGAGTTCAGCGGTACCGGCAGGTACATAACTCAATAATTCGGAATTAGGAGAATGTCATTTAGACATAATATTTCTTCAGAAACTTGCCGTTGACGGGCAACATGAGCAAGTCTCTGTTTTGTTTTGCGAGGCGGTAAGCACCGTTGGAGAATACAGCCTCAATGATAAATGGACCTTCCCACTTTGGCTGGAATTTGCCGACGGTTTTGTGAGTCATGACCATCGGCCTACGAACTGCTAGAACGAGATCGTCCACTTAGAATATTATGATTTTAACCTTCTTGTTGAAGGCTCCAGAGATGCGTGCTTGGTATAGCTCGATTCGTTGTTGAGCCAATAGGCGTTTTTCATCTAAGGCCTCCAACTCTTATAGCCGACGACGATAGTTATCGTCTGTCGTCAATTGGTAAGTTAGAGCGACGCGGAGCAAGGGTATTTGAGTCTCCAATGGGAGAACTGCCACACTCCCGTACACCAGGGAGAATGGTGTGTTCCCTATGGCTGTTCTGACTGTGGTACGGTACGCCCATAAGCATTCACCAAGCTTCTCGTTCCAGTCGCGTTTGTTGGACGATACGAACTTCTTGAGAAGTTTGATAATTGTTTTGTTGAATGCTTCTGCCAACCCATTCACTGCTGGGTTGTATGGCGTTGAAGCAATATTCTGGATACGGTGCTTGTCGTAGAACCGATAGAAGACGTGGCTTGCGAACTGCAGACCATTATCGTGGATGATCCTTCGGGGCAGTCTAAAGCGATAGATGACATGATGCTTGAGGAAGCTGATCACGTTTGAAGTCTTTACTTCTGCAAGCGGAACAGCTTCCGCCCATTTGGAGAAGTAATCTATGACGGAAAGTATGAAGCGATGTCCTCGGGAAGAAGGTGGAGCGATCGGACCGATGATATCCATTCCCCATGCTTCGAATGGCCAGGACGCCACTGTCGGATGTAGAAGTTCGGATGGCTGGTGGATGAAGTCCGCGTGGACTTGGCAGGCTTTGCACTTCCTTGCATAGTCTATCGCATCTGCTACCATCGTGGGCCAGTAGTAGCCCATTCGGCGAAGATGGTCTTGCAATTTTGGTCCAGGCTGATGGGCCCCGCAGACACCGTCATGAGCTTCGCGTACGGCTTCTTTGGCTTCTGCGTTTGACAGACATCGAAGCAATAATCTCGTAGGATCGGCGATACAGCATTTTCGTCTCTGTATCGTAGAAGAATCTGAGAGAACGCCTTCTGATAGAGGTGGCTTCCTTTGGGTCCTCCGGCAGAATATCGTAGACTACGAAGTCAATGAATGGTTGTCTCCAGTCTTATGCTTTGTCGATCGTCTGAGCGGAATAACTCGTCACGAATTGAACATTATTCGTGGGACAGACCAGTTCATGGCCTATCACATCCACCGATTGATGAGCATAGTTTGGAACTGCTAGGGAAGCGGCAAGGCCAGCTAAGGCATCGGCTTCGATATTTTGGAGTCGGAGGACGTGTTCGATGAAGAACCCTTCAAATGACGAGATGATGTTGATCACTATTTGGTGATAGGGGATCATATCTTCATGGCGAACCTCGTATGAACCCCGAATCTGATTGACGATTCTGTGAATCGCCATATACTTCGAGATATTCTACCCCCAGCTCTCTTACAAGTTGGAGGCCAATGACTAAAGCGTTGTACTCGGCCACATTGTTAGAGCACGGTTCCGTGAGGGAGTAGACACGATTGATCACCAGTCCGGAAGGAGAAACCAGCACCACCCCGACTCCGACAACGATGTTGCCCTTAGGTCCGGTCCTTGAGGCGCCTTCGAAGAACATTCGCCATATATCATCGTGAGTGGTTGCATGCGAGTCGGCGACCTCATCTGGGATATCTTCGTATATTCTGGCCGACTCAGGGCCTGGGTAGGCTGCTAAAAAGTCTGCCAGAGCTTGACCTTTAACAGCCTTTTACGGAACGAAGATCATATGGTAGGGGGACAGTAATATTGCCCATGTAGCGATGCAAGAGCTGAGTGCCCCTGGTTTAGTCATGAGGATCCTGAGGGGGTTGACTCGTGAGATCACATGTATGGTTTGCCCCGTAACATAGTGTCGCATTTTTGAATGGCAAACACCAGGGCTAGGCATTCCTTCTCTACGGCGGTATATCGGTGCTCTGGCCCAATCATCATTCGGCTGAGGTAATATATAGCTTGCTCATGGCCTGCATCGTTGTTTTGTGCTAGCAGAGCGCCGAGGGAATGCTCCATTGCTCGTACATAGAGCAGGAATGGTTTTCCAGCAACCGGGCCACCAGGACTGGAGGGTTCGATAAATATTCTTTGATGCTGTCGAAGGCACGCTGACATTCTTCGTCCCATACGAATGAGACGCCCTTTTTCGTGAGATGGGTGAATGGCTGACAACGCCCGGAGAGGTTGAAAATGAACCTCCTGATGTAAGCTAACCTCCCTTGGAGGCCTTGAAGTTCTCGGAGATTTCTTGGGGGACCCATCTCCATGATTGCCTTTGTCTTCTCAGGGTCTACGTGGATACCCTGGGAGGTGATTATGAAACCCAAGAACTTTCCACTGGATACGCCCAAGAAGGATTTCGTAGGGTTTATTTTCAAACTGTGCGCTCACATTAGGTCGAACACTGTCCTTAGATCATGCAGATGATCTTCTTTAGATCGGCTTTTGACGGCAATGTCGTCAACATAGCACTCCACGGTCTTGCGTAGGTGATCCCTGAAGATGATACTCATGGCTCTCTGATAGGTGGCGCCAGTGTTCTTTAAACTGAAAGGCATGACTGTGTAGCAGAACGTGCCTATTGGTATCCGGAATGATGTATACTTTTCATCATCGGGAGACATCTTGATCTGGTTGTACCCTGAGAAGCCATCCATGAATGACATACGTTCGAAGCTGCAGGTGTTGTCAATCATGATATCTGTGATAGGGAGGGGGAACTCATCTTTGGGGCACGTCTCGTTCAGATTGTGGAAGTCGATGCAGATTCAAATCTTTCCATTCTTCTTGAGGACCGGTACTATGTTGGCGACCCAGACTGGATGTTGCTCCTCACGAATGAAGCCGCTGACTATCAGTTTGTTGACTTCGGCTTCGATTGCATCCATGATGCTTGGGCGAAAGCGTCGTTGTTGTTGTTTGACTGGCTTCGCATCGGGCCGAATGTTGAGTTTATGAAAAGCAATATCGGGATTTAATCCTGGCATGTCTTCATAGTTCCAGGCAAACACATCGATATATTCTTTGACGAGTTCCAGTAGCGATTCTCGCTCTTCGTCTGTCAGGCTTTTACTAACGAAGGTTGGTTTTGGAGAAGAGTCGCTGCCTAGATCCACTTGCATGACCTCATCTTCAGTAGGAGGCTCTCTTTGTTCAAACCGTTTCTCCCATTGCGCATCCAGTTGTTGGGCCTACGGCTCTAATTCGAGGAGTTCAGGAAAGTCTTTACCCTCTTCGTAAGCATCAGCGAATGCCATGTTGACAGACAAGACCTGCCTGAATACATCCCCGATGCTGATATCCGAATCAGAAGTTGGTGATCCGGTTGAGTGTGACTGCCAGTCGAATTCCTTATCTGAGCTTTCAGGGGTCGTTGTAGGCGTAACATATCCCAGTCCGCATCGGGTTTTGTTGTAGTAGTCCTGTGGTTTGCCAGCCGGGACTAGCGACTTTAAAGGTAATCGTCGACCAGTGCCGTACTTCAAACCTGGCGTAGTCTCCAGATCATACCCCTATTTTTGTATGAGATATTTGGATTGGGGGCTATATAGATAGAGTGGCAGTCTTCCGGTGTCCGATTCGAGATCGACTTCTTCTATGGTGAAGGACTGTGGTTCATTTTTTCGACCGAAGATGATTGGATGATCCCCTCCCTCGATTATACAGTAAGTGCCTTCCACGGGAGTGAGTTAATTTACGGTGTAAACATTTGTCACCTGTGTATGCAGGTGAGTGCCTATACCGTGTTCCATAGCATATATTGTACAAAGCTTGTTAAGCTCGATGTAGTTCAAAGATAGCCCTTTATTGATGAAGTAAGGTATCTTTTCTAGCAGGATTACATCATCTGCAGATGGAACATCAGTGTGAGCGGCCACATACTTGGCCAGTTCTGGTTCTTCTTCGGCCACCCCCTGTATAAGTAAAGACTGAGAGGATGACTCGGGCAACTTGATCATCAGAAGTTCTGCTAGTGGAGCAGAATGTGGAGTTGTTGGTAGACTAGTGACCCCCAGTTTGGTACTCGACGCTGGGCGGGGAGTGGTTGGCTCGCTGGACGCCCCCGACTTTGCATCGGGGTGACGATTCTTCTTGGAAAGACGTATCGTCATTGGTTTGTCGGAGGGATTGAGCTTCTCCGTTTGTTGCTGGCCGAATCTAGGCAGTCTGATTGTCAGTGGCTCCGTTGTGGGTCTTGGCGCTTGGCCGAACCTTGGCAGCCGGATTATCATCTGCTCTTCTTGTGCCGAGAGGCTGATTGCGTCCTTACGCAGAGCGGCTGTAAGGGGTACGGACTTGCCAGGTTTGCGAGCTTAGAGGTGGATCGTCAGGGGTTCTTCTGATCCTGTGGCCGTCTCAATGCGAGCTTGCACATCTCCATCACCAAGGTACCTCTTCGACTTTTCGTATAGGCAGGAGTCTGAGTAGTAGGATTCGACCCCTTTGAAGGGATCGATATCGACAAATTCTGTCCTCACGAAGCTGTGTTTGTCGACATACATGAAGCCCTGGTGCAGCGTGGAAGGCACGATCATGTAATCGTGTATCCAAGGGCGCCCCAAGAGGATATTATAGGAAGTGTCCGCATCTATGACGTAACAAGTTACTTCTGACTGAAGATTGCCGATTTGGGACTTCAGACGAATCTTTCCAATCGGGTAGCTCCTGCCCGAATTGAAACCGCTGATGGCAGTGCTTGTTGGCGTCAGGCGATGCATAGGAATGCGGAGATGATGTAATAGACCTTTCGGGATGATGCTTATGGAAGAACCAGGATCAATGTGCATCCGATCCACCTTCACGTCGCTGATATATCCAGTGTAATATAGCGGTCGATCGTGCAGGTTGGTTTTAATGAGCATATCCTGTGGAGTAAAGACAATGTTGGGCATCGCTCCCGTGCAAGCGCTGTCTTGGAGATCTACAGGCGGGCTCTCTCCCGTGAGGTTGACCTGAGCTAGATATGCGTCGGCGTTCTGGAGTGCGTCGCTCAAAGCCGTGCGAACATCCTTGGAGAGTCTCAGGAGCTCGTATAATGACAATTTGGTCGGTGTGTTGGCCAATTGTGCCAAGATGTCAAAGTTGTAGGGCCTTTCTAGCCCATGAGGTGCCTCTTTTCAGAGGAATTTGTCAAAGCGAGTCTCCTTCGGCCTAGGCTTGTCGATCGTTGGAGGTAGGGAAGGTCCCGGAGTGTCAGCAGTGGCCGGCTGATGCTCTTCAGCCGAGTTATCTGGCATAGGTTGGGATTGAGCACCGGACTGAGTGACGACAGCTGTGGCTTCTTCGACATCTATCAAAATTGTACGGCAGGATCTAACCTTTCCACCCTTCTTTCTGCCAATAGGGAGTGGTACGGACTGAGTTACTTCTGGTACCAAATCTGGATGGACCCACATGACCTCCCCTCGTGACGTGGTGAGAGGTACCAGACCAGTAGCCTGATCTCGAGGAGATGGAAGCTTAGCAATCTCCATTGTCGCCCGAGGAATGGGTACCATGCCATCTTGAGTCTCTGTTAGAGGGAAGCTGCCAAACTGTACAGACACCATGTTGGCTGCCATGGTTACCTCTTCGAAGTCAATGGCCAGAGCCTTCGAATCGATGAGATGTTGGATGTATCGCTTCAGTTGGTAGCAGTCGTGTGTAGCATGGTGGACGTAGCGGTGGTAATGGCAGTACTTTGGGTTCTCCATTTCCGCCGGCCAAGGTTCCCGTCTTAGTGGAGGGAGCTGAATTCTATCTCCTTGTATGAGCATGTCCAAGATGGGCTTGACATGGCCGTCTTCGAAAGAGTAGGTCATTTGTGGCCATTGCTTGTTTGTCGGTTTTGACTCAGGTTTCTGGGCTGTGTCGGCCACCATAGCCTGCTTGCCCTTGTTGTCCCGATTGTTGGAGGAGCTATCCCCATTGTTGTTGTTGGTATTAGAGCGCTTGCCCTTGTCCTCTCCCTCCGAGATGTACAGTCCCAGTTGGCGAGCCTTCTTTAACCTGTCTTCGACGCTAGTGGCACTGATGATGAACGTCTTCCAGTCCTTAAATTGACTTTCGCCCATCCAGAGGCTGATTGTTGGGAGCAGTCTCTTTTGGCAAATTTAATTAAACAGGAATCCGGATTACCGGACGACAACTTCATGGCGGTTTGGCGGAACCACTCAATATAGTTCCTTGTCAGCTCTTTCTCCCCTTGAACGACGTCCATGAGGGTGGACATTGTGACATCCTGTCCTACTTCGTAGAATCTCTCCAAGAACATGCGCTTGAAGCTGGCGAAGGAGTGGATTTAGTTGTCTGGCAGGTTACGGTACCAGTCGAAGGCGACCCCTTCCAATGCTCCGATGAATAATCGTGTAAGGATGGCGTCGTCATGGGGCAGATGGTCGATGGTGACCTCAAAGTAAGTGATGTACCGACTTGCGGAGGTCTTTCCATCATATGGGTTGATGTGGAATGGTTTATACTTTGGTGGGAAGGGAACATCTCTCCACGCAGCGGGATACGGTTGTCGTATCCTGAGGTCTTGACAGTTTTCTCGGATATGGAACATGGCTCAGAGCTTCTGGACCTCTCTTCTTGCCTCTCTGGCTTCGTCTGCAGCGGTAGGAGCCGACATTTCAGGAGGAATATTGCCCGGGTTGGTGCCGCTGAGTTAGAGTCTGCATTGACCGTGGGACCCAAGTTTGTTGGCCAGGCGTCCCTCCTTGCAGAGTAGGGAGGGCTGCTTTGATCTCGTCCACGAATTTGACCAAAGTGCGCAGTATGGCCTCCAGTGTGTCGATGCGTTGGCGATCACTGGGACCATCATGTTCGTCGTTTGTCATGAATGCCGTCCTGACATGAGTAGAAGTGGAAGGGACGGTGGATGACGTACACTCTGAATCATACCCCTGTAACGAGAAGTCATCAGGGTATGTGGGAATGTCTTCCTCTGGTTCGGACACTTCCTCTGGTTCGGACTCAGAAGGAACAATACCCCCAGCTTTCGAGTTTGCCTCGTCTTGGGAATTGTGGACGTCCTCGGGGACGTCGGGATTTGCTGCATCTAATAGGAGAGTTGTTTCCCCTAACTCGTCTTCTTGGAACATCGGATTGTCGTGGAGGTTCGGAGGAGTGCTACCCCCAGTTCTAGCAACCTCCAGTGATGTGGACGATAAATCTTCCACTGTAGCAGATTTTGTCTCTGAACGGGTACTTTAGAAAACTCTGGTGGTGGGCAACCGCTTAGACGATAGTCTCTTAGTCATAGTGGTTGAAATCTTCGGGCTGGAAACGTTTGTCTTCTTTTCTCTCCCATCGGTAAGGATTTTCTGAGCAGAGTTGCAGGAGACGACGGGAGGTGCCTCATCCTCTGAACATGGTTGTTGCAGTCTTTAGAAGACGGACTGCCGGTCTTCTCGTACCGTCACATTATTGTAACAGCAGTTGACGATGACCTGGGTGCAGTGACGTCCGTGGGAGGACTCTTTGTACCCCGAGGCCTCTTCTATTTCCTTACGTTTATGGAGGATGGCCTTACGCAAGTCAGATGGGTCCGGAACGACCATGTTTGCTTCTTGGATTTTGGAAGACTTTTGGGAACCATCCTGTCTGTTTGTCGCCGGGGGCTGGACTCGAGTGGTTCTGTACAACTTCCCATCAGAGGCCCGCATAACAGTATGTGGAATGCTCGGATGGTCAGAGGTCGGGTCAGCGGACTGAGCTTGCCAAGCTCTCGCTGCCCTAGACTTCTTTACTCTAGTGCGTGAGGGCACATAATAGGAAGAGTCTAAGTGGTGCTGGAGAGAGTCAGACATGTCTTTTCGGGAGTACGAGAGATCAGGACCATAGGAGAGGCGGTCGAAGATCGAGCTGCGTGGAGCAGGCGGCATGCGGCTGGAATCAACAGTCTTCATGCAGCTGGCAGTCGTAGCCGCATGGGCTTTCTTCATGCGGCTGGAAGTCTCAGCCGCATAATTCTTCTCCATGCGGCTGGAAATCCTGGCCGCATGAGTGTTATACATTTGGCTGGCAGTTTCGGCCGCATGGACATCATTCATGCGGCTGGCAATCTTGGCCGCATGAGTCTTCGTTTTGTGGCTAGTGCCTTTATTCGGCTTCTTCCTGGGGCACATAGAATCACTCTTTGCCCCTGCAAGTCCAGTATCGTAGTACTTTCCTTTGCCGGACTTGGGGATAGCAGAGTCTTCTATGGCTTGAAGTGGGGCCGCATGAGAGTTGCCTTCGTCGTCTTGGGCAGCAGAGAGTACTCCGTCCAGAGCTTGGGGAGGAGCAAATGATTTTGGCCTCCACTCCCTGCGAGCCTTCTTTGTGCGGGTTCGCTTCTGGACCGGACCAGCGCTTCCGTCGGAGAGCATTTCTTCAAACGCCTGTTGGTCGAAGCGGACGACCATCTTTTGTTGTATGGAGCCAAGTTTGGCTGCATCCGATTGCGTCACCAACTCCTCAGCTGTGGAGAAGTTTGTCCCCAGCAGAGTCGCCATCGTGTTTGCCATAAAATATAAAAGAACAGAACAATTATCGGAGGACTGGACTTTTACTTCATAATACAAACTCGCTTGTTCAAAGAAAGCCTAGGGACGAAAACCTAGGTACAGCAATCTAAGTATAATTGTTTATTTTAGATTATGGTGGGTGACGGTAGAGGCTCGGGAAAGCGACGGTAGCTCTGCCTTACTCCTTGGACGATCGGATGTCGCCTTGGCTCCGGAGAAGAAATGCTCTCAGGATACCCTCTACGTGGGCCTTTGTCTCTCTGCTATCTCTCTTCAAGTCTCTCCAAGTGCTCTCGTGATCTTCAGAAAAGTCCAAATCTGTAAGGGAATGGCACCTTGCTATTTATAGGAGTGGGATACAATCATTAGGGTTTGCAATGATTGCCTCCTTGATAAGTCGGCGGTTAAGGATCAATTAATCTGGGCCCTTCTTTTTGATTGTAGCAAATCTAGGTAATTAATACAGATTGCATCAAATCTCTGTGGTAATTAATAATGATTGCCATGAATATTTGTGACTTGTGATGGCTTGCCACATGTCTAATTTGCTCGATTTGACTTGATCTGGGCAATTATGGTGATTGCAACAAATCTAATTTTGTTAGGATTTGTTAGCACCCATAATTCCATGAAGATAAGATTGCCACGTGTCTCAATCCTTGTAAAAAGTACAACGTGTCTTCACTGGGTCATCTTGGCAGAGCCGCATATGAGTGGGCCGCATGAGGATGGATGGCCGCATGAAGATGGGCAGCCGCATGGGGATGAACAGCCGCATGAAGATGGGCAGCCGCATGCTAACGGGCGGCCGCATATAGGATGTAGCCACATGAAGATGGGCAGCTGCATGCTGACGGGCGGCCGCATAAAGGATGCAGCCGCATGAAGCTAGGTGGCCGCATGAAGTGGACGGCCGCATAAAGTGGACGACCGCATAAATACAGCAGCCGCATGCCTCGGGACTCGGTGGATTCTGCCAGCTGTAAAAAGATTTCCTCTTCTTCCCTAGGAACACGCCTTTATGTTAGTCAATATTGCACCTTTATGTCAGAGCTGTCATTTGTCAGAGCCGTCAGCCGTCAGGGCATTAAATACAGCTAAAGATGAAGGAAAAAAAGCTGTTGAAGGCCACGTGGCTCTGGGCCTATCCGAGCCGCATAGACGCTTGAGCCGCATGGACCCTTGAATCGCATGGGCTCTCTGAGCTGTATGGAGATTCTTAGCCGTATAGACCTTTCTTTATTCTTTTTCATGCTTCTACAGACATGATAGAGGCCCGACGTGGCGTACTCCTGACAGTGAACTTGACATGATATGCTTGACATGATATACCTCACATGATAGTGGCCCGTCGTGGTGCACTCTTGATATGATAAACCTGACATGATATTTCTCAAAATATTGTTGCAACGGCTAACCTGACATGACAAGTATGAATGACCTGGACACTGTGGACGATTGTGCTTCTACAAATGAACCCGTCTTGTCTTGCATCATGTCTAGGACGGGGACCCTTGAGTACCACGGTCAGGGGTACCTACTAAATCGACTAAGGCTAATTACTAGAATAATCCTGTAGTCATGAAGAGATTTTTCTAGCTACAGGCAATCCCGTTATCTGGACGCCCCACTTGGGATCTGTAGCCTGCCGACGAGTAGGGCACATTTCCAGCACACTGTCATGTGTTGCACCCTTATTGTACTAATATTCGACCTGGATAACCTGGATGGTCTGTAGGGCTTGTGGCTGTGGAATAATCTCACTGCATCTTGTTAGTAACTAGGCCTGTGATAACCCTAGTTAGTTAAAGTATAAAGTCGTACTTATTGCTTGGCCGTAAAATATTAGATGGAGTTCAATCAGTCTAGTCTAGTCTTGTCTTGATCCTGTACAAGATTGTTACATGTCCTGATTTTTTATTTTATCTTGCCGATAAATGGTGGAAGAAACCAAGTTTTGTTCAGACAAAGGGTTACAACCCCGGTCCTTGTTTGGTTTACGGGTTGTATCCTGGTTATCTGAATAGTCCCATGGTTATCTCATCGTATATCTCATGTCATGTTTTTCTTTAATTACTGTCTTTTATTATGTAATTATATTCTTGTGCTAATTGCTGGTTTTAGTTCCTAAGTGAAGCTTCCTTTATGGCACTTGCTCTTTCTGGGGTCTGACCCAGCTGGTTTTGTATGGCCAGATTTCGAAGCAGCTTCAGAGGATCTACCGACTTTCCTGCCAGATGGTGACCACTAGACGAAACCCTGGCAACGAGTGGGTTTATTTTGGCTCTTCCACTCTATTGTAAAAATATTCTTTTGAGGCGTTTAGCCGGCGAGCGCGTGTTAGCTCGGTTGTACCTTTATTTATTGTCTACCTACGGGCTGTAACATGATTGACAGATCCTAGGGTTGATCATGTATGACAAAACTTTTACTAGTCCTCATATTTTGTAACGACTAGCTTCATGATCAGCTGAATATGTAATGTTTGGGATGCCTTACTATTGTATATTTGGTGATCTTACATCTTGTAATATTTACTTACTTGCTTGTGATTGAGATACTAGGTTTGTTATTGACCATAAGAAACTGATAGCTTGTAGATGAACCCTCATATATCTAGACAGCCGTGACCGTATAGTGGAGTGGATCCCATTTTATTATATGTAGCTGGCTATGTCTGTCCCCGTTCTCCAGTGTTCTGGTTCTGGGGCGTGACATGGTTTAAGTGGTAGCCCATACAGGTCTTGTAAATCAAGATATATGAGGGTTTACCGAATAGATGTCTCAATCAGTACTCGTCCTTGATCTCTGCTCGTATCCTCTGAATCCCTGTAATCCTGACCTGATCACATACTTGTATCGTTGATCTGTCCTGGTCCTTCCTTATTGTTCCCTATGTCGTCTTCTTCAGCGGCATTATTCCTGGACCTGCCGATCAGCAAGGCGGAGCACCTCCCGTGGACCAGCAGCAACCAGGAGATCAAGTCCAGCATTCAGGAGTGGCCTCCAGAGTCATGCCAACTGGAGGAGAGACACTAGTCCAGCCAGTTCAGCCTGCAGAGCCTGATGATGGCACTTTGGTAGGTCTCATCAGATCATTGTTAGCTTCTCAAGATCGTCGAGGAGAAGCCTTGCATCAGGCAGTGGCAGATAATTTGGGCAGAGGTGGACATCATGGGAACAGTGCATCGAACAGTTTCAAGCGCCTGAACCCTCCATTCTTTGATGGCAGCGAAGATGCTATCGCTGCTGATGCATGGCTTCAGGATACAGAGGTAATATTGGAGGTAGCGAAGACCCCGGAAGATGAGAAGGTGGCCGTAGTGCGCCTGCAGCTATTGGATCTAGCCCGCAGTTGGTGGGCAGCGCAGGCCGTTGGACTAGTGGCACCTATTGCTTGGGCAGTATTCCGTTTGAGATTCCAGACCAAGTACTTCGATGCTGTGGCTCGGTACGATCTACAGACCAAGTTCACCATTCTGAAGCAGATGGACAGGACGGTCGCTGGATATGCGGCCGAGTTTTCCAGACTTAGTCGGTTTGCTCCCACCTTGGTGGCGACCGAGTTCGATAGAGCCCAGCGGTTTCAACAGGGACTCTACTTAGAGATTCTGTTGGCAGTGGAGCAGTTTGAGCGTCAGACTTTGTAAAACCCCTAAATTTCTACTATATTTTTTTATATAAATTTGGTACTGATTATTTTTTTGTATTTGTACGTGCGTAGTTGCAGTGTACGTCGCGCACGAAATTTTCTTATTATCGAATTTGCTCGACGAGTGCGAATATGTGCAAGCGTACATATTTTTAGAAAAACATTTTTAATTATTATTTTACAGTTTTAAAATAATATATGTAATAATTATTTTAGCTATCATACCAACATTTCCAAATCTATTATTTTATTTATTTATAAAAAGTCTTTCGTTTATAATAGTTAATAATAATAAATAATATTATTGTGCATACGTATATATTTTCTAAATATTTTATTAGTTTATATTTAAATAAAAATGTAGTTTTCGAGATTTATTAATATTAATATTTTATTATTCGAAAAGATATTTAAAAATATTTATTATTTTTGAAATTATTATTATTGTTATTTTGAAAAATATATTTGGAAGTTATTGTGGCCATTTAAATTTCGATTTGATTTTATGGATTAATTTAAATAGTTTAAAAGTAGAATTTATATTTAATTTGAGTCTAGATTATCTAGATTTAAAATTTGAATTTAAATTGGAATTTAATTTAGAATTGATTTTTTGAATTATCTAAATGGGGTTTAAACAAACCCAAGTTCTTATCCTAATGGGAATTTCTACCTCCTATAAAAGGAGAAGTACTCCTCCATAATTCTCTACCACAATTTCCATCCATACAGTGCATCGTGTCCGTGTCCGTGCCTTCCCTCTCCACTATGAGTTCTTATACAAATACATCTATAGCTCTGTTCCGGGTCCGACAGATTCGAACCTCCGTCTCCATCGTATCGGACACACCCGACATGACTCATCCAAATCTGACCCTAAACCTATTGCCGCCTGCCTACACCCGTCCTCGCCACAGCCTTTCCCGAGCACACGTCCACCACCACCAACCTCGCTCCTCCTCGCCTGCCAACATCTCCACAACCACCGCTCGTGTCCAGCACCACGCTTTTCCGAGAGATGCGCTGCACCAGTGGGCGCATCCTGGCTACTGAGGACGTCAGCGAGAAGGGTGGACTGCATCGGCTCATCCCCTTCAGTGGTGGTGCCAGGGGCCTCGACCTTGCGCACCTAGACTTGACGAGTCTTCTTCGGCTTTGGCAGCCGCTTCGAAGGACTTGCGCTGCCTTCAGAGATAAACTCCTCATACGCCTGTTGATTGAGGCATACGACCAGCGTCTTGTGGGAGGAGCCCACCTTCATGTCGTCGGATTGCGACACAGCTTTCTCGGTGGAGGAGAAAGAGGTCCCCAGCAGAGTCGCCAACTTGTTTGCCATTAAAATCTTTTTATTACAATTTCAATTACAAATAGAACAGTGTTACAATGTAGGACTTAGATGTAGTCGTAGGAGAACACTTTTGTTTATCTGGGTCCCTGTGTCGATGGAGCTAGTGGTAATGCGTTGACTCCGTTGACGATCTGACGACGGTTCTCGATTCTCTGAAGGTCTGAGTTGCTCTGGGTGCTGGAGTTTGCAGATGGGAAGAAGACGTTGAGTGTCTATTCCGATCTTGGTGGATGATAACTCTGATGCCTTTTTCTGTCTGTGTACGTCTGTATATTACCCCCTATAAGAAGGAAATGATCCCTCTATTTATAGTTTGCAGGCTGGCTGCTCATGCGCGCATATGTAGGATGCGCCTATACGTGGGGAAGCCACGTGGTTGAAGCTGCGGGAGGCGCATGGATGATGCACCATCATTTGTGGGTTGAATCCTTCATGCTGTATTTGTGAGTTAACACGTAGCAGGGGAGAGGATCTTTCCGTTGCTGAGATCTTGGGTGATTAGCACCCCTTCATAGGCTGAATTGAGTCAAAGGACACGTGGCACATGTCCGTTGCTCAAAGATCTCGGATTTGGTGGAGAGTGATCTGATAGGATGCGCCTGGGATTGGGCGCATGAGAAGACTTTGGCTCACAATCTTCAGAAGTCACGAACCAGTCTGGGCGCACGGCTTTTGAGGCGCATGCGAGTCTTCAGCCGCATGGCCGCTGAGGCGCATGCGAGTGGTTGGTCGGCCACGTGGGTCGTAACCGTCGGGGGAAAGTAATAATGATGCTGATGTCAGTGACGCTTCGTCTTCTGAAAAAGTTGCTAACTGTCCAGTCCTCGGGGGACGTGATGCCAACTCTGTCACTTGAGCATTAATTGCTTGATAGGTGACGAGCCGAAATGGGCGCATGGGTCCATGTTTGAATAGGACGCATGGATCTGTGCTCTGTTGGGCGCATCCATACGGGGCACTTTGGAACCGATGGGCCCGTCTGTACGATGCGCGGTGTCTGACCGGCGCATCCTTTTGCATGACGTTCCTTTATTGGTCCGACTTTTGTGTTCTTTAAGTGCTTTAAATAGCCGTTTTAACTTGGCTGAATTTGAAGCGCCAGGTACATCACCATAAATACAAATTCATTGCACGGGATTCGGAGAGCCCGCCACTTGGCGCATGGGTTTAATTTGTCCGGCCTATAAATAGTAGCAAGGAGAGAGTTTGCTTCTCGTTCTCTCACGTCTTCCCGAATGAACTTGTTTGCTCGAGCACATTCTGTTGACGAGATGCTCCCGAAGGTGAAGATGCGACGACTTGTCTTCGTTCATGCACTTGAAGGTGACTGTTACATACAAAAGTCAGGGTCGAAGGCTTCTGAGGCAGGCAGAAGGTGCCTGTTGCAACCAAAGATCGGGATGCTCGAGCCCTGTCGCTGTTATGCTGGAAGAGCCGCAGATCGGAATTGTGGCGCTCCCGGCTTTGGAGAGCTCTTTCTCCTTCCAGAGTGGGTGTTGCCTATTATGGTTGTGTTGAAAGCTGTCACGACCTGCACCCACCGTGAGGGTACGAGTACGTAACAGCGCCTAGCCTACACCGCAGTGTCGGCGGTAGAACGCTGTTCTAGGTCATGAACTATAACTAATACAATATAGAATAATCTCCAACTGGAGGCTAATCACAGAAGGTACAACTCAATCACAACTAGAGATATAATATGGCACGATAAAATAGATAAAAAATCCTCAACTGAGGTACAACAGAAATGAAATAACATAAGTTAATAACTACCAGTCTCAACATCTCTAGAATATACAACTCTGAAATCAAGGACAACAACTAATCATAAAAAGAAGAACAGCCTAGACTATCTATGCTAAACATGGGTATCATCCTCAGCAGCTGCCTAAACCTCCCCAGGGGTCCAGGTCGCGAGTGTCATCTAGGCAAGCTCCAAAGTAATAGGTGCAAGGTTCCTCATCATCCTCTGTAAAATTTTCAACAGGTCAAGTCAAGACAGGAGCGAGCACAATACATCTCACGCAGATCATAACAGGTTAGAAAATATAGACATACAAGAGAGTACGATACATAAAACTGAAAGAAAGTACATGATGTAAATAGAGAAAGAACTGTAATAGAAATATCTACTATACGTAGAGAGCTACCAGTGACTAGTGATTTAGAGTACAAAGTCGGCATGTGAACGGCTGGATTTGCACATGAATATACTAAAGAGGCGTACATGGCTATACTACATTGGAATTGTTCACATGACTATTTATACTCCTCCATACCCCAATCAATACACAAGGATCCAGACAAGTTATGTTACGTACATGATTTTCACATGAAGCCCATATATGGGTGTACATGAAGAATACATGAGGGCTCAGAAACTGAGTGCAGATGAATTCCACATGAAGGCCCATGAAAGGTGCACATGAAGTATAGGTTATCCATGAATACACGAGAAATATGACCGAACATGATAGCACATGAGAGTACACGAGCGAGCACGAACGAGCATGAAGCACATGATAAACATGAACAACATGAGAGCGAGAAATACACGATGTACATGAAACATACGACATAATGTATCCGATCCTCCCGAGGGGGATAACATCTCAATAGGGATCCATATAGTACCAATCCATGATAATATCGTGACAGCATCAGATAAGGTAAACTAGAGAAGGAATATAATTCTAAGCAAGTTATGAAATGATCAGAGAATGTACTCGCCTGGTATCTGAATAGATGTAGTAAATATACTGTCCGAGATGAGGTACCTGACTCCTAGTTAGAGCAACACAAGTCAAGATGTATACAGGGGATGATAAATGTAATCTACGATGCGTCTGTATGCTGTATTGGTCAAACTAGACTAAAGTTAACACTTGGTCAAATCTAGTCAACCACACTAGTCAAACTAGGTCAACTAGGTCAAGTCCTAGCCCAAACAAGTCTAACAAGTCTCACTAGGCCTAACCAAGCCTAGCCTAGCAATCACACACCAATCACAAGGATATACAAGCCAACACAAGCCACACATCAAGGCACATTCATATGACTATTTATCATAGAATTTATATATAGCTATATATGTATATGATTTCATATATTTACAACATTATACAATAAGAGAAAGTTAGAGAGGGAACTAGCATGTAAGGCTATGTGTGTGTGAACATGGAGGTGTACATGAGAGGGGTATCAAAATACTAGCTATAAGTTACAACACACATGGCATGCATGGCTAACTATAATATACATCTATATATATGCATACCACATCCTATATTCAAGAGTATAGGTAATGTATAATTACCTATAGGCCACACATATTATTACATAAAGAGAGATATATATGCATATATATATTTACATAGAATGGTAGGGTAATGGCATGTGTATGTGTGTGCCTACATGTGTGTGTAGACTATTCAGAAAATCAATAGAGAAAAGTGTGTGTATATGTGTCAATTACAGGTTTAGGAGTGTGTGTGGCTGAGTGAACATGTGAGGGGGCTGTGTGCAACATATTTATCACAGGTTTCAGTTTAAGTGAAATGTGTATGTGTGTTCAATGAACCAATGTGGCTCTCAGGAATCAGTGGCTTGGTGAAAACAGAGAAGGGAAGCAATACAAATGCATGTGTGTGTCTAGGTGACAATGTGTGTGAGATGGACAGTAGGGTGTGTGGTATGCAGTGGATAGATAGGTAATAGAGAAAAATGTGAAGGTGCAGTGGAAGAATATATGTAGCAGTTAATGATTGTAGGACAGAGCTGAGTGTGTGTGAATGTATTCAAATCAGTGCGTTTGCAACCATTGAACCAATGTGTGGAATCATTCTTAGCTATTCAGTCTACATAAACCAATTTTCATGTGTATATGAGTGTCAAACTTATTCTCAGAAATTAAAACAGTAAGTGTGTAATTAAATATATGAATCAAGGTGTGAAAGACCACCATTCTCAGATTTCCTGATACATCCATTCAATCTCAGGTTCTATATATGAACCCAATTCGAATCTAAGAAGTTCTCAACTTGACAGTTCCAGTTAAGCCAATATGACTCAGTTCTAAGTTCAAACTTCCATTCAGTCTTAACCAGGTATCAGGCAGCCATATACCTTGGTGTACAACATTAAATTTATCATTCAAGAATAGTAATCACGTATGAAAATTTTAGAAAATTCATAAGTGAATCTCAGGTTCAATGTTCACCTAAACAGTGCATAAATTCAATACAATTTTAAGCTCAAATGAAATTCAAAAGCTAAATTTCTTATGCCATGATGATCTCTAACAAGTAGGTTAATTCTCAGATAGATATAGGTGTAATATACATCATAATTTAAATCAATGAACAGTTCATAAGTTATTCAAATTCTTAAAAATTTCACTGTCAGTGTTCATGTATCAGAAATATGGAAACTCTTTGATTTCGAAACCCAACACCACATCCAAACCTAAACAATCTTGAGAGTCAAATTTAGAACAAAAATAAACTCTTGTAAAACACATAAGAACTTATTTGAAACTCTGTTTCGAATTAGAACTCTTGGCATATTTTCGAAAACTCAATATAAGTATCAAACAATACCATCGAACCCAAAAATCATGTAGAAAACCTAATTAATATGCAAATCAAAATGTGCCAACATGAAGTACATGTGATTGCGTGTCAGAGGGATGCATTTGTGTCCAACAAACAGGACACGAGGTGTCAAAGTAAATCAAAATACCCAAAACAGTGAAACTGACACAGCAGTGTCGTACGACAAGGACGAAGCCTCGTGCTCGCGACACAGAGCAACTCGTGTCCCGTACTTGTGCATAAGTGTTCGCCAGGGATAGGTCTAGGTGTCCATCACCCTGAATCGTGTCGGGGACGTGTCGTGTCCGAACCACAGGTGCGTATCAGTAAAGCAATTCTGCGCGTGTGCGTGACAGTGCAATTTCGTACAGGAGGGTTTTCTCTCAATATACTCGATAATATTACCTAAAATTTTGTCAGTGTAGTGTCAGACACGTGGCCTAGGTGTCCAAAAATTTTCGTTTCCATACGTGCTGTGTCGTGTCCGCTACAGTGCCCGAGCAGCAGGGCACTGTGCGCAGCCTGCTGCGCGCGTGTGCGTGTCCAATTCTGACACGAATATGACACAAAATCCATATCAGTCTTCACAAACATTATCATACACATATAGACCTAGGTATCTATGTAATTAGTTTTTCAAAAATCGAAAATAAAATCCTAAGGGGCACTTCTACAAACACCTATGTACCTATTATGATACGTGTCCGATACGGACACGAAATGGACACGAATTGTGCCCAAAACTCGAGGACAGCTAGGGAACACCTAGATCTAGCCTAATATGCAAAGAAATCAGAATATTAAATCAATTTAAGGGGTTTTACCTATAGGTGCAAATTGTAAGAAAAGCCTCAAATAGGGGGATGTTCTCCTTGATAGCCAAATGCTCCAATTTGGTTCAAACCTGAGATTTCTCTCCGTGAACACGAAATAGGGCTAGATTAGAATCATATACTAAAGTCTAGAGTGGAAAAGGAATTAAAATGAAGAAACTAGGGCTTGGGGAAGAAATAACATTACCTCTTTCTTCAAAATGTTGAAATCTCAATAAAGAGGCAAGAATAATAAATGAGGAGATTATTTATAGGAGAATAGCCCTAGATGGCTGGTCATAAAGTGAAAGTTAGGGTTAGGGTTGAGTCTAATGGGCTATGGACCTATTTGTACTAGTCATGGAACCAAATTTTAAGTATCAAGCCTATGGTCCAAATCACTAAGCCTTCTATCCAAGTCTTGATTCCTACATGACTAACTTAGATTGACTTAAGTTAGACTAGGGTCTCACCATGCTAATCAAGTCACCTTAACTAGAGTCAACATCTAGGTTAGTCTCTTAAGTCACAACTAGTAAAAGTCAAATCAACAATCGTCAATCCATTAAATAAATCAATAATTCTAAAAAAGTCAAAATAACCAAATTACCCCTAGACTAAAAATGATAATTAGATATTCAAAATCACATGGTTAGGCTCTAGGGTAGACAGTCTCTACGGTTTCACTAGCTGCACATCAAAATCACAAGTCATGATATTTAAGTAGTTTTAAAATGATTAAAAATCACCAAAAATTATATTATTAATTAAATATCATAATTAAATAAATTAAAACACAATTTTAAAATTACCCTCATTTTAGAAACTGGGTGTTACAAGTCTACCACCTTAGAAAAATTTCATCCTCGAAATTAAAATGGTAGTAGTCCTTCTAGGTCAAACACCCCACAATCAAAGTCTCAAACATACCATCAGATAATCATATACGTCCATCCAAAATCATGATACTCAGAATCTTCGTCGTACTAGTGAGCAAGGCTACGATAATCACAGAGTCCTCGACTAAGGCACATACCTCTAGAATTATGGTATTTAAAATTTTTGCATTGCCGCATGCTTGGCAGCGAAAATCTTAAATTCCCACACCCAAGAAATACGTCCTAAATTTGACTATATGTCGTCACTATGCCAGCTAAACACGACTATCGAAGATTCTAGATCCCATAACCGAGGTGACCTAGCCCATATGATTTATCTCAGAAGAAAATCAAACGTAACACAAGAACAACAGGACAAAATTGATCAATCAACAAGGAACAGAGGAAATCAAAATTCAAGACAGCTATAAGAGGCAATTGTGGAAATGGAATCAAAAGAACGGAACCTGCAACTAGATCTCCAACGGCCTGAGCATCCTTCACTGTCCTGGCGAAAGCTCGCTCCTGCTGGCCTCCCCTAGCCTGCTACTGATGCTGCATGTACCTCTGCTGCTGAGTCGGTAAGGGTAATCCCCTCTGCTGGCCTACCGGAGCCCTAGCTCCTGCTCCCTGAACTGTCTGTCCCGATGACTCGGGATACTCTCTCAGCCGATGATCAGATCCTCCGCAAAGTAAACATCTGTCCAGCCTCTTCCGGCATTCACCCCAATTGTGCCCTGGTCTCTTATAGAAGGGGCAAATAATAACAAGCTGCTGTACCAGGGCCTGCTGCTGCCTCTGTAGCTGTTGTGCCTGCTGAAAGGGTACACAGTCCTGAAACTGCCACTGCTGAAAGTAGACCCTCGGCTGCTGATACTGCTGCTGAAACTGTAGAGGTGGCGTCAGCTACGGATACTGCTGCTGAATCTGCAAGCGGGGCATCTGCTGCGGATACTGCTGCTGAATCTGTAGGTAGGGCCTCTTGGCCGGGCCCGCACTGCCACTAGCTCCCTGAGTATCTAGCGTCCTCTTCTCCTTCAGTCCAAGATCGTCCTCCGCTGCCATGGCTCATACCAGAATCTGCTCGAAAGTAGCATCACGGTCGCTCTCGGTATATGACCTGATCTTCCTGATCAAACCCCTGCGGAACCTCCTCGCCTTCCCGGCCTCAATAAGATCCTCGATGAATCTGCTCAAACGGCAGAACTCTCTAGCATACTCCTCAACGGTCTGGTTCCCTTGATCCAAACTCTCGAACTGCGTCTCCAAAGTACTAAGTGCTGTATCAGGAAAGAATTTCTCCTTGAATAGTTTTTTGAACGCTGCCTAAGTCTGACCGGCTGTACCAACCCTCGGATCCGTCTGATACCAAGTACGGGCCAAGTCCTGTATCTGACTGGCTGCTGCCTCGATCTGTAATCCAGTTGGTATCTGTGCCAATCGAAATATCTCCTCAATGTGCTCTATCCAATCGTCAGCATATATGATGCGCTCTGTACCCTTGAAGTCTCGGGGTCCCATCTTCTTAAAGGATTGGATGTCTAGAGTCCTCGGCTGATACGGCTGCTTCTGACCTTCCTGTGGCTGAGCAGCCACCAGCTCTACTATCGTCTTGACCAACTGGTGAGTATCTTGTATGCTCTGTCGAAAATCAGCAGTCTGGCTCTGCTGCATCTCTAAGAATCGCTAGAAAAGGGTAAACATCTGGGCCGCATCTACTATCCCTGGAGGCAACTGCTGCTGATACATATCCAAAATGACGGGAGAAGACCTTCGGACAGGTGGAGGTGCACTCCCATAAGCTGCAGAAGCTCCTATATGAGCAGAAATAGGAGGTGCTATAGTCCCAGCGTCCACAATCGGGTGAGGGGTGGTAGGCCTCTCACCAGCATCTGCTGGGCCAGAGCGATGCGATCGTGTCTCAATCACCATCCTGGAGACAGATCAAACAAGGAATCAATACTGAGAGAGAAACGATAATTCAAGGGAGGACAGTTATTCAAGGAAGCAATCTTCAACAGAAATTTAGATGGCAGGAATCCAGTTAAGAGTTTTTCCTAATATGATTGAGTACCTCAAAAAAAATCCTAATCCTACTGCAGGCTGTAGTGGTACTCTAGTTCGAATACCACTACACAAATTTGACCTGTATGGGCCACCACTAAAATATGTCACGACCCGTACCCACCGTGAGGGTACGAGTACGTAACAGCGCCCAGCCTACGTCGCAGTGTCGGCGGTAAAACACTGTTCTAGGTCATAAACTATAACTAACACAAAATAGAATAATCTCCAACTGGAGGCTAATCACAGAAGGTACAACTCAATCACAACTAGAGATAGAATATGGCACGATAAAATAGATAAGAAAATCTTCAACTGAGGTACAACAAAAATGAAATAACATAAGTTAATAACTACCAGTCTCAACATCTCTAGAATATACAACTCTGAAATCAAGGACAACAACTAATCATAAAAAGAAGAACAGCCTAGACTATCTATGCTAAACATGGGTATCATCCTCAGCAGCTGCCTGAACCTCCCCAGGGGTCCAGGTCACGAGTGTCATCTAGGAAAGCTCCAAAGTAAGGGGTGCAGGGTTCCACATCATCCTTTGTAAAATTTTCAACAGGTCAAGTCAGGACAGGAGCGAGCACAATACATCTCACGCAGATCATAACAGGTTAGAAAATATAGACATGTAAGAGAGTACGATACATAAAACTGAAAGAAAGTACATGATGTAAATAGAGAAAGAACTGTAATAGAAATATCTACTATACGTAGAGAGCTACCAGTGACTAGTGATTTAGAGTACAAAGTCGACATGTGAACGGCTGGATTTGCACATGAATATACTAAAGAGGCGTATATGGCTATACTACTTTGGAATTGTTCACATGACTATTTATACTCCTCCATACCCCAATCAATACACAAGGATCCAGACAAGTTATCTTACGTACAAGATTTTCACATGAAGCCCATAGATGGGAGTACATGAAGAATACATGAGGGCTCAGAAACTGAGTACAAATGAATTCCACATGAAGGCCCATGAAAGGTGCAAATGAAGTATAGGTTATCCATGAATACACGAAAAACATGATCGAACATTATAGCACATAAGAGTACACGAGCGAGCACGAACGAGCATGAAGCACATGATAAACATGAATAACATGAGAGCGAGGAATACACGATGTACATGAAACACATGACACGATGTATCCGATGCTCCCGAGGGGGATAACATCTCAATGTAGGGATCCATATAGTACCAATCCGTGATAATATCGTGACAGCATCAGATAAGGTAAACTAGAGAAGGAATATAATTCTAAGCAAGTTATGAAATGATCAGAGAATATACTCGCCTGGTATCTGAATAGCTGTAGTAAATGTACTATCCGAGATGAGATACATGACTTCTAGTTAGAGCAACACAAGTCAAGATGTATACAGGGGATGATAAATGTAATCTACGATGCGTCTGTAAGCTGTCGAGGTCAAACTAGACTAAAGTCAACACTTGGTCAACTGTAGTCAACCACACTAGTCAAACTAGGTCAACTAGGTCAAGTCCTAGCCCAAACAAGTCTCACTAGGCCTAACCAAGCCTAGTCTAGCAATCACACACCAATCACAAGGATATACAAGCCAACACAAGCCACACATCAAGGCACATTCACATGACTGTTTATCATAGAATTTATATATAGCTATATGTATATAGGATTTCATATATTTAGAACATTATACAATAAGAGAAAGTTAGAGAGGGAACTAGCATGTAAGGCTATGTGTGTGTGAACATGGAGGTGTACATGAGAGGGGTATCAAAACACTAGCTATAAGTTATAACATACATGGCATGCATGGCTAACTATAATATACATCTATATATATGCATACCACATCCTATATTCAAGAGTATAGGTAATGTCTAATTACCTATAGGCCACACATATTATTACATAAAGAGAGATATATATGCATATATATATATTTACATAGAATGGTAGGGTAATGGCATGTGTATGTGTGTGCCTATATGTGTGTGTAGACTATTCAGAAAATCAATAGAGAAAAGTGTGTGTATATGTGTCAATTACAGGTTTAGGAGTGTGTGTGGGTAAGTGAACATGTGAGGGGACTGTGTGCAACATATTTATCACAGGTTTCAGTTTAAGTGAAATGTGTATGTGTGTTCAATGAACCAATGTGGCTCTCAGGAATTAGTGGCTTGGTGAAAACAGAGAAGGGAAGCAATACAAATGCATGTGTGTGTCTAGGTGACAATGTGTGTGAGATGGACAGTAGGGTGTGTGGTATACAGTGGATAGATAGGTAATGGAGAAAAATGTGAATATGCAGTGGAAGAATATATGTAGCAGTGAATGAATGTAGGACAGAGCTGAGTGTGTGTGTGAATGTATTCAAATCAGTGCGTTTGCAACCATTGTACCAATGTGTGGAATCATTTTTAGCTATTCAGTCTACATAAACCAATTTTCATGTGTATATGAGTGTCAAACTTATTCTCAGAAATTAAAACAGTGAGTGTGTAATTAAATATATGAATCAAGGTGTGAAAGACCACCATTCTCAGATTTCCTGATACATCCATTCAATCTCAGGTTCTATATATGAACCCAATTCGAATCTAAGAAGTTCTCAACTTGACAGTTCCAGTTAAGCCAATATGACTCAGTTCTAGGTTCAAACATCCATTCAGTCTTAACCAGGTATCAGGAAGCCCTATATCTAGGTGTACAACATTAAATTTATCATTCAAAAACAATAATCACATCTGAAAATTTTAGAAAATTCATAAGTGAATCTCAGGTTCAATGTTCACCTAAACAGTGCATAAATTCAATGCAATTTAAAGCTCAAATGAAATTCAAAAGCTAAATTTCTTATGCCATGATGATCTCTAACAAGTAGGTTAATTCTCAGATAGATATAGGTGTAATATACATCACAATTTAAATCAATGAACAGTTCACAAGTTATTCAAATTCTCAGAAATTTTACTGTCAGTGTTCATGTATCAGAAATATAGAAACTCTTTGATTTCGAAACCCAACACCACATCCAAACCCAAACAATCTTGAGAGACAAATTTAGAACAAAAATAAACTCTTGTAAAACACATAAGAACTTATTTGAAACTCTATTTCGAATTAGAACTCTTGGCACATTTTCAAAAACTCAATATAAGTATCAGACAATACCATCGAACCCAAAAATCATGTAGAAAACCTAATTAATATGCAAATCAAAATGTGCCAACATGAAGTACATATGATTTCTTGTCAGAGGGATGCATTCGTGTCCAACAAATAGGATACGAGGTTTCCAAGTAAATCAAAATACCCAAAACAGTGAAACTGACACAACAGTGTCGTACGGCGAGGATGAAGCCTCGTGCTCGCGACACAGAACAACTCGTGTCCCGTGCTTGTGCATAAGTGTTCGCCAGGGATAGGTCTAGGTGTCCATCACCCTGAATCGGGTCGGGGACGTGTCGTGTCCGAACCACAGGTGCGTATCAGTGAAGCAATTCTGCGCGTGTGCGTGACAGTACAATATCGTACAAGTGGGTTTTCTCTCAATATACTCGATAATATTACCTAAAATTTTGTCAGTTAGTGTCAGACACGTGGCCTAGGTGTCCACAAATTTTTGTGCCTATATGTGCTGTGTCGTGTCCGCTACAGTGCCCGAGCAGCAGGGCATTATGCGCAGCCTGCTGTGCGCGTGTGCGTGTCCAATTCCGACACGAATACGATACAAAATCCATATCAGTCTTCACAAACATTATCATACACATATAGACCTAGGTATCTATGTAATTAGTTTTTCAAAAATCGAAAATAAAATCCTAAGGGGCATTTCTACAAACACCTATGTACCTATTATGATACGTGTCCGATACGGACACGAAATGGACACGAATTGTGCCCAAAAACCGAGGACAGCTAGGGAACACCTATATCTAGCCTAATATGCAAAGAAATCAGAATATTACATCAATTTAAGGGGTTTTACCTATAGGTGCAAATTGCAAGAAAAGCCTCAAATGAGGGGGGAGTTCTCCTTGATAGCCAAATGCTCCAATTTGGTACAAACCTGAGATTTCTCTCCATAAACACGAAATAGGGCTAGATTAGGATCATATGCAAAAGACTAGAGTGGAAAAGAAATTAAAATGAAGAAACTAGGGCTTGGGGAAGAAATGACATTACCTCTTTCTTCAAAATGTTAAAATCTCAATAAAGAGGCAAGAACAATAAATAAGGAGATTATTTATAGGGAGAATAGCCCTAGGTAGCTGGTCATAAAGTGAAAGTTAGGGGTAGGGTTGAGTCTAATGGGCTATGGACCTATTTGTACTAGTCATGGAACCAAATTTTAAGTATCAAGCCTATGGTCCAAATCACTAAGCCTTCTATCCAAGTCTTGATACCTACATGACTAACTTAGATTGACTTAAGTTAGACTAGGGTCTCACCATGCTAATCAAGTCACCTTAACTAGAGTCAACATCTAGGTTAGTCTCTTAAGTCACAACTAGTAAAAGTCAAATCAACAATCGTAAATCTATTAAATAAATTAATAAATCTAAAAAGTCAAAATAACCAAATTACTCCTAGACTAAAAATGATAATTAGATATTCAAAATCACATGGTTAGGCTCTAGGGCAGACAGTCTCTACGGTTTCACTAGCTGCACATCAAAATCACAAGTCATGATATTTAAGTAGTTTTAAAATGATTAAAAATCACCAAAAAATCATATTATTAATTAAATATCATAATTAAATAAATTAAAATACAAAATTTCAAAATTACCCTTATTTTAGAAACTGGGTGTTACAAAAGCTGCTCCTTTAGCCGCGGATCGATTGCGGTGCTCTCCTCTTTCTCGGACTTTGGAGAGCTCTTACTCCTGCAAGAGTGGGGTTGATCGCCCACTCCTGTTCTGCTCAATAAATGCTTTATTAGTCGAAGTATTTGATCGGGTCGAAGTAAGGCGCATCTGCAGAGACTTTATGATGTGCATAACTGAGACGCTGAAGAGATGCGCCTGACTGAAACGCTGAAGGCTGTGCCTGACTGAGACGCTGAAGGCTGTGCCTGACTGAGACTCTGAAGGTTGCGGCTAACTGAGACGCTGAAGTAATGTGCTCGACTGATGATGCACCTGGTGGGAGGCACATGGCAGTTTGCTGCGCCTGGCTGTAGTCTTAGGATCTAGCCTTTCTTTAGACATGTAATAGACTTTCATATGAAAATAAAAATCTTCTTTTACTGTCTATACTTTTGCTATCTTGTTGTGCCAAGTACTTCGTTTGAGCTGCCTAGCGCATGTAGTGTTAGGCGCATAGAAATTCCAGCCTGTAGGTGCGCCTGAAATTCTATGCCTCTACAAGACCCCCTTCAAAGTTTTCAAAACTTTTCGTCAAGTTTTGGAATACTTTGAATAAGAAGCATGGTGTCAACTTCAATGGGGCGAATAACTGTTCGGGATGCATGATTATTCTGCGCATCAGTGATGGGGCACATGCTCTTCTCAATTAATGCAAATGATAACGCTTCGAAGTAATCAAAAAAGATTAATGATGATCTTTTTGGATTATTTACAGTTATCATTTTGCAGAACCCCGAGCGGTGACTGACGTCGATCCTTATCGGTTTTCACGTATGCCCATGCCTATAAATAGGTGTTTGATGGAGAGAGAGAGTTCTTCTTCTCTTTTACTTTCTTCTTTAGAGTTCTTCTTTCGAAAAAAACCCTAACTTCTTTTTGATTTACGAGATGGCCCCCAAAACTCCTCGCGGTGGTGCTGGCAGAGGAAAGGAACCTGCGGAGTTCGTCGAGGAGGACATTCCCGTCGCCAATGAGACTTCGGTCGATGTTCGGCCTACGGTGGCGGGTGGGTGTGATCTCCCAACTTTTTAGACGAGTCTGGAGCACATGGATGAGTTGCATCATGTTGTTGTACCCTAACTCTTTGTTGCTGACGCTCATGGACTTCTGTCTTGATGATGTGCTGAGGCTATTCTGTCGACGCGTATGGATTTAGGCCTTGATTATGTGCTGAGGTTTTACTGCTGACGTGTATGGGTTTACACCCTGATGATGTGCCGAAGCTTTACTGCTGACGCACATAGGTTTAAACCCTGATGATGCACCGAAGCTTCACTGCTAACATGTATGGGTTTAAACCCTGATGATGCACCGAAGCTTCACTGCTAACGCGTATGGGTTTAGACCATGATGATGCGCCGAAGCTTCACTGCTGACGCGCATAGGTTTAGACCCTGATGCTGCGCCAGGCTGCTTGACACCCCCGATACTTTGTCTTCTTAAAGTCTCTATGTTGCCTGACTTTTGTCTTTGCTGTGTCAGTGTCGATGACTATCCCTTTGCTGAATGAAGTCCTTCTAGATGCTTCTTTTTGCCAAATGGGGGTTGATTTCGACGAGGAGGTTATTAACCCTGCAAAGACTGCTATCCTGCAGAACCAACCTTCCAAGAGAATATTGCAAATCCGGGATCAGTCGCCTATTTTTCTCCAGAGTATGATGGAGAGCGGCAAACAGAAATCTGCTGAGTCCGAGGACGCGACTTTCTTGAAACCTATATTTCTGTTTGGTGACCTCTTGACCTCCACCGAGACGAAGGTACTGAAGATCAAGAAAGACTGGTTTTTCTCTGCGAAGGGCATGGTTTTGTACATGCGGCAGCTTGAACGTCAATTGTCGCTGACGGCCTTCTACCGTTTGGCTTCCAAGAGAAGGATGCCATAGGAACTTACACCTTCTCAAGGAGGGGCAGTGGGGGGTACCCTTTCGATTGATGTTACTTCGAATCAAAGGGATACCTTGGCCGCCTCGCGAGCTGGGACCTCGTTTAGTTGCCGAACTTTGCGTCCTGGAAGCCTTTATAGTGATGTCACTAATGACACCTTTGCCTTTGGTGCTTCTACCTTTGCAAATCGGATGCTAACATCGAAGGTTATGTATCCGAAAGGTGGTTTTAGGGTTGAAGCTTGGTGTCACCACGTGCCAAAGTGGGACGAGCTGACCTTTTGGGTTTTGTCGAAGTTCAAGGCTGAGCTTAAAGAGATTGGGCTGACTGCCGCTATCTGTACCACACAGGCAGGCATGGACCTCAACAAGCATATGTTCCTTGCACTCCTGGAAATGTTCAATACCCAGACTGGCACTTTTTTTACTCCGGTAGGGGAGTTGGGATTGGCTCTTCATGAGATGTACGAGGTGTCCAAGCTTTCCTGGGGCTCGGAACCGTATGAGGAATATTTTCCAACAAATGAAGAGATCCTTGTTCTGGAAGAGAAGGACCCGAAGATGATGACTGTTTTCAAGGAAGTGGCGAGCCATCATTATCTTATGCAACGGAAGGACAAAGGCAAGTCACAGCCTCATGTGACAACTTGGAGGGATTATGTCTTCAAGCAGGACCTGGCGGACTCTACGAAGATTCGGTTAACGACTCCGCAGGGACTGAAGCCCGCGGAAGTAACCTCCGAAATGAGCTGACTAGGCGAGAAGGCTCCTCGTTTACATAAGAGTGGCGAGGACGTATACAGTTGTTTCTGGCATTACGTGCACCGGATGTCGTCCAAGGCAGCGTTTACTACCTACTTGATGATATGGCTCCGGGATTGTGTGTTCTCAGGTGGGTCAGGCTCTGTGGAGAGGGTGACCCGAAACCTCATTTTGCCAGCAGTAAAACTGGTTTTTGGTCACCCTTTGGCTCTCCTCCCAGCGATGGTGTGTAACCTATTGTGGGGTTTGAGAGATTTTGCTTACGATGTGGCCCATGGGAGGGGCAAAAAAGACAACTTTCCCCGAGCTGAGCTACCATTCCATTATCTGATGGGATGGTTAATTCTGTATCACCCGAACGTGATGAGTCCGGGTCCTGAAGACGATTACGTTAAAGGTGACGCCTTTATCCGTCGCTTCTATAAGAGAAAATAGCAGCATACCGGCGTCCCCGTCTGTAGGAGAGTTTTGTCTTTTCTTCAGGGGTGGGAGATTGTCAAGGTCAGTCCCATCTTCAAAGATTTTGAGGCTGACCAAGATTTGGAAGACTCCGGTGAGGATGTGATTACTCTGTCGAAATGGGGGTTTCATTGGTTGCAGTGTATTCGGCCTTCCCACTTGGTCTACCGCAACCAGAATAAGTGTTATCTGGAGCCGTATTTGTCGAGCCGGTTTGCTCGCTAGTTTGGTTACACCCAGCTAATGTTACGGAACCCCAGTAATAGTCTGGGGTTTGTTGGAAGTTTACTGGATAGAGCCCGTGGTTGGCAATATTACAATGTCGGGTGCACTGGGGTTCGTTTCAATACACCAGTTCCCAACCTTCGGCCACAGATCCTGTATTCGGCTGTTAAGCTGTATCGCGCCATGAATACTATGCCTCCTGAATATGACAGGGAGACTAGTTTCATCGTTGGAACTCAGCTAGAGGTTACGAAAAACATGTTGGCGGCGGCCCGGTCATATCGTCCACCAGAGTTTGCGGAATAGCTGGCTGTTGCTGCAGCATCAACGGAAGGCATTCGGGAAGATCCCCCAGCTGGAAAGAGACGGGCTGACGCAGAAGTCGGTACGTCTGCACCAAAAAGGCCGAAAAAAGCGACGACCCCAAATGTGGGAGCTACGGGAGTGCCACTTGTAATGCCAATGGAATCAGTTCCTGCTGAGGTAAAGACGTCCCCCATAGTCTGGCTCATTCGGTCATTTTTGTGACATATGCTTTCTTTTTGTAGGAACCGCTGAAAAGGAGACCCCGAATGCCAAAATCGTATGTTAGCAGACCAAAGGAGGTGGCGGGCTCATCTGAAGAGCCCATTTCGCCGATTGTGATGTCTCCCGTGGAGGAGAATCCGGACGATGTCGTTCCTGCAGAGATTTTAGTATCTTCAGATTATATTGGAAAGGAAGCTGAGGATACAGCACTTTCCGGGAGGGAGCAAGCTGTCGTGGGGGCCTCTGGCATTGAGGACCGAGCAGATATAGAGCTTCCAGATAAGGAAGTGGAGTGGAGTTCGTCCTTTTCAGATGACATTCCTCCAGACATGAGTGAGCCTGGTGCAGGAGCAATAGACATGGTTGAAACAGAGGAGAGGGCTGATTTCCCTGCTTGTCATGATGAGGGGAGGTCGGCTGCAGCGTTGTCGAGCCCTACCCCAGACTCAGCAGCGGAGGCTGAGGGGGCTGCCGACCAGGAGGTAGCGATCGATTCTATCCCCGCGGAGGGATTCGGTGAGGAAGATGAGACTCGTTCGCCGATCCTGGCTCCAGGGAAGCCGAGTCAGGAAACAAGTACTGATTTTACTGCTTTGCCAGAGGGGGAAGGTCCCGTACGGCCTGCTGATAGTGTGTTGGAGACGGAGGAGATAGTCCCTGACATCGGTGGTCCCTCCGAGCTTGAGAAGGGTAAGGGTTTGCTGGAACCCCCTGTTGTTCCTTCTGCTTGGGGTACGATATCGATGCCCCTCTCGGCTCCTTCCGCTCTCTTGGCTCCTCGGGCCAGTGGTGAAGTTCAAGCCCCTGTTGAGGGAGAGTCCGTTGATGCCAAGGTTTCAGCCTCGCAGATTGAAGTCGGTGGGCCTTCTTCAGGCCAGCCGTCTATCACAGTACCTCCTGTAACTCCTGCCATGGTGCCTCAAGTGCTGGCTGATGCAGATAAGTACGTTCAGTTTGTTGTTGAAGCAGTATACAAGATGCTGCAGAAGGGCGTATCAACGGTGCTGAATACAAATTGGAGTTTTACGACGGTGAAAGCCATGGCGCTCTCTTTCATTGGTTTGATACGTTAACACCGTGGCCACGATCAAATTGCTGTAATTCTGGAGGAGTCGGTAGTTGAGCTCGACCAGCATTTTTTTGAACTGCAGAGTATCCAGCGGAATGAATTTTTTGCTCTGATAGAAGCAGAACAGAAGAAGTTGATAGCTGAGGTTGAGTCGTCTTATCAGGCCACGGTGGCCATCTGGGACGGCAAAGTGGCCGCTGCTGAGGCTGCAGTAGAGAGACTATCTCAATCCACACAGGAGCAGGTGGAGCTGCGGGCCTCATTGGAGACAAGTGTAGCAGAGGTTACTGCCAGGATTCGCCTCTTAGAAGACCAGAGGGCCCAACTTATGTTAGATCTTGAGCGGGTCCCGGCTGAGCACATCTCGTCCAAGGAGGAAGAGGCAGTTGTTACTCGCCATATTCTTTCTCCGACTCACCAATGGCAGGAGTTGGACGCCAAGCATAAGAACGATACTGTTCTCGAGGCTGTGGAGATGACGTGACAGGAAGCTGAACGTCAGGTCCTGGCGACTGCAGAGACCTGGGCTGTAGACTTGAGGCATCGGATCGAAGAGCTGTCCGCCAATCCTAATGATGCCTAGGGATTTGTAGTCTTCTCTGTTTTTGTTATATGCTGGGGATGTAATCCTTTACTTTTTAGATGAAAAATAAAGAATTTTGTTGTGTGTTCATCTTCTGTTGTTATGAACCTGTGATTTGTGTGGACCTATTATCTTTTGCGCACCTTGGTTGTTAGGTACAGATAATAAGTTTGAGAGAACCGACATGTTTGCTCAGAGGTAATGTTGACGTAGCAAATATGGGGTTCAAATGTCGGAATCTTCCTACTCAGAGGTGTTATGGACGTGGTAGGAGTGACTCTGGGGAGATACGCAAAACTACTCAGAGGTAATGTGGACATGAAAGTTCTACGATCGATGTACGGCAACACAGGGGTTGTCTGTATGGGATGTTTACTCACAGATAATGTGGACATGGTAAACATGATGGGTAGCATAGTCTTACAGAGCATAAGATTCTGCTTTGTAGGGCGTAGAGGAGCAACTCGGAGGTAATATGGACGTGGTTGTCCTTCTACTGGAGATAGAATGCAATGGAACAACTGGGTTCCGAAAGTATAGGATTTTTGTGAAAGGGAGGTGTATGTGAGCTCTGATGATCATGTCTACTGACTCCCTTGCTAGGTAGAGGTAGAAGTATATATCTGAAAGATGTCAAGAGTAGTACTTCTTTAGGAACTTGCCGTTGATGGGCATCATGAACAAGTCCCCGTTTGATCGGGCGAGGCGGTAAGCACCGTTTGAGTATACCGTCTCCATGATGAAAGTTCCCTCCTATTTGGGCTCAAACTTTTTTGGTGTTTTGTAAGTCAACACCATCGGCCTTCTGACTGCCAGAACCAGGTCGCCTACTTGGAAAGTCCTCTGCTTGACCTTCTTGTTGAAAGCCTGTGATATACGGGCTTGATAGAGTTTGATGCGCTGCTGAGCTATGAGACATTTTTCGTCAAGTGCCTCCAATTTTTGCAGACGACGATGTTGATTGTCGTCTTCTATTAGTCGATTTGTGATCGCTACACGGAGTGAGGGTATCTGGATCTCGAGAGGCAGTACCACTTCGCTCCCGTAGACTAAGGAGAACGGGGTGTTGCCCGTCGGAGTCCGTACCGTTGTATGGTAGGCCCAAAGACATTCGTCGAGCTTTTCATCCCAGTCGTGTTTGTTAGATGACACAACCTTTTTGAGTAGCTTGACGATAGTCTTGTTAAAAGCCTCGGCCAATCTGTTTGCTGTCGGATTGTAGGCGGTTGATGCTACGTTCTGAATGCGATTCTTGTCACAGAATCTGCTGAAAACATAGCTGATGAACTGAGGACCATTATCGTGGATAATCCTCTGAGGTACCCCAAAACGGTAGATGACATGGTATTTGATGAAGCTGATCACCCTAGAGCTTTTTACTTCTGCCAGTAGAACTGCTTCTGCCCATTTGGAGAAGTAGTCAGTAATAGCTAGGACGAAGCGGTGTCCCCTCGACGAAGGAGGGGTGATAGGTCCCACAATGTCCATGCCCCAAGCTTCAAAGGGCTAGGAGACGACCGTAGGATGTTGTGGTTCAGATGGTGTATGGATAAAGTCGACATGAAGCTGGCAAGCATGGCACTTTTTAGTATAGTCGACGGCGTCAGCTGCCATGGTTGGCCAGTAATAACCCATATGTCACAGTCGATCCTGAAACTTAGGCCCAGGTTGATGAGCCCCGCAAGTTCCATCATGAGCTTCTCGAAGGGCTTCGGCTGCTTCTTCGTTGGACAGGCATCGAAGGAGAAGTCCATCATAGGAGCGTCGGTACAGAGTTTTAGTAGCTGTATCATAATAGAACCGAAGGGAACGTCTTCTGACTAAGACGGCTTCTTTCGGGTCTTCTGGGAGAATTCCATAGACAGCGAAGTCGATGAATGGGAACCTCCAGTCTCGGACATTAACACCGACACTTGTCGTCATGGCATGGGCCATTTGTGAGCAGAGGTTATTTTTTGGACAAACCAAGTCCCGACTAACTACCGTGACTTAGTGTTGAGTCCCGAGAGGTGCTGCCAATGAGGCTGTGAGGCCAGCCAGAGCGTCAGCCTCCAGGTTTTGTAACCGAGGTACGTGTTCTATGAAGAACTTGGTGAAGGTTGAAATAATGTTCAATGCAACTTCATGGTAAGGAACCAGATCTTCATGGCGAACTTCATATTCCCTCTGATCTGGTTAACGACGAGTTTTGATTCGCCGTAGGCTTCCAGATGATCGACCCCCAGTTACTGCACCAGCTGGAGTCCCATGATGAGAGTGTTGTACTCGACAACATTATTGGAGCATGGCTTCGAAAGGGAGTAAGCACGCTGCATGACCAGCTGATCGGGGGAGACTAAGACTGCCCCCACTCCAGCGATGATTTAGCTTTTGGGGCCTGTTCTTGAAGCGCCATCGAAAAACATCTGCCAGACGAAGATTTCTTCGGTGACGTTTCTTTCTTGGACCTCATCCGGGATGTCTTCATAGAGTCTGGAAGACTCTGGGATGGGGTACGCAGCTAAAAAGTCGGCCAGAGCTTGACCCTTGATGGCTTTTTATGAAACGAACACCATGTTGTACGGCATCAACATGATCGCCCAGGTGGCTAGCCGGGAGTTCAATGATCCTGGCTTCGTCATGAGAAACCTGAGCGGATTGACTCGGGAGATGACATGAATTATCTAGCCCGAGACATAATGGCGAGTCTTCTTGATGGCAAACACCAAAGCCAAACACTCCTTTTCAACGGGGTTATACCGGTGTTCGGCCCCGATCAGTATCCTACTTAGGTAGTAGATAGCTTGCTCGTAGCCTGCATCGCTGTTCTGAGCCAACAGAGCGCCGAGGGAATGATCCATGGCACGGACGTAGAGGAGAAATGGTTTGCCTGCGACGGGTGCCACCAGGACTGGCGGGCTCGTCAAGTAAGCATTTATATCATCGAAAGCTTTCTAGCATTCCTCTATCCAGACGTAGGAGACTCCCTTCTTCATGAGCTGGATGAAGGGTTGACATTTTTCGGAAAGGTTTGCTATAAACCTTCGGATGTATGCAAGACGCCCTTGCAAGCCTTGAAGTTCTCGGAGATTCCTTGGTGGGTCCATGTCAAGGATGGCTTTGGTCTTCTCGGGATCAACATGAATGCCTTTCGCCGTGATAATGAAGCCCAAAAACTTTCTGCTAGAAACTCCAAGGAAGGATTTAGCAGGGTTCATCTTGAGTTGATGCGCTCGCATGAGATCGAAGACTGTCTTTAGGTCTTGTAGGTGATCGTCTCCAAGACGGCTCTAGACAGCAATATCATCAACATAGCATTCGACTGCTTTGCGTAGATGTTGATGGAAGATGGTACTCATAGCTCGTTGGTCTGTAGCACCAGCGTTCTTCAAGCCAAAGGGCATCACTGTGTAGCAGAAAACCCCCTTCGGAGTCCTGAATGACGTGTGTTTTGCGTCATCGGGGAATATTTTGATCTGATTGTAGCCCAAATACCCGTCCATGAAGGACATACGTTCGAAGCCACATGTATTGTCGATCATCATGTCGGTGATCGAAAATGGGAATTCGTCCTTCAGGTAAGCAGCATTGAGATCTCTGAAGTCAATGCAGACCCGTATCTTTTCTTTTTTTTTTGGTGACAGGGACGATGTTGGCCACCCAATCCGGGTGTTATTCTTTACGAATAAACCCGCTGGTTAGGAGTTTGTCTACCTCTTGATCAATAGCGTACATGATGTCTGGACGAAAACGTCTTTGTTGTTGCTTTATAGGCTTGGCATCAGGTAAGATGTTAAGCCTATGCATCGTAATCTGGGGATCAAGTCCTGGCATATCTTCGTAGCTCCAAGCAAAGACGTCGATATATTCTTTAGCCAGTTTGATTAAAGATTTCCGGTCTGGTCCCTTTAGACTCTTGCTGATGAAGATGGGTTTGGAAGAAGATCCATCCCCAAGGTCGATCTACTCGACTTCGTCTTCGGTAAGGGGTTCACGTAATTCAAAACGAGACTCCCACTGCGCTCCTAGGCATTGAGACCAAGGTTCTTCCTCAAAGAATTCCAGCGTTTGGTCTTCACCATCATCTTCTTGAGATTGTGCAGATGCCATGTTGACTGATAGCACCTTCTTAAAGATTGAGCCGATACTGGTATCGGAATCCCAAGTTGATGCTTCGGACGAATGAGAATGTTCTATTTCTTCTGCCTCCGAACTCGCTGGAGTTGCCGGCGGCGTGACATAGCCCACCCCCGTCGAGTTCGATGATAGTAGTCCTGCGGCTTTCCTTTAGGTGTTGGGAGCCGGAGAGGAAGACGTCGACCCTTGTCGTAGTTCAGGCCTCTATTGCTTTTTAGATCGTAACCCATCTTTTGGATGAGGTACTTTGCCTTGTCCGTGTACCGATAGACTTGTATTCTGTCGGTATCTGGTTCTTGCTCGAGTGGCGAAAGGTCTTGATGACGCTCGACTTTGCCGAAGATGATGGATTTTTTGTCTCGATTCCGCGGTAGGACTACGAAACAGACCCCTTGGGACAGGACTACTCGATTTACATGATTAACGGTCGTTATTTGTGTTTGTAACAATCGTAGAACGTTATCTAATGTATACATGGCATTTCAACATGGAAGACTGGAATAATTAAAAGACACTCTATTATTGATGAAATATGAGATTTTGTCCCACGGGATTACATTGTCCAGAGAGGGTGCATCTACATCAGCAGATATGTACTCCCCTAGCTCTTTATCTGTGAGTACTGGGGTTGGTTCGGGAGAGTCCACCGCAGCTTTAACCTTGGGGTCCGAGAGGGCTATATGGGCCTTCTCCGGCAGCTTGGATGAGACGGATGATTGCGGAGGCTTACCTTTAAGACACACCTTCAGAGGTGCCTCAACTTCGCCTTCAGTGATTGGTGCCTTCTCATGTAGTTTTGCCAGAATGGGAGCCGATGTTTGAGGCAGCTTTGCCTTGAGCCGTATCTTCAAGGGAGCTTCAGTAGGTGTTCTACCTAGAGAAGTTGGTGCTTTTCCAGGTAGCTTGATGGTCATGGGAGGCAGCATCTGAGGCGGTTTCCCTTTGAATCAAATTTTCAAAGGTGCGTCAAAAATCATCTCTGGCTCCATGTCCGGCTCTGCTGCCGTTTTTGCTTCATCGTCATCATCATTGGCTTCTCCTTCATTGGGCGACTTGTACAGGGTAGAATCAGTGAAGTAGGCTTCGACCCCCTTGAAAGGGTCAATGTTCGTGAACTCTGTCCGGATGATGTCGTTGGTGGACACGTACTTCATACATTTGTGGAGTGTAGATGGCACCACCATGTACTCATGCAGCCACGGACGACCCAGTAGGAGGTTGTAGTTGACGTCAGCGTCCACGATATAGCAAGTCACCTCGGTTCGAAGGTTACCGATATGATATTTCAGCCGTATTTTTCCCAGCGATTCACTTTTGCTAGCATTGAAACTGCTGATTGTAGTGTTGGAATGCGCCAGACGGTATATCGGGATCCCCAGTGTTGAGAGCAACGTCTTAGGGATGATGCTGAGGGAAGACCCTGGATCGATCTGAATTCACTTTACCTTGATGGAACCGACATACCCCGTATAATACAGTGGCCTGTTGTGTCGGTTGTGCTTGAGCAGCATGTCTTGTTGGGTAAAGGTTACGTTGAAGATAATTTCATCCGTACAATGGCAGTACGCACATGTGGTCGGGGTATCCTCAGGCTGCTTGACCTGACTGATGAAGGATTCAGCATCCTTCAAGGCTTCACAGAGAGCTTCACGAGTGTCCTTGGAAAGACGAAGAAGCTCAAACAGAGATAGTCGGGCAGGAGTACTTGTAAGTTGTGTCAGTATGTCAAAGTTGTGGGGCTTGGCTAGCCCCGAAGCATTCTTCTTTCGCAGAGGCTTGTCGAAACGGGCCTCTACATGCTTCTGTTTATTGGCTGCTGGAGGCCTGGATGGGCCCTCTTCCTGGGCAGCAGAGACGGTGCAAGGAGGCACCACCTCGACGGCAGCTTCGTCAGGTTGGGCATTCTGATGAGAACACGTCTGTACAGGAAGTGCCTTTTCGGCAGAGGAAGAGACCATGCGGCAAGACTTGATCTTCCTGCGCTTGGTTTTGGAGGTAGAGCGTACCCCAGTTGAGTGACTTCGGAGACGAGGTCAGGGTGAACCCATAAGACCTCTCCCCGAGATGTGGTGAGTGGGATGAGTCCACTCACGTTATCGCGAGTAGGTGGTAGGTTAACCACCTCCATTGTCGCCTTTGGGATGGGGACGACACCATCTTGTGTTGTGGTTGGCGGCAAGGTGCCAAATTGGAGTGACACCAGGTTGGCCGAGACCGTTTTCTCCTCGTAGTCGACGGAGATGACATCAGCATTGATCATGCGATGGATGTAGTTCTTGAGGACGTAGCAGTCCTTAGTTGGATGTTCGACAAATCGATGGTAGTGATAGTACCTCGGATTGTTCACTCTACCAACCTCGTCAGGACGCTTTAGGTTCGGTAACTTGATCTTGTCACCCTGTTTCAATATCTCGAAGAGTTGCAAGGTGTCTTCATCGTTGAAAGAATAAACCTCCTTTGTCTTTGGTGCAAGTGGAGGCTTCTGAGTGGGTGCTGATACACCTTTGGAGGCATTGACAGTCAACGCCTGCTTCCCCTTCGTCTCTCGTCCGGGGTTGTTGGCTACAGGACGTTTTTCTTTGTCCTTAAAGGCATAGAAACTGACTCCCAGAAGATGAGCATTGGACGCCTTCTTTTCTGCTGCTTCGTCCTCGATGATCAATGAACTCCAGTCGGGAGGAGGAGTGGAGTTGAGCCAGAGTTTGATCGCAGGCAGCATGTTCATGCTGCAGGAGGAGAGAAGTGCATGTTCTGGCATGCCCGGGGGCAGTTTGAAGCAGGCTTGTCGAAACCGTTCGATGAATGTTCGAACTGTTTCCTTCTCCTTCTGACGTATCTCTATGAGGGAAGCCATTGTCATGTCCTTCCCTCCATCGTAGAAACGATCGAGGAAGAGACATATCAAGTCGTCGAAGGAAGATATGGAGTTGTCGGAGAGACTGTAGTACCAGTCGTAAGCCACTCCTTTCAACGCCCCGACAAATATGCTGGTGAGTAGCGCGTCTTCCTTCGGGAGATGTCCCGTTTGAGACTGGAAGTACGTCAGATAGCGGCGTGGAGAGTCCTTTCCGTCGTGTGGCATCAATGTTTATGGTTTATACTTGGGAGGATAAACCACTTTGTTCCATTCGAGGGGGTATAGTTGTGGAATCCCCTTTTTTTGGCGCTCCTCCTATTTGTTCTTGGACTCGAAGCGCTCACGCAAGTCCCTGATCATCTCAACCACGTCTTCCGTAGAGCTTGGAGTCGGGGAAGGTGGTACAGCCTGGAGTTGAGTATTTGATGGCTCTGACGTCCGAGGTGCTTCACGGCGATCTATATCCAAGGATACCCGTTGAAGAGGTACACTTGATTCTCCATTGGCCCCTAGGTCAGGACCGGTAGAAGGTGCCCTAGTCAAGGCTGACCGTATCTCAAATACTGCTTGAGTCAGTGTTTACATGGAGGCAGAGAGGGTTTTGTGTCCCCCTTCCAGAGTATCCATGCGCTGGACAAGGTCTGCTGGCGGCGCATATGACTCTATATCACCCCTAGTCATGTATACTGTCATGACCTGGCTGGAAGTGGATGGATCGGTTGATGCCTCGCTTTCAGCCTCGCTCTCTTGTAGAGGAGTCGCTTCTCCTGGAGCTTCATCTTGATAACCTCCAGCTATGTTCTGGGGAATATCTTCGTCTTTGGGATGAAGATCGGCAAGGAATTAGCTACCCCCAGGTATGCTTTGGAGGACGTCTTCGTCTTCAAGAGGAGGATCAACAAGGGCTTGACTACCCCCAGCTTCCTTCGAGATCTTCTTTCTCCCCCGAGTGCCTTCAAACACTCCAGAGGACGGGACAGTCGTCTTGGTCTTCCTCAGCTGGCTTTTGGACGAGGACGAGGTCGAGGAATCACCAGTCGCCCTTCGGATTGACGAGGAGTTAGAGATTATGTTGCAAGAAGCAACCTTTAGTTCTGGCTCCTCTTCAATTGACACCTTCTTTCCGAGGCGACGTTGGAGGGGTGTTGATGATTGCAGCTGCTGGAACACCGACTGCCTTGGTGGCGGGACTGCTGTTTTACAATAACAGTTAATGGTGACTATAGAACAGGTGTGCCCTGTGAGGGGCGCATTGTGCTTGTCAGTCGACTCTCCTGATCGGCGCTTGTGACTGATCACATTACGTAAATCTTTGGAGGAGAGTGCCACCTTCGCACACTCATCAGGCGCATGGCAAGGCCAAGCGCCGGGGTGGTCAAGTGAGAGTGCTACCTTCACACACCCATCAGGCGCATGGCAAGGCCAAGCGCCGGGGTGGTCAGGTGAATGCTGCGTCCCCTGAACCAACGCAGAAGATGCACTCAGATCAGTAGTGGGGGTACAACATTTATAGAAACTTGAACCAGCCACAGACGCACATCCTATGTAGGCGCTGGGGTTCAGAGTTTGCCTTGCTCGACTTGGTTGCGAACGCAACAGATGTGCCCAAGTAAGGCAAGGACTTTGAAGGTTGGCTCGTTTCTGACGCAGAAGCACCCGAGTCGACCTTATACAGCTTACCATCAGCAGCGTACCTGATTGTGAGTGCATGCTTCTGGTTTGCCACTGGCATAGCACGTTTGAGGTGCATGGCCCGTGCTGTCTTGGGCTTCTTTGTACCAGTCTGCTGGGGTACATAGTACTCAGAGTCCAAATTCTTTTCGCCACGACAGCGAGTGAGTCTGTCAAAGATAGAAGCCTTCTGTGGCGCATCAGAGTTACGGTGTAGGGCGTTAGATGTGCCCCTGCTCCGTCGGTACATCTTCCTTGTCTGAGAAGAAGATGGCTGGGGAATGTGGTCAGCACCACGCTTTCCCGAGAGATACGCTGCACCGGTGGGCGCATCCTGGCTGCTGAGGACGTCAGCGAGAAGGGCGAACTGCATCGGTGCATCCCCTTCAGTGGTGGTGCCAGGGGCCTCGACCTTGCGCACCTAGACTTGGCGAGTCTTCTTCGGCTTTGGCAGCCGCTTCGAAGGACTTGCACTGCCTTCAGAGATGAATTCCTCGTACGCCTGTTAATTGAGGCGTACGACCAGCATCTTATGGGAGGAGCCCACCTTCACATCGCCGTATTGCGACACAGCTTTCTCGGTGGAGGAAAAAGAGGTCCCCAGCAGAGTCGCCAGCTTGTTTGCCATTAAAATCTTTTTATTGCAATTTCAATTGCAAACAGAATAGTGTTACAATGTAGGACTTAGATGTAGTCCTAGGAGAACACTTTTGTTTATCTGGGTTCCTGTGTCGATGGAGCGAGTGGTAATACGTTGACTCCGTTGACAATCTGACGACGGTTCTCGGTTCTCTGAAGGTCTGAGTTACTCTGGGTGCTGGAGTTTACAGATGGAAAGAAGACGTTGAGTGTCTCTTCCGATCTTGGTGGATGATAACTCAGATGCCTTTTTCTATCTGTGTACGTCTGTATATTACCCCCTGTAAGAAGGAAGTGATCCCTCTATTTATAGTTTGCAGGCTGGCTGCTCATGCGCACATATGTAGGATGCACCTATACGTGGGGACGCCACGTGGTTGAAGCTGCGGGAGGCATATGGATGATGCACCATTATTTATGGGTTGAATCCTTCATGCTGTATTTGTGAGTAAACACGTAGCAGGGGAGAGGATCTTTTCGTTGCTGAGATCTTGGGTGATTAGTACCCCTTCATAGGCTAAATTGAGTCAAAAGACACGTGGCGCATGCCCGCTGCTCAAAGATCTCGGATTTGGTGGAGAGTGATTTGATAGGATGCGCTTGGGATTGGGCGCATGAGAAGACTTTGGCTCACAATCTTCAGAAGTCACAAACCAGTCTGGGCGCACGGCTTTTGAGGCGCGTGCGAGTCTTCAGGCGTATGGCCGCTGAGGCGCATGCGAGTGGTTGGTCAGCCACGTGGGTCGTAACCGTCGGAGAAAAGTAATGATGATGCTGATGTCAGCGACGCTTCGTCTTCTGAAAAAGTTGCTAACTGTCCAGTCCTCAGGGGACGTGATGCCAACTGTCATTTGAGCATTAATTGCTTGATGGGTGACGAGCCGAAATGGGCGCGTGGGTCCATGTTTGATTAGGACGCATGGATCTGTGCTCTGTTGGGCATATCCATACGGGGCACTTTGGAACCGACGGGCACGTCTGTACGATGCGCGGTGTCTGACCGGTGCATCCTTTTGCATGACGTGCCTTTATTGGTCCGACTTTTGTGTTCTTTAAGTGCTTTAAATAGCCGTTTTGACTTGGCTGAATTCGAAGCGTCAGGTTCATCACCATAAATGCAAATTCATTGCACGGGATTCGGGGAGCCCGCCACTTGGCGCATGGGTTTGATTTGCCCGGCCTATAAATAGTGGCAAGGAGAGAGTTTACTTCTCGTTCTCTTACATCTTTCCGAATGAACTTGTTTGCTCGAGCACATTCTATTGACGAGATGCTCCCGAAGGTGAAGATACGACGACTTGTCTTCGTTCATGCACTTAAAGGTGACTGTTACATCCAAAAGTCGGGGTCGGGGGCTTCTGAGGAAGGCGGAAGGTGCATGTTGCATCCAAAGATCGGGATGCTCGAGCCATGTCCCCGTTATGCTGGAAGAGCCGCAGATCGAAATTGTGGTGCTCCCGACTTTGGAGAGTTCTTTCTCCTGCCAGAGTGGGTGTTGTCCATTCTGGTTGTGTTGAAAGCTGCTCCTTTAGCCGCGGATCGATTGCGGGGCTCTCCTCTTCCTTGGGCTTTGGAGAGCTCTTACTCCTGCAAGAGTGGGGTTGATTGCCCACTTCTGTTCTGCTCAATAAATGCTTTATTAGTCGAAGCATTTGATCGGGTCGAAGTAAGGCGCATATGCTGAGACTTCATGATGCGCATAACTGAGACGCTAAAGAGATGCGCCTAACTGAAATGCTGAAGACTACGCCTGACTGAGATGCTGAAGGCTGCGCCTGACTGAGACGCTGAAGGTTGCGCCTGACTGAGATGCTAAAGGCTGCGCCTAACTGAGACGTTGAAGTGATGCACCTGACTGATGATGCACCTGGTGGGAGGCGCATGGCAGTTTGCTACGCCTGGCGGTAGTCTTAGGATCTAGCCTTTCTTTAAACATATAATAGACTTTTATATGAAAATAAAAATTTTCTTTTGCTGTCTATATTTTTGCTATCTTGCTGTGCCAAGTACTTCGTTTGAGCTCCCTGACGCATGTAGTTTTAGGTGCATAGAAATTCCAGCCTGTAGGTGCGCTTGAAATTCCATGCTTCTACAGTGTCAAGATCGGTGTTGTGGTCAATCGCTTCTTCAACTCATCAAATACTGCTTGACACTCGTCTGTCCATACAAACTCCTGATTCTTGCAAGTTAATCGAGTCATAGGCCCCGCTATTCAAAAAAAATCTTCCACGAACTGTCGGTAGTAACCCGCAAGTCCGAGGAAACTTCTCACCTCAGAAGCTGATATGGGAGCGGGCCATGATTCGACTGCTGTGATCTTCTCAGGGTCCACCGATATACCATCACCCGTAACAATATGACCAAGAAATGATACCTCCTTGAGAAAGAAATCACACTTGCTAAGCTTCACGAAAAGTCGCTCATTCCTCAACGTTCCCAAAACTATCCGTAGATGCTGCACATGCTCCTCTTGACTCTTAGAGTAAATCAAGATATCGTCTATAAAGACTACTACAAATTTGTCCAAGTACTGGTGAAAGATCTTGTTCATTAAATTTATGAAGACTGTGGGGGCATTGGTCAAACCGAAAGGCATGACCATGAACTCGTAGTGTCCATACCTTGATCGAAAAGCCATTTTTGCAATGTCTTCCTTCCGAACCTTCAATTGGTGATAGCCCGATCGTAAGTCAATCTTGGAGAATACTTTTGCACCAATCAGTTGATCAAATAGATCGTCTATATGCGGCAAGGGATACTTGTTCTTCACCGTCACTGCATTCAATGCTCTGTAGTCGATGCACATGCACATTGTCCCGTCTTTCTTAGGCACAAAAAGAATGGGTGCTCCCCACTGTGACACACTAGCACGAATAAAGCCCTTCTCTAATAAGTCATCAATTTGCGCCTTCATCTCTACCAACTCCTTGGGTGCCAGACGATATACTCGAGATGAAATAGGCTCGGCTCCGGGAATAAGCTCAATAGAAAACTCAATATCTCGGTCGGGTGGCAGTCCTGGCAATTCCTCAGGGGATACATCCTCAAACTCGGTGATGATAGGGTGCTGAGGGGTGTCCTTCATCATCATGTGAGTCCCCGATACGGGTACATCACAACTCTCTCCATCTTCTTTGGTGAACTCAAACTCTGTCGCATTCGGTGGTCTAAAGATAATACTACTCCTATGGCAGTCTATGAGAGCGAAATACTGGCTCAACCAGTCCATTCCAAGAACCACATCAAACGTCGGCATAGAGAATACAAAAAGTCGTGCCCTCATCTCTCTACCACTTATTACTACAGGACAAAGTCTGCAAACACCACTAACAGGTACAACTCCTCCTCCAGTGAGGATTCTAACATTCTTAGTTAAGGGTGTGATGGGAATGTTGTGTCTAGTAGCAAAACTAGTGGCTATAAATGAATGTGTGGTCCCAGTATCAAATAATATAATAGCAGGAAAAGATGCAACTAAAATCATACCTGCTATGACCTCTGCCTCTGTCTCTATATCCTCAATAGCAAGTGAGAATACCTGCCGATAATTCTGTCCTGGGCCCTGAGCTCTGGCCTTGTTGTACTGTACGCCTTGGGGAGGCAATAGTGGACGAGGTGCTCCTGCTACAGGTCGTGGTGCTGAAAGAGCTGGGGCTGTAGGCCTCGGGTTTTGCCGAACATGTACTATCGCCTGTTGCTCCAGATAGTCCTTGAGCATATGCGGATTGGATCCACATCTCAAGCATAATCCAAGGCGAGTCCTGTAGTCGTTTTGGAGATATCCTTGCTTTCTGCAGTAATGGCAAATAGGCTTCTGATATGGTGAAGGCCTCTGCTGGAACTGTCCTGTGGCCCTCCTAATAGGTCCACTCTGAGTAGCTCGGGCTGGTGTAACTGCTGGTGTATGGCGCCTCGATGTCTGCTGCTGCTCCTTGCGAAGAATCTTCTGAGCACGAGCTTCTTCCAGGACAGCTGAATGGGTGACTCGAGACTGGATAGTCGTATAAGACTTGAGCTCTGGTGCAAGCCCCTGGTGAAATCTCCTCGCCTTCTCTAACTCCGTCAGAATCAATCCCGTACCAAATCGACTCAGGCGATTGAACTCTGAGTCATACTCATCAACTGTCATATTTTCTTGCTCCAGATGAAGGAACTGGTCATAGAGACCATCTCGAACATGAATAGGGAAGAACCTCTCATAAAACGTATCATAGAACTGCTTCCAGGTGATCCCAGTGCCTAGTCGTCTATCTTTTGCCTTCCACCAGTGGTGAGCATTATCTTCTAACAGTAGGTCCACTGCTGTCATCCAATCTCGAGCTGGCAACTGGGATGCCTTCAGTAGCTTTTTTATACTAATAAGCCACTGTGACACCTCTAGTGGCTTCTCCGTTCCTCTAAAGTCCTTGGGGTTCATATCTGTGAAATTCTTGATAGAGCCTTCATAGGGATGCAGAGCCGGTGCTGGTACTGGAGGTGGTGGTGGAGGTCTAGCCAATTCTGCCGTTATCGTCTATCTCATCAGCTCAGTCTGCTGCCACTGAGCCTTCATCATGGCGTACATGAATTGGGAAGTAGGGCTCCCATCAGTCGATGGTGGAGGCATCTGAGGTCCCGACTGTAGGGTAAACTGCTGAGGGAATAGTGGTGGTAGAGGCAGTGGTACATTCCCTTCTGGTGGCATGGTACTAGTCTGCCCAGCCTGGCTGCCTGGGGGTGCTACGATCTCTGGGTACTCCGTCGTCGATGTCGTAGTAGGCTGCGACTGTCCTGGCTGGTATGGTGTCGCTGGAGTCATGGGAGGATTCTGTCCCTTCGGAGTAGCCTCTTCACCAGATGTGAGAGCCAAGGCAGAAGTGCGTCCGCTTCTTAAATGCATACTGTTGGCACGAGGAAGATAAGTTGATATTAGGAAAGATTAGATATGAGGTAAATTAAATAATCAAGAAAGTTTCGAAAAGATTGGAAGTCAAGAGGTAGAAGTAGTTCTTGATGAGATATTCCTATTCATATATGCAGGCTTGTTGGACACAGTCATGTAACCCAACAATATTAACGTAGACCTGCATGGGCCACCACAAAAATATGTAACGCCTCAGTCCCAAAATATATAGGACCAAGAACATGAACATGCCAGCTGCACATGTACGAAGAAGACTCCAATATATAGAATCCTCATATATGCACATAAGCTGTAAATAAAATAATCACAGGCCAGAATAATATAATCTAATCTAATCACAGCTCAACACAGAAGATAATAGATTCCAAATAAATAAATAAGAGTATTAAAAGATAGCCGGGTGAACATGCTCACTCCAAACAGCTATGAAAATAGTCTCACAAGATCGGAGTCCAACCTCCGCAAAATAGAAAGAAAAGAGATGTAAAAAAATAATGTCCACTAATGTCTCAATAAAGAAAGACTAGAAATCAGTAGGGCCTGCCTCGTCATCTATGTAGGATAGCTCCAACGCCGCTCCGTACTCCTGTGGAAAATCGTCTAAACCTGGAGAGATAACCAAGTCCTCAGAGGGACGTAGCAAGATACAAGAAAATACCATGCCATATAAACTGTGATAATATAATAAGAGAAAAAGGTATGCATACAATCGGGTTCTTGACCATTCTACTGTGAATATGCAGTTGAGATACAATCCTTCGACGCATGAGCCCTGGCTGTAAATGGGATCGGCATAGTTCCCGTAAAGGGCACCAGAGGCCTACGTCCATAACGTCCGAAGATCGTCAGAGGGCACCATGTGCAAGGGGCTACGTCCATACCGCTCTGGAAAATGTCAGAAGGCGCCTAGAGCCTGCGTCTCCGGAGGAGCGCACAGGTAATCAGGGAAGTGCAAAGAAGCCCATACATCAGGTATTGTTCTCCCCATCCAATGCCTAGTATCATCATCTCCATGACTGATTTGAACCTCTAGTAACCGCCAAGTCTTCTAACATGCAATTCTATTGGCAGTTACTCCTATCCGTCACACGCTCCATACGTATCGGTGGCCAGCCGACTATGCGGGTACGTATCCTACATGTGACTCACAACACGTGGTAAATCAAGTGTCAAGGCCGTATGAGATATACCAATACCTCATCATTAATGGAAGGTCACTAAACTAAGTCAATGCAAGAAAAATAAATAAAGCGAGAAAAATGACCGATAGAGTCGCTTGCACCCAAGTGTGACTTGGACGCACAGTTTAAATATCAAGAAATAAGAAATGCTGAAAATAACAACTAAAAATAATAATATAATAATCACAGAATAAAGTGGCAAGGTATCTTGTCTGATGGTACAAAGTGGCAAGTCCCGGAAATCACAATATTAGCTAAGAAATGTCACAATCTCCAAACAACTTCGGACGCTAAAACAAACATCAAAAACATACTCGGTGTAAAAGATATACCTAGGAAATGCCTGTCCAAAAGTCTAATTCTGGAACAGGGGCAAAATCGTAATTTCGGATCAAAACGATGTCCGTCGTTGGATCCGCTTTGTACCGAAACGCGTGCCAAAGTCTATGATCTCTAAAGTCATCAAACTATATGTCTACGGATTCAATTTGAGGAGAGGAACTCAATGGTATGTCCAATTTTGGATTTCGATGAGCCGTGTACAAAATCGCCCGTTTGAGTGGGTCGCGGGCCCGCCAAAAAGGGGTTTCGATTCGACCTTCTCAGAATCGAACCAAACTTGGCACACAGGACCAGAATTTCGATTCGGATCTGTTGGCGAAAGTTCGTCTCAAATCAACGTCTTTATACGAAGTTAGGTCCAAGTTTGCAAATTGGCGATACGGGAGTACCTCGACGGATACGGACTGATTTCGTCGCGCACACACGACGAAACTGAGTTCCGTCAGTTCCCACACGTCGGCAACGTCCATACGCACCTTTTGATGCATATAGCATGCGACCACATTGCCCGATTTGTCGAGGCACACGCCGTATCGGACAAAATTCTAAAATTTTAATGTTTTTAAAACAGTTTTTCTCTAAAGTTCATCGATCCGTAACTTCCTGTACAATAAATAAAAACTGAATCTACCAGATGGTTTTCTATCTTGTATATGTTAACTAGGACTGTCTAAATTTTTTTCTACAAATTCTTAATATCTGGGTCGAAATCTTCCTTCCAAAGTCAGGGGTTGGTGTGCTTTCTCGGGTTCGTTTTCGAGGAACTTTTCTCTACTTTCCCAAAACTTTTATGGGACTTTCCATGCATTAGAAATTTTTCTAATTGCTAGGATTTAGAGATGGGTATGTTGTCTACGCAAAGAAGTTGATAGATCGACTTTTCGTCGAACAAAAGCAAAGATATTGAATTCGAAAATTGGTACCTGGGTTCTTAAAAAAATAGAGTGTCCCCTGTTTCCTTTCAGCTTGGCACGGTCGTCCGGCAATCCCGACGTTGGCGACGGCGAGCAGGCGGCCGACGGTGGGCACGGGGGTGCGGGGGAGGTCATGGAGTCGGAGTTCGGGTTGGGAACGAAGCTTCTCAGATGATTTCGCCAAGAACTCAATTTCCTGAACTTTTATAGGGTGCTCAAAATTCTGAATTTAAATCAGATTAAAAATCCGTATGATGCTAGGATTAGGTCTAGGTTTAGGTTGAATAGATAGGGGAAATCTAGTTAGGATTTTGTTAAAAAAAATTCAAATCAAATGGTGAGATATGGAGAAGCTTTGGATTTAAAACTTCCTGTGATGTTTCCGCTGTGGCTCGGCCTATTCGTGCGGTTGTGAGTAATATTCACATGAACAGTACTCCACCTGCTTTTATATTTTTTTTCCTTTTCATAAACTCATTCATGACTCTATGCTGCCAACAGCTAAGCCTGGCCGCCCCTTGCTGGGGTGTGGGCCGGGCCCCACTCCTTTTTCTTTTTTTTACATAAACATTTACAAATTATATATATATATATATATATAAAGCTAGTAAAAAAATTCCCAAAAATTTACAAATAAATTCCTAAAAATCCTATATTTTATTATATTCCTTATTTAATAGAAATACGAACATGCACACATATAATAATATATATACGCACATACATTAATTATACTAATAAACTAGTAACAGATAAATCCATAACTAATGAAATGCATAACAAAAATTAATTAAATTATAAAAATCAAATATAATTTATGGGGGTTTACAGATCAGAAGGTCATTGTTAGCACCAATGCCCGATTCTTAGAGGAAGACTATGTGATGAACCATAAACCCACAAGTTGAGTTATTCTAGAAGAACTGAGAGGTGAGACACCAAGTACTTCAGTACCAACAGTACAAGAGGATGAACCACAAATAACTGCACAACGTATCACAAATGTTACACCACAACAGATAGTGCCTCATCGTAGTAGGAGGGTTGTGATACAACCTGATAGATATATGTTTTTGGAAGAGTCGTCAGACTTCGTCCCTGAGGAACAAGATTATGATCCATGTACCTAACTCCAAGATACAGATGCAGAGTCTTGGCAAAAAGAAATGATATCTGAAATAGAATCTATGAATTCTAATCAGGTCTGGGAGCTTGTAGAAGCACCCGTTGGTGTAAAACCCATTGGATGCAAGTGGGTCTATAAGAGAAAAAGAGGATCAGACGGTAAGGTTGAAACCTTTAAAGCTCGGCTTGTAGCAAAAGGTTTTACTCAAAGAGAGGGTATCGATTATGAGGAAACCTTTTCTCCAGAAGCCATGCTTAAGTCTATCCGGATTCTTTTATCTATTGCAGCTCATCTCGATTATGAGATTTGGCAAATGGATGTCAAGACAGCTTTCCTTAATAGAAGTCTTGAGGAAGACATCTATATCAAGCAACCAGACGGGTTCATTGAAAAGGGCCAAGAGCATCTTGTTTGTAAGCTCAAGAAGTCCATTTATGGACTTAAGCAAGCTTCCAGATCTTGGAACATATCTTTTGATCAGGTGATAAAATCCTATAGATTTGATTAATGTTAGGATGAATCATGTGTATATGAAAAGTGTGACGGAAACGTGGTGGTGTTCCTAGTACTTTATGTGGATGACATCTTGCTCATTGGAAACAATGTGAAGGTGTTATCTGATGTAAGGGTATGGTTATCCAAACAATTTGATATGAAGGACTTGTGTCACGACCCGCACCCGCTTTTTCGGATATAAGACGTGTCCAAGCCAGCCTACACCGCAGAGTTGGCGGTAGAACGCTGTCAAGCCCGCGAGAAATAAATGCTCAAGAAATAACATTTGTTGCTCATTCATATTTCTATATTTATTACAACATTTACACCATTTATAATTAAAGAAAATTCCAGATTTTATTATTAATGAAATTGATACAACTGCTTTCTATTTCTTGGTTGACCTCAGCATACCCAAGTCTTTCCAATGCTAAGAATGATCGCGGCTAAACCTGAAAAATGTTGGTTTCCAGTCAGGAATGAAACAAGTACACAAACCAATGGTAATACGAAAAACACAATAGAATTAACAAGACATGGAAATAGCATATGAGAGATAAAAAGTAGAAAGATACTGATGACATGGCACGGTGGAAAGGACAAGGAAAATAAATAAAAACAACTATCTATGTGGTGTGAAATATCCTTTTCGACATGTGAACGGCTAGGGGGTAAATCTGACATCCTGCACGTGTCGTGTACAGGTGCTATTATTCAAGAATAGACTCATGGGATAGTTCTGGGTAGTTCATATGTCTACTAAGATATTTTCCCTCCCGAGTACTCCGTGTGACGAGCGTGTCAACAAGCAGCAAGATATATGTATAAACATAAAATGAAAAGACTACTATGAATCGAAAGCAAACAGAAAGTGTACTTGCCTGAGGTCCTTAGCTGGAGAAACCGATAGTACAACCACATCAGATGAATCACTAAAGTCAACACATGCAAAGAGTCTCCAGTTGCTGAAATAAATATTACTAATATTCTCAGAATAGTCAAATTAGCTAGTATTGTCTGTCCTTAAGCCCAATTCTGGACACAGGGGCAAAACAGTAATTTTGGGTCAAAACGGTGTCCGCCATTGGACCCGCTTTGTACCAAAAAGTATGCCAGAGTCAACGGTCTCTAAAGTCGTCAAACTATATGTCAACAGGTTCAATTTTCCGATATGAACCCAACCGTATGTCAAGAGTTGGATTCCGGCGGGCCGTGCACAAAATTGCCCGTTGAGTCGGACCGTGGAACCCGCAAAACGGCGTTCCGATTCAACTGTCTCAGAATTAGACCAAACTTGGCCTACAGGACCAGAAAAATGATACGGTCCTATTGGCGCAAGTTTCGTCTCGATCTGACGAGCGTGCACAAAGTAATTGGAGAATTTGTACAGAGACCGATACGGTGAATTTCGACGGATACGCAACAAATTCGTCGCGCACACGCGACCAATTTGAATTCTGTCAAAGCCCATACGTCCACGAAGCCGTTATGCACCTTTCGATGCTTTCGGTTCGCGAACACGTCGCCCGGATTGGCGGGACGCACGTTGGATCGGAAGAATTTTATTATTTTTAAAACAGGTTTTTCATGAACTTCGGGATCCGATTTCTCGGCGCTTATTCGATGAAATCGACTTCTGCAAATTGGGTTGTGGAGTCCTACATGTTGTCTAAAAGTGTGTTCAAGTAGAATTTCTAAAATGACATTAGATCGATCGAAATCGATCGGCAAACATGGATGATTGGACTGTTATACGCCCTGTTTTTGAACAGGTTTTTACCGAACTTTGGTTCAATTTTTCGGACAATCCAGCACATGAAAATTAAATCTATTTGAAGAGGTTCTAAGAGTTATAGGTTGTGTTCATACCCAAAGTCGTAGATCGACAAACGATCCATTAGGAGATGAGAAATCTTCTCACAAAGTGGGGTCGGCCGCATGCCGCTGCTGCTGTCGCATCCCGGTCCAATCGCCTTGTGCGCGGTTCTACGGCAGCTTGGCCGGCCGTCGGTGGCCCGCAGCGGCGCACGGAGGCCATGGAGTGTTCGCCCAGGAGTGTGGTGGGTCGTGAGGCCTTAGGTTTAGGGTTTTGTTAAGGTTTTCTCTCCCGAGCATATATATGCTCGGTTATAACAGAGCAGGGGTGCCGCTCGGGTTGGCTTCAGTAAAAATGGGCTCAGTCTGGTGCTTTAGTGTCGGGCTTGGGGGATTAGAGTAGGGGTGGGCCAGGCTGAGCCGTGGGTTTGATTGCTGTGTTTCAGTTTTTAGTTTTTCTTTTTTTTAATCCATTATATATATATATATATATATATATATATATATATATATATATATATTAATCCAAAAATGATTTTATTAAAAACCAACGGGAGCTCATGAAGAGCAATACAAGAGCAGTGCTGGAACACACAAAATAAGCCCTGAGAGACAAGGAAATAAAAGCAACACTAGGAAATACTAAAAAAGGGTTAAACGGATTTGGGAGGGATCCAAATCCGAAAGTTCCTCGTTTGGAATGAGTCAAACCCAATTGACCAAACGACGGTAGACCGCAGCACGTGAGGGGGAATCACGCCACATGCGGGGGGGGGGGGTTGTGGGTTCACAGACCCTGCTGATATATTTTTTTTTTGATATATATATATATATATATATACATATATATATATATATATATATATATATATATATATATACTTGCATATATGTATTTCCTTTATATACTTCTTCATATACAGAGATTAATAATCCCCAAAAATCATCCGAGCAGTATTTATATACATCAATAAATTCTAAGTAATCTTCAATATATCTCTTTCTAGAGTAGAGCCTATATAAATATGAATGTATCTATTATACATTTGTTTGACAAATACAACCAATAATATTAATAATATATAATAATAACCTCAATAACAAAATAATAATAACGAATTTTAAATAAACCAATATTGGGGTATATACCATTTAAATCAATTAAAATAATAAATAAAATATTTCAAAATTTTTGAGAAGGGGAGCTACAAATCTACCTACCTTAAAAAATAATTTTGTCCTCGAAATTCTAACTCATAAACATGCCTAAAATTCAAAATAAAAAAAAGAATAAATCCACTATTACCACAATCTTTCAAATTTAATTTCTCAAAAATATTTATACCTCTTTCTAGCCATTTCGTAATTCCGAATACTGGAGGACTTCTACCCACCTTTGGTCACACTACTCCATCAAATCTTTTGTCGCTAAAACTTTATGATCTTCCAGCTAATTGCTAAAATTTCTACTAATAGATATCTACTGTACATGGCATCTATAATCCTCTCCTATCTATTAAGCAACACAAAATTTACCAAGCAACAAACTTACACAAGTAGGAAATGTTGATAAACTCTAATAAGCATGACCATTCGTCGCTCCAAAATATGAAGGACGTGAAGATAAGGAAGAATAATCGAGAGCAAATATGAAGTTTCAAGAGCAGTAGAGAGTTTCCAATGATGCAGGTAGAAAGAAAGTTTACGAACCATTGAATTATTTGTTAGATGAGCTACTCTAGTCCAGTCACCTGCTAAATCGAAGATACTTGTTTCTTAGAGGGGCTTACAATCCGTACAATACAGAAATTCTGTTCTCGAAGTTCTTGTAACACCCATATTCTGAATACGTATTTTGTCAAGCTTGTATGTATTTCAGACCTGTATTTATTTTCTCAAATTTTGGCATGTACTTGTAATTGGCTTGACTTGCAGATTTTGGTTCTCGTAATTGGGTTTTACCTGGCTTGGTTTATTTTGTGGAGGAGAATTGGTTTAATTTGGTTTGGTTTGGTTTAGCATGCATTGGAACACCTTAGCCTATGTTCAACCCTCATTCCAACACAACCCACCCTCTTTATTATCCCCACCTAACACTCTCTCTCTTTATTACTTCCTTCCATTAATTTCTTCTTCTTCTTCCTTCCTCTACACAACTCACCAACACCCATAGGCAAGTGCACCTTGCCACCACATGAGAACCATATTTTATTTTTCCATTAGCTAGATTAGGCCATGGAGATCAACATTAGAACTTGACATTTTGTGATTTGGAGTCTCCATTGTTCTAGATCTAGGTTTTAACTATTTTCGGATTTACATGGTTTTGATCTATTTTGGTTGGATTTTTGTGGGTTTTGATGCTTCCATGTGGAAGAGAATTCAATTTTACTCAAGTTAGACCCTTGGAAATCTAGATTTGGCTTTGATTTGGCAAAGATATAAAAATTTGAATTCTTGGTGTTCTTCTCGGCCTGGAGTAGCAGACTGCAGCCTGCGCTCTTTAGCGCAGTGCTGGACTGCGCATCCTCCTCTCGGCCTGCGCTCTTTAGCGCAGTGCCGACCGCGCTGCTTGTCCCTTGGCGAACTGCGCTCAGCCCCATGCGTAGTTCACCCCAGTGCGCAGGGACTCTTGAGCAATCTAACCCTGCGTACTCCACCCCTGCGCAGTTCACCCCTGCGCAGTTGGCTCTCCGCGCAATCTAACCCTGCGTACTTCACCCCTGCGCAGTTCAACCCTGCGCCATCTATCTCCTGCGCCAACCATTCCTGTGCCATCTACCCCTGCGCAATCTGACCCCTACTCCAACCAGCTCAGCGCAAGCCGACTTCTGCGCAGCTCACTCCTGCGTAGTTTACCCCTGGCGCACTTAACTCCTGCGCAACCCGACCCCAGGGACCCTTGCGCAATCTGTCCAATCATGGAGATTTGGTTTTATTTTTTTCCTTAAGCTTGGCTCTTCTATAGTCCTGTATATTGATATTTTATTAGATATTTTGCGCCCATTTTATATCCTTACGTCTTTTGTCATGAACTTGATTTTACTTAATATGTTTGGAATGACTATTGTACATGGCATGGTATGACAAGGAACTAGCATAACACGACAGTGACCCGTAGTGGTGCACTCCTGACATGACCAACCTGACATGATAGTGGCCCGTCGTGGCGCACTCCTGACAAGTACCCTGACATGATTTATCTTGATGATGTTGCGACATCTAACTTGACTCGTATAATCAACTTGACACCGTGGGTGTTCCTGCTTGCTTGCTTGTGCAATCCACTTGTCTTGTCTTGCATCATGTCTAGGACGTGACTCCCTGGTTTCCACGGTCAGGGATTTATACTGAATATGGATTAGGCTAATGACTAGATCAAACTATAGTTCATGGAGAATTTCCAGTCACAGGCAATCTCGTTATCTGGGCGCTCTTAATTGGACTTGTAGCTTGCCGACAAGTAGAGCACATTTCCAGCACACTGTCATGTGTTGCACCCTCTAAGTCACCTAAGGGTATATCGTATCCCGGGCGATGTACCCAACCATACTCTCAACCCACGGAAGGATAACTGGATGGTCTGCAGGGCTTAGGACTGGGAAATTCTCACTTACATCTTGTTAGTAATTAGGCTTGTGATAACCCTAGTTAGTTAAAGTAGTAAGCCGTAGTATTTTGCTTGGCCTCTTGTGAATGGATGATGTCTAGCCCTGTCTAAGTCTTGTCTAATTTCTGTACCCTGGTACTCCTGAGCATGATTATTTTACTTGTTGTAACAATAAATGGATAGGGACAAGTGCTATTCAGGCGAAGGGTTACAACCCCGATCCACATTTGGTTTACGGGTTGTAATCTGGCTCCCGGAGTAGTCTCGTGCCCCTAGTCGTTTATTGTCCGGCTGTACTTTTATTACTTGCACTTTTCTTCCAATTTCTTATGTTCTGATATGCTGGTTTTGTTCTTATTTCGTGGCCTCCTTTGTGGCACTTGCTCTTTCTGGGGTTTGATCCAGCTGGTTTTGTGTGGCCAGATTTCGAAGCAGCACCCGAGGATCTACCGAACCTCCAGCCCGATGGTGGCGACTAGAAGGAACCCGGGCTACGAGTGGGTTTTCCATTTTGTTCCGCTCACTCTATTGTAAAATTATTCTTTTGAGGCATTTAGCCGACGAGCACCTGTTAGCTCGATGCACATTTACTTACTGTCTGCCTACGGGCTGTAAACATGATTAACAAATCCTAGGGTTGATCATGTATGACTTAACTCTTGCTAGTCCTGGCATTTTTGTACGACTAGCTTTATGATCAGCTGATATGTAATAGTTGGGATGCCTTTTATTGTATATTTGATGGTCAAACATCTTGTGATTATATTACTTGCTTGAGATTGAGACAATAGGCTTGACCATAAGAGACCGTTGGCTTGTAGTAAACCCACATATCTAGACAGCCGTGACCGTATAGTTGAGATATATACTATTTCAATATACGTAGCTGGCTATGTACGCCCCCGATCTCCAGTATTCTGGTTCTGGGGCGTGACAGTTCTAAACAACATTCCAAAATATGACTGAATTTGAGAAATCAAGATTGTGATCTTTTTCGTGGTTATTTAAACACACGAGCAAAGAATATGAATGCAATACAAGATCGTATCGCGACTTCCAGGTAGGTGGAATAAGGGTTACGAATGGCTTCACATTCTAAGAGGTGGCGACTACATAATAGGTACATGGACCTATTTCAAATAGTTCGGTTTTATAGTCCAAAAATAGTGGTATGCATGAATGGGTTTTACTGGGTCTTAATAGGTTCCCTAATTGGACATCACTCGTTGGTTGGATGAACCTTGGATTTCAATCTATATTGACTGAACAAGATCCCAAGATAAAACTAGGTCTACTAGGTTAGGGTAACCTAGAATAGGTGTCTACCCAAGGGGTTGAGCTAGTTGCTAGTCGGGTTGGTTAACTAGGTCCATAAGCCTGAAATGCGTCTTCAGTGACTTTTGTGTTCAAGTAGCACATGACGCCTCAATTGGGTGGCACACAAGTGGCATGTGCGTAGTGGGCTTCAAGTCGACCAAAACCATATATTGGGTCGGATGAATTGAGTCGAGGTTGTGTCTCTAATTGTAGTCGGGAAAGTATACCGGTAGTATGGTAAGGGTTATAGCTAGTCCTTTTTACCTGAAAGTCGTACCATAAATATAGAGTACAAGGGGACGGGTTTGAGTGGGACATGATATACCTAGATGAAGGTGGACTCGTCTAGATCTTGCATATGAAATTTGTTGGAAGGTAATCGCTGGTCTCGTGCTCCGAATTTTAATGGCACGATCGGGGACACCAAATGATCTAGGTGGAAAGTGGGAGTCCATGGGCACTAATCATCATCCTAATGAAAATTATCCTTATCAATCGGTAATCCTCATATATCCTAAAACTCTCGGAGGCCTACAGTCTATCCACCTTAGAAACTAAGACATGGTTTTAGGAATAATGCGGTTAGAAGGACTCCAAAGTCCGGATATTGTATCTCGACTCTTGTTAATAAAGAATAAGGTACGACGTATCGGGATACGGTAGATATAAGTCAAGTCAAGGGTCGTTCCTCAATAAACGAAAAACGAGTGCGTGTGCAATGACACATGGTCGATAAAATAGAATGACCTACTCGTCAACAGTATACATGAGTTATCAACGGGGTAACCAACTCTAAGGTACATCATACGAAAAGATTTCTATCAACTGAGTCGTGAATTTCTATTGGGGTCAAACCTGCCAGACTATTGTCACAAGGGTTCTAGTTGAAGCAAGCTTCGAACAAATGATTAGAGGCTCACAACATTTGGTCTCTGGAGATTAGGTAGTCTCCTAGGTTGGCATTTGGTCAAGGAGAAAGATCATAATCATTCTCGGACTCCAATGACCAGAAGATCATGATAGTAGGTTTAGGGTCGCAGAGAGGACGGGTAACTTAAGGCAAAGTTCTAGTCACCTGGCTGGCCGATGGTAGTTATACCAATTATAAGCTTTCGTCTTTCCAAATCAGTGAAAGACAAAACAATCGGGTTCAAGGAAGATGTCACTGAACACAATTACGTGATTAAAAGGCGAATGTATAATTCAAGAGGAATTGTCAAAGCAGTCGCGGATGAGATCCTGGAGACATCTACATCTTAATCCACGTAGGATAATTAGATGAAGAGCGAACCAAATGCATCATGGTTGATCAGACCGTAATACAATGATTCTGATTTGACAATATGTTAGCGGGCGTCCCCAATAAACATATGTCTCGAATCAAGCTCGATAAAAGAGCAAGCTTGCAAAAACTAGGCTGTAATAGCAGCATTGGTCAAGATAGTCAAATATAAGTAGGCGAGAATTTTGGAAAGGGGACACAAGTAGTTCGAGTTTTAAGAGAATCAAGACCTTCCTGGTGTTCTTACTTATACAGTCTTCCTACTATCCATAAGGCCTTGGTCGATTATGGGTTATGAACTTCTAAATTCTATATTCTAGGTAAACCTATTAATGTTGGTCAATTATCTTGTTAATAGATCGCTAGGACCACGGGATGCTAGGGTGGGGGACATGCTACTCAACTTACAGGACTTACCTTAGTATTGGTTTTGGATCTTAGGGTCACACCGGGCATCTCTCTATTCTCTATAGTATCCTAAACTTGTAATCATGTCTGAAGTCATTTCACCGAGAATTATGCCTCGCCTATATACTCTGGCTGTGACAAACACTTGGTTCCGTGATTCAGGTGTGATAAGCTATCAGGTACTCTACTCTATATTGTCACAAGGGTATCTAAGATCTAAAGAGGTCAACGAGAACATAGTTTTAGCAATGTTCCATAGACAATGATTCTTCGGAATGATTTCAATTCTATGGGTTGTGCCTCGCCAGTGCGCTGCTGGCTGCAGTGAACCCATACCATCCATTCTCAAACAATTGGCGACAGTGCGCTGTTGTCTAGTCATCGCGGTCATTTAATTACTCTAACTATATTCCTAAGGACTTCAAGGAGCTGGTAGAGTTTCAAGCTAGTTGATTATGATAGAGCGTAAATATCTACCTATGAGTCTCAATCCTTAAAGTAAAAAGGTTGACCGGGGAGAAAATAAATGAAGACAGGAAAAATGAGAACATCCTAACATTTATCTCATATATATTTCAAATGGTTGAGGGAAAAACTTTGAATCAAACTACCTCGAGATTCGTATATGAATAGCAGAATCAAAAATTATAAACCTGTTCCTTACAGCAAAATAGAATTTAAAATAGGTAATTCTAACTCATGATGTGATGTTTATATCTAATAGAGCAAAAGAAAATTAAACAGTTTATCAAAATTAACTCCTTAATTCTAGACAAGTCTAACATACCAAGCGAATAGTATATCCATATTGGATCACATTGTCATATCAAAAGTAATAGTGTACCTATAGGGATCTAGCAAGCTATCTAAATTGCATGGCCTAACTAATAACCTTAACTACCCAACGGTCAATTTGAACAAGGGACTCCTAGTCCTAGTTATTCTCCTAATTTATTTTAATCCTAATTGTGAATGAGCATTTCCTGGGCGCAGGCTCGCAATAGTACGACTAACGTACCATCACGAGTTCATAATCTTTTACGAAAACTGACCTGCATGGGCCACCGCAAAAACTTGTCACGACCCGCACCCGCTTTTTCGGATACGAGACGTGTCCAAGCCAGCCTACACCGCAGAGTCGGCGGTAGAACGCTGTCAAGCCTGCAAGAAATAAATGCTCAAGAAATAACATTTGCTGCTCATTCACATTTCTACATTTATTACAACATTTACACCATTTATAATTAAAGAAAATACCAGATTTTATAATTAATGAAATTGATACAACTGCTTTCTATTTCTAGGTTGACCTCAGCATACCCAAGCCTTCCCAATGCTAAGAATGATCGCGGCTAAACCTGAAAAATGTTGGTTTCCAGTCAGGAATGGAACAAGTACACAAACCGACGGCAATACGAAAAACACAATAGAATTAACAAGACATGAAAATAGCATATGAGAGATGAAAAGTAGAAAGATACTGATGACATGGCACGGTGGAAAGGACAAGGAAAATAAATAAAAACAACTATCTATGTAGTGTGAAATATCTTTTTTGACATGTGAACGGGTAGGGGTTAAATCCGGCATCCTGTACGTGTCATGTACATGTGCTATTATTCAAGAATAGACTCATGGGATAGTTCTGGGTAGTTCACATGTCTACTAAGATATTTCTCCTCCCGACTACTCCGTGTGACGAGCGTGTTAACGGATAGGGGGTAAATCCGACATCCTGCACGTGTCGTGTACATGTGCTATTATTCAAGAATAGACTTTATGAATCGAAAGCAATCAGAAAGTGCACTTGTCTGAGGTCCTTAGCTGGAGAAACCGATAGTACAACCACATCAGATGAATCACTAAAGTCAACACATGCAAAGAGTCTCCAAATTCTGAAATAAACATTACTAACATTCTCATAATAGTCAAATTAGCTAGGATTGCCTGTCCTTAAGCCCAATTCTGCACACAGGGGCAAAACGGTAATTTCAGGTCAAAATGGTGTCCGCCATTGGACCCGCTTTGCACCGAAAAGCGTGCCAGAGTCAATGGTCTCTAAAGTCGTCAAACTATATGTCAACAGGTTCAGTTTTCTGATACAAACCCAACCGTATGTCCAGAGTTGGATTCTGGCGGGCCGTGCACAAAATTGTCCGTTGAGTCGGACCGTAGGGCCCGCAAAACGGCGTTCCGATTCAACTGTCTCAGAATTGGACCAAACTTGGCATACAGGACCAGAAAAATGATACGGTCCTGTTGGTGCAAGTTTCGTCTCGATCTGACGAGCGTGCACAAAGTAATTAGAGAATTTACACAGAGGCCGATATGGTGAATTTCGACGGATATGCATCAAATTCGTCGCGCACACGCGACCAATTTGAATTCCGTCAAAGCCCACACGTCCACGAAGCCGTTACGCACCTCTCAATGCTTTCAGTTCGCGACCACGTCTTCCGGATTGGCGGGACGCACGTTGGATCGGAAGAATTTTATTGTTTTTAAAACAGGTTTTTCATGAACTTTGTGATCCGATTTTTCGGCGCGTATTCGATGAAATCGACTTCTGCGAATTGAGTTATGGAGCCCTACATGTTGTCTAAAAGTGTGTTCAAGTAGAATTTCTAATATGGCATTAGATTGATCGGAATCGATCGGCAAATATGGATGATTGTACTGTTATACGCACTATTTTTGAACAGGTTTTTACCGAATTTTGGTTCGATTTTTCGGACAATCTAGCACATGAAAATTAAATCTATTTGAAGAGGTTCTAAGAGTTATAGATTGTGTTCATACCCAAAGTCGTAGATCGACAAACGATCCATTGGAAGATGAGAAATCTCCTCACAAAGTGGGGTCGGCCGCATGCCGCTGCTGCTGTCGCATCCCGGTCCAATCGCCTTGTGCGCGGTTCTGCGGCGGCTTGGCCGGCAGCCAGTAGCCCACAACGGCACGCGGAGGCCAGGGAGGGTTCGTCCAGGACTGGGGTGGGTCGTGAGGCCTTAGATTTAGGGTTTTGTTAAGGTTTTCTCTCCCGAGCATATATATGCTCGGTTATAACAGAGCAGGGGTGCCGCTCGGGTTGGCTTCAGTAAAAATGGGCTCGGTCTGGTGCTTTAGTGTAGGGCTTGGGGGATTAGAGTAGGGGTGGGCCTGGCTGAGCCGTGGGTTTGGGATTGCTGTGTTTTAGTTTTTAGTTTTTCTTTTTTTTAATCCATTATATATATATATATATATTTATATATATATATATATATATATATATATATATATTTTATGAAATCGTTACCTTTATTGAAAAAAGAGGGTAATGATTACATCCGACCTCATAGGTAACAAAGGAAAAAAGAGGAAAACAAAATTACTACTACTCGGAAGCCCAATACGGAATAGGCGGGGGATGAGTACAACCCGAAAGTGACTTCCGAAACTGTCTCTTCACCTCCCGAACCAAGAAAGCAGAGCTAGCAGTACGCCCCTCATAGCGAGACTTGTTCCGGTTCTTCCAGAGCACCCAAATGATCGCACCGGCCAAAGATCTCCGATGATGACTACCCGAACCCCTCCACCACCTTTGCAAAAAGGCCAAAAAATCCCCATGGAAAAAAATATGCTAAAGGGTCTCCCCGTGCCCAGCCAAAAAACAATGACACCTTGAAGCCATGTGGAAGCAGAGCTTTTGAATGTTGTCATCAGTGGGTAGCCGGTTATGGCATACCCGCCACATCAGAATGCTCCACTTCGTCGGAATACACTTACCCCAGGTATTAGAAAATAAAGATAAAGTTCGGTGGGAGGTCCGGCACCACCTCCAAGCCGAAGCCAGCGAGAAATCTCCTTTCTTCTCTCCCCAAACCAAAGAGTCAGGATCCGAAGTACAAGTCAGATTAGCCAGTCGGAGCCGCCTCGCTGCCTCTTCTCCAAACTGCTCCAAGAACAAAGGCAAGTCCCATCTAGCGTCTGTCCAAAACGAACAAATAGCCGGACCTCCGTTGTCAGAGTTCCTCGCCCTAGAATCACGGATCTTCCTGTCCCTATCCGATAGAGCCCTCACAGTCACCGGTCGATGAGGAAGAAGTACCCTCCTCTCAGCCAATCTGGCTGACCTCCTGGGCTCCCCAGTGCCACCAACCAGAGGAACCTGGCCAGAAGCAGCAGACGCCACCGTCCGTGCCTGCCGCCACACCCGAATCCGTCTATCCGTACCGCGCCTGGTCCCAGTAGCCACTCCCCCAACCGACGGAATAGCATCGCTACTCAGCCGAGGACCCTCCGAAATCTATGCTTCGTACCTCGCTGAGCTCTCGCCACGTCCAAGTCTGAGAGAGATATACGGTTCCGCCAAATTCCTCCCCCGCAAAATCCGTCGCCAAATGTGGGAGCACTTGGAAGTCAGAAACGCATCGCATGGATGACGTTTACGATAATATTTCGATTTGAGAAGCTCAACCCAAAGGCCCTTCCCACGGCGCAGCTTCTACCATAATTTCATAGAAAAAGCATCCATAATATCATTCAGACACTTAATCCCAAGACCTCATTCGGACTTAGTTCGAGTAACGAATCGCCACGCTAGCCAGCTCCTCTTAGCCACCCCATCCTTGCTACCCCGGAAGAAAGCCATAAACATTCTCTCAATCGTCCTGAACACCGCCCGGGATGGGCAACAAGCTGCCAAAGTATACATAGGGATAGAAGAAAGAACATTTTTAATAAGGACCAGCTTACCCCCAGGAGAAAGAATCTTGTTCTGCCATCCCGTCAGCTTCGATCGGATTTTATCAAGCAAATAACTAAACATCCCCGCATTCCGTCTCCCGCACGTCAATGGGCATCCCAAATAGGAAAATGGCACAGACCCGGTACAGAATCCAAAGAGAGCAGAAATAGTCTGAGCACGATCCTCAGCCAGTGGGGTCGCAGTATAAAATGCAGATTTGGAATAGTTAATCTTTTGTCCCGATACAGCCTCATAACGGTGTAAAACCTTCTGGAGAGCACGCAAACCAGCAATATCGCCCGAAGTAAATAAAAGGACATCATCCGCATAGGCCAAGTGCGAGATCCGCGGTCCTCCAATCGGAGTATGAAATGAAGATCTCCTATTATTTTCTTGAAGTAATTTGAGGTTCCGCGAGAGCACCTCCGCAGCAATAATGAAGAGAGCCGGAGAGAGAGGGTCCCCCTGCCGGATCCCTCTAGAAGCTGCGAAAAAATTAGTAGGAGCTCCATTAATAAGGATCGCATACCGGGTATCCGCCAGGAGACGATAAATAAGATCACAGAATAGCTCATTAAATCCAAATCTCCGAAGAACACGCAGAAGGAAATGCCAATTAACTCTGTCGTAGGCCTTCTGCATGTCAAGCTTAATTGCCACGTTACCACCATGATTATATATATATATATATAATATATATATATATAATATATATATATATATATATATATATATATATATATATATATATATAATATATATATATATAATATATATATATATAATATATATATATATATATATCCTTGCATATATTTCTGTATATGTATTTTCTTTATATACGTCTTCATATACAGAGATTAATAATCCCCAAAAATGTTCCGAGCAGTATTTATATACATCAATAAATTCTAAGTAATCTTCAATATATCTCTTTCTAGAGTAGAGCCTATATAAATATGAATGTATCTATTATACATTTCTTTGACAAATACAACCAATAATATTAATAATATGTAATAATAACCTCAATAACAAAATAATAATAACGAATTTTAAATAAACCAATATTGGGGTATATACCATTTAAATCAATTAAAATAATAAATAAAATATTTCAAAATTTTCGGGAAGGGGAGCTACAACTTGGGAGAAGTAGGTCACATCCTTGGGATCAAAGTTCTACGAGATCGCAAGAAAAGGATGTTGGGCTTATCCCAAGCTTCCTATATCGATACTCTACTAACTCGTTTTAATTATGCAAAATTCTAAGAAAGGTTTCTTACCTTTTAGACATTGAATTGCTCTATCAAAGGAGCAGTGTCCGAGGACACCTAAAGAGATAGAGAACATGAAGGCAGTTCCTTATACTTCAGCAGTAGAAAGTTTAATATATGCATTGCTATGTACGAGACCAGACATCTGCTTTGTCGTAGGCATGGTCAGCAAATATCAGTCTAACCCAGGACAAGAGCACTGGACTGCCGTAAAGCCTATTTTGAAGTACCTGAAAAGGACTAAAGAGTATATGCTAGTTTACCAGGCAGATAGTTTAGTTCCCTTGGGGTATACAGGCTCAGATTTTCAGTCAGATAGGGATTCCAGGAAATCTACCTCAGGTTATATGTTTACTTTGGGAGGTGGAGCCGTTGTGTGGAGGAGTATCAAGCAAAAATGTATTGCTGATTCCACCATGGAAGCCGAGTATGTGGCAGCCTCTGTGGCAGCCAAAGAAGCGGTTTGGCTCAGAAACTTTCTGTTGGACTTGGATATGGTACCTAGTTTGCCTAAGTCTATTACAGTTTATTGTGATAATAGTGGTGCAGTTGCAAACTGGAAGGAACCACGAGCCCACAAGACAGGTAAACACATTGACGTAAGTACCACATGATACGTGATTTCGTAAAGAAAGAAAAAGTTGTTGTGATCAAGATAGCATCAGCTGACAACCTAGTTGATTCCTTTATAAAGAGCTTACCAGCTAAGGCTTTTGATAGTCATGTTGAGGGAATGGGAGTCAGATGTGTAGTAGCATGGCTTTAAGTATAAGTGGGAGATTTGTAACAGTATACTAAAAAGCAATGCTTTGAGTATAAGTGGAAGATTGTTAGGGTTATATACTAAAAGTATCACTTTTGTAGTAACCTTATTTCCTTAAATTTTGAATGAGAATCATATGGACAAATGTTTGCATATTGTATTTGTTGCAAGTGTTAATGCAAATGTCTGATATTCTATATTGTAGATGATATGGTGTGTGGTGTCACACAGAAGATCATATTATCAGTTCCCTATGGAGTATATAAATAGTTTATTTTTTTGTTATTTAAAAAGACTTAAAAATAAATTTATGTAATTTATGATTTTTATTAATTATTAGAAATGAACTTAGCCATTGTTGAGTTTTGGAGCGCAAGACAACCATGAATTTTGGCACGTAAGATGTAGCAGTGTGCCTTGACTAGTGTACTAGCCATGCTAGGGGAAGCCTAGCCGTGGGGATGACCGAACTTGAAAAACCAGGCCAAGTTGCGAGATGACCCATTTAAATCAATTTAATTAGATATTATATAGATTTTAGATGACCCGGTTGGACCAAACCTGCCCGAACTGGACCCGGACCAAACCCAGGCCCAAGTAGGCATGTGGTGTGACCAAGGATGACCATGTAGGCATATTTTAGGTGTGTTCAAAATTTTTCTATATTATTTTAAGACTTGATGTATATTCTCTAATTAGATAATTATTTATACAAATATTAGTATTATTATTATTTAATAATGCGTTCCAATATTTGTACAAATTTTTGGACCTGGATAAGGGTGTACGATATAAGTTCACCCATTAGGACGATTTTATTAATTTATTATTATTAAAATTTATTTTGTGAAGATTTAATAAACATGTTTATTCTATTGAGATATTATTATTATTTGGAGTTGATTTATTGTGAATTAAATTTATATTATATATATATATATATATATTTTAACAAAACATAACATTTTATTAAAAATATAAAGGATGCTCAAAAAGAGCAATACAGACTGGTACAGGACCGTGCAACAAAAGGGTCCTGTATAAGGAAGGACATACATGAAAACGTTAAAAATACGTAGAATCAAAATTTTGGAGGACCAAAATTTTGACACAACACAAAAACGAAATGCGAACCATTTCGAAACAGACAAAAAAAGTTAGGCAGGAGAAGCCCTAGAGGGGGTAGGTGTGCATGCTACCCAAAGACGGCACGAAGCCCGAGGTGGGTAGCGCACTACCCCAGGGGGGATGGTGGCGCACTGCCCAAAGGGGCGCTTATCACGAGGTCTCGGGCCCCCCCAACACACGGACCGAGGGGGGGCTCCGGCAAAGGGCCGGCGTGCGGGGGCGGAGAAAGAGGGTTCGTCGACCGGACGAGCGCCGAAGGTGCGATCCCGGGGGGGTCGGGGACGGCAGAGGGGGGGAAGAGGGGGTCTCTGCCGCCGGCAGGGAGAGGGGGGACGGGCGGCCAAGGAGAGGGGGGCGAGGGGCGGGACCTACCCCTGGGAAGGGGGCTGCTCCGGCAGGTGCCGGAGAGAGCGTCGAAGGCCTCCGCTAATAGCGAGACGGGGACGGGACCGCGCCGACGCTGGGAGCGAGAGGCTGGCCGACGCCGGCGACTGCGCGGCCACGCAAGCCCACGAAGGAGGGGAAGGGGAGAGCACCACCACCGACGAATGGGGGGGTTCCGACGCCAGGGGGAGGGCGGGACCGCCATGGGGGACGACGGCTGAGAGGGGGAGAACCGGCACTGGGGGGCCGGGCCGCCGGGAGAGTCAGCCGGGGGACAGATCGAGGACGAGCCCGAGTTGGGCCAACTCAGGGGGCGGGCGGCTAGAGCCTGGAGGGACGCCACCGCGGGAAGGGACGCGTGGGGGTAGGAGGCCATTGATGTCGGGACGAAGGCCGACGAAGGAGCCTTGGCGGGGACGACGGCTGAGAGGGAGAAGGCCGTCGTTGGGGAGGCTGGGCCGCCGAGGGAGGGCACTGCTGAGGTGGTCCTTCGCGCCAGAGCGAGTTGGGAGGCCACCGGAGGCGAGATGAAGCCCGACGAGGGGGCCGATGCGGGGAGGGGGGAGGGTTCTCCGGGAGCCCCGAGAGGAGAGCGGCGGATGGAGGAGGCGCCGCAGCGAGGGGGACGCCACCGGCCGGAGGAAGCCCGACGGCGACAGAAGAGACTGAGACACGATGACGCCTTCGACGGAGACGCCTGGGGTGACGGGGCCGACGCCGCGGGGGGAGAGGGCGGCGGCAAAGAGGACAGCAGGGGAGGCTGCCGGGGGTGGGCTGCCGGAGGTGGATGGCCAAGCCGCCAGGAGCGGACGGAAGGGGGAACAGGCCGGGGAAAAAACCCGGTGCACGCTGCCAGGGGGCAGCCCACCACGGCGGCGGCCACCAGGGGGCCGGCCACCAAGGGAATTGTAACACCCAGTTTTCCAGATGAGGGTAATTTTGAAATTTTATAATTATAATTATTATTTAATGATATTTATTTCATATTATGATTTTTAGTGATTTTTAAATTATTTTAAACTATTTAAATTCATGACTTGTGGTTTTGACGTTTTGCTAGTGAAACCCTAGAGACTGTTTGACCTAGAGCCTAACCATGTGATTATGATATTTTAATATCATTTTTGGCCTAAGGATATTTTTTGCATTTGACCTCTTTGAATTATTTTGATATTATTTTATTATTTATGATATTGTTTTGGGATTATTTGAGTCGGGTTCGAATTTCAACTCAATCCGACTTGAAACGGAGACCCGGGGGTAGTTTGACTCTAGTGGAACCCACACACTAGTTAGGCATGGCCCACATGATATTAAATTTAGTTCACATGATAGAAATATTTTAGTTAGAGGTTAGACTAATTATTATGGATAAGGTTAGTGTGATTAGAGACTTTAGAATGACTAATTTAGCCCCAACCAATTAGCCCTTTCCTAATACTCATAGAATAGGTTAGTGGGGGCATTTTGGACCTTACCATAATAGGACAAATAGCCCCATATGGCCAGCCACTTTGGGAGAGGATAGGCTCAAGTTCATTCCATTATTCTCATCCACACACTCTCTCTTGTTCTTCCCCAAATTTCTAGAGAGTAATCCCTAGCAATTTCTCCACCAAATCCTTCCATTTCGCCACCAAATCTTCTTCTTTCCTTCTCCATTCTAGCCAAGGAGGAAGGTACCCAAGTTTGGGAGGATTCGGAGCTCGTTCGTGTCCTTTTGGAATCTCTACGTGTCGGTGTCGCTCCGGGAAGGCTTTTCTTTGATTCGATCTACCGGGAGGTATAAATCCCTTCTCCTTTTCATTTCCTCATGCATATAGGTCTATTTTGAACCCATAGGAATGACCCCCATGATTGTATCTCCATTTGTGTCCATTTCGTGTCTATTTGGAGGTCATAGGAGTGTCCTTTGTGTTGTGGTTGTGTCCATGTGGGAAAATCTCAAATTTGGACACACTATGTGTTGTTGTTATGTATGAATGAATTATTACATATTTAATCTCATATTTTTGTATTGGAGATAGATTTTTAAAAATATTATTTACAGTAGGTTTATCATGGAAAAGTATTTTATAACCCAATTTAGATCTTTTTACTATTTATTAACTAGTATTTATAATTATTAGCACTAATCTAGTTATTAGATAGATTTTTATATTAAATAAAGAAAATCCTATTTATGGTTTCTTTGCAAATAATATATATATATATATTATTTCTGTCATTATTTAGCTTATTAGAATAAAAATGATTTTCCTGGATTCTTACAAATTTTGTTGGTATTATTAGGAAATTGTGAACGCTTGTGTTATTTAAATGATTAATTAATTATTTATAAGTAATTAATTAATTATTAGATATATATTAATTTTATTAATAATTTCAGAATATAAAATTATAGTAATAAGTATTTCATACTTATTATTGTATATTATTATTATTCATAATTATTGGTATTGATTAGCTAGTAATGATGGTTTGATATTAATTATTGATTAATTAGCAATTCAATATATTGTTTAAATTGTTTAATTAGTAATTAATTAGAGATAAATTTTGTTTAGGATTATTTGCTTCTCAGGACTCAGACTCTACTTTGGACCCAGATACTCAGTTGCTGGACACAGGCAAGTACACCTTGCTTGATTGTATATTTTTGCAGTTAGTTTATGTTACCTAGTTACTTCTCAGTTGTGTGCACGCGTCTAGTAGTAGTGGACTTATCCCGTGTATTGTGAAGGTATGTGGTACCTTCTAGCCGGACACCGTATCATACACGATCACTATATGAGTGAGTTGAGAGTATGGATTTGTGTGTCGACTGATCATTGGCACGTGAGTTCGCGTCTGGTCTAGTGGTTGGTACAGGTCTACTTATATATACTATGACGTCTTACATATTATTTGTACCGCATATACGGTACGGATATACATTGGGTGGGGAGAGTCTACTAGTGGTGTATGAGAATTTCTGTTTCCAATGGACGCTGGATGCTCGTAGCCCCTCGTTCTCAAACCGTAGAACGCTTGGTGGACGTTTCTTCTTCTTCTCCCCCTCTCATGTGCCACTAGAGATGTCTCGAGTGCATTTTACACATAGATGGTTAGTTTACCTGTCGTATGTTGCATGATATATCCTGTCCTTGTTTGGTTGGGGAGATGTTATGTTCCATTTTGTTCTAGTTATTTATATACTGCCCTGTACTATCATGCATGTCGATTTCTTGTGTACTTGTTACGTCCCTCTGAGGACCTGGCACCTTTTCCAGATTGGGACGAGCACAGGTACCGACGGACTACGGAGATTGGAGACTTTTGCTGACGAGGACTTCAATGTTGAGCCTCGTGAGTTTCTTGAGTTCTTAGGTGATTTCTGCTAGTGGCTATCTATTTCTTTTCTGGTTCAGTTGTACTCTTTTAGTAGTTCATTCATACATTTATTGGTGGATTATTTTCCACTAGTCATGACTTGTAGTTTGATTCAGAGTTATTTTTATTCCTTCCAGCTTTATTCTGTGATTTTTCCTGTGGATGAGATTAGTATTTACCTGCCTGTATTGTTATTTAGTTGTTACTTCAGCGTACTACAATCGAATCATAGTCCATTAAATTGGGTTTAGCTATGCTAGATTGTACAGCTGGCATGCCACGTATTCCCAATCCGATTATTTGGAACTGGGGCGTGACAACTTAGGTATAGGGGTTGCCCCTGCATGTGAACTAAGTCTGGATGCGCCAACTCTCCTTACGAACCCGCATGCAAAGCTCGACGATACATGCAACATGGGTTGTAAGGCAAAACTCCCTTCAGCTGACTTGCACGATATGATAAATCATAAGCGTAAAGCGAGGGAGGACATAACAATTCATAGTGCACATCTATATACCAGTATTGTTATCAACTGTTGTTGCTCCAAAGCAACAAGAGTGCCTCAGAGAAAGTCCGTGTTTCGACGGCTGTACTTCTCTGACGATGAGAAGCCACTGTGTGTTTCATCCAACATGGCTTCATGAGATCCCCCTTACGGAAGCCCCAATCAAAGACGGTGGACTACGGACTCAATTTTCTCTCTCAGTTTCGCGAGAAGAAGAAGAAGAAGCCTACCAACAGATGGCCAGCAGGGTATCACATCTGAAGGAGTCTATATGGGTACTCGGTCAAAGGCAAGATTCCGTATGGACGACGAAGACTCCCAAGCTGGGAGTAGTACTCCCTCAGAGTTTGAAGAGGATGACTGCCACACTGGAGGTACGTAACTCGTCATTCTAGGAAATTTGGAGTCGAAATGTGAGTTCAGCGGTACCAGAGGGTACATAACCCAACAATCTGGGAGATTTTGAGTCAAAATGTAGGTTCAGCGGTACCAGAGGGTATATAACTCAACAATCGGGGATATTTTTAGGTTGTCGTTTCAGGCATAATACTTCTTTAGGAACTTGCCGTTGATGGGCAACATGAGCAAGTTTCTATTTTGTTTTGCGAGGCGGCAAGCTCCATTGGAGAATACAGCATCGATGATGAACGGGCCTTCCCACTTTGGCTGGAACTTGTCGGTGGTTTTGTGAGTCATAACCATCGGCCTCCGAACTGCCAGAACGAGATCGTCCACTTGGAATATTCTGATTTTAACCTTCTTGTTGAAGGCACCCGAAATACATGCTTGGTACAGCTCGATTCGTTGTTGAGCTAACAGGCGCTTCTCATCTAGGGCCTCCAACTCTTGTAGTCGGCGATGGTGATTATCATCTGTTGTCAACTGATAGGTGAGGGCAACGCAGAGTGAAGGGATTTGAGTCTCCAGTAGAAGAACTGCCTCACTTCCGTATACCAGAGAGAATGGTGTGTTCCCGGTGGCAGTCCGTACTGTAGTACGGTACGCCCATAAGCATTCGCCAAGCTTTTCATTCCAGTCGCATTTATTTGATGACACGAACTTCTTGAGAAGCTTGATGATTGTTTTGTTGAATGCTTCAGCCAGACCATTAGCCGTCGGGTTGTATGGTATTGAAGCAATATTTTAGATTCGGTGTTATCGCAAAATCGATAGAAGGCGTGACTTACGAACTGCGGGCCATTGTCGTGGATAATCCTTCGGGGCAGTCCAAAGCGATAGATGACGTGATGCTTGAGGAAGCTGATCACGTTTGAAGTCTTTACTTCTGCTAGCGGAATAGCCTCCGCCCATTTGGAGAAGTAATCTGTGATTGCGAGTATGAAGCGATGTCCTCGGGACGAAGACGGAGTGATTGGACCAATGATGTTTATCTTCCATGCTTCGAATGGCCAGGATGCCACCGTCGGATGTAGAAATTCGGATGGCTGGTGGATGAAATCTGCGTAAACTTGACAGGCTTTGCATTTTCGTGCATAGTCTATTCCATCTGCAACCATCGTGGGCCAGTAATAGCCCATTCAGCGAAGGCGATCATGTAATTTCGGGCCAGGCTGATGGGCCCCACAGATGCCATCATGGGCTTCACGCACGGCTTCTTTGGCTTCTGTATTTGACAGACATCGAAGCAGTAATCCATCGTATGATCGTCGATATAGCATTTTCGTCTCCGTATCATAGAAGAATCTGAGAGAACGTCTTCTGATAGAAGTGGCTTCTTTCAGATTCTCTGGCAGGATGTCGTAGACTACGAAGTCAAAGAATGGTTGTCTCCAGTCTGGTGCTTCGTCGACAGTCAGCGCGGAGTAACTCTCAACACATTGACATTATTCCTGGGACAGACCAACTCACGGCCTATGATGTCAACCAGATGATGAGCATGATTCGGTACTGCTAGGGAAGCAGCCAGGCCTGCTAGGGCATCGGCTTCAATATTTTGGAGCCTGGAAACGTGTTCTATGAAGAACCCCTCTAAGGACGAGATGATGTCAATTGCTATTTGGTGATAGGGGATCATGTCTTCATGACGCACTTCGTATGAGCCCCGGAACTGGTTAACGATTAGCTACGAATTATCGTATGCTTCAAGGTACTCTACCCCAGCTCCTTCGTAAGTCGGAGGCCGATGACCAAAGTATTGTACTCGGCCACATTATTTGAGCAGGGCTCCGTGAGGGAATAAGCCCGATTGATCACCATCCCGGAGGGAGAAATCAGCACCACTCCGACTCCGGCGACGATCTTGTCCTTGGGCCCAGTTCTAGAAGCGCCATCGAAGAACATTTGCCATACAGTATCGTGGGAGGCCACATTTGAATCGACGACCTCATCTGGAATCTTCTCATCTATTCTGGTTGACTCCGAACCTGGATGAGCTGCTAAAAAGTCTGCCAAAGCTTCACCTTTAACGGCCTTCTGTGGGACGAAGATCATGGGGTAGGGAGACAATAAAATCGCCCAGGTAGCGAGGCGAGAGCTGAGTGCACCTGGCTTGGTCATGAGGACCCTGAGGGTGTTAACTCTTAATACGACATGGATGGTTTGTCCCGTGACGTAGTATTACGTCTTCTGAATGGCAAACACCAGAGCAAGGCACTCCTTCTCCATGGCAGTGTATCGATGTTCCGGCCCCATCATCATTCGGCTGAGGTAATATATAGCCTGCTCATGGCCCGCATCATTGTTTTACGCTAGTAAAGTACCAAGAGAATGCTCCATTGCTCGTACATAGAGCAGGAATGGTCTTCCAGCAACCGGGGCTACCAGGACTGGAGGGTTCGATAGATATTCTTTGATACTGTCGAAGGTGTGCTGGCATTCTTTATCCCATACGAATGAAACACCCTTCTTCATGAGGTGGGTGAATGGTTGACATCGTCCATAGAGGTTAGAGATAAACCTCCTGATGTAGGCCAGCCTCCTTTGAAGGCCTCTAAGTTCGCAAAAATTTCTCGGGGGACCCATCTCCATGATTGCCTTCGTCTTCTCAGGGTCTATGTGGATTCCCTGGACAGTAATGATAAAACCCAAGAACTTTCCGTTGGATACGCCCAAGAAGGATTTCGTGGGATTTATTTTTAAATTGTGCGCTCGTATCAGGTCGAACACCGTCCTCAGATCATACAGATGATCTTTTTTATAGTAGCTCTTGACGGCGATGTCGTCGACGTAGCATTCTACTGTCTTGCGCAAATGGTCTCTAAAGATGACGCTTATAGCTCTTTGATAGGTGGTGCCAGCATTCTTTAAACCGAAAGGCATGACTGTGTAGCAATATGTGCCAATTGGTTTTCGGAATGATGTATGTTTTTCGTCATCAGGGAACATCTTGATTTGGTTGTACCCCGAAAAACCATCCATGAATGACATACGCTCAAAGCCGCAGGTGTTGTCAATCATGATATCTGTGATAGGGAGGGGGAATTCATCCTTTAGGACACGCCTCATTCAGATTGCGAAAGTCGATGCAGATTCGAATCTTTCCATTCTTCTTGAGGACTGGTACTATGTTGGCGACCCAGTCTGGATGATGTTCCTCATGGATGAAGCCGCTGGCTATCAGTTTGTTGACCTCAGCTTCAATGGCATTCTTGATGTCGGGGCGAAATCGTCGTTGCTGTTGCTTGACCTGTTTTACGTCTGGACGGATGTTGAGTTTGTGAAGTGCAACTTCGAGGTTCAGTCCTGGCATGTCTTCGTAGCTCCAGGTGAACACGTCGATGTATTCTCTGACGAGTTGTAGTAGCAATTCCCGCTCTTCTTCTGTCAGACTTTTGCTGACGAATATGGGCTTTGGAGACGACTCATCACCAAGATCGACTTGCACAACCTCATCTTCGGTGGGAAGCTCTCTTTGCTCGAACCGCTTCTCCTATTGCGTATCTAGCTGTTGTGCCCACGGCTCCAACTCAAAAAGTTCAGGAATGTCTTTATCTTCTTCATAGGTGTCGGCAAATGCCATATTGATGGACAAGACTTATCTAAATACGTCCCCGATGCTGACATCCAAATCGGAAGTGGGTGATCCGGTTGAGTATGAATGCCACTCGCATTCCTCATCTGAGCTTTCAGGGGTCGTTACCGGTGTAACATAACCTAGTCCACATCTGGTTTTGTTGTAATATTCCCGTGGTTTCCCAGCTGGGACAGGCAATTGTAAGGGTAATCGTCGTCCGGTGCTGTAGTTCAAGCCTGGCATAGTTTCCAGATTATACTCCTGTTTTTGCATGAGGTACTTGGATCGGGAACTATACAGATAAAGGGGCAATCTTCCGGTATCGGGTTCGAACTCAACTTCTTCTATCCTGAAGGGATGTGGATCATTCTTTCGGTCGAAGATGATTGGATGATCCTCTCCCTCGATTATACGATAAGCGTCTTCCACTGGAGTAAGTTGGTTTGCGGTGTAGACACTTGTCACCTGTGTGTGCAAGTGGGTGCCTATACCGTGTTCTATAGCATACATTGTACAAAGCTTATTAAGCTCTATGTAGTTCAAAGATAACTCTTTATTGATGAAATAAGGTATCTTTTCTAGTGGGATTACATCATCTGTGGATGGGACACCAGTGTGAGAAGCCACATACTTGGCCAGCTATGACTCTTCTTCATCCACCCCCTGTGTCAATGAAGACTGAGAGGATGACTTGGGCAGCTTAATCATCAGGGACTCCACAGGTGGAGCAGAACTTGGAGTTGTTGGCATACTAGCGACCCCCAGTTTGGTGCTTGGTGCTGGGCGGGGAATTGTTGGCTGGCTAGCAGTCCCCGACTTAGCGCTCGGCTGCCAATTTATTTTAGAAAGGCGAATTGTCATCGACTTAATGGAGGGGGTGAGCTCCTCTGTTTGTTGCTGGCTAGCTCTAAGCAGCTTGATTGTCAGTGCCTCTTTCGTGGGTCTTGGCGCCTGGCCAGACCTTGGCAGCCGGATTATCATCTGCCCCTCTTGTGCAAAAAGGCTGATTGTATCCTTACACAGAGTGGCTGTAAGTGGTACAGTTCTGCCAGGTTTGTGGGCATGAAGGTGGATCGTCAGAGGTTCTTCCGATCCAGTTGCCGCCTCAGTTGGAGCTTGAATATCTCCTTCGGCAAGGTGTCCTTTCGACTTCTCGTACAAGTATGAGTCGGAGTAGTAGGATTCGACCCCTTTAAAGGGATCAATGTCAGCAAATTCTATCCTCACGAAGCCGTGCTTGTCGACGTACTTGAAGTACTGGTGCAGTGTGGAGGGTACGATCATGTAATCGTGTATCCAAGGACGTCCCAGGAGAATGTTGTAGGAAGTGTCCGCATCTATGACATAACAGGTCACTTCTGACTGAAGGTCGTCGATTTGGTACTTCAAACGAATCTTTCTGATCGGGTAGCTTCTGCCTGAATTGAAACTGCTGATGGCGGTGCTTGTCAGTATCAGGCGATGCATTGGGATGCGCAGATGGTGTAGTAGGCTCTTCGGAATGATGCTTATGGAAGAACCAGGATCAATATGCATCTGATCCACCTTGATATCGCTAATGTACCCAGTATAGTACAGAGGGCGATCGTACAGGTTGGTCTTGATAAGCATATCCGGCAGAGTGAAGACGATGTTGGGCATTGCGCCCGTGTAAGCGCTATCCTGGAGATCTGCAGGCGAGCTTCCCCAGTGAGATTGGACTGAGCCAGATATACGTCGGTGTTCTGGAGTGCCTCGCTTAGTACGACGTGAACATTTTTGGAGAGTCTCAGGAGTTCGTATAGCGATAATTTGGTCGGTGTGTTAGCCAATTGTGCCAAGATGTCGAAGTTGTAGGGCCTCTCTAGCCCATGAGGCGTCTCTCTTCGGAGCGGCTTATCAAAGTGAGTCTCCTTCGGCCTAGGCTTGTCGGTCGTCGACGGCTGAGAAGGTCCTGGGGCATCAGCAGCTGTCGGCTGATGATCTTCAGCCGAGTTACCCGGTGGAGGTTGGATTTATGTGTCGGATCGGGTAACAACAGCAGTAGCTTCTTCGACTTCGGCCGAGATTGTACGGCATGATTTGACTTTCCTACTCTTCTTCTTACTGGTGGAGGAAGGTACGGACTGAGTCACTTCAGGTACCAGGTCCGGATGGACCCATATGACCTCCCCTCGTGATGTGGTAAGGGGTACTAGACCAGCAGCCTGGTCTCGAGGAGGTGGAAGATTAGCGACCTCTATTTTTGCTCTGGGGACGGGTACAACTCCATCTTGAGTCTTTGTCGGAGGGAAGCTGTCAAATTGTACTGACACCATGTTGGCTGCTACGGTCACCTCTTCGAAACCAATGGCCAAGGCCTTAGAATCGATGAGATGCTAGATGTATCGCTTCAGTTGATAGCAGTCTTGTGTAGCATGGTGGACATAGCGATGGTAGTGGCAGTACTTGGGGCTCTCTATTTCTGCAGGACAAGGTTTACGCCTTGGAGGAGGGAGCTGAATTCGACCTCCTTGTATGAGCATGTCCAAGATGGGCTTGACATGGCCGTCCTCGAAGAAATAGGTCATCTGAGGCCACTGCTTCTCTGCTGGCTTCGGTTCAGGCTTCGAAGCTGTGTCGACCACCATAGCTTGTTTGCCCTTGTTGTGTCGATTATTGGAGGGGTTACCACCATTGTTGATGTTGGTGTTAGGGCGTTTGCCCTTGTCCTCTCCTTCCGAGACGTGCAATTCCAGTTGGCGAGCTTTCTTCAACTTGTCTTCTGTGCTAGTGGCACTGATGATGAACGTCTTCCAATCCTTAAACTGACTTTCGCCCATCCAGAAGCTGATTGTGAAAAGTAGCCTCTTTTGGCAAATTTCAATTAAGGAGGAATCAGGGTTACCGGAAGGCAACTTCATCGCGGTTTGACGAAACCGCTCGATATAGCTCCTTGTCAGCTCCTTTTCTCCCTGGACAACATCCATGAGGGTGGATATTGTCACGTCTTGTCCTACTTCGTAGAACCTCTCCAGGAATATATATTTGAAGCCAGTGAAGGAATGGATGCAGTTGTTCGACAAGTTGCGGTACCAGTCGAAGGCGACACCTTCCAACGCTCCAATGAACAACCGTGTAAGGATGGCATCGTCATGAGGCAGATAGTCGGTTGTGACTTTGAAGTAGGTGATGTACCGGCTTGCAGATGTCTTTCCATCATATGGATTGATGTTAAATAGTTTATATCTTGGTGGGAAGGGCACATCTCTCCATGCAGCAGGATATGGTTGTCGTATCCTGAGGTCCTGGTAGTTTTTTCGGGCGTGGAACATGGCCCGGAGCTCCTGGACCTCTCTTCTTGCCTCCCTAGCCTCATCTGCAGCGGTGGGAGTCGATATTTCAGGAGGATTATCACCCGAGTTTGGTGCGGCTGAGTTCGAGTCTGCATTGGCCGCGGGTCCCACGTTTGTTTGGCCAAGTGTTCTTCCTTGCAGAGTTGGAAGGCCGCTTTGATCTCGTCCACGGATTTGACCAAGGTAAGAAGTATGGCTTCCAGAGTGTCGATGCGTTGGCGATCACTAGGACCATCTTGGTTGATGTCCGTCATGAATACCATCCTTACATGAGGAGAGATGGAAGGAACGGTGGAGGACGCGCCCTCCGAGTCATATCCTTGTACAGAGAAATCGTCAGGATATGTAGGAATGTTCTCCTCTGGTTCGAACTCAAAATGAGTGGTACCCCCAACTTCAAAGCTTGCCTCGTCTTGAGAGTTATGGACGTCGTCGAGGACGTCAGGATCTGCTACGTCCGTTGGGTGAATCGTTTCCTCTGGATTATCTTCTTGGAACACCGGATTATTGTGGATATTTGGAGGAGTGCTACCCCCGGCTCCAGAGCCTCCCAGAGATGTGGACGACGAATCTCTAAATGTGGCAGATTTCGTCTTTGAGCGGGTACCTTGGTAAACTCCTCTTGTAACGGTGGTAGACAACCGTTTAGAAGAGAGTTTCTTGGTTAAGCCGATTGAGATTTTTGGACTGGAGGCATTTGTTTTCCTCCCTCTCCCGCTGCCAGGAATCTTCAGAGCAGAATTGCACGAGACGACGAGAATTGTCTCGTCTTCTGAGCTTGGATGTTGCAGCCGTTGGAAGACGGACTGCCGGTCTTCTTGTACTGCCTCCTTATTGCAGCAGCAGTTGACAATGACTTGGGTGCAGTGATGTCCCCGAAAGGACTCTCTGCACACCGAGTCTTCGTCTCTTTCCTTACGTTTGTACAGAATTACGTTGCACAAGTCACCCGTTTTGTGGGCCCGGGAGTTCTGAGCATATGAGTGTGTTGGCATCCTACCTGCTCCCTGATGTGGGGGTAGTATGAGTACTTGCCCCTGATCATTGTTGGGAGACTCTTGATAACTGTCCCATTCGTTGGCCGCCGGGGGCTGGACACGGATAGTTTTATACAACTTTCCATCAGGGGCTTGCGTAATAGCCAACGGGACGCCCTGATAGTCAGAAGTTGGGACAGCTGTCTGAGCTCGACGAGCCCGTGCTGCCCGAGACTTCTTCCTTCTAGCACCTAAGAGTGCATAGTAGGAGGAGTCCACAGAGACTGGCACATGAGAGCATCTGGGGTCAGGATCGCCTGAGAGGCGGTCGAAGACTGACCGTGAGCCGCATGGAGCAGATAGTATGCGGCTGGGTTTGGTGGCCGTACAGGCTATCTGCATGCGGCTGGCATGTCTGGCCGCATGACCCTTCTGTATGCGGCCAGGAGCGATGGCCACATAAGCAGTCTGTATGCGGCTCGCCGTCGTGGCCGCATGAGCAGTCTTTATGCGGCTGGCAGTCGTGGCCGCATGAGCCTCCTTCATGCGGCTGGAAGTTCTGGCCGCATTAGCCTCCTGTATACGGCTGGCTTCTGTGGCCGCATGAGTTTTCATGTCGCTGACGCCCTTATGCGACTTCTTCTTGGACTGCACAGAGTTCCTCTTTGCCCCTGCAAGTCCAGTATCGTAGTATTTTCCTCTGCCGGACTTAGGGACAGCAGAGTCCTCTATGGCCTGAAGTGGGGCCGCATGAGAGTTTTCTCTGCCATCTTGAGCAACAAAGAGTACTTCTTCGAGAGTTTGGGAAGAAGCGAATGATTTGGGTCTCCACTCCCTGCGGGCCTTCTTTGTGCAGGCTCGCCACTGGACCGGGCCAGCGCTCCCGTCGGAGAGCATTTCTTTAAATGCCTGCTGGTCGAACCGGGCGACCAGCATCTGTTGAGTGGAGCCAAGTTTGGCTGCGTCCGATTGCGTCACCAACTCCTCAGCCGTGGAGAAGTTAGTCCCCAGCAGAGTCGCCATCGTGTTTGCCATTGATTGTAAAAGTGCAGAACAATTTTATAGGAGGACTGAACTTAGACTCACAATACAAACTCGCTCGTACAAAGAAAGCCTAGGAATGAAAACCTAGGTACACCAATCTAAGTATGATTATTTATTTTTGATTCTGGGGGTGACAGTAGAGGCACGGGAAAGCGACGGCAGCTCTGCCTTACTCCTTAGACGATCGGACGTAGCCTTGGCTCTGATGAAGAAATGCTCTCGGAATGTGTGGAAAGACTCTTCTGTGCGTGCCTTTGTCTCTCTGTATGTCCAGCCGAGGGGGTTTTCTCTCTCTCTTCCTCCTTTCTGCAAGGGAATGGCACCTTGCTATTTATAGGAGTGGGGTGTGATCTTTAGGGTTTACAATAATTGCCCATTGAAAAGTCGGCGGTTTGGGGATTAATTACCATTTTTCTTGATCCTGTTTTGTTGGCAATTAATCTGGGCCGTTAATCTTGATTGCAACAAATCTGGGCAATTAATGTTGATTGCGCCAAATTCGTATGGGCAATAAATATTGATTGCCACGAATCTTCATGACAAGCTCGGATCTCCTGCCACGTGTTCAATCTGCTTGATTGTAATAAATCTGATTTGATCCGGGTAATTATGATGATTGCACAAAATCTGGTTGTTGGGATTTGTTGATAAATCTTGATTGATTTGATGCCACGTGTCCAACCATCATTATACTGCGAGCCGTAGGGACACGGAGGAAACTGATCTTCTGTCACGTGTCTTAACCGCGAGCCGCAGGGACAGTGTGTCTTGACAAAGCCGCATGAGGGTGGCTTCTCAGGATTTGAACCGCATGAAGGTGGCAGCCACATAGGTATGGCCTCCGAAATCTGAGCCGCATGAGGGTGGTTTCCAACTAAACCGCATAAGGCTGGACACGTGTCAAGGCCGCATGGGCGTGGCCTCTCAGTATTTGAGCCGCATGGAGATGGTCCCCATGATCCGAGCCGTATGAGAGTAGCGGTCGTATGGGGGTGGCTTCTCAGGATCTGAGCCGCATAGAGATGGTCCCCATCATCCGAGCCGCATGAGAGTAGCGGCCGCATGGGGGTAGCTTCCAACTGAACCGCATAAGGCTAGCCACGTGTCAAGGCTGCATGGAAGACTTTGGGATTTGATGGATCATGCCAGCTATGAAAATTTTCTTTGTTTCCCTAGGAGCACGCCTTTATGTCAGAGTCATCATTGCAGCTTTATGTCAGAGCTGTCAGTCCACCTTTATGTCAGAGCCGCCCTGTTATGTCATAGCATTAAATGAGGACGCTGCTTGATGGCTAGCTATAGATGTGAACCGCATAGGACTACGTGGCATTGAATAAGGCCGCTACATAGAGCCGCATGGAGCTATAGGGATTTCGGAGCCGCATGAAACTCTAATGCACTTATGAGCCGCATGGAACTTCTAATGAACTTTTGAGCCGCTAGAACTCTAATGAACTTTTGAGCCGCATGAAACTCTCCTAGTCTTGAGCCGCATAGGATTTTCTGTTTATTTCTATGCTTCTATACGGTCGAGGACGACGGTTGCCAATACGACACTTTGCTCCTCCCGGCAAACCCGAAAACTACTATCAACGAAGCGGTGTTGGTTTGGGTTATGTCACTCCTCCAACAACTCCCGAAAGATCAGATGATGAAGCATATTATTATTCTCATTCTTCTGATTCCTCCCTCTGGGACTCAGACTCCAGCATTGGCGACATATTCAAAGCAACTCTGTCCGTCAACATGGTTTTCGTTGACCAAATTACAGACGATGTCCAATCAATCGAGCTCGAACAATGGGCTCAAAAGATGGACACTAGGTGGGAGCTATGCTTCAAACAACGTGAACCACCTACCGAAGATTAAGTCATCCAAGTCAATTTAGGAGATGAATCATTCATCAAACCAATCTTCATCAGCAAGAATCTATCTGGCGATGAACGCCAATCTCTTATACAGCTTATAAGAGAATACATCGACGTCTTCGCATGGAGCTATGAAGACATACCAGGCTTGGACCCTAAAGTCGCCGTACACCACCTGAATATTTTGTCTAAAGCTAAGCCAGTGAAGTAGCAACAATGACGATTCCGACCAGACGTCATGGAGGCTATCGAGAATGAAGTCAAGAAGCTCATTGCCAGTGGATTCATTCGCAAAGAACAACACCCAGACTGGGTTGCCAACATCGTTCCAGTCATAAAAAAGAATGGTAAAGTTCGAGTCTGTATCGATTACCGTGATTTGAACTCTGCATGCCCGAAGGACGAGTTCCCTCTACCGATCACCGACGTAATGATCGACAACACTTGCGGCTTCGAGCAGATGTCCTTCATGGATGGGTTCTCAGGCTACAACCAGATCAAGATGTTCCCCGACGACGACAAGCACACATCTTTTCGAACACCGTTGGGGGTATACTGCTATACAGTGATGCCCTTCGGATTGAAAAATTCAGGGGCGACATACCAGCGAGCCACGAACATAATTTTTTGTAATCATTTGCACAAAAATGTGGAGTGCTACGTAAATAATATCGCAGTCAAAATTTGTCTCAAGGGCAACCACCTCCAAGACTTGAGAACGATGTTCGAACTAATGCGTGCACACCAACTCAAGATGAATCCAACCAAGTCTTTTCTGGGAATCTCCAGCGACAAGTTCCTTGGTTTCGTCATCACTTCAAAGGGTATACATCTGGACCCGGAGAAAGTGAAGGCTATCCTCGATATGCATCCTCCAAGAAACCTCAAAGAGCTACGTGGACTGCAAGGAAGGCTAGCCTACATCAGACGATTCATTTTGAACCTCTCTGGAATGTGTCAACCATTCACTCAGCTCATAAAGAAAGGCGTATCTTTCGTCTGGACTGAACAATGTCAAAGCACATTCGACGACATCAAGGCGTATCTTACAAGCCCTCCAGTATTGGTAGCTCCAATAATGGGAAAGCCTTTCTTACTATATGTCCGTGCTATGGACCATTCTCTTGGTGCCCTATTAGCTCAGAAAAACGAAGGCGGCCATGAACAGGCAATCTACTACCTCAGCCGCACAATGGTGGGTGCCGAGCACAGATACACACCGATGGAGAAGGAATGTCTTGTACTAGTATTTGCCATCCAGAAGACACACCACTATGTGTTTGGGCAGACTATCCACATTATATCTAAAGTCAACCCTCTCAGAATACTCATGACTAAACCGGGCTCTCTCAATTCTCGTTTAGCTACATGGGCAATGCTGTTGACTCCATATGATATGCTCTTCGTTCCTCAGAAGGCAGTAAAAGGCCAGGCATTAGCTAATTTTCTAGTAGCTCATCCGGTGCCAGAATCGTCCAAACTCTACGACGAAATCCCCGACGAAGTGGTGGAGTCTAACACTGCAACTGAAGAAATCTCCATTTGGCGAATGTTCTTTGACGGTACATCAAGAACAGGACCTAAAGGAAATATCATGGCCGGAGTAGGTGTCGTGCTCGTGTCACCTGATCATCTGGTTATACATCGTGCATATTCTCTCTTGGAACCATGCACCAACAACGTGGCCGAATATAATGCTTTATTAATCGGCCTTCAACCGGCGAAGCAACTGGAAGTTGACTATCTAGAAGCTTACGATGATTCCAAGCTAATAGTCAGTCAGGTCCGAGGAGATTATGAAGTTCGCCACGAAGATCTCATCCCCTACCACAGAGCAACAATCGAGTTGGCATCTACTTTCGCTGGATTCTTCATCGAGCACGTGCCTTGACTACAGAATATAGAAGCAGATGCTCTAGCCGGTCTCGCAGCTTCCTTGACTGTTCCTACCAATACTGAGCAATCGATCACAGTGTCTAGTCGAGAACTATTATGTGTGAAAGATGTCTTACATATTTATCACAGTTACGCAACGGAAACAAGTGTCGATGCTAAAGACTGGAGATTTTCTTTCATAGACTACGCCGTCTATGGAATCCTCCCCAAGGACCCGAAGGAAGCAGTATCTATCCAAAGGCGATCCCTCAGATTTTACTATGACACAGCTACCAAGATGTTGTACCGACGCTCTTACGATGGGCTACTGTTACGATGCTTGTCAGACACATAAGTCAAACACGCACTCCGGGAGGCTCACGATGGAGTTTGTGGTGCACATCAACCAGGCCCCAAATTACAAGATCGCCTCAAACGAATGGATTATTAGTAGCCCACAATGATAGCAGATGCTGTCGAATATGCAAAGAAGTGTAGAGCTTGCCAGTTCCACATCGATTTTATTCATCAACCTTCGGAGTTTCTATACCCGATGGCAGCATCCTGGCCGTTTGAAGCCTGGGGCATGGACATCATAGGACCAATCAGCCCGCCATTCTCCAAAGGACATCGGTTCATCCTAGCCATAACCGATTACTTCTTCAAATAGGCGGAAGCTATACCGCTCACCGAAGTGAAGGCGTCAAACGTGATCAGTTTTATCAAACATCACGTCATCTATCGCTTCAGCCTACCTCGCAGGATCATCCATGATAATGGTCCACAGTTCACAAGCCATACATTCTATCGATTCTGCGATAGGAATCGAATCCAGAACGTAGCCTCTACTGCCTACAATCCAGCGGCTAACGGGCTAGCAGAAGCCTTCAACTAAACTGTTATAAAACTTTTCAAGAAGTTCGTGTCTTCAAACAAGCACGATTGGAATGAGAAGCTTGGTGAATGTCTATGGGCCTATCGTACAATGGTCCGGACTCCAAGAGGCAGTACGCCATTCTATCTGGTTTATGGGAGCGAAGCAGTTCTTCTCCTAGAAATCTAGATTCCTTCTCTTCGAGTAGCCTTAGCCAGCAAGCTGACTACCGAAGAAAGCTACCGTCTGCGACTCCAGGAGCTCGAAGCGCTAGACGAAAAATGCTTGATAGCTCAGCAGCGTATTGAACTATACCAAGCACGCCTTTCTAGAGCCTTCAATAAAAAATGAAGAAAAAGACTTTCCAAGTCGGCGATATGGTCTTAGCAGTGAGAAGACCAATGGTCATGACGCACAAAACAAAAGAAAAATTCTAGCCTAAATGGGAAGGTCCCTTCATTATAGAATCAGTGTATTCTAATGGTGCATACCGAGTAACCAAACCTGATGGTGACTTGCTCATGATGCCTATCAACGGCAAGTTCCTAAAAAAATACTATGTGTAACCTTTTTTGTTTACATGTGTTCAGTCATGCAAATGTACAGTACGATGTTTATATGATTCGAAAAAACTATCTAACTATTATCCGTATTTCAAGAGTCTTGAATACGCCCTGGATAATAGGTCCTCTAAATATTTCCCTAGTAGAATTATTCTCATTTTTGACTCTGTCCAAATTTGATTTGACGAAAACAAGTCACGTCCCTGTTACCTCTGAATTGTTTTCTGATAATTATTTCCCCAGTAGAATGATTAAATATTTTGCCACGTCCACATAACCTCTGAGCAAAGCATTCATCAAGGATAATCACGTCCATATTACCTCTGAACTATCCACTCCCACCTAATGTTATATATCTTTTCATGTCCATATTACCTCTGGTCAGATATAGAACATCCTCTGCTATTACGTCCATATTACCTCTACTAGCAGCTTCGTTCAACTTATTATCTATATTCGAATAACTTGAATATAAAACGGATAATAGGTCCACATCAAAATTCTCCAGCAGAATACCCACCAGAAATATCCTTGCTATATCCACATTACCTCTAGTACCGATATTTCACAAAATCACATTCACTTCTGAAATAGATTCTTTATTCTTTATGTCTATCAAGAGACGGAAAAAAGGTACAAGAGCCGTGACGGCTAGAAAAAATAAGTTACAAAAATCTACGGGATACATAGGCGGTTTATGTTGTCCCTGAGAGCCACAATTTCAGCCTTAGACTTCGCGGTAGCTCGACGGTGCGCCTCTTCTTGACGAGCATCTTCATCCTCGAAAAGGATCAGACTCGGATGCTCCCCCTCCAACTTCGCCAGCTGTTCTTCTAAACGGGCAGAAGTGGTGGCAGTCATGGCAGCCTGAGCCAAGTAATCCTCCTGTTCAGACGTCGTCGCCCTCAAGTCGGCTTCCAGCTGGGCGATCTCGTTCTTGATCTGCGCAATATGATTATACCTCTCAGTGATCTGCACAGCCAACCTATTTTTTGAGGCAGCATGTGCCTCACTTGCAGTATTGAATTGGTCGTACTGGTCAGCCAGCTCGCTAATCTCTCGAACGAGGGCATCCTTCCTCGCCTGGAAAGTAGCCTTCTCCTCCGCGAGAGCCTTGAACAGAGCCTCGTCCTCTGTGCGGAATAACAACGTCGGGCTCCGCTGTTTGGTGTCCCGGAACCTGGCCACCTGACCCTCCAGGTCATTCAGAACTTTTCTCAGAGTATTGGCCCGCTCTTCATAGCCGGCAATGCTCTCGAGGGCCAACACTTGACATTCGACAACAGCCTTCACAGGGCCGAAGGCAGTATTTCGATTCAAGACTCCAGGAAGCTTCACTTCCAGTACAGAGTAGAAAGCTTTGACGACTTCCTGGGCCATCTCCACATCTTCGATGGAGGTCATCGGAGAGGAAGCTTGGAAATTTTCTTTCGCTTCAGGAAGAGATACCTGACAAGAAGCCAAACTTGACAAGAAAATCCATTCCACCAAAAACTACTCCTGATTATCATGTGTCACGTCCATATTACCTCTGATACCGATAGTCTTCCGACTTGCACCTGTACCCAACCCGGGATAAAAGACACGGTATCAAGACCACAAAACCTATCACGACCATATTACCTTTGTTGGGTTTTTATTTCAAATATATTTGCTCGTATTCCCAAGATGCACAAAGGGGCAATGGGTCCAAACAAAAAAAGAGAGGGAGCTCCCCCAGCGGGATACCCTTTACACAAATGTTGTATTAGACCCCCTAATACAAGCACCACAAATACCACAAACAAATAATAGAGTGAATGCATTCTGTTTATTCAAAATCAGTTACATTCACAGGACTACATCTCATGAGCAAACCAAAAAAGTTCTCCATCTCTTCATTTGGTCAAGAAGTAAAGGATTACATTGATGTCCAAAAAAAGAAAAACATAAACTACAGCTAAAGACAGACAGAAATACCAAGACAAAATATGGACATTTATGGGAACCCACGAATCCTAGTTGTGGTGAGGCATATACCATTCCCTCAACCATTTCGTATATGAAGGATCTATTTGATCAAAGTCCTCGGCTGGGGCAGGAGGGTCAGAACTTCCAGTGCTACTACTCTTAGGCTTGTGCTATTCCTTTACAGCAGCTTCAATCTTGGGAGTAATTGCCTCCCTGATAGGCGCCAGCTCTTCTTTTACTTTAATTTTTGGTATCACCTCCTCCTTCATGAACGGTGACTCTGGTTTGATGAAAGAAGGCAGCATCTCTTCCTTCACAATGGTCTCAGCCTTCGGCATGGATGCTGCAAGAATCAAAGACAAAAAAGAAAGTCAAACTCAGAAAACTACAAGAAAAACTAAGTCCTGAAAGGCTTTTATGCGCCCAAAGGGCTATGCGCCCAAAGGGCTATGGGCCCAAAGGGATATGTGCCCAGAATAAACATGTGAGCGCATAACACACGAATAGTACGTGGGCGCATAACATGCCACAGCTTGAGGGCGCATAACATGGCAACACATGGGGGCATAGCACACCACAGTGTTGGCGCATGACTTCTGTAGGCGCATAATGATGCTCACAGAAGTATGTAGCCTTAGGTACAAGCGCCCAGGCAAAATAAAAGTCTGAGCGTCGCAAATTAAAGCTCGAGACTTTATTTTTTGAAGCATGCCCTCACCCAGAATCGGGTCCAGGACTGCCGAAGATGCTGCCGCGGGAGGAGAGCCACTCGGCGCAGCCCCCTTGCCCTTCGCAAATCTCTTGGCGACCTTGGGAGACATGGTTCTCAAAGAAAGAAGATGAAGAGTTTCTGAAAAATTCTAAGAGAAGGGAATAATGAGCTCTCTCTCTCTCCTTCAGGGCCTATTTATAGGCACAGGCCACTTCCTATGCGCCCACTAGCTTTATGCACCTATGCGCCCATTGCGCAGTATGCACCCACAATGGCCTATACATCCACGTGAAGAACCAGCCCCTTGTACACTATGCGAGTGCCACTTGCTGACGTGGACAACGTATGAAGGATGGACCGCTTCAAATTCTACCCCGATGAATCCGTCAGTTCAAATTTCGAGGAAGAACTCAACAGTCGTTTCTCTCTGACAGGCTGGCCAAATACTATGTGTCCAAGGAGAGAGCCGTGCTATGAGCCCATTGCATCACGAGAAGACGATCCATGCTTCTTTCAAAGAATTTCGAACTCGTTCAAGTATCGAAAACTTTGAAGGAGGTCTTGTAGAAGCATGAAAAAAATTTAGCAATGAAGCCCCATGCGCCCATGCCAGTGAAGCTCTATGCGCCCAGCCAGTAAAGCCCTATGCGCCCAGCAAGTGAAGCTCTATGCGCCCAACCAGTAAAGCTCCATGCGTCCAGCCAGTGAAGCTCCATGCACCCTAGACTAGCTTCCCCAAAAGGAGGGCGCATAGCCTGAGTCATGGCTATGCGCCCAAGCCTGACTCGGTCAAAGCCATGATCAAAACGTGCACCGAAGCGGACGGCCACGTTAATCTCCACGAGCAGTCGTGCACCAAAGCATGCGGCCACGTCAACACCACGACCAACCCACGATCTCGCAGCCTGCATGTGCCTATACTCTATGCGCCCAAGGTAGGACTATGCGCCCATATGAAAACTAGTGTATTTCCTTCATGTGGGTGCATAACATCATTCCAGCTCAAGAACAACTATAAAAAGGGGGCCTCATTCCTCTTCAAAAGACAGAACGGATAGCATTTTCAAGAGCCAAATTGCTGCACTTCTTGCCTGTGAACCGAGAGTTAGCAATTTTCTTAGATTTTCTTCCACTTTTGTAATCGGAGTGTCAACGGAGTAAAGGAGCAACTGCCGCTCGATCTCCATCGTCCTATTCCCCAGAATTCTTTTTTGTACTCGGGGATCCTTAGCGCAAGATCTCTCAGGCGTACTCGATTTGTGGTACCTTGCGCCAATAAAGAAAAGATAGTATTTTCTTCTTCTTTTTTGTGTGTGTCCACAATTTGGTGTAGCCCATGTGGGACTATCTTTCCTAGTCTAAAGGCAAAAATACCAATAATCCCCCATATATCTCAATATATGGGTTGAGTGTTCCTCACAATGACTGCCCATCATGCATTAGGAGAGATGTCGCTGACGACTTGAATCTTCCCGTATGGGTCGAATAACAGTATGATACAAGAATGGACTAAGCCTTGAATTCTGCACCATACTGTAATTTTTTCCCACTCACATAATGACATCAGCTGTGCTTCCGGTTGCACATTAAAGGCCCTGTGCTTGCCTAATTTTGGTGTATGTATATTGGGCGTCAACAAGTTTACCCTCAAAAGACGGCCTGAATCTCTTTCCATACATTATAGGTGAGTTCTTTTAAAGAGTCCTTTGGCATGAAGCCTTGCGCTTCCTTGCGGTGCTACCCCGCTATGACATAACCCAAAGCCGAGGTTACACCTCATCGTGGTGTCATGGCACTGTAGCATGAGGTTCCAGCCTCTTTGTAGTGCTAAACTACCCAGCGTGAAGCCTTGCGCTTCCTTGCGGTGTTACGCCGCTGTGACATGGCTCGCGTAGCCGAGGCTTTATATCACTCCCCGATCCTGATATACGTATTCTTTCATAAATTCTGTACATGGTATCCTGTATTTAGCATGTGCATAATTTTATTTAATATTTATTAATGGTTGCATGTAGCCTTTAAGCATGTCATTAGTGGAATGGTTAGAGCATGTTTAGATATTAGGGTTTTCTTAAGCCAACCCAACCCCTATTTATATTCTCTTCCTCACTCTCTCTCCTCATTCACTCTCTCTTTCATTCATTTCCCTCAACTACCACCCTTAGGCAAGTACAACTTGCTCAAAAGTGGAGATTTGTGCATCTTTTACTCTTGATTTTTTTTTCCTTTGATATTATTTGTCTACATTGTTCTTCTCTTCATTCTCTACAAGTTTAGTTCTTGAAGTTTTTTATTTTAATGGCTAGTTTTGTGTAGATCTAAGTTTCTAAAACTAGAATTTTATAGATTTTCATGGTTTTGATCTATGAAACTTGGTTGTTTTCAAAAACTAATGGTCCTAGGTTATAGGAAATCTCATTCTACCCAATTTTGGATTTTGAACCGCCGAATTTCAACTTGTTTTGAGGAAGTTATGGCCAAAACAATATTTAAACATCTCCTATGTTCATCCGTCCTGGTTCTGGCAGGGACGATGAATAGTACCGCATGGATGCATAGTACCACATGGATGCATAGTACTGCAGGAATGAATAGTGACGTATGGAATGAATAGTACCGCAGGAATGAATAGTACCGTATGGATGTATAGTGCCGCATGGATGCATAGTGCCGCATGGAATGAATAGTACTGCATGGAATAAATAGTGTCGCAGGAATTAATAGTGCCGCATGGATGTATAGTGCCGCATGGATACATAGTACCGCAGGAAGGAATAGTGCCGCGTGGAATGAATAGTGCCGCAGAAATAAATAGTGCCGTATGGATGCATAGTGTCGTAAGAATGAATAGTGCCGTATGGAATGAATAGTATCGCAGAAGGCCGCATAGTGCTGCAGAAGGTCGCATAGTACCGCAGAAGGATGAATAGTATCGTAGAATGTCGCATAGTGCCGTAGAAGGCTGCATAGTGCCACATAGTGCCTATTTTGGCTGTTTTTGGCTGTTTTATGTCCTATTTGGCTGAATTGTGGCCAGAATTTCTCCCAACTCCCAACATGAAAATTGTAGATCTTTGTCTTGGTTTCAAGAATCATCATGTCTCACTTCAACCAAAATTCATATGTGACATTGTCATCTTGTGCACCTTGCACCTTGTGCACCTTTTACCTTGTACTTTTGCCCGTGTGTCGTTTGGGCCACTTCATGACTTGCGAGCACTTCATACCCTAAGTGCGTAGTGCCTTTTTGTTCTCTTCCCTCTTGTGTCTTGATTCTTATTCCTGATCTGACTACCTATGCGTGTGCTGGATAACCCTATGTGTGTACTAAGGTACAATCTATGTGAGCACCGAGGTGCTATCCTATGTGCTAAGTGTTCCTACGTGATACCTGCCAGTACCTCCAAGAGTCCAGTATTTACATAGCGAATGGTCGGTAGCAATAACGTGGTATGTATTGTGTGTTGTATTACACCAAGAAGGGGGTACATGTGTATGACTCCATGAGCCTATATGGATCCCTTCTTGGGGTACTCGTACAATGTACAACATCTAGGGGAGTAAGCATGTGACCACGACATGTGAACTCCGAGGATAACCTAGGGATTAACTAGGCAACTAACTTGGTAGATGCATTGGGTGGAAAGTATCCCGAGATCGTGTCATAGTAGCCACCCCAGGTCCGATCCTGACGTGTCGGGTTGGCCGCCCCGGATATGGTTTCATTCGCCTATAGGGGATGGCTATATTCGACTTCTACGAGCTATGTGTTATATGTTTTAGCGCGGTAGCCCTTCGGGGGACCGGTGCATAATCAATGTGCTATATGTCTTATGGTTTGGCTAGGCCTGCTGGGTTGACACGATCTGAGAATTTCTTTTAATCAGTATCACGGGGATAACTCTGCCAAATATAGAAAGCCGCGGGAATGAATGGCCGCTTGAAAAATGACTTGACTGTGCCTTGTGCCTTCCGTTAGTAGCAGAGGGACATGGACTGTCATGGTGCGTGGTCCAACCCATGTCCTTGTTTGGTTGTTGGGTTGGTCTATCGTGCTAGGACAGGCTGTGGACCGAGGTTACGATCGAAAGCTTTTATTATTACTAGTATTATTATTTTATGCTTGGATTTTATCTCACTCTTTTGTGCTCCCTTGTGGTACTTGCTATTCGGGACTGACCCCGCTGGTTTTGTTTAGCCAGATCACGTAGCAGAGCCTGAGGATCCGACCTTCCTTCCTGACATCAATGGTGCATACTAGGAGCATGGCTGACGGGGAACTCGAGTGGGTTTCTTCTCCACCACTCTAGTATCTTTACTTATGTTCTGGCATTTAGCCACCGGCACCTGTTTAGCCGGCTAATCTGGATATTTTATCTTTTGTATAATTTATAATTAAATTCGACTGCAGCTGAATACAATTATATACCTATGACTCTCTGGGCTAGCTAACTTATAAAGCTAGATCCTCATGATCATTTTGATGAAGCGTCGGGGATGCCTTACTGCTTTATCTCATATGTTCATTAATTGATATTTTCTTGCTTTAAATGATTGAGACATAGATGCTCTGTGAGACCATAGGAGACTTGAATGTAGAATGCACCCCTTGTCTCTTGACAGCAACGATAGCCGTATGACGTTTGTATACCTCATATGGAGTAGCTGGCCTAGTCCGTCTCCGTATTTCGGTACTTGGGCGTGACAAGGTTTTATTGGTGGCCCATGCAGGTCTGATTTTTAGACTTAAGGGGTGTTACTATTATAGGAGTCTCAATCAAAACTTGTTCCCTTTGAATCCCTTGCCTCGACTTCTCTTCCCTCACCTTGATTGATATCCTGAATTGCATCCTCGAATCTTCCTTGTCCTATTATTTAATAACATGTATCTTTCCCTATAGGAGTGCTTCTTTCTTAGTAGCTGGCGAGGCCAACATGGAGGGACGTCTAGTAGAGCATGGCTCGACGGGGCAGCAGCCGGAAAGAATACATTCTCCTGACCAGATCCGAGTGGAAGTGATATCAGTGCCAGTGGAACCGCATGTTCTAGAAACTCCTGCACCCCCAGCAGTGCCGGCAGAGACGACAGTATCTGATGCTGCAGCACTCCTAGGGGTCATCCGGGGATTTTTGGCCACTCAGCAGCGTCAGGTGGCAGCCCATCAGCAACAGCAGACCCAGCAGCAGTAACAAAATGTGCTACTGAATCAGGGGTTACAATTAGCCCTTGAGAGAAGTTTCAGGAATGATTCGGGAGCGTCGGGAAGGTTTTGTCGACTTAACCCGAGATACTTTGATGGTACGGAGGATGCCATCACGACGGATGCTTGGCTTCAGGATATTGAGGCCATATTGTCTGTAGCAAAGGTTCCAGCAGAAGAGAAGGTTGACCAAGTCAGACTGTTACTTCAGGATCTCGCCCGTGATTGGTGGGCATCGGAAGAGGTTGGAATGAGGAGTCCTGTCCCTTGGGATAGCTTCAGTACCAGATTCAAGGCCAAGTACTTTGGCGTGGTAGCGCGGTGTGAGCTACAGCAGAGGTTTATCAGTCTCAAGCAGGCTGGTAAGACGGTGGATGGATATGCAGCGGAGTTCTGCAGACTGAGTCGGTTTGCGCCGACGATGGTGGCTACAGAGCCGGAGAAGGCTATGAAATTCCAGTAGGGACTTTATTTGGAGATTCTACAGCTAGTAGAAGGGTACGACTACCAAACTTTTGATGTCGTTTTAATGGCAGCTCGGAGGCATGAACTCACCCAACAAAGGTTGGTGACAAGACATGAGGGCCAGAAGAGGTCTCATCCCCAGAGTAGGGACGGAGGAGCAGTACAGCGAACATCGGCGCCAGCACCTGGCATCCGTATTCATGAGTCAGGAGCGCCGCGGAGGATGGCGGTATCAGAGATAACAACACCAGTTCGGCATCAGCAGCCGAGGAACCAGCAGCAGCGCCAGGGAGCGCCCATTAGATGTACTTACTATGGTAAGGGTGGGCACACTAGGGATGCGTGTCGTTCAGCTAACAGATTATGCATGAGGTGTGGCAGTCCAGACTACAGGATTGCCAATTGTCCTATGATGCAGAGGCCAGGAGGGCCAGTTCAGCAATTTTCGGTATTGCCAGCTCCGAGGGCAGCACCGAACAGAGGACCAGCATTGGCCGTAAGGCCGCTAGCCCAGCGTCTACCGATGCAGAATCAGATGTTTTGCCAGGTACAGAACCAGAAAGGCTCGCAGAGGCCGCAGCAACAGCATGGTCAAGGAAGACAGCAGCAGGGAGCTCGACAAGGCCAGGGCCAGGCCTTCACCTTATCACTGGAGGATGCACTAGCTTCAGGCGACGTGGTTGCAGGTAATATTTCTGTTACCTCTTTTCCTGTAGTAGCATTGTTTGATTCGGGGGCTACCCACTCTTTTATATCTGCACGATTTGCGACACGTATTGGATTGAAGTTCGAGGCATTGCCAGATAGGATGAATATACTCACTGGTAATGGGCTCGTAGGAGTTAGCAGAGTGTGCTTAGCATGTCCGGTCGTAATGAGTGGGCGATTATTGCCCGCATCTTTGATTGAGTTCCCTATGGGCAACTTTGACGTTGTCCTTGGCATGGACTGGTTGAGAGACAGTCATACGACGATAGATTATCGGAGAGGTAGGGTAGTATTTAATGTACCTGGCATTGAGGAGTTCATCTTTGTTCGATCATTGGTGGGTCGACCCCAGGGCACAGTTGCAGCAGTATTGGAAGAGCAGGAGCAGATTCCAAGAGTGGTCAGAGAGTTTCTTGATGTATTTCCAGATGAGCTTCCAGGTTTACCACCGGTGAGAGATGTGGAGTTTTGTATTAAGTTGAATCCTGGAACGGAGCCTAAGGTCGGCAGAGTTTACAGGATGTCGCAGTCAGAGTTGGATAAGTTGTACCAGCATGAAGAAGAACTGAAGGCAAAGCAGTTTATCCGAGACAGTGAATCGCCCTGGACAGCACCGATGATTTTAGTACCCAAGAAGGATGGATCGACGCGAATGTGCATTTATTACCGGCAGTTGAATGCAGTGACAGTGAAGAACAAGTATTCATTACAAAGGATTGATGACTTGTTTGATCAATTGAGTAAGGCCTGCATCTTTTCTAAGATTGATCTTCGATCTGGATATTATCAAGTGAGGGTCCGGGAGAAGGACATACCCAAGACAGCATTTAGATCGCGGTATGGACATTATGAGTTTCTGGTAATGCCATTTGGACTGACTAATACCACAGCAGTATTCATAAATTTGATGAATCGCATATTTCTACCCTATTTGGATAAGTTTGTAGTAGTGTTCATAGACGACATCCTCGTCTATTCCAGTAGTGAAGAAGAACATGAGAAACATCTTCGGACAGTTTTGCAGACCTTGAGGGAGCATCAACTTTATGCGAAGCTTAGTAAATGTGAGTTTTGGTTGGATCATATTTCGTTCTTGGGACACATTATTTCTGGAGCAGGAGTGTCAGTAGATCCGAAGAAGGTTGAGGCAGTAGAGAATTGGCCAGTTCCGAAGACGGTAGCAGAAGTGCATAGTTTTTTAGGATTGGCAGGTTACTACAGGAGGTTCGTGGCAAACTTTGCCAGGATTTCAGCACCCTTGACGCGTTTGACGCATAAGGATGTAGAGTTTGTTTGGTCAGCAGAATGTCAGACATCATTTGAAGAGTTGAAGAAGAGATTAATCTCAGTCCCGATCTTGACACTTCCAGTAGGATCGGGAGGGTTTACAGTGTATTGTGACGCATCTGGGAAGGGACTTGGGTGTGTATTGATGCAGCATGGTAAGGTGATAGCATATGTATCTCGACAGCTTCGGGACCATGAGAAGAACTATCCGACCCACGACCTGGAATTAACAGCAGTAGTATTTTCGCTTAAGTTATGGAGGCATTATTTATATGGGGATCGAGTGGAGATTTACACTGATCATAAGAGCTTAAAATATGTATTCACCCAGAGGGACCTTAACATGAGACAGAGAAGATGGTTGGAATTACTGAAGGACTTCGATGTGAATCTTCAGTATCATCCAGACAAGGCGAATGTGGTAGCAGATGCCTTGAGCAGGAGAGGTGGTACATTTATTTTAACCTCGTAGAGGCATATTTTGGAAGATCTTCAGGAAATGGGAATTGAAGTAATCTTGCCACAAGATACGCGAGTTATGGCTAATACGCAGATTCAGTCTACTTTAGTAGAGAGGATCAGAGCAGCCCAGGCAGAGGATCCGCGGATCCAGAAGCTTCGATCAGAGTGTGAGTCAGGTCTCAGAAAGGAGTTAGTAATCCATGAGGATGGTACACTTAGGTTCGAAAACCGTCTTTGTGTACCAGGTGGAGACCTTCGACATAAAGTTATATCAGAGGCTCATAGTTCTCCTTATTCCATTCATCCCGGAGGCACAAAGATGTACCAGGATATGAAGCAGCACTTTTGGTAGAATGGAATGAAGAGGGAGATAGCGAGGTTTATATCCAGATGTTTAGTATGTCAGCAAGTGAAGGCAAAGCAGTAGAGACCAGCAGGATTGTTACAGCCGCTTCCTATTCCGGAGTGGAAGTGGGAGCACATCACGATAGACTTTGTGACCGGTTTACCTAGATCTCCGACCGGTCGAAATGCACTTTGGGTAATCGTGGATCGGCTCACGAAGGTTTCTCACTTTCTTCCTTTCAGAGTAGGGCAGTCTAGTGAGCAGTTGGCAGAAATATATATGAAGTAGATAGTGAGGCAGCATGGTGTTCCAGTCAGCATCGTATCAGATCGAGACTGTCACGCCCCAGTTCCGGAATACGGGGATGTACACGGCCAGCTACACCGTATAAGGTACGAATACGCTATACGGTGATAACGGCTGTCCAGTCTGGTTGGGTATCCTAGCATGTAATCAATCTATGGCCTAAATCCGATCTCATATCCACAGGTAAAATACTATGAAACAATATCAAGAGAGATAATCATATGAAAAACAGAAAATACTCATATGAAAATCTGGAATCTACAGTACATGATAATAATGTCGACAAGTATACCTTCCCACAGTTCCTAGCATGGTCTGGAACTGAAGCACACCCTCCAAGTCAAGTCTGGAAGATCCACCGGGTCGGTCTCAGACAATCTGGGAACAATCCAGGGTTGGTCAGGCCAACCGCAGCAAGTACCAGAAAGGAAGGCTCAAGGACGGGCAAAGAAAACCAGCAGGACAAAATATGACAAGGATAACATCTAAAAACAGTAAATAAGGGTAAGGGATCGTGCGGTACCAACGCACGATAACAATCCACAAGTATAGTGAAGCTAACACAATCACAATCTCCCTAGCATCCACTAATACCTGTATTGCCAGATGGAAATCAATATCAGCTGGCTAGCAGGCAACAAGCCAAACAACACAGAAGGACAAGCGGCCACACAATGCCTACGGCTTGCTATTATTAGCTAACTAGGGTTATCACAGGCCTAATTACTAACAAGATGCAATGAGACTTCAAGGTCCAGCTCCTGCTTGCTACTACCCGAATGGCCCCAGCAAAAGAAAAAGATAGATATAGCAGGCACACTGCAGTAAGATACATGTGCCCTAAAGAAGTGCCACACTCGACGGAGGGCTGGAAATGCGCTCATCTCAACGGATAGCAACAAATCCCTAGTATATATATAGATACATAGGGCCGGGGTCAGACAAGCAACAGGTCACTGGGAAGTCCCCATGAACTACATGATTAATCTAGTTATTAGCCTAGTGAGTTTCATTATGGATCCCTAACCGTGGTACTCAGGGATCCATGTCCTAGACATGATGCAAGACAAGACTGGACTGGTGGCTTATACAAGCACAATCAAAAGAAATCAACCACGGTGTCAAGACGGGGTCATGCTGAGCAAGTCAGGACTTGCTGTCGCAACAGCAATCAAGAGTAAACATGTCATGTCGAGAGTACTAGTCAGGAGTGCGCCACCACAGGACACTATCAAGAATCAAGAGTATATATGCCAGGTTTACTGTCAAGTCCAGAATGCTAGTCAGGAGTGCACCTCTACGGACCACTAATCAAGAGTCAAGACAGGTCCAGGTCATCGTGTAATACCAGAAACAAGGTCAAACCTATCAGTCACAAGAAGTCACATGTCCAAATCGTGACATGGATATCAAGTCGGTTACAAGATCAAAATCTCCACTATAATAGTCTCTCAAGTACACATGGGAACCTACAACTCAAATTATCAAGTCGGTCCATCCACCAGATCAATCTAGCAAGGGTCTTCCATCCATGATGGAGTGAATATCACGTCAATAAAGACAACCACCAAATACCAAGCGCATCACTATAAGCAACGCTAGGCCCTCTGGCTCACAAGAATCCTCCAAGTCAATGATCACCAGCCACTAGAAAACGAGCCCCTCAACTACCAAGACATGGCAATCAAACCAGGTTCCCCAACTACCGGAATACACAAAGGTATCAGGTTTTGGGCATTTGGGAAGTCGAGTAAAAATCATATAATAATACCCTCGATATTCTCCTCGTTCCACGAAATATTTGAAATCACCAAAATCCAAGAATCCACATAGATCCACCAAGTCAATATCCCAAGATCGTACTCTCCATAATACTCAATCCTCAGTCATATCCACAAGTCACAACTCCCAATACATAGGACAACTGTCAGCTCTATCTGACTAGACTAGGACAACCCCTAGGATGAAAGGTCAGGGGACAAGAGTCCCGTAATAAATATCGTCGGAAGTGGCAAGGATTACACGGACCGCTCTGGAGCAAATCCACAACCCTTAAACCAAACAAGGACCAGGGTTACAGACCGTCTCCCGAGTGGAACCGCTCTCCTTACGCTATCCGACGTACAAGACAGATCAGGAGCTAGGCGACTGATCTAGTCTGGAGTCTACCTAGCAAGCAATGGGATCATGTATACTATACCAAGGTGAGCAGGCACGAGCCCAGTCCAGCAAACCAAAGGAATGGTTCTGCCCAGTCCTTCGAACCAATTTCCCGATCGAGAATTTTGGAAGAATCCGGCAGAGTCTCCTCTGTATTCTGGACAGGAGCTCCCAGCGAGTTGGGGCTAAAATCCACTCGGCACAACCCGTCGCGAAATCGCAGAATCGCAGACTGAGAACACTAGGTCTCAGCTACCAGCAGCACTACAATGCGTACTGGGAACAAATCGATAGCCGAGAACACTAAGCCCCGGCCTCCAGCAGCGCTACGAGGCGTACTGGAAAATCAATCGAACCCGAGACCACTAATGTCTCGGCCTCCAGCAGCACTACAATGCGTACTGGGCGCCAAGCCAACATGCATAATAATAAAATAACCGCCTCGCAGGGCGTACCACAACACATGTCCATAAATCCCTAACCCAAGCACAATCACCGCCACAAGTAAAGTTAGCCAAGCCGTTACCCGACCGCGAGTCGGACACGGGGCATACGGGGACAATCCGTACAAGTGAGTCGTGCTCGTGTCCTCGGAGGTGTGGATGACCCATCCGAGTTGCCCGATACGGTCTACCCCGGTATCGGACCAAGTTATCCTAAGTTATCATCATGGCAGTTCTACTACTAGGCTACACTACTCATGGTTATACATTTACAATTACAGTAAATTAAAATGCAATAAAATCCAGGAGAGAGGGTAAGAGCCGTCGATGAGCAAGGGATACTTGCCTAGAGGGCTCGGCTAGGTAAGCAAGTCTTCGGCAGTCGCAATCCAAGCTAGCACGCCAATCGAGATCCTCAGAACACACAATAAACAATCATTAGAATTAAATAATAAAATAATAGCAAAATCACGAAGAATGGCACGAGGCTATACCGTACGGGTCCCGCAAGCAGCGCAGGGATCTGGCACGGAAACCGAGACACGTGGACCGATACGGGCACGCAAATCGAGACATGTACGAATATCGAGACGTGCACGAGAATTAAGATGGCACGAATATCGAGACGAACAGGAACGGGACGTTCATGTATATCGATACGTAAACCAAGACGTGCACGTAAATCAGTACGTACACGCAAACCGGGATGGCACAAAGTCCAAAGTGGCACGCAAACCGATGCGGCACACAAGTCGATACGTGTACGCGGATCGATGCGACACGAGAATCTAGATAGACACAGGCCAAGGCACGGAAAACGAGATGGTGCACAAACCGAGGTTGTACGGTGCCCGAGGCAGCGCGGGGCTCGAGGCGTCCCGCTGCCCTAGGCAGCACGTAGACCGAGGTACACGTAAAATAAAGCGACACGTACATCGAGGTGCACACGACCCGAAAACACAGGGAACGAGGAAGCACACCAACCGAGGGTGCGCTGCCCGAGACAACACGTTGCACGGGGCAGCACGCATCCCGAGGGGTTCGCACCCCAAGGCAGCACGCAAACCGAAGAAGTGCACGTTGCACGAGGGCACACTGCTCGAGGCAGCACACTGCACAAAGCAGCACGCTGCTCGAGACAACACGTGTCCCGAGGCACGCGGATCGAGGAAGAGAGAGGCAGGTGGAGGGGCTCACCGGGGTGCTCGGCCAGACAGGGCTGGCTGCCGACGGCGGGAGAAGACAGGAAGAGAGGGAAGCAATCGGGATCTCTCGCCGGCGGAGGGGAGTCGCGACGGCGGAGGGAGGCAGACGACAGCAGCAGCAGGGGGCAAGGAAGAGGAAGGGACGGAGGAGCTGAGGCAAGCTCGGCCAGGTGCGGTGAGTCGGCCGCCAGCGGAGGAGACGGGAAGAGAGGGAAGCGGTTACCAGGGAGGTGATGGCAGCGGCGCCCAAGTCACGGCGGCGCTGGAGGCGACCCGCGGGGGCACGACGCCCTGGACGGCCGGAGGAGATGGAAACGACGACGATGGTGGTGGCTGCAGTGAGTGGCAGCGGACGCGGCTCCGGGAAGAGGGAGCCAGGGAGGAGGCGGCCATGGCGAAGGGGGTGGCTGCGGTGGAGATGGGGGCAGCGCTCGTGGGTGAAGGCGGCGGAGGAGGCCGGCCGTGGGGATGACAGCGACGGCGACGATGATGGCGGTGGTGGTCGCTGCGGGAAGTGGTGGAGACGGCGGCGCGGGTGGTGGCAGTGGGGGAAGATGGCCGAGAGGGAGGAGGAGGAGAGCTCAAGAGAGAGGGGCTGGGGGCTGGCTTCTCCAGCAAGGGAGAATAGAGAGGAGAGAGAGAAAAGAGAGTATGGGTTGGGGTAGATATTTTGGAGGGTAGATTAGGAACAAGAAATTAATAATAATAATAATAAAGAGGATAAAATTACCTCCAAGAAAATAATAAAAATTTCAAAAATACCCCAAAAATTAAAATCCTCCAAATACAATAATATGGTCAAATATGTACTTCAAAAATAGGAATATTACATCCTACCCACCTTACAAAAATTTCGTCCTCGAAATTTCAAAATTATCAAAATAGGATTTTTAAAACTAGTACATATATATCTGCCATGAAAACTCTACCCACCTTACAGAAATCAAGTAATACAATTAAGAAACGAACAATATCTCAATATGAAAACATCAAAGGGAACAAGGTCTAGCTAAATAAGTCAACTCGTAAGGTAAATCCAAAACATCGAAAGAAACTCGAAAATCAAGGTCTCGCATACACGAAATAACCCCATAAATCAAAACAAGTACAAAATATCAAAAATAATGTCCAAAAACGTAAAATCGCAACTGCATAAAAATCCTCATAAATCATAAAATACAGGATATCTGTCTCGAACCAATGACCGTAGTTCCTAATATCCGAAAAATGTGTGTCATGGTTATTCCTTGCCACGTCATCCGGAATGGCTGCAAAAGATTCACCAAAACACTGTAATCGAGCGGCTGCAACTTTCGTTACCACGCCGTCAAGGTATACTAGGGTCACCCGGTACTCTCGATAAATATCCAAAACAAATCAAATCCATAACCCAAATATCCAAATCACTAAGATCACAAAATCTCTAACAATGTAATGAGAGTCCTAGAAAACAATCAAAATCCAAAATCCAGGTGAATCGTAACACACATCCAAAAATATCTTCAACAATAACCACAAGATAGCTTTTCTAGGAAAATACTCCAAACCAAGAATCTACATCAAAATATAATGTATAGAAAGTATATCTATAATCAAAATAATATCTGAAATAGATAATCATGAGTGCGGAAATGTCCGGAATCAAGGAAGCCGAATCGATAGGAGAATATCCTTCGGATACTCAACAAATGTTAAAATATCTAATCTCAGAGTCCAGGTGAAATCTTCATTCCGCAGCAATCCAGCCAACGCTCGAAGAGGGCGATAGTGATACTAAGTCAACACGAAGTCAACGCACGAAATGGATAACAGGAAATTAAATAAGGCGAAACACCGGTAGAGAGTACAGAACCCAAGATAAATAATCATGTAACCCAATGATGGAGATAACATCTCATCAAATAAGATGATCGACATAACCAACTATAGGATCATATCTATCAAACAAGGATCAGAGGTAGATAACACGAATAAGACATGACCAAGCAAGATAGGTCCAAGTAGAGATGAGGACCAGTTCATAGGTTCAAGGGAGCAAAGGACAAGTGTAACAAGTGGGAATACCAAGAAATAGTGGACTGAGATCAATAATCATGTGATACCCAACAAAATCTCAAAACGAGACCTGCATGGGCCACCACTAAAACCATGTCATGCCCAGTTCCAGAATATGGGGACGTACACGGCCAGCTACACCGTATAAGGTACGAATACGCTATACGGTGATAACGGCTGTCCAGTCTGGTTGGGTATCCTAGCATGTAATCAATCTATGGCCTAAATCCGATCTCATATCCACAGGTAAAACACTATGAAACAATATCAAGAGAGATAATCATATGAAAAACAGGAAATACTCATATGAAAATCTGGAATCTACAGTACAGGATAATAATGTAGACAAGTATACCTTTCCACAGTTCCTAGCATGGTCTGGAACTGAAGCACACCCTCCAAGTCAAGTCTGGAAGATCCACCGGGTCGGTCTCAGACAATCTGGGAACAATCCAGGGTTGGTCAGGCCAACCGCAGCAAGTACCAGAAAGGAAGGCTCAAGGACGGACGAAGAAAACCAGCAGGACAAAATATGACAAGGATAACATCTAAAAACAGTAAATAAGGGTAAGGGATCATGCGGTACCAACGCACGATAACAATCCACAAGTATAGTGAAGCTAACACAATCACAATCTCCCTAGCATCCACTAACACCTGCATTGCCAGCTGGAAATCAATATCAGCTGGCTAGCAGGCAACAAGCCAAACAACACAGAAGGACAAGCGGCCACACAATGCCTACGGCTTGCTATTATTAGCTAACTAGGGTTATCACAGGCCTAATTACTAACAAGATGCAATGAGACTTCAAGGTCCAGCTCCTGCTTGCTACTACCCGAATGGCCCCAGCAAAAGAAAAAGATAGATATAGCAGGCACACTGCAGTAAGATACATGTGCCCTAAAGAAGTGCCACACTCGACGGAGGGGTGGGAATGCGCTCATCTTGACGGATAGCAACAAATCCCTTGTATATATATAGATACATAGGGCCGGGGTCAGACAAGCAACAGGTCACTGGGAAGTCCCCATGAACTACATGATTAATCTAGTTATTAGCCTAGTCAGTTTCATTATGGATCCCTGACCGTGGTACTCAGGGATCCATGTCCTAGACATGATGCAAGACAAGACTGGACTGGTGGCTTATACAAGCACAATCAAAAGAAATCAACCACGGTGTCAAGACGGGGTCATGCTGAGCAAGTCAGGACTAGCTGTTGCAATAGCAATCAAGAGTAAACATGTCATGTCGAGAGTACTAGTCAGGAGTGCGCCACCACGGGCCACTATCAAGAATCAAGAGTATACATGCCAGGTTTACTGTCAAGTCTAGAATGCTAGTCAGGAGTGTACCTCTACAGACCACTAATCAAGAGTCAAGACAGGTCCAGGTCATCGTATAATACCAGGAACAAGGTCAAACCTATCAGTCACAAGAAGTCACATGTCCAAATCGTGACATGGATATCAAGTCGGTTACAAGATCAAAATCTCTACTATAATAGTCTCTTAAGTACACATGGAAACCTACAACTCAAATCATCAAGTCGGTCCATCCACCAGATCAATCTAGCAAGGGTCTCCCATCCATGATGGAGTGAATATCACGTCAATAAAGACAACCACCAAATACCAAGTTCATCACTATAAGCAACGCTAGGCCCTCTAGCTCACAAGAATCCTCCAAGTCAATGATCACCAGCCACTAAAAAATGAGCCCCTTAACTACCAAGACATGGCAATCAAACCAGGTTCCCCAACTACCGGAATACACAAAGGTATCAGGTTTTGGGCGTTTGGGAAGTCGAGTAAAAATTATATAATAATACCCTCGATATTCTCCTCGTTCCACGAAATATTTGAAATTACCAAAATCCAAGAATCCACATAGATCCACCAAGTCAATATCCCGAGATCGTACTCTCCATAACACTCAATCCTCAGTCATATCCACAAGTCACAACTTCCAATACATAGGACAACTGTCAGCTCTATCTGACTAGACTAGGACAACCCCTAGGATGAAAGGTCAAGGGACAAGAGTCCGGTAATAAATATCGCCGGAAGTGGCAAGGATTACACGGACCGCTCTGGAGCAAATCCATAACCCTTAAACCAAACAAGGACCAGGGTTGCAGACCGTCTCCCGAGTGGAACCGCTCTCCTTACGCTATCCGACGTACAAGACAGATCAGGAGCTAGGCGACTGATCTAGTCTGGAGTCTACTTAGCAAGCAATGGGATCAGGTATACTATACCAAGGTGAACAGGCACGAGCCCAGTCCAGCAAACCAAAGGAATGGTTCTGCCCAGTCCTTCGAACCAAATTCCCGATCGAGAATTTTGGAAGAATCCGACAGAGTCTCCTCTGTATTCTGGACAGGAGCTCCCAGCGAGTTGGGACTAAAATCCACTCGGCACAACCCGTCGCGAAATCGCAGAATCGCAGACTGAGAACACTAGGTCTCAGCTACCAGCAGCACTACAATGCGTACTGGGAACAAATCGATAGCCGAGAACACTAAGCCCCGGCCTCCAGCAGCGCTACGAGGCGTACTGGAAAATCAATCGAACCCGAGACCACTAATGTCTCGGCCTCCAGCAGCACTACAATGCGTACTGGGCGCCAAGCCAACATGCATAATAATAAAATAACCGCCTCGCAGGGCGTACCACAACACATGTCCATAAATCCCTAACCCAAGCACAATCACCGCCACAAATAAAGTTAGCCAAGCCGTTACCCGACCGCGAGTCGGACACGGGGCATACGGGGACAATCCGTACAAGTGAGTCGTGCTCGTGTCCTCGGAGGTGTGGATGACCCATCCGAGTTGCCCGATACGGTCTACCCCGGTATCGGACCAAGTTATCCTAAGTTATCATCATGGCAGTTCTACTACTAGGCTACACTACTCATGGTTATACATTTACAATTACAGCAAATTAAAATGCAATAAAATCCAGGAGAGAGGGTAAGAGCCGTCGATGAGTAAGGGATACTTGCCTAGAGGGCTCGGCTAGGTAAGCAAGTCTTCGACAGTCGCAATCCAAGCTAGCACGCCAATCGAGATCCTCAGAACACACAATAAACAATCATTAGAATTAAATAATAAAATAATGACAAAATCACGAAGAATGGCACGAGGCTATACCGTACGGGTCCCGCAAGCAGCGCAGGGATCTGGCACAGAAACTGAGGCACGTGGACCGATACGGGCACGCAAATCGAGACATGCACGAATATCGAGACGTGCACGAGAATCAAGATGGCACGAATATCGAGATGAACAGGAACAGGACGTTCATGTATATCGATACGCAAACCAAGACGTGCACGTAAATCAGTACGTGTACGCAAACCGGGATAGCACAAAGTCCAAAGTGGCACGCAAACCGATGCGGCACACAAGTCGATACGTGTACGCGGATCGATGCGACACGAGAATCAAGATAGGCACAGGCCAAGGCACGGAAAACGAGACGGTGCACAAACCGAGGTTACACGGTGCCTGAGGCAGCACGGAGCTCGAGGCGTCCCGCTGCCCTAGGCAGCACGTAGACCGAGGTACACGCAAAACGAAGCAACACGTACATCGAGGTGCACACGACCCAAAAACACGGGGAATGAGGAAGCACACCAACCGAGGGTGCGCTGCCCGAGACAACACGTTGCACGGGGCAGCACGCATCCCGAGGGGTTCGTACCCCAAGGCAGTACGCAAATCGAAGAAGTGCACGCTGCACGAGGGCACACTGCTCGAGGCAGCACACTGCACAAAGCAGCACGCTGCTCGAGACAACACGTGCCCCGAGGCACGCAGATCGAGGAAGAGAGAGGCAGGTGGAGGGGCTCACCGGGGTGCTCGGCCAGACAGGGCTGGCTGCCGACGGCGGGAGAAGACAGGGAGAGAGAGAAGCAATCGGGATCTCTCGCCGGCAGAGGGGAGTCACGACGGCGGAGGGGAGTCGTGACGGCGGAGGGAGGCAGACGACAGCAGCAGCAGGGGGCAAGGAAGAGGAAGGAACGGAGGAGCTGAGGCAAGCTCGGCCAGGTGCGGTGAGTCGGTCGCCAGCGGAGGAGACGGGAAGAGAGGGGAGCGGCTACCAGGGAGGTGATGGCAGCGGCGCCCAAGTCACGGCGGCGCTGGAGGCGACCCGCGGGGGCGCGACGCCCTGGGCGGCCGGAGGAGATAGAAACGACGGTGATGGTAGTGGCTGCAGTGAGTGGCAGCGGACGCGGCTCCGGGAAGAGGGAGCCGGGGAGGAGGCGGCCATAGCGAAGGGGGTGGCTACGGTGGAGATGGGGGCGGCGCTCGTGGGTGAAGGCGGCGGAGGAGGCCGGCCGTGGGGATGACAGCGACGGCGACGATGATGGCGGTGGTGGTCGCTGCGGGAAGTGGTGGAGACGGCGGCGCGGGTGGTGGCAGTGGGGGAAGATGGCGGAGAGGGAGGAGGAGGAGAGCTCAAGAGAGAGGGGCTGGGGGCTGGCTTCTCCAGCAAGGAAGAATAGAGAGGAGAGAGAGAAAAGAGAGTATGGGTTGGGGTAGATATTTTGGAGGGTAGATTAGGAACAAGAAATTAATAATAATAATAATTAAGAGGATAAAATTACCTCCAAGAAAATAATAAAAATTTCAAAAATACCCCAAAAATTAAAATCCTCCAAATACAATAATATGGTCAAATATGTACTTCAAAAATAGGAATATTACATCCTACCCACCTTACAAAAATTTCGTCCTCGAAATTTCAAAATTATCAAAATAGGATTTTTAAAACTAGTATATATATATCTGCCATGAAAACTCTACCCACCTTACAGAAATCAAGTAATACAATTAAGAAACGAACAATATCTCAATATGAAAACATCAAAGGGAACAAGGTCTAGCTAAATAAATCAACTCGTAAGGTAAATCCAAAACATCGAAAGAAACTCGAAAATCAAGGTCTCGCATACACGAAATAACCCCATAAATCAAAACAAGTACAAAATATCGAAAATAATGTCCAAAAACGTAAAATCGCAACTGCATAAAAATCCTTATAAATCATAAAATACAGGATATCTGTCTCGAACCAATGACCGTAGTTCCTAATATCCGAAAAATGTGTGTCATGGTTATTCCTTGCCACGTCATCCGGAATGGCTGCAAAAGATTCACCAAAACACTGTAATCGAGCGGCAGCAACTTTCGTTACCACGCCGTCAAGGTATACTAGGGTCACCCGGTACTCTCGACAAATATCCAAAACAAATCAAATCCATAACCCAAATATCCAAATCACTAAGATCACAAAATCTCTAACAATGTAATGAGAGTCCTAGAAAACAATCAAAATCCAAATCCAGGTGAATCGTAACACACATCCAAAAATATCTTCAACAATAACCACAAGATAGCTTTTCTAGGAAAATACTCCAAACCAAGAATCTACATCAAAATATAATGTATAGAAAGTATATCTATAATCAAAATAATATCTGAAATAGATAATCATGAGTGCAGAAATGTCCGAAATCAAGGAAGCCGAATCGATACGAGAATATCCCTCGGATACTCAACAAATGTTAAAATATCTAATCTCAGAGTCCAGGTGAAATCTTTATTCCGCAGCAATCCAGCCAACGCTCGAAGAGGGCGATAGTGATACTAAGTCAACACGAAGTCAACGCACGAAATGGATAACAGGAAATTAAATAAGGCGAAACACCGGTAGAGAGTACAGAACCCAAGATAAATAATCATGTAACCCAATGATGGAGATAACATCTCATCAAATAAGATGATCGACATAACCAACTATAGGATCATATCTATCAAACAAGGATCAGAGGTAGATAACACGAATAAGACATGACCAAGCAAGATAGGTCCAAGTAGAGATGAGGACCAGTTCAAGGTTCAAGGGAGCGAAGGACAAGTGTAACAAGTGGGAATACCAAGAAATAGTGGACTGAGATCAATAATCATGTGATACCCAACAAAATCTCAAAACGAGACCTGCATGGGCCACCACTAAAACCATGTCATGCCCCAGTTCCGGAATACGGGGACGTACACGGCCAGCTACACCGTATAAGGTACGAATACGCTATACGGTGATAACGGCTGTCCAGTCTGGTTGGGTATCCTAGCATGTAATCAATCTATGGCCTAAATCCGATCTCATATCCACAGGTAAAATACTATGAAACAATATCAAGAGAGATAATCATATGAAAAACAGGAAATACTCATATGAAAATCTGGAATCTACAGTACAGGATAATAATGTAGACAAGTATACCTTTCCACAGTTCCTAGCATGGTCTGGAACTGAAGCACACCCTCCAAGTCAAGTCTGGAAGATCCACCGGGTCGGTCTCAGACAATCTGGGAACAATCCAGGGTTGGTCAGGCCAACCGCAGCAAGTACCAGAAAGGAAGGCTCAAGGACGGACGAAGAAAACCAGCAGGACAAAATATGACAAGGATAACATCTAAAAACAGTAAATAAGGGTAAGGGATCATACGGTACCAACGCACGATAACAATCCACAAGTATAGTGAAGCTAACACAATCACAATCTCCCTAGCATCCACTAACACCTGCATTGCCAGCTGGAAATCAATATCAGCTGGCTAGCAGGCAACAAGCCAAACAACACAGAAGGACAAGCGGCCACACAATGCCTACGGCTTGCTATTATTAGCTAACTAGGGTTATCACAGGCCTAATTACTAACAAGATGCAATGAGACTTCAAGGTCCAGCTCCTGCTTGCTACTACCCGAATGGCCCCAGCAAAAGAAAAAGATAGATATAGCAGACACATTGCAGTAAGATACATGTGCCCTAAAGAAGTGCCACACTCGACGGAGGGCTGGGAATGTGCTCATCTTGACGGATAGCAACAAATCCCTTGTATATATATAGATACATAGGGCCGGGGTCAGACAAGCAACAGGTCACTGGGAAGTCCCCATGAACTACATAATTAATCTAGTTATTAGCCTAGTCAGTTTCATTATAGATCCCTGACCGTGGTACTCAGGGATCCATGTCCTAGACATGATGTAAGACAAGACTGGACTGGTGGCTTATACAAGCACAATCAAAAGAAATCAACCACGGTGTCAAGACGGGGTCATACTGAGCAAGTCAGGACTAGCTGTTGCAACAGCAATCAAGAGTAAACATGTCATATCGAGAGTACTAGTCAGGAGTGCGCCACCACGGGCCACTATCAAGAATCAAGAGTATACATGCCAGGTTTACTGTCAAGTCCAGAATGCTAGTCAGGAGTGTACCTCTACGGACCACTAATCAAGAGTCAAGACAAGTCCAGGTTATCGTGTAATACCAAGAACAAGGTCAAACCTATCAGTCACAAGAAGTCACATGTCCAAATCGTGACATGGATATCAAGTCGGTTACAAGATTAAAATCTCCACTATAATAGTCTCTCAAGTACACATGGGAACCTACAACTCAAATCATCAAGTCGGTCCATCCACCAGATCAATCTAGCAAGGGTCTCCCATCCATGATGGAGTGAATATCACGTCAATAAAAACAACCACCAAATACCAAGCTCATCACTATAAGCAACGCTAGGCCCTCTGGCTCACAAGAATCCTCCAAGTCAATGATCACCAGCCACTAGAAAATGAGCCCCTTAACTACCAAGACATGGCAATCAAACCAGGTTCCCCAACTACCGGAATACACAAAGGTATCAGGTTTTGGGCGTTTGGGAAGTCGAGTAAAAATCATATAATAATACCCTCGATATTCTCCTCGTTCCACGAAATATTTGAAATTACCAAAATCCAAGAATCCACATAGATCCACCAAGTCAATATCCCGAGATCGTACTCTCCATAATACTCAATCCTCAGTCATATCCACAAGTCACAACTCCCAATACATAGGACAACTGTCAGCTCTATCTGACTAGACTAGGACAACCCCTAGGATGAAAGGTCAGGGGACAAGAGTCCGATAATAAATATTGCCGGAAGTGGCAAGGATTACACGGACCGCTCTGGAACAAATCCACAACCCTTAAACCAAACAAGGACCAGGGTTGCAGACCGTCTCCCGAGTGGAACCGCTCTCCTTACGCTATCCGACGTACACGACAGATCAGGAGCTAGGCGACTGATCTAGTCTGGAGTCTACCTAGCAAGCAATGGGATCAGGTATACTATACCAAGGTGAACAGGTACGAGCCCAGTCCAGCAAACCAAAGGAATGGTTCTGTCCAGTCCTTCGAACCAAATTCCCGATCGGGAATTTTGGAAGAATTTGGCAGAGTCTCCTCTGTATTCTGGACAGGAGCTCCCAGCGAGTTGGGGCTAAAATCCACTCGGTGCAACCCGCCGCAGAATTGCAGAATCGCAGACTGAGAACACTAGGTCTCAGCTACCAGCAGCACTACAATACGTACTGGGAACAAATCGATAGCCGAGAACACTAAGCCCCAGCCTCCAGCAGCGCTACGAGGCGTACTGGAAAATCAATCGAACCCGAGACCACTAATGTCTCGGCCTCCAGCAGCACTACAATGCGTACTGGGTGCCAAGCCAACATGCATAATAATAAAATAACCGCCTCACAGGGCGCACCACAACACATGTCCATAAATCCCTAACCCAAGCACAATCACCGCCACAAGTAAAGTTAGCCAAGCCGTTACCCGACCGCGAGTCGGACACGGGGCATACGGGGACAATCCGTACAAGTGAGTCGTGCTCGTGTCCTCGGAGGTGTGGATGACCCATCCGAGTTGCCCGATACGGTCTACCCCGGTATCGGACCAAGTTATCCTAAGTTATCATCATGGCAGTTCTACTACTAGGCTACACTACTCATGGTTATACATTTACAATTACAGTAAATTAAAATGCAATAAAATCCAGGAGAGGGGGCAAGAGCCGTCGATGAGCAAGGAATACTTGCCTAGAGGGCTCGGCTAGGTAAGCAAGTCTTCGGCAGTCGCAATCCAAGCTAGCATGCCAATCGAGATCCTCAGAACACACAATAAACAATCATTAGAATTAAATAATAAAATAATGACAAAATCACGAAGAATGGCACGAGGCTATACCGTACGGGTCCCGCAAGCAGCACAGGGATCTGGCACGGAAACCGAGGCACGTGGACCGATACGGGCACGTAAATCGAGATATGCACGAATATCGAGACGTGCACGAGAATCAAGATGGCACGAATATCGAGACGAACAGGAACGGGATGTTTACGTATATCGATACGCAAACCAAGACGTGCACGTAAATCAGTACGTACATGCAAACCGGGATGGCATAAAGTCCAAAGTGGTACACAAATCGATGCGGCACACAAGTCGATGCGTGTACGCGGATCGATGCGATACGAGAATCAAGATAGGCACAGGCCGACGCACGGAAAACGAGACGATGCACAAACCGAGGTTGCACGGTGCCCGAGGTAGCGCGGGGCTCGAGGCATCCTGCTGCCCTAGGCAGTACGTAGACCGAGGTACACGCAAAATGAAGCGATACGTACATCGAGGTGCACACGACCCGAAAACATGGAGAACGAGGAAGCGCACCAACCGAGGGTGCGCTGCCCGAGACAATATGCTGCACGGGGCAGCACACATCCCGAGGGGTTCGTACCCCAAGGCAGCGCACAAACCGAAGAAGTGCACGCTGCACGAGGGCACACTGCTCGAGGCAGCATACTGTACAAAGCAGCACGCTGCTCGAGACAACACGTGCCCCGAGGCACGCGGATCGAGGAAAAAAGAGGCAGGCGGAGGGGCTCACCGGGGTGCTCGGCCAGACAGGGCTGGTTGCCGACGGCGGAAGAAGACAGGGAGAGAGGGAAGCAATCGGGATCTCTCGCCGGTGGAGGGGAGTCGCGACTGCGGAGGGAGGCAGATGACAGCAGCAGCAGGGGGCAAGGAAGAGGAAGGGGCAGAGGAGCTGAGGGAAGCTCGGCCAGGTGCGGCGAGTCGGCCGCCAGCGGAGGAGACGGGAAGAGAGGGGAGCGGTTACCAGGGAGGTGATGGCAGCGGCGCCCAAGTCACGACGACGCTGGAGGTGACCCGCGGGGGCGCGACGCCCTGGGCGGCCGAAGGAGATGGAAACGACGGCGATGGTGGTGGCTGTAGTGAGTGGCAGCGGATGCGGCTCCGGGAAGAGGGAGCCGGGGAGGAGGCGGCCATGGCGAAGGGGGCGGCTGCGGTGGAGATGGGGGCGGCGCTCGTGGGTGAAGGCGGCGGAGGAGGCCGGCCGTGGGGATGACAGCGACGGCGATAATGATGGCGGTGGTGGTCGCTGCGGGAAGTGGTGGAGACGGCGGCGCGGGTGGTGGCAGTGGGGGAAGATGGTCGAGAGGGAGGAGGAGGAGAGCTCAAGAGAGAGGGGCTGGGGGCTGGCTTCTCCAGCAAGGGAGAAAAGAGAGGAGAGAGAGAAAAGAGAGTATGGGTTGGGGTAGATATTTTGGAGGGTAGATTAGGAACAAGAAATTAATAATAATAATAATAATGAGGATAAAATTACCTCCAAGAAAATAATAAAAATTTCAAAAATACCCCAAAAATTAAAATCCTCCAAATACAATAATACGGTCAAATATGTACTTCAAAAATAGGAATATTACAGAGACACATGGTTCACCTCTCACTTTTGGCGGAGTTTGCATCAAAGTTTGGGTACCAAGTTGAGGTTCAGTACAGCCTATAATCCGCAGACAGATGGACAGTCAGAGAGAACCATTCAGACCTTGGAAGACATGTTACGGGCTTGTACTTTAGACTTCGACGGAACTTGGGAAGATCATATTCATTTAGTAGTGTTCTCTTACAATAATAGTTATCAGACAAGTATACAGATGGCACCGTTTGAAGTATTATATAGAAGGAAATACAGGTCCCCTCTGGCATGGGATGATATGGGAGAACAAAAATTGCTGGGACCAGAGATGATCACGTAGACCGTGGAAACAGTCAAGTTGATCAGAGAGCGGCTTCGAGTTGCGCAGGACAGACACCGACACTGGGCAGATCAACATCGTAGGCCTCTAGAGTTTGGGGTTGGTGACCAAGTATTTCTGTAAATTTTGCCTACTCGGGGTATCATCAGATTTGGAACCCGAGAAAAGCTTAGTCCGAGATACGTTGGTCCATTTGATATGCTCGCTCGGGTAGGCGATGTTGCTTATCGTCTTGATCTTCCGCCTTTGCTACGTGATGTACATGATGTGTTTCATGTATCTCAGTTGCGTAGGTATGTCCCGGATTTGAGTCACATCCTCGATCATTCTGAGCTGGTCGTCGGTACCGACCTGACTTACGAGGAGCAACCCGTATCTATTTTGGATCGACGAGAGAATGTGCTCAAGAACCGAACTATTAATCTTGTCTATGTCGCTTGGGGCCATCACTCACCGGGGGAGTCGACATGGGAGCGCGAGGACGAGATTAGATCTCGATATACGCACTTGCTCGACTCAGAAGGTATGTTTATCCTTATGCCTTTATAATATGTTTACCTGTTGCACCCACAAGGATGGATGATTGTTCTCTAATGCCTGTTAAAATTGATGAGATTGCATGCATAGCTAGTCTTGTAATTAGTATCTTGCTTGCTTTGATTTTCTCTTTCTTTTCTTGGCAGAAATTCTGAGGACGGAATTTTTCTAAAGAGGATAGAGATGTCACTCCCCGATCCTGATATACGTATTCTTTCACAAATTCTGTACCTGGTATCATGTATTTAGCATGTGTGTAATTTTATTTAATATTTATTAATGGTTGCATGTAGCCTTTAAGCATGTCATTAGTGGAATGGTTAGAGCGTGTTTAGAGATTAGAGTTTTCTTAAGCCAACCCAACCCCTATTTATATTATCTTCCTCACTCTCTCTCCTCATTCACTCTTTCATTCATTTCCCTCAACTACCACCCTTAGGCAAGTACAACTTGCTCAAAAGTGGAGATTTGTGCATCTTTCATTCTTGATTTTTTTTTTCTTTGATATTATTTGTCTATATTGTTCTTCTCTTCATTCTCTATAAATTTAGTTCTTGAAGTTTTTGATTTTAATGGCTAGTTTTGTGTAGATCTAAGTTTCTAAAACTAGGGTTTTATAGATTTTTATGGTTTTGATCTATCAAACTTGGTCCTTTTCAAAAACTAATGGTCCTAGGTTGTAGAAAATCTCATTGTACCCAATTTTGGCTTTGAACCGCCGAATTTTGACTTGTTTTGAGGAAGTTATGGCTAAAACAATATTTAGACATCTTCTATGTTCATCTGTCCAGGTTCTGGCAGGGATGACGAATAGTGCCGCATTGATGCATGGTGCCGCATGAATGTATAGTATCGCAGGAATGAATAGTACTGTATGGAATGAATAGTGCCGTATGGATGCATAGTGCCGCATGGAATGAATAGTACCGTATGGAATGAATAGTGCCGCAGGAATGAATAGTGTCGCATGGATGCATAGTGCCACATGGATGCATAGTGCCACAGGAATGAATAGTGCCGCATGGAATGAATAATGCCGCAGGAATGAATAGTATCGCATGGATGCATAGTGCCGCATGGATGCATAGTACCGCAGGAATGAATAGTGTCGTATGGAATGAATAGTGCCGCAGAAGGCCGTATAGTGCCGCAGAAGGCCGCATAGTACCGCAGAATGCCGCATAGTGTCGCAGAATGCTGTATAATGCCGCATAGTGCCTATTTTGGCTGGTTTTGGCTATTTTATGTCCTATTTGGCTGAATTGTGGCCAGAATTACTCCCAACTCTCAACATAAAAGTTGTATATCTTTGTCTTGGCTTCAAGAATCGTCATATCTCACTTCAACCAGAATTTATATATGACTTTGTCACCTTGTGCACCTTGCACCTTATGCACCTTGCACCTTGCACCTTGTGCACCTTTTACCTTGTACTTTTGCCCGTGCGTCGTTTGGGCCAATTCATGACTTGCGAGCACTTCATACCCTAAGTGTGTAGTGCCTTTTTGTTCTCTTTCCTCTTATGTCTTGATCCTCATTCCTGATCTGACTACCTATGCGTGTGCTGGATAACCCTATGTGTGTACTAAGGTACAATCTATGTGAGCACCGAGGTGCTATCCTATGTGCTAAGTGTTCTTACGTGATACCTGTCAGTACCTCCAAGAGTCCAGTATTTATATAGTGAATGGTCGGTAGCAATGACATGGTATGTATTGTGTGTTGCATTACACCAAGAAGGGGGTACATGTGTATGACTCCATGAGCCTGTATGGATCCCTTCTTGGGGTACTCGTACAATGTAAGACATCTAGGGGAGTGAGCATGTGACTACGACATGTAAACTCTGAGGATAATCTAGGGATTAACTAGGCAACTAACTTGGTAGATGCATTGGGTGGGAAGTATTCCGAGATCGTATCATACTAGCCACCCCAGGTCCAGTCCTGACGTGTCGGGTTGGCCGCCATGGATATGGTTTCATTCGCCTATAGCGGATGGCTATATTCGACTTCTACGAGCTATGTGTTATATATTTTAGCGTGGTAGCCCTTCGGGGGACCGGTACATAATTAATGTGCTATATATCTTATGGTTTGGCTAGCCCTGCTGGGTTGACACGATCTGAGGATTCCTTTTAATCAGTATCGTGAGGATAACTCTGCCAAATATAGAAAGCCGCAGGAATGAATGGTCGCTTAAAAAATGACTTGACTGTGCCTTGTGCCTTCCGTTAATAGCCGAGGGACATGGACTGTCATGGTGCGTGGTCCAACCCATGTCCTTGTTTGGTTGTTGGGTTGGTCTATCGTGCTAGGATAGGCTGTGGATCGAGGTTACGACCGGAAGCTTTTATTATTACTAGTATTATTATTTTATGCTTGGATTTTATCTCACTCTTTTGTGCTCCCTTGTGGTACTTGCTATTCGGGACTGACCTCGCTGGTTTTGTTTGGCTAGATCACGTAGCAGAGCCTGAGGATCCGACCTTCCTTCCTGACGTCAATGGTGCATACTAGGAGCATGGCTGACGAGGGACTCGAGTGGGTTTTTTCTCCACCACTCTAGTATCTTTACTTATGTTCTGGCGTTTAGCCACCGGCACCTGTTTAGCCGGCTAATCTGGATATTTTGTCTTTTGCATAATTTATAATTTAATCAGACTGCAGCTGAATTCAATTATGTACCTATGACTCTCTGGGCTAGCTAACTTATAAAGCTAGATCCCTATGATCATTTTGATGAAGCGTCGGGGACGCCTTACTGCTTTATCTCATATGTTCATTAATTGATATTTTCTTGCTTTGAATGATTGAGACATGGATGCTCTGTGAGACCATAGGAGACTTGAATATAGCATACACCCCCTTGTCTCTTGACAGCCACGATCGTCGTATGATGTTTGTATACCTCATATGGAGTAGCCGGCCTAGTCCGTCTCCGTATTTTGGTACTGGTACGTGACACTTTACCCACTCTAGGTACCTCTTAGTGGTGTCACACCACTGTAACATGAGGTCACCGACCTCTTTGTAGTGCTGACTACCACTCTTCATTCTACAACATTAGGCTACCTGCCTATATGCGGTGCTACGCCGCTGTGATATGGCTCGCAAAGCCGAGGCATTACCCTTACCGAGGAACCTCTTAGTGGTATCATCCAACTATAGCATGGAGACCTTACGTTCTTTTGTAGTGTTGTGCTACCGTGCTTCCTGTAGAGCACACCAGACATTCGAAATGCCTGAGAACTCATTAAGGTGTCTAAGCCATCCTCCTATAAGACTTGTTCTTTTAAGAGAACAGATAGTAGACAACAGTGGTTATGGGTCCGTAACCCCTCAGTGTCTCAAAGGACTATCCACTATTCCAGATATTCTCTCCGTCAGTGGTCCTTCTTTGAACCAAATGTTAGATGCCTAGTAGATTTCTCTTTGAACTAATAGCATAAAACTTTATGGTAGAATTACAAAGACAAAATATCACATCGTCTTCAAGCCCATCATAATTGATGTGTCCTCGACCAGCTGGCGCTTGAGACCTTTGGTGAACGGATCGGCCAGATTTTCCTAACTCCGAATATCAATCACGGTAATGACTCCAGTATTTATCAGATCATTCACCGCCCTGTGCCTCAATCGCACAGTCCTCTTCTTACCATTGAAGAGATCATTTGATGACACTACTGTAGCTGCCTGGTTGTCGCAGTATATCGGTATCGTCGGAATCTGCGCACCAACTACTGGAAAATCATACATGAGCTTCCGAAGCCATTCTGCTTCTTCTGCTACAGCAGCCAGTGCAAAGAACTCAAATTCCATTGAGGAATGAGAGAGCATTGTCTGCTTCTTCAACTTCCACGATATAGCAGCTCCATCCATGGAGAAGATGTATCCTCCTGTGGACCTTTCGCTCTCTGCTTCTGAACACCAGCTTGCATCACTGAAGCCTTCCACTACTATCGGATATCCGTTGTAGTACGGTGCATACTTTTGAGTCCTCTTGAGATATCTCATAACTCTCTTCACGGCCTTCCAGTGCTTCACACCTGGGTTGTTCGTGAATTGACTCAGCATTCCCACGACGAAAGCTATGTCAGGCCTTGTGGCAGTAGTTGTATACATCAAACTCCCGATGACGCTTGAGTACTCCAACTGTCTGACGCTTTTCCTAGGATTTGGCTTCAGATTCTTGTCACACCTGTAAGGAGTATCGATTCCCTGGAAGATCCTGATATCCATAGCATGTGAACATCTTCTCAATGTAATGAGACTGTGACAGCGCCACTCCAGTGTCTGTCTGGATGATCTTTATCCCTAGGATAACATCAGCTTCCTCTAAGTCCTTCATACTGAACTTAGATGAGAGAAACTTCTTTGTCTCAGTGACACGTGCTAGATCCGTACCCAGGATCAGCATGTCATCCATGTATAGACAAACGATGACTCCTCTCCCGTCAGCGAACTTTGTGTAAACACATTTGTCCGTCTCACTGACCATGTAGCCGTTTGATCTAATAACTTTGTCAAACTTCTCGTGCCATATCTTGGGAGCTTGCTTCAGACCGTATAGAGATCTCACCAACCTGCAGACTTTGTCTTCAAGGCCCTTAACGATGAATCCTTCTGGCTTTTACATGTAGATCTCTTCGGTCAACTCTCCATTCAGAAATGCTGTCTTCACATCCATCTGATGTATGACGAGCCTGTGAATTGTACTCAGAGCAATCAACATCCTGATGGTTGTCATCCGCGGTACTGGAGCATATGTGTTGAAGTAGTCGATCCCCTACTTCTGAGAAAACCCTTTGGCTACCAGCCTTGCTTTGAACTTGTCAATAGTTTCATCGGCCTTTATCTTCTTCTTGAAGATCCACTTGCATCTGATTGGTTTAGCTCCTTCAGTCAGATCGACCAACACCCACGTATTATTGGAGGTTATAGAGTCATACTCATCATTGATAGCCTCCCTCCAGAAGACAGCGTCTCTGGTCTTCATCGCCTCATCATAGGTAAGCGGATCAGCTTCCACATGATAGGTGACGAACTCATCTCCGAAGTCCTTCTGTCTCCTCACCCGCTTAGATCTGGGTTCTGCGAGTTCTGGTTCAACAACTGTCTCTGGTATGACAATTTTTTTTTCTTGGACTGCATCTTCTTTGGAAGTGATAGCCGCCTGTGCACTCATATTATTCTTTGAAATATCTGCGATAACAATGTTCTTGTGCCTCGCAAATTTATCATCAAAGAATTTGGCATCGCGAGATTCAATGATTTGATTGGTTTCAACATCAAGAAACCTCCGAGCATCATTTTTTTAGCATACCCCAAGAAGATCGTCTTTGTAGTCCTTGTCCCAAGCTTCTGAATCTTTAAGTCCAGAAGCTTCACATATGTCAGGCACCTCCACACTCGAATGACGTTCAAGTTGGATCTGACTTTGAACCAGAGTTCATGAGGAGTGACTTAGGAACCTGTGTACGGCACTCTGTTCAGAATAAACGTAGCCGTTAACGCAGCTTTTCCCTAGAAGCTGTTTGGAAGACCTGCAGTCAACAGCATTGAGTTCATCATCTCTGTCAATGTCATGTTCTTCCTTTCAGCTACTCTATTTAATTGAAGAGAATACGGAGCAGTTGTCTCATTGACAATTCCATGTTTTTTGCAGAACGATACGAATTCAATAGACCTGTACTCTTCGCCTCGATCACTTCTGAGTCTCTTGAGTTGTTGCCCAGTTTGACGTTCAGCCTCAGCCCTGAACTCCTTGAACTTCTCGAATACTTCGTCTTTAGACTTGAGCAGATAGACGAACGTGTACTTCGAGTAGTCATCGATGAATGTAATAAAATACTTCATCTTGGCCTTTGTGAAGAACTGTCTGAAGTCACAGATATCTGAGTGTACCAACTCCAGAAGATCTATACTTCGATTCACCCGTTTGAACAGTTTTCTAGTGATCTTTGTCTGTGCACAAACCTCACACTTCTCCACCTCCTTACCCCCACATTTGAAGATAAGCCCTAGACTAGATATTTTGTTTATTCTTTTACAATGAACATGTCCTAGTCTATTGTGCCATAACTCAAGAGAACAACCAGAAGAAAAAACTGTATTAATCATTTTTGTAGGAGTTACAAGTTGAAGTTTGAACATCCCTTCGATACAATAAGCTTTTTCGAAGTATGTTCCTTTGTAGGACATCACTATCTACCTAGCATTGACGTCCATCCTCAAGCCTGCGTTACATAGCAGACTTCCAGAGACCAGGTTCTTGGTTATCACCGGTACATGCTTCACATCTTGAAGCGTCAGCGACTTCTCCGAAGTCAGGTTCAGTACCACCGTTCCTGTCCCCAGTACTTCAGTTTGTGTCTGGTCCGCCACCATAACCTTCTCAGATGTAGTCTTGTATGTGGTAAACAACTCCTTACTAGAGCAAACATGGCAGGATGCACCCGTGTCCACCCACCAGTCGGTGTCAACAACAGCCGTGGCAACCTGCGCAATCATGGCAACCTTGTTAGGCTCACCTTGCTCTATTTGTTTGGACTTTGATCTGCAGTCTCTACGATAGTGGTCCTTCTTTCCACAATTGAAGTAAGTCACATCTGACTTGGGCTTGGGCTTTGGCTTTGACTTGAACGAAGCCGACTTCACCTTCAGATGGTTGAAGTCCTTCTTCTTCTGGTTGTGAGAAACCTTATGCTTCCTCTTGGAGTCTCCCACATGCACCAAGTTGGCCTCTGCCAACTGTTTGGACAACGTGTCCAATTTGTTTTTAGCCATCAACTCATCTCTAACATTGATGTTGTGAAGTAGTTGATCCAGGCTGATTTGTATCTTCTTCATGTGTATGTCCGAGATAAAACTGCTCCATCCTGACGGAAGCTTGGCAAATATACCCCCTACGACAAAAGCGTCGACAAGTGGCATGCTATCGTCCTCAAGTTTTTGACGTAACTTGAGGAATTCCTTGACTTGAGGCAACATCGCCTTGTCGTCCTCAAATCGCATGTTCCAGACCTTCTCAGTCATATGGATCTTGTTGCGATTCTCATCTGCCTGATAATACTTCTCTAGAGACTCCCAGACGACCTTAGCATGGTCCGTCTTACTGTATGACTCCGCCAGAGTATTCTCCATGGAGTTCAAAATCATCAGCTTGCAGAGATTGTTGTCTCTCCTCCATTTGTTCTGTTTTGCGGTTGCAATCGCAACTGCCCGAACAGTAGCATCATCCTCGTCTGGAATCTCCAGTTCTGGTTCTGTTAGAACGTAGTCCACCTCTGCCAGTTGCAGATTCATGCATACCTTCCTCTTCGAAGAGTTGTAATGATCCCCGTCGAACTTCTCAAGTTTGTTGAAACTTGTATCCAAAAGTTTCGCACGGCTGTTCTCCATCTACAAGGATCTTGCTTTGAGATTATTAGTCCCGGGACTTGATCAAAGATGGTAGAACTAGATGTCGATATCAGAGGTTCAAACAAACGTTTTCCTTCTGATTATTCTCGAGATCTACGATGAACACTACAATATAAATCTGATTACAAAAGCAACAATAATCAGAAAATAAATCTCATGTTCTTCCTCGCAATCGCAGTTACTGGCGGACAGAACTGAGTTACAATTAAGAGAAAAGAGAAGAAAGAAGAAGAGAAAAGGTTCTTGCTGGGGTGATTAAGCTCACCGTTGCTCAAAACAAGAATCGTCCCACCATGATCTGCTTCCAGGAACCAACAAGTTCATGAAGAACTTCTGGAACGCTCGTAAGTCAATATTTGATACTTGAACGGACTTCCTGGACTTTACGGACTTCCTTAACTCTCTTCTTGGTGCATCTTCCAAAGGAGGCCAAGGGGCTCTATTTATAGAGTGTAGTGAGACTTCACATTTTCTCCTATCCGATGTGGGACTAAAATACCATTACTCAAAAATAGAGTTTGATATTTTAGATCATCCCACAATCAGCATAGTAGTGTGCCAGTCCACGCCTACCCCCCAGACACTCCTGTGCATACACGAGACAACCTTGAGTCCGTGTCCGAGTCCGAGTCCGCACAACAAAAATCAACTTGCATCCTTGTTGGAATTAATTCTTTTTCCTTCTAGGAAAATACTCCTACATGGCACACACTTGTGCCCCACCACACCTCATGTGCACACCTCAACACAAGCAATGCATTATATTAAGATACTCAGCATTTGGTGTAGCCGATGTGGAACTATCTTTCCTAGTCTAAAGACAAAAACACCAACAAGCATAACTATGTCGCACGAATATGGATACATATGACTTGATACGGATACGGTATAAGGACATTTTCAAATAGGTACGAGGTATTCACCTACATTGCACGAATATGGACATGGATATGGTACAGACATGATACAGATAGACGCCATTTTTCTATGCCGTGCAACATATAGCATAAGATTTGGTATGCAGCTGAGGTATTATAATTTCTGCAATAGACTGTTGATGGATGGGAAAATCACAGTATTCCCATGTTATTATTGCAATGCTGAACATAAAATAGGCTTCTTGTACGCTAACCCCTCCAAATCTATAACATAAAGCACAGTGGATTTTTGGTCCGACCCATGTGCTTTGGTTCAACGATGATGAAAGGACTAAACTGCCCCTATCTCTCTATATAAGAGAGGAGGAGGTCCCATGTTGGGTGCGGAGCAACCGGTTGTTCCAACGGTTGCCCCAACTTCTCCCTCACGTTCATCCCAGCATCCCAACTTCTCCCTCACGTTCATCCCAGCATCCCAACTTCTCCCTCACGTCCCTCCGAACGGCGGCGGAGGCGGCGGCAGCAGAGCCTCCCTCCGCCGCGGAGAACCGGAACTCCAGCTTCGCCGTGAGCCTCGACCCGCAGCACGAACCGGAACAGCCGGCGGCAGTGAGGTTACCACGGAGGATCTCCGGGAGGCATTCTTCGGCAGGAGAGAAGTCACTCGACCCTTCTCCAGGTGGTGGTCCAGTCGAATCAGTCTCCGGGAAGAAGAAGCAGCACAGGTGGAGCGACCTTCGGCCGTCGGAACTGTTGTTCGTGTCCGTGCCATTATGGCACGGGTTATCCACTAGTAAACAATAAATTAAGGCAGATTATTTGACTACTACTGTAATTTAGAATGAACAATTAACCATAAAGAATGAAAGTATATTAATCTCAATAAAGAATGAAAAAAAAAAAAAAAAAAAAAAAAAAACTCCTCTCTTCTGAGTTACTGCAACGCTGCGATTGCTCTGCATATTAACTCTCAGGACCTTTGTTTCATCTTTACTAGCGATCTTGGTGTGGAGCAATATTCATAGCATTGACTGGATGAACCTGGGTTTCTTCTCCTCGTTTGTTATTTCCTTCTTCTTCCTATCATCCGCGCATTCTGGATTTCCACAATCCCAAACCTTATTTCGAACTATGCTAATTGTAATAATTATGAATAAATATAAAAGTACATAGGTACACAATGACTCTGGATCAATGTAACCCCCTCTTTTGGCTTGCTCATTATTAGTAGATTTTTGGAGGCAGTGTTCGGAACAACTAGGATACGGATCGGATGCACTTGTTGTACACATGGGGTTCACATTTCTATTTTCTGTGGTAGCTACAACTTCCTTGATCTTGTCTGCAATTATAACAACAGTAATTCTGATTCTAAGTTAGGCTATTTGTTTCAAAATGTGAAGCTTCTTTTATTTCAATGAATTTGTTTCATGTTGAAGTTTGTTTCAAACCTGATATTTGCCCCTCTGAAGTTTGTTGGATGCGATATTCAGAACTTTCATGGTCTGGATCAAATGTACCTGAACAATTTTGGTACACAGTTTGACTCGCTTCTGAGCTCTTCATATCCTTGGTATCTTCATCATAAACAACTAGAGATGCCAACATAATACTTTTAGCACTTTAAAGTAACATATACCAAAAATTGAAGAACAAACAGCATCATGTTAGGAACTTAAACCCGATATGTAGTTTTCACTCCACTTCTCTTGGTGGTCGCAATCGGACTCGTCAACACGCTTCTCTTGCAGATTGCTCTGCCCACTGCCGATTATCTCTCTCGCGGTATCCCTGACTACTACTGCAATCTTGAAAGGTTCTGAACCTGATTTCACTCTCTCTACGCATGTTTCAGTACATTCATGGTTAGGCTCCTCCGCATCGATACACAGGGGATCCACATTCTCTTCATCCACTGTGGGTTGGCTATCTAGAAAAAACTTTTCCATGCACGGGATGAGAGCGTCTATGAGGTCCGATCTTGTTGATCTCTTCAATTTCTCCTTTCCCTTTCTCTCCTCAACCAGAACTGTTGTTGTTAATAAATATATTAAGCCTACAAGTAAAATAGAACCTGGAGAATAGAAAGAAAACAACATTGTCAAGGACTTAAAAACCTGATTTCCCTTCCTCGCACTGCTGCACAATCCTGCTATTTGTTACTTGAGTACAAACTCTGGTAAAATTCTGATTCGAATCATTCTCATCGATAAACTCGTAATCCCCTATGCTTTTGAGAGGTGAATTGGGAGATTGTAGCAAGTCTGGTTGTGCTTCTAGTCTCCCCCGATCCATCGCCTTCCCTTCATTGACTATAACAAAAACAAACTTAAATCAAGAAAAATACCAAGATAACAATCCGAAGATTATGATGAACATAATAATCATCATCATCATCAAGGGATTAATACCTGATTCTTCTCTTTTGCTTTCTTTCTTTCCTCCATTTATTCTCTGCATGCATGTTTCTGTGCATCTGTTGTGGTATGGACTGGATGCATATTTACACTGCGGATGCACATTTCTCGTACCTGCAAAAATTGGCATAAGAAGCATAATATTTCAAGTAGCAAAACACTGCAAAGATATGATGGGCAATATCTTTGAACATAAAAATGATGCCAACCTGATTTTAGTCCCTTGCTGCCTTTCCTCCCTGAAGCCTTTATAGGTGTGCATTCTTCAGTGCACTTGTGGTATGGGTTCGATGAATGTTCGCATATTTTATGTACTTCACTTCCATCTGCTGAGTGAAACATAGATACTAGCCAGTTTGCCGAGAACTTTGGAAGTCTGGTGTGGGATTTTTTGTGTTCTTGAAATGGAGTGTGAGCATCTGATCGTAGTCCAAAATTTGAAGAGAAACTCACAAGTCATGACAACTACAAGAGTATTACTACGAAGAATGGATTAAACGAAAAAGATTACTAGAAAGAATTAAACCTGGTCCTGATCCCTTGTTTCCTTTCTTCACTTCCTCCATCTCCATAATGCAAGTTTCGTCACATTTGTGATAAGGATTGGATGCATATGCACATCTCGGCACATTACTTTCATCTGCTAAATTGAACATAGATAGAAGAAAATGAGCTGGGCTTCTAATTGGACTCCTCGTGTTTTCTCGAGACGGAGAAGGACTTCCCATGGGGTAGGATTTCGGAGAGGGGCTCCCAATGCAATAATCTTCAACAATAAGTATTACTTAGCATTTGAAGATTTGAAGAAGAAATGAATAGAATCAAAATCAGCAAGCGATTCAAACCTGGACTTGATCCTTGGCTACGATTCTTCTCTACATTCATGGTATGATCTGTGCATGTTTCGTTGCATTTGTGGTATGGATTGGATGCATGTCTGCACTTACGATGCTCATTCCTTCCATCTGCTGAATTGAACATGGATAAAACAAGCTTCGCGGGGCTTCTCATTGGACTTCTCATGGGACTTCTCATACAGGATGTTTCCATTCCTTCTTGATATGGAGTTGGAGGAGCATCTATATAGTGTGATTCCACTGTATCCCCCTTTCTTTCAAACTCTGGAGAGGAGAAAATGACTCCAATTCAACAAAGATACCAAGGATATGATGAACTAAACCTTAGAAGCCAGAATCTCTTAGGAGGCCAACGGATCTCAGTAAGAACCGCAATTCTCCGGTTTTTACTTGGGAGTGACTTGGGAGGTCGTTTCCCCTACGACATGAGTGTGTTTTTTCGGAGACAGTAGTAGCGTTTTCCATAACAGGACCATAATTAAAAAAGAGGGAAGAAAGTTGAAAAAAAAAAATTAATACAAGTTCATCAAAGTAACAAGAAACTAAAGAATTACGTATGTTGACATCATAAAAATCACCAAGCAAATGATTTCTATGTAAATTTGAACTAAATTTTATAAATTCTAGTAAATATTAATAATTTATTAGGTCACGCTCCTAACTTTAGACTCTTAGTCGTGCTGTGCTGTGCTGCTCCCGCTCCCAACTTCTAAGAACTAAACCATGTTCTAAAGAAATATTCAAACCTGGTCTTGCTTCCTTGCTATGCTTCTTTCCTCCTTTCATCTTCTTTATGTATTTTCCGATGCCTTTGTGGCTAGATTTAGAGGACTTCTTACTTTTCTGATCCATTTTTCGTCCGTCTGCGGAACTGATCAACGTCGACAACACTGCCGTTGGGCTTCTTGGACTTGTCATGTAGGATGCTCCGATAGCTACATGCATTTCCAAACTGGACTTTAGAGACTTCAATTTCAACAAAGTAGAAGAACACAAATAAAATCACCATCATTGGAAGGACACAAATAAAACCTGGCTCGCTCCATATCTTCTCCTTGTTCAACCTCTGTATGCATGTTCCGGAGCACCGGTGATATGGTTTCGACGCATGTCTGCAGTCCGGATGCACCATGGTTCCTTCTACCGAGAGGAACATGGACAGAGTAATGTATCCCGGCGGGCTCCTTGGACTTCTCGTGCAGGGAGACTCCATGCCCTCTCTCGTTGCGGCAGAGCTTGAAGGACTTGTTTGTGGTTGTGAGTTCGTCTCCACCTCCAGTGCATGCTTGGTCTCCTCAATTTCTCCTGCAGGTATTTGCTGTTGGCTCATTTTGCAAAAATAAAAAATATACGATGTTGATACTGATACGGACACGACATGGATACAAGATACGAAGATTTCTCTATAAGCACCATAGTAGTTACGTTGCATGAATACCGACACAAATATAGTATAAGCCAGACAAGGCTTCGGACTTGGACAACCCCTCTGCTTGGGGCAACCCTCAGACTCAGCATGACCCCATAAGAGGTCAAGGTCGCAGGTGATCCTCCATAATCAACCCATAATAAGGTCCAAGGGACAACCAAAACTAACTCTAGATAGGACAACCCAACCCCGTCGGCCGGCCCTGGATACGAGCAGGTACCATTTTCCCGTATCCATGCAAGGTTTGCTATTAAAAAGGTAAGGTATGTATTAAGCTAGCATAGATATGAAATCAGTGAAGGGACTTGAACCTGATGCATGAGGATGCATATTGCTCATAATTGATCAATCAAAACCTGATCTCTCTCTCTCTCTCTCTCTCTCTCTCTCTCTCTCTCTTAATTAAGGAGATTAGGCATCAAGAAAGACAAAAGAGTTGAGGTTAAGATGATAGCAAAATGTGGACCTGGTCTTCTTAGTGCTGAGAAACTATATATATATATATATATATTTTTATTTTTTTTACTATATATATATATATATATATATATATATATTTTTTTTTTACTATATATATATATATATATATATATATATATATATATATATATATATATATATATATATATATATATATATATATACATGAGCTAGTGATCATCTACATAATCCCCTGCGAAATAACAAAAGATTGCTGAGTCAAACTAATATAGTATGGTAGAACAAGTCACTCGGTTGACATCTTTAGGAAAGAAAATATCATATATCTGGAAATGGTGCCGGTTGACACATAAAAGGCATTGTCTGGTTCGCCGAAAGGAAAGAAAAGGAAATTAATTCTTTACTCTTTTCTTTTCTTGAATATATTTTGAGCAAGATTAGTTTAGTCCTAAACTTTGTACTAAGGCTGTGTTTGATTGGGCTTTTGTTTCATGGAAAATATTTTCATCACAAATTTTTCACCAATTGTAGTGTTTGATAGCATATATTTTCCATAGAATTATTTTCCAAAAAAACTATCATTTTTCATATTTTCATCTAAAATAGTGGAAAATAAAACTGGTCTAATCCATAGGAAAATATCATTTTCCATGGAAAATAACTATTTTCCGTAGAAAATAATGGCAATCAAACACTCAAATTAAGTTTTCCATAGAAATTTTTTAAAATTCCATGAAATTTTTTTCTAGGAAAATAATTCCATTAATTAATTTCTTTTCCACATATTTTCCACCTTGCAATCAAATGCACCCTAAATGTAAAAAATTAGGAGAAAAAGTGTTGAGAATCAATAAGGGACTTTTAGTCCCACATCGGAATATGTTATATGTAGAGGAGCTAGACTCCCTATAAGTAGTGAAGTAGTCCATCAATAAAATCATCCAACAATTATTTTCTACATGGTATCAGAGCCATAACCCTCTCTCTCCACAAAATTTTTTTTCTCTCTCTCTTCTCTCTAGCCGAACCCGCCCCACCCCCCCCCAAGCCGGTGGCAGCCAGCCCTCCCTCGCCTCCTTTCCCCGACCCCCTCCTCTAGCAGCCACGAAAACCCCACCGCTCCCCCTCCCTCCCGCTCCCTCACCCCGAGCCTCCACCCGACCCCCCCTGTAGCAGCCCCGAACCCCACCAACAACCGCCCCCCCTGT
>JANAVB010029819.1:33493647-33776147 GCA_029216955.1 Iris pallida
CAATTCAAAATTTTGCGGATTAAGATGCTACATATACAACATGAAATACCAAGGGTGAAATATCAGACAGAGAGCACATCTCACCTTCCATTTGTTGCTTAAACTTTTAAACCAATTGTTCCTCTGCATTCTTTATCGGTTCAATCAAACCCTTACTGATGGCAGAGCTGATCCAGGATCACCAACAGAAACAAGTCGGCAGCCATTGCGGACTTAGGCTCCACGGAATTTTTATCAGAAGCTGAGGAAAGGTCAGAGAAGATGGACTCGAGACTTCCTTGGAGCTCGGAAATCAGTTTCATCCTCTTTCCTTGAACTTGCATGAAATCCTGCCATCCCAAAGAAAGATTTGAAAACCATAAGTAACCAATTAACATAATACACAACTAACTTTTCTTGCTTCAAGATATTGTGCATTCAGTCCACGACTTTAACAGTTTCTAGCTGTGACAAGCTTGTGACTACGACAAATGCATCAGTTCCAGTCTTGTTCATCCTGTGACCGGAGTAATCTCCTTTCGTAATTGGGACCCATTTTGGTAATTATCCTCGTGAAATGCAAGGGGAATAATGTTGTTCTTGCTTCCAATATCTGACTTCTCATTTCAAGAATCTTTGGACTAACCTTGATCCATGAGGGAGGTACGGATCCCCGGAGCGTGACAATCCTTAAAGGTACAGTCAACGCATAAGTCTTCAACTTCCAGCTCTCAAATGCAGCCCTTAACTCCTCATCTTCTGTTCTTTCATCATCAAGATTGGAACTTTCCGTCACAGAGTTCTCTAAAAACAATAAATTTGTATCAAATGATGACTCCGAAGTACCACAACAGTATATCAACCAATTCAGTGTACTATCCCTTCATGTTCACTTAAATAGTGTCCATTAGCAATAGCCGCAATTTGATAAAACTTTAGGTTAGCAAATTCTCTAAGATGTAGTAATATTAAATTACAGTGAAACACTGATAAGGAATTAAGGGCAGAGGCTCCCACTTATGAAGATCTAGGGAGGGTCAAGATGTATGCATCCTTAACCCCATATGTGTGGATAGAGGCTGTTTTCACAACACAAATCCGAATATTCTAGGATGCAAGCTACAAATCTTACCATCGCACCAAGCAACGCCCTCTTGTTAACCCTAGCTAAGTTATCAAATTTGCATCAAATTTTTCAACTAGATAAACAAGATTGAAACATTATGTTACAGAGTTCTCTAGAAAGCGATAAACTTCGCATCAATGGTTGACCCCGAAGCACCACAACAATATAGGATCATAACAATCAATTCAGCTTAATATATATAAAAAATAATAATAAATAAAATAAAAAAATTCAGCTTAATATCCTTTTATTTTCGCTCAAATACCTGCCATTGTCTAAACTGACACAAGTTGGTAAGTTTACGCTACCAATTTCTCTAAAAAATTGTCAAATATACTCGATGAAACCCACATGCTAAAGCTAAATAATCACAAGAAATAACCGTCGAATTTTTACCCTGCTAAACAAGATTAAGGGGGGTGTTCCTTTTTTTTCACTTATAAGTGAATTTCACTTATTCTATGTGGGGCCTCACTTATAAGTGAATTTTGTCCCAAAAGTGTGTTCATTTTTTCGCACTTGTAAGTGATTTTCACTTATAAGTAGCTCCAAATTCATAAGTGATTTTTTTCCACTAATTTGATTGCCCAAGTACTTATTACATCCGAAAAGTCCGTTATGTCCATATACAAACTTAAAAATTGTTTCAATTGTCCAAATTATAATAGAAATTGGTTTTCCTATATATAAACCTAATCACCCATTCCTCTTCCCTTTTCCTTCTTAACAACCAAGAATACCCTCTCTGTTCCGTCAAAACAATCCCAAAATCCGTTCCAAAAACATCCTCGTTTTTCAGCAGCTATCGCGAGTTCTCGGGACCATATCTCCCAACTCTAAGGTTCGAATCGCTTCCATTTTTTTTGGAATCGTCTCGAGATAACCTTTCTGAACTATAATTTTGTGTAAGACGAACTTCGAATTATGGAACATATTATATGTGTATTTGTGTTGAACTAAACATTTCGATATTTGTAGTAGAATATTTTGGTCCGCATATTTTTGGATTGTCATCTATCATCCATTGTTTTACATGAGAGGTAATAATGGTAAAATATCACTTATAAGTGCCCAGAAAAAGAACAACAAAATCACTTATAAGTGAAAAAAACACTTATAAGTAAAAAAAAAAATCAGATTTATAAGTGCACTTGTAAGTGAAATGAAGTATGTGGCACTTATAAGTGACCCATAAGTGGGGAAAAAAAGAACACCCCCTAAATTTTCCATCATGGAGCTCTCTATTCATATTAAACAACCACTTTCGTATCACCACAACATTGTATCAATCAATACAATATACCAGAAAATCTAAATTAACCGAAAGTGCGCAGAATTGACGTACGAGAAAGTTAAAAAAAGGGAAAGAGGGGGGGGGGGGGGGGGGGGGGGGGGGGGGGGGGGGTTATGAAATTTATACCTGAAGTTACGGAGACTTGGGGAGGAAGAGACGGTGGCGAGGGATTGACGGCGCACGCGCGGGCTCGCGCTCCGACGAGGAACACGGCGGCGGAGGCGACGAGAGAGAGGAGGAGCGGCGGCGGAGGAGGAAGGCGACGGCGTTCGTGGATGGGATCTCGACCGTTGGCAGAGAAACGGACGGTTGCGATGGGGAATCTAGGGTTAGGGTTTGGGAAGAAATGGAGGTGGGGTTGGAAGGAGAGGAGCGCCATTGGGGGGAGAGGGAGATGAAGCTTTCTTTTCTTTCTTTTACTGGGTTTCGGATCCTTTCTCTATAAATATCAACTTTTTGGAAACGGGTCCTGTAAAAGGATCCGTCGATCCGATTTCTATTGGGTTATTACTTTGGTAACACAAACCCGACTACATGGGCATTGAACCTATACGGCTATACATGGAATCTTTCTATATATTCCTATATAATTTTGATTGTCGAGCCAATTTTTTGACAATTTGTGACAAGACTGCTCTTTTTTGGCAGTCTTTTGTTGTTCCAAACAGAATTTAAAACTTCAAAATTCTATTAATAAAATTTAAAAGTTAAAAAAAAAAAATCCAAAATGGGGACTATCTATCAAAAAATTATGAAAAAAAATAGATTAAGGTTTAAAAATTTGAAAAGGAATAGAAAAAAGATATTTTTTAATATATATTTGAAGTTGTGATTCTCCCAAACAATTCTCAAGATATATTTTCAATAAATTTGTGTTATCCCCTATCATTTGTTGTAGTTTCCTTATCATTTGTCATTATTATTATTATTACTAGTATATATGCACGTGCGTTGCATCTATTTTATGATACTTGAAATTTTTTTTTAATTGTTATATTGCTTAAAAAGAGTAAACAAATTTTTTAAAAAATTTTACTACTTAAAAAAACCAAACAACAGCTCATCTTATTTTTCTATACGTATTACATAATTACACATGTTAAATTTAACAAACAATTTCAATTATTAGATATTTTTGGAAAAAAAATCATAATAAAGTTTCTAAATTTTCTTATTATATAGTATAGTATATATGGACGTAATTTGTACGTATTTTATAAACTATCATTAGGAAGACTAAAAGACTACTATAATTATTCTAATTTTTATTAAAAATATTTTGGGTTAATTATTCTAAATTTATTATTATTATTATTATTATTATTATTATTATTATTATTATTATTATTATTATTATTATTATATATATATATATATATATATTTATATATATATATATATATATATGTCACGACCCGCACCCAGATATACGGGTACGAATACGTGGGCCACGCCCAGCCTACGCCGCGGTATCGGCGGTAGAACGCTGTCAAGTATACTATACTAACTACAACATCTAAAGATCCATAACTAGAAATGTACTCATGTCACATCACGAAACTAAGGAAGATAAGACAAGAAATAATAACGATATCACTAGAACAACTATAATCTACAAGGATCATAAGACAGGAAAATAAAGAATGAACAACAAAACTAACTAAGGATAACTACCAGGCAACTCACATAGAAGAATAGTGAGATCCATCTCAGCTAGCAACATCATGAAGTCCAATACTGAGGGCACAACTACTCCTAAATTTTGTCAACATATCCAGTCAGGATGGAACGAGCACAAATCTCAAATAACAGTTCTAATTAGACGATATTGAACATGTAGCAGTAAATAGAGAGAATATACAAAAAATTATGAAATGTACATGTGAGTATCATGGCAAGGTAAGCTGTAAATCTAGAGCTAGAACAAGGCAAGTAAAACTGATCATGGCATGTACAAGAATCAAGAATCACCTATCTAGGTGTGTGAGTACTAGCTACAATACGTGGCCGGCTTGGGAACTTGCACAATAGTATCAGGCCTGGCTAACCATACGTGGGGTGTATGATCAACACTCACAATCAATAGGTGCACAAGGGGTGCACAATGGGCTTTGACCACATATCTACACTAATACTCCCCGTCCCCGACTAGTATAATGGATCCAACCATGACACATCATGACATGCGATTCTCCGAGAGGGTAGCTAGCCTTCGCAGGAATCGTGTCTATACAATGCACAAGGAACAAGAAAGACTTGCACAAGATATACCAAGGAAAGCGAGGAATAACATCTCATGACGGGATCCAGAGAAATACCAATCCGTGTGAACAATGTGTCAAGAGAACAAGGGTATCTACACTAAATACAAGAAACATAAACGATATCATAAAACAGAAATATTATCAGAGAATGTACTCGCCTGAGATCTGGTGGAATATGTCAACTGGTCCAAGAACAGTGCCTCGAGGACCTATAGGTGGAATACTGTATCAATATAAGGGTTTGGAAGTAAAATCAAGTCATACTAAGTCAAACTAGGTCAAGACAAGTCAAAGCAAAACAAACTAGGTCAAACTAAGTCAAGGGTTGACTTACAGTTGACTTCTGATCAACTGGTCAACTCTGGTCAACCCTAGGTCAACTCGGGTCAAACTTGACTAATGTTGACTAACAGTTGACTTTGGGTCAACTGGTCAACTCTGGTCCAGTTCTGGTCAAATTTAGGCTACGGTTGACTTCCGTTTGACCTTTGTTCAAAATAGTCAACTGTGGTCAACCAGGGTCAAAACTAGTCTAATCTTGGTCAAATGTTGACTCGACTTCGATATTCAGTCAAAGTAGTCAACCATGGTCAAACTGGGTCAAAGGTAGTCTCTATAAACATTTCCAAGGTCAACTTATGAATTTCAGTGATTTAGAAATTACTGAAATCGACGGGTCTCTAAAACGACCAAAAAGAGAAAATATTATAATAATAGGGTGACACAAAAAGGGAAGAAATATACAGATGTTGTCGGATGATGAAACTAACATCACCAACGTGTCCAGAATGGTCAAATCAGCTAGGATAGCCTGTCCAAAAGTCCAATTTGGACACAGGGGCAAAACGGTAATTTTGGGCCAAAATGATGTCCGCCGTTGGACACACTTTGCACCGAAAAACGTGCCAAAATAAAAGTGCACAAAAACTAACAAATTATATGTCCACAAATCCAGAATGACGATACGATCCCAACGGTATATCCAGAATTGGATTCCGTTGACCCGATCTCAAATTGGTCCGTTGACCAGGACATTGAAATTCCGATTTGCACGGAAAAGCGTGTCGGAGCCAATGTCCTCAAAACTCAGCAAATTATATGTCAACGAGTCTACAATGACGATACGAACTCAACGGTATATCCGGAATTGGATTCCGATGAGCCGATCTCAAAATGACCCGTTGACCCGGATATTGGTATCCGACTTGCACCGAAATGCGTGCCGGAACCAATGTCCACTAAAACCTAGTAAATTATATGTCAACGAGTCCAGAATGACGATATGAACTCAACGGTATATCCGAAATTGGATTCCGATGAGCCGATCTCAAAATGACCCGTTGATCCGGATACTGGTATCCGACTTGCACCGAAATGCGTGCCGGAACCAATGTCCACTAAAACCTAGCAAATTATATGTCAACGAGTCCAGAATGACGATACGAACTCAACGGTATATCCGGAATTGGATTTCGATGAGCCGATCTCAAAATGACCCGTTGACCCAGAAAGTGGGACCCGCTTTGCACCGAAATGCGTGTCAGGGCCCACGTTCTCCAAATCAAGCAAACTTTATTTGAAACATGCCAGAACGACGCCACGAGCCTACTGGTGGTGTCAGAAATTGAATCCGGAGTCCCGGGTTCAAAATGGAATTTAACAAGTGCAACACTAAGAATTCGAACAGACAACTTTGGCGTCGAATTCGACCGACCTAACGAGCTCAAACTGAAATAAAATCTAAAGGGGACATGAAGAGGGTTATACCAGCTGTGCACCGGAACTGATGACGCGCAAAACGGAGCTGCGACGGCGGAGTTACGAGTCGACGAAGTTGGCGTCGTAAAACTGTACACAATTAAACGGTCAACTTTGCGGCCAGATTTGATGTATCAAACGAAAGAATTTACGGGCGAAATTTGACAGAGGCGAAGAGGTATATACCGAGATTGCGACGGAAGAAACGGATCGCCGATCCAACTGTCAGATTTCCCTAGAAATGCGCACGAAGTTGCTGCGACGAGGCGCCAATTCTGGACTTCGCGCGCGCGCGTGTCGACGGAATTTCGTGAAAAAAATGCACGAATCGCCTCGAGGGCGCGTCCCGGAGGACGTTGGCCGCCACGGGAAGGTGCGGGGGTGTGCGCCCGGCCAGGGGGGGCCGGCCACGCGGTGGCGCACGGCCACCCGCCGGCGGCGGCGGCGCTGAACCGCCGGCCAGGGGCGCGGGGTGCTGCTGCCCCTGCTGCAGCTGCTGCTGCGTGCTGCACTGCTGCGGCTGCTGCCTCGCGGCGGCGCGCGCGGCGGCGCAGCCAGGCGGCGCGGCGGGAGTGGTGCTCGGTGGTGGGGCGAGTGGATGATGGAGGTGGTGGCGGTTTGGTGATGGTGATGATGATGGGATGATGAAGAGGATGAGAAGGAGGAAGGAGAAGAAGAATGGTGAGGGTGGTGGTGATGCTCGGCCACCACAGGGGGGTTTGGCTGCAGGTGGGAGTGGTGGTGTAGTGTAAGGAGAGAGGGAGAAAGAGTGGTATTATGTGTGTTTGAGAGAAAGAGAGAGAGAGAAGGAAAGATATTAATGTGTGTTTGTGTGTATATAATATAAAAAGTGAGAGGGATATTAAGAGAGAGAGAGAGTAGAAAGTAGAAAGAGGGTGGAGGGGGGGGTTGTGTCCTGTACGGGTAGGGGAGGAGAAAGTTGTGATGGAGTGAGAGAGTGTAATAAAGGGGAGAGAGATATTTATGAATATATATATTTAATATATATTTGAATGGAGAGAAAGAAATAGATATTTGTATAAAATAAACATATTTTCAAATAGGAAAAAAATGCAGACACATCAGTGGGATGTATGGACTGTTATGGTAGGGTCCATGCCAAACTAGGTCGGACGTTGGGCCAAGTTTGGACAAAGTCGAAGCCATGATTTAATTAATTTATAATTTAAACTAATTAAAAATCCCGGATGAAATGGGACCACAAGGGAGATCAGATCGGTGGCACGCAAGTGGCACGTGCATAGTAGGCTCAAAACAGGCCAGGGCCATATACTGGGTCGACTGGATTGGACCGATGTCGGGCCCGAAATTAAATGGGAAATTAAATCAGGTTTTACGGCAGATAATTAATTGGCCTAAATTGAACCGAAAGTTGTGCGAAGGAAATGGAGCACAAGAGGGTGTGTCTGAGTGGGACACGAAGGTCATGGGTGAAGAGCGTCTCGAGTAGATCAGGCATGACAAGTTGGTTCTGAGAAAATGACTGGTCTGGTGCTCCTAAAATAAAAGTCACGGTAACGTGCATATGATGATCAAGAAAAAGAGTGGGAATTCAATTAATAATTAAATGGTCTAATATTGACCCGAACTTGCGCGAAGCAAAAAGAGCACAAGAAAACTAGTTCAAGTGGGACAGGACATATCAAAATGAAGATAATCTCGTCTACTACAAACTCCAAGAAGGAGGTTTCCAGAGACTGGCATCCCTGATGCTCTAGAATTCCAAGTCACGGTAAAGAGCATTAAATCAAATAATAATCAAATAATAATATTCTAATTAATTGATTATTAAAATTAAAAAAATAAGCCCTAAATTCAGGGGCTTACAATCCTACCCACCTTATAAAAATTTCGTCCTCGAAATTAAAGGTTGGTAGTGGGGTTAAAACATGATAGAAGATTTAGGCAATAATTTAGGCACGATCCAAAAATGACGAGTTTTGCACGATCAAGATAATCGATTTACAATTGTTCAGGCACGATGAGGGATTTGGCACGATAGAATCATGATATGAATCAAAATTATATGTGAATGATTTCAGGAATAAGTCAAGTCATTGGGGCACGATTTTAGATATGACAACGAAATCAAAACTTGAGCTTCGTCCGGTTACAATCGAGTCAAACATTGGTTAACAGGATTTCAGCTCGATGAAATTAGATTTAGGGTTAAGATTATCAAGATCATAAAAATCAAAGTTGGATAGTCATAATCTAAAACAGGGCTAAGAGAAGCAAATGGAGAGAAAAATTTCGAGAATAGCACGATTGAGAGATAGATTTGATAGAAATCGGATTATAGGTCACATAAGCACGATCAAGATCCAAGTTCAGTTATGAAAGACGATAAAATCATGAATTCGAAATCAAAGTCCTAAAAGCACTATTAGGAAGGAACCCAAGTCACAAAGAATTTGAAGTCATCTAGAGTCTAGTCAGCAATTAAGACTCTTTGGCACGATAAACAAGACGACCAAAATTGATTGGTCATGGACAGAAGGGAATTAAAATCTTAATAGTATCGAAATTTAAGAAATAATTGAAATATGAAATTTTCAAAATTTTCAGAGTTTCCAAGTGTAGATGGCAGATGTAGATATGATGTAGGTGATTTGTGTAATCAAGACATAGCTAAACAAGGCAAAGGAAATAACGGTAAGATGAGAAAATTATCATGCGATGGGAGAGAAAATAATGATAAACAAGAAATAATGGTAGGAATTATTTTGCTCAATTGGTAAAGAAGTGAATCAACTTAAGATATGACCTGATAACCATACACGTCTATCCAAAATCATGTTGCCAGAATTCTTGCCACGCCAGTAAGCATAGCGGTAATAAACAATGAAGTCCATAACTATGGTATACACCCTATAATCATGTCATCTGGATTCCTTACCACGCCAACCGGTATGGCTGCAAGAGAATCTAAATGACATAACTAGGATAGTATATCCAAATCAGGCTCCATGTCCTTGTCTCGCTAGCTAATATGACTGCGATGAATTCTAAACTACATAAATAAAGTAGACACTTACTGTTCTCATCGTCCTCGTCCAAAATATGTTTATCAGGATATCTTAACTCAATTCTTAAAAGAATTATCCAAAACAAAATCAATTGTCAACAACGAATATTTAAGATTTAAAATTTAACAACAAGTCAAGGGTAAGTTAATAGAAACAACGGAAACAACTTCCGAGATAGGGTTCAGAGGAAAATCTTAGGAAAAGTCCCGAGGGTATTACCTAGGTCAAGATAGAAAATGGTGGAATATAATCTAGAACAACCTCGACCATGATACGAGGTTGGTAAATCATATTCTCTCTCCAACCTAGATGATATACAAGTTCAACTTATACCTTCCCTCTGGGGTCCACCAACTCATCCCAACGAATAATAAAGTACGATAACTGAAAGATATCTCAGGAATCAGGACGGATAGAAACGAATGGGAATAGATTCGAAGAGTTTCGAAATAAGATTTCCAGGGGTCATCCCTAGAATCTATCAAGAGTTCCTAATATGTGACTGAGTACCAAATCCTAAAATATTCTATTACTCAACCTTAATCCTAGGGCAGGCTCGCAGTAGTACAGATAAGCTCAAGTACGACCACGACTTCGCATTAATTGCAAAGACTGACCTGCGTGGGCCACCACTAAAAACGTGTCACGACCCGCACCCAGATATACGGGTACGAATACGTGGGCCACGCCCAGCCTACGTCGCGGTATCGACGGTAGAACGCTGTCAAGTATACTATACTAACTACAACATCTAAAGATCCATAACTAGAAATGTACTCATGTCACATCACGAAACTAAGGAAGATAAGACAAGAAATAATAACGATATCACTAGAACAACTATAATCTACAAGGATCATAAGACAGGAAAATAAAGAATGAACAACAAAACTAACAAAGGATAACTACCAGGCAACTCACATAGAAGAATAGTGAGATCCATCTCAGCTAGCAATATCATGAAGTCCAATACTGAGGGCACAACTACTCCTAAAATTTTGTCAACATATCCAGTCAGGATGGAACGAGCACAAATCTCAAATAACAGTTCTAATTAGACGATATTGAACATGTAGCAGTAAATAGAGAGAATATATAAGAAATCATGAAATGTACATGTGAGTATCATGGCAAGGTAAGCTGTAAATCTAGAGCTAGAACAAGACAAGTAAAACTGATCATGGCATGTACAAGAATCAAGAATCACCTATCTAGGTGTGTGAGTACTAGCTACAATACGTGGCCGGCTTGGGAACTTGCACAATAGTATCAGGTCTGGCTAACCATACGTGGGGTGTATGATCAACACTCACAATCAATAGGTGCACAAGGGGTGCACAATGGGCTTTGACCACATATCTACACTAATACTCCCCGTTCCCGACTAGTATAATGGATCCAACCATGACACATCATGACATGCGATTCTCTGAGAGGGTAGCTAGCCTTCGCAGGAATCGTGTCTATACAATGCACAAGGAACAAGAAAGACTTGCACAAGATATACCAAGGAAAGCGAGGAATAACATCTCATGACGGGATCCAGAGAAATACCAATCCGTGTGAACAATGTGTCAAGAGAACAAGGGTATCTACACTAAATACAAGAAACATAAACGATATCATAAAACAGAAATATTATCAGAGAATGTACTCGCCTGAGATCTGGTGGAATATGTCAACTGGTCCAAGAACAGTGCCTTGAGGACCTGTAGGTGGAATACTGTATCAATATAAGGGTTTGGAAGTAAAATCAAGTCATACTAAGTCAAACTAGGTCAAGATAAGTCAAAGCAAAACAAACTAGGTCAAACTAAGTCAAGGGTTGACTTACAGTTGACTTCTGATCAACTGGTCAACTCTGGTCAACCCTAGGTCAACTCGGGTCAAACTTGACTAATGTTGACTAATAGTTGACTTTGGGTCAACTGGTCAACTCTGGTCCAGTTCTGGTCAAATTTAGGCTACGGTTGACTTCCGGTTGACCTTTGTTCAAAATAGTCAACTGTGGTCAACCAGGGTCAAAACTAGTCTAATCTTGGTCAAATGTTGACTCTACTTCGATATTCAGTCAAAGTAGTCAACCATGGTCAAATTGGGTCAAAGGTAGTCTCTATAAACATCTCCAAGGTCAACTTATGAATTTTAGTGATTTAGAAATTACTGAAATCGACGGGTCTCTAAAACAACCAAAAGGAGAAAATATTATAATAATAGGGTGACAGAAAAAGAGAAGAAATATACAGATGTTGTCGGATGATGAAACTAACATCACCAACGTGTCCAGAATGGTCAAATCAGCTAGGATAGCCTGTCCAAAAGTCCAATTTGGACACAGGGGCAAAACAGTAATTTCGGGCCAAAATGATGTCCGCCGTTGGACACACTTTGCACCGAAAAATGTGCCAAAATAAAAGTGCACAAAAACTAACAAATTATATGTCCACAAATCTAGAATGACGATACGATCCCAACGGTATATCCAGAATTGGATTCCGTTGACCCGATCTCAAATTGGTCCGTTGACCAGGACATTGAAATTCCGATTTGTACGGAAAAGCGTGTCGGAGCCAATGTCCTCAAAACTCAGCAAATTATATGTCAACGAGTCCAGAATGACGATACGAACTCAACGGTATATCCGGAATTGGATTCCGATGAGCCGATCTCAAAATGACCCGTTGACCCGGATACTGGTATCCGACTTGTACCGAAATGCGTGCCGGAACCAATGTCCACTAAAACCTAGCAAATTATATGTCAACAAGTCCAGAATGACGATATGAACTCAACGGTATATCCGGAATTGGATTCCGATGAGCCGATCTCAAAATGACCCGTTGACCCGGATACTGGTATCCGACTTGCACCGAAATGCGTGTCGGAACCAATGTCCACTAAAACCTAGCAAATTATATGTTAACGAGTCCAGAATGACGATACGAACTCAACGGTATATCCGGAATTGAATTCCGATGAGCCGATCTCAAAATGACCCGTTGACCCAGAAAGTGGGACCCACTTTGCACCGAAATACGTGCCAGGGCCCACGTTCTCCAAATCAAGCAAACTTTATATGAAAACATGCCAGAACGACGCCACGAGTCTACTGGTGGTGTCAAAAATTGAATCCGGAGTCCCGGGTTCAAAAATAGAATTTAACAAGTGCAACACTAAGAATTCGAACGGCCAACTTTGGCGTCGAATTCGACCGACCTAACGAGCTCAAACTGAAATGAAATCTAAAGGGGACAGGAAGAGGGTTATACCAGCTGTGCATCGGAACTGTTGGCGCACAAAACGGAGCTGCGACGGCGGAGTTACGAGTCGACGAAGTTGGCATCGTAAAACTGTACACAATTAAACGGTCAACTTTGCGGCCAGATTTGATGTATCAAACGAAAGAATTTACGGGCAAAATTTGACAGAGGCGAAGAGGTATATACCGAGATTGCGACGGAAGAAACGGATCGCCGATCCAACGGTCGGATTTCCCGAGAAATGCGCACGAAGTCGCTGCGACGAGGCGCCAATTCTGGACTTCGCGCGCGCGCGCGTCGACGGAATTTCGTGAAAAAATGCACGAATCGCCTCGACGGCGCGTCCCGGAGGACGTTGGCCGCCACGGGAAGGTGCGGGGGTGTGCGCCCGGCCAGGGGGGCCGGCCACGCGGTGGCGCGTAGCCACCCGGCGGCGGCGGCGGTGCTGAACCGTCGGCCAGGGGCGCGGGGTGCTGCTGCTCCTGCTGCAGCTGCTGCTGCGTGCTGCACTGCTGCGGCTGCTGCCTCACGGCGGCCCGCGCGGCGGCGCAGCCAGGCGACGCGGCGGGGGTGGTGCTCGGTGGTGGGGCGGGTGGATGATGGAGGTGGTGGCGGTTTGGTGATGGTGATGATGATGGGATGATGAAGAGGATGAGAAGGAGGAAGGAGGAGAAGAATGGTGAGGGTGGTGGTGATGCTCGGCCACCACAGGGGGGTTTGGCTACAGGTGGGAGTGGTGGTGTAGTGTAAGGAAAGAGGGAGAAAGAGTGGTATTATGTGTGTGTGTGAGAGAAAGAGAGAGAGAAGGAAAGATATTAATGTGTGTTTGTGTGTATATAATATAAAAAGTGAGAGGGATATTAAGAGAGAGAGAGTAGAAAGTAGAGAGAGGGTGGGGGGGGGTTGTGTCCTGTACGGGTAGGGGGGGAGAAAGTTGTGATGGAGTGAGAGAGTGTAATAAAGGGGAGAGAGATATTTATGAATATATATATTTAATATATATTTGAATGTAGAGAAAGAAATAGATATTTGTATAAAATAAATATATTTTCAAATAGGAAAAAAATGCAGACACATCAGTGGGATGTATGGACAGTTATGGTAGGGTCCATGCCAAACTGGGTCGGACGTTGGGCCAAGTTTGGACAAAGTCGAAGCCAAGATTTAATTAATTTATAATTTAAACTAATTAAAAATCCCGGATGGAATGGGACCACAAGGGAGATCAGATCGGTGGCACGCAAGTGGCACGTTCATAGTAGGCTCAAAACAGGCCAGGGCCATATACTGGGTCGACTGGATTGGACCGATGTCGGGCCCGAAAATTAAATGGGAAATTAAATCAGGTTTTACGGCAGATAATTAATTGGCCTAAATTGAACCGAAAGTTGTGCGAAGAAAATGGAGCACAAGAGGGTGTGTCTGAGTGGGACCCGAAGGTCATGGGTGAAGAGCGTCTCGAGTAGATCAGGCATGACAAGTTGGTTCTGAGAAAATGACTGGTCTGGTGCTCCTAAATTAAAAGTCACGGTAACGTGCATATGATGATCAAGAGAAAGAGTGGGAATTCAATTAATAATTAAATGGTCTAATATTGACCCGAACTTGCGCGAAGCAAAAAGAGCACAAGAAAACTAGTTCAAGTGGGACAGGACATATCAAAATGAAGATAATCTCGTCTACTACAAACTCCAAGAAGGAGGTTTCCAGAGACTGGCATCCCTGATGCTCTAGAATTCCAAGTCACGGTAAAGAGCATTAAATCAAATAATAATCAAATAATAATATTCTAATTAATTGATTATTAAAATTAAAAAAAATAAGTCCTAAATTCAGGGGCTTACAATATATATATATATATATATATATATATATATATATATATATATATATATATATATATATATATATTATTTTATACGTGTTTTATACGTGTCAGTAACACTATTTAGGAACTCTCGTAGTTACATACTTATTTCTATTAATTTTAATTAGTACGCAAAAATATATTTAAAAAAAAATTAAGTTTAAGCTAAACTTTTTATTATATACTAATATAGATTATAGATTATTTATTGTTTTTACTGCATTCGTCGACACGTGCGTGCGGCGGGCGTCGAAATTACGCGCCAGCTTCCCGCACGCGCGCACACTGTTGGGCGTGATGATCAATTAATTCACTCAATTAATTCACTCACTCCTCTCTCTCTCGCAAAAAGAGCAAAGGAAACTTTTGTTCGTTCCTATTACTCTAGGGTGGGCTAGGCTAGGGTTTTGGGAAATTCCCAATTCGAAAGAAAGATCGGAGCTTTGCTTTCTAATGGAAGCGATTCGGAAGCAGGCCAGCAAGCTGAGGGAGCAAGTTGCAAGGCAACAGCAGGTATGTAAGCGATCCCAAAGTTCGGATTTTTTTAATTTTAATTTTATATTTCTACTTCCTTCTTCGTCTTGCTGCTGCTTGGGAATTAATCAACTTGTTCTAGAGACCTACTGGCAGCAACTGCAGAATAAATTCCCCCAATTTGAGTGCAATTTCACTTCGTCCGGGGACGGATGAATTGAAAAAAGCTAATTCTTGTTCCTGTTCAATAAAAACAAACAAAAAATTTTTTTTTTTTTTTTTTTGGCAATAGTTGTTGTGTCGCTATGTATACGGTTATTATGTCAGAAAGATGTAAATATATTTATAATTCTTTCTGCAAAAAGCTCATGGGAACTATTCGCGATTTCTACTAATTTTTTTGTATTAATGAATTAGGGATTTCATTTACATTTATTTTCTTAATTTCCATCATTGAGTCAGAGTCTTCGCTGTGTTATGCGCAGGCAGTTCTTAAGCAACTTGGTGGACGCTATGGTCACGATTCCGCTCTTGTTGATGAAGCTGAACTCCAGTGCTACGAAGAACTCCGAACGCTCTTTAGATCAACTAGAGCAGCAAAGGTCTGGCTTCCGATTCCGTTGCTGGACTTTTTTTGGGTGTTAGAAACAAGCTGTACTAATAAAATTGACTTGCGTGGCATCGCATAATTGTCTCCTTTGTACAGCATTTTCAACGCGATATCGTGCGGGGCGTGGAAGGTTTTTCCTCTGTTAGTTCAAAGCAGATGGGAATAGGTAATATGTGGTTTCCAACCTTCCCGTCGAGAATATCAGTATCGGCTCTCGAATTCAGTTGGTTAATCTATCTTTTCAGTCACAAAGCTAGCTGAAGATTGTTGCAAATACGGAAATGAGTATCAAGATTCTGGTTTTGCTCTTGCAAAGGCTTCTCTCGACTTTGGTACTTCATATATTTCGATGGAAAAAGAGATGGATAATCTGCTAAGGATACTCGGTGATAAGGTGGCAATTTTATTTTTTGCATCATATGCTATTGACGCTGTTTATCCGATTCACAATTAGCTATATGAGGCGCATAACACTGCGCACCTGATAGGAAATTCATACTTGTAAAATGTACTCCGTTTTTCAGATCTTGAACAATACCGAAGTTATTGTTGGCTAATTGAATCGAAGTCGTAGCAGGATCCTCAAATATTAACTAGGTTAAATTTTAGCATTTTGATTTGTTTGAAATAACTTTTGCACTTAACCAACCTTTCTTGTTTTGCAGGTTTTCGACCCACTACGTACAATGATCACGGCAGCTTCTTTAGACGATGCTCGCCATTTGACCCATCGGTATGAGCGGATCAGGAGGGATGTAGAAGCTCAGGTAATATATATATACATATGTGTGTGTGTGTGTGTGTGTGTGTGTTGGTATTTTAGAGGTAGAGACCATGTAACTTAATAAATTGTTAGTGAAAATGCATTGATCAGACAAATGAAGTTCTGAGACGGCAGTTGAAGTCCAAGGAGGTTGGTTTCAATGCAGACGATGCAATTAAACTTCAAAATGCGGAATCAAGACTGTCTGAACTTAGAACTGCTTTATCTGCATTGGGGAGAGAAGCAACTGGAGCTATGACGTCAGTTCAGGCCTGTCAACAGGAAGTAACCTTACAGTGTCTTCTTACAATGGTACATCCTTTCTTACTGTTTTATGTTTTGGAAAAAATGAAAACATAAAGTTATCTGGCTTCTTTTTCCCTTCTTGAAATTGTTATTGAAGTCAATAGTTTAAACCTTAGCAAAAGGGCGACATTTGTTTGTTGTCCTATAATGCAAACTGGTTCTTGTTTTATGGGGAAAATGTTGAGTTCGAACAACTGTGTATTGTGCAAGTCTCTTGAAAGTAGGTTCTTGATATTGTACCTACTTGATATCTTATATGATTTATGTATGGAGCTTATCTATGAAGATCCTACAGGAGATGTAACTTTATAAACGAGTTTTTATAATTATTGTTGGGTATTTCAGCGTTAATTTCATGCAATTATGTTTGTCCTAAATGGCTCGAGTCTCATGATCGATGCTCATGGTTGGCTCAAAACCCTTCTATTTTACAGTAATCAGACCAAGGAACATGTGATGCTAAGAGCAGGCTTGACTGACTGGATAAGTAAGATGTTGATCAGGACCTATAGAGCTTTGTGATTGGTCCTGCACTGGGCTAGTACTGAACCAACTGTTCTATTTTTAACTTCTAGGCTCTAAGATGATCAAAATTAATTAGGTCATATTAGATAAATATCTGCTTCTTGTAGAAGTGTGGTGGAAAATATATGTAGAATCTTGTGTTCCTGATAACAGTTCATTACAGTTGACCTACAAGATTCTTGCTTCAAAATTAGCATTTATTTGTCAAGAACAGCAACAAGAAAGGCTTTTCTCTGTCTGTCTCTCTCTCTCTCTCTCTCTCTCTCTCTCTCTCTCTCTATATATATATATATATATATATATATATATATATATATATGCAAATGACCTCTAGCCTAGTGGTTAAGAGAGATGCATGCGGCCCGAGTGGTCAGGAGTTCGAATCCCAGTGGGAGCGATTCCAGAAACAATTTACCTGGTTCCAAAAAATAAATAAATATATATATATATATATATATATATATATATATATATATATATATATCAGAAGTCTTGGGCTTGACTGCCTGAGTTTCTATCTTCCATTCAGGTTTATTCATGGCCCTCTCCTCTCTTACAGTAGCAGGAGCCATATCTTTTTTCAGTCTCAATCCAACTATGTTTAGGTCTATCCCTGGTTCTAGCAGCTTCTTTAACTAGCATCATATCACTCCTAAATCACTAAATCTATTGGTCTTTGTTCCGCATGTCCAAACCATCTAACAGTTTTCTCTCATCCTATTCTCAAATGATAGTTTAGTTGTCAATTAGTCTCAAATGTTTCATCTAGCAGGTTACGTAGGGTTTCCTGGAATGAAAACATGGACATGGAATCATCCCTGCAGGAGCAGTGAACCTGTCGTTGTCTCGGCTGTGCTACTGGGCTCTAGGGAAGTCGGGATAGGAGAGCACTCGTCTTGGGGTGGGCTTACTACTTAGATGCTTTCAGTGTAGGAACGAAATCGTAAAGCACAATACTCTAGAGGGGGGGTGAATAGAGTAGGCAGCGGAATAATGCTAATTAAAAAATGTTAGCAGCAAGATCACAGAATAATAATCACAACTAAGTAAAGTAAAGGCAGAGATAAGAATGCAAACGCAAAGACAGCGATGTATACTGGTTTTCCTCTGTTGAGGACTAATCCAGTCGGTAGAACTCTTGCTACCAGTTGAATCCACTATTGGCAAAACCGCAAGTTTTCTTACGAAGTCCTTGCAACTTTTACAACGCGAGCTTTGATACGAAGAACTCGTCCAACTTCAAATGTGAAGAGGTATTCTTCAATCAAGCCTTCTGATTACAATATCTCAAAAACTTCTAGACCGTACCGCACTGGCAAATCGACTAGAGGATTGTAATTGGCTTGGGATCTGAAATTTAAAGCTCAAGAAAACTCTTTTGGAAGACTGAAAGCTTTAGATAGAGAGAAGATTGAAAGTGAATGAGTGAGTTGAAATGATCGAAATCCTTCTCTATTTATAGGAATTCCAAAGACAGAATTCTGGCAGAATTCGGACAGAATTCGGGCAGAACTCGATGAGGAAATCTCGGTCAAATCCGCAACTGCAGGAGGACCAAGTTCCAGAGAATTCAAAAATCAAACGGCCACCAACCGAACTCTGGCCGAACTCTGTCAGGGTTAGGTTAGGGTTTTAAAATCAATTTATGGAGATTTTTGAAAACCTTTTTGAAAACCTTTTTGAAGCTTTTGTTTAAAAGAATGTTTTTCAAAACAAAGTATATTTTAAAAGTATTTTGAAAACATTTTGGAATAGCCTATTTGCCAGTACGACTCGGTGTACAACGTATTCCTCGACTCAATAAAATGAAAAATACATTGCTTAAAGGAAATACAGACTCAAGCATGCAAACATAGCTTCGATCTTGAACTGTGTAGATAGCTGTTCTTGTTCATGTCCAAGAGTCCGATACATCTTGACTAGCTTCAAATATCCAGACAGAGTTTGATCAATTATTAAAATCAGGTTGACCATATGACCAATGGGCCAACAATCTCCCCCATTTTGATAATTGACAAACTATGAATGATATAACATTTAAGCTTGAAAATAAAATCAAAAAAATAGTACAGGTCCTGCATTTTCTCAAACGACGAATGTTAGATCTTTATTTTTCTCCCCCGTTGTCATTTAGCAAAATAATTGCAAAAGAAGAAAAACTCTCCCGCAATCAATGCATAAATAACAAACAGTGAAGAAACACAAAAAAATATGATAAATAATAGTAAAAAAAATTTGAATGACATCACAGGCATGTATTTGTACTTAGGCAGTTTATAATAAACAAAGAATTATGTCACAGGCAGTTTATAGTAGAGAAGCAGATAAAGAAATGCTAAGTAAATAAACTGATGTGAACCATAAACTACGAAACCATAAAGATGTTCAGATGACATCAATAAAATCAAATCCAGTACAAGTCATTAAAAATACTGATAAAGAAGTCTGAAAATAGATAAACTTGGAATGTCGGAGCATTTCCAAGTGTACAGTAGATAATGTCTAAGTCTCATATCAACTAACATCAAAACTCATCATCATCATCATCGTCATCAGTATGATGACCAGCATGTCCAGAAGGACCAACACCAGAAGTACCCGCGCCAGAAGGGTGAGGAGGAGCGCCAGTGTAAAACTCACCAACATAATCACGAGGAGGAGCACGGTCAGAACGGTACCAATCATATGCGTTACCGGGCTGGAAGTAGGCATGAACAGCCTCATCCTCACAGCGGTAACCAGGGAAAGCTGGATCTCTAGGGATGGAACCGGCTGAATGTCCAGTCTGGGCGAAACGAAGATCAGCTAATGAATTTGCAATCGCCTGATAACGGGTGACGTCGCGGAACTCACGCTCGCGAGCCATGTCCGTCATCGAGACGTGCAAATCTGGAAGGTGCTGATGTATGCCCTCAAAAGTCATAGCATACTGCTGAGGAGGTGGAGGAGGTGGAGCAGGAGCAGGAGGAGGAGCAGATGCAGTCATACTGCGACGAGATAACTTGAGAACCTTGGGCTCAGGGTCTTGAGCACAAGTAGATAAGTCGATGTCGAAACGCTGGAAGATACGTGGGAGAATCATCGCATAAGACAGATTTCTATCTCTTGCACGACAACGTCCCATCATCTGAATAATGGTCTTAGGGGCAGAAAATGGAATCCCCTTAAGAATGTGATACATAGCAGATAATTCAAGAGACGTGACATCATCCTTCGAAGTAGATTTTGGAAGGAGAGTAGAATAAATGATACGGTGCAATTCATAATTAAACAAGTTCAGGTTGTTTGCCTTGAACTTTCCAGAGCGAACTCTATCAGGTGCACAAAGTTCAGCTTTGAAACTTGTAAGTGTCGTGCCTTCGGAGAAATCAAACTCAGTGATGTCAACAAGCGGTTCACCTTCGTTGGGAATACCAAGGATCTCCGCTAAGAGAACATCATTGAAATTGATATCTAATCCTCCAACACGTGTGCTTACATCAAAAGTGTTTAATATGATATTGCAGTAAAACAATCTAATGGCATTAGTTGCTACGGGAAAACAGAGTTTAACAAAATGCTGTAACCCTAATGCCTCAAAGAAATGGCGATGATCAGGAAATACAGTCCACTTGATGGGTGCGCCTGTGCATATGGATCTCATGGAGAAGTCTCCATACCACAGTAAGGCTTGGTCTAGGGTTTGAAAGTAAAATCCGTCGAACGCGCCGTCGCTAGATTGGACTGGCGAAAATAGAGAATTAGTTGGTGGATCCGAAGATGAACCTTCCTCACTTGGGTTGGTTGTCTTCCTCTTAAAGGGGTTGAATCCCTTAGGTGCCATTTGTGCAAATAGAAGTAAATATGCACTAATTGAAAAGTGGAGAAAGATGGAGTTATACCTCCCGAAATCAAAGTATGTCGAAGAGAACGACGAACTCCGCACGAATCCAAAGTTTGGATTGATTTCACCACTTGGATTAGAAGATAGGGGGTGGTGAAAAGCTAGGGTTCGGGGCTCCTTCGCGGCTGCTGTTGCTGGTTATGATGTAGTTTAGAAGCAATGAGGAAGAAAGGCTCTCGGGTTCTGGTATATATAACCTGACACCCTCAACCGAACTCGGGCCGAATTCGGTCCGAAGTCTGGCCGAATTCGCCTGGGTTTGGTTTGAAATACTTTCTTTTTCATTGGCTCATTTCAAATATTTAATTCAAAGATTAGTAATTTCAACCTTCAATTAACATAATTAATATTATTTTATAGATTAAATATCATTACACAGCGATTGTTTCAGATTAGCTGTAGGAGTACTGTCCCAGCTGGCGGAGGTTCACCGGGGAACACTTAAGTACCGCTTCGCTTCAACCGTAGTTGTGGTGATAGATATACTCTTTATTGGCTTGTTTCTAACACAGTTTTTGCATATTGAAATAAAATCATAAAATAAAATTAATTAATATTATTGACGTCCAAAATTCCTAATTCTCGACGTAAATAATTGAAACGATCTTCTGCTAGAGGTTTTGTGAAAATATCAGCTAATTGATTCTCAGTATCTATGTATACAAGGTTAATATCTCCATTTTGATGATGATCTCTAAGAAAATGATGTCTAATCTCGATATGTTTTGTACGAGAATGATATATAGGATTCTTAGTCAAATTAATAGTGCTCGTGTTATCACAGAAAATGGGAATATGTGTATAAAATAAATCATAGTCTTCCAAGGTTTGTTTCATCCACAAAATCTGAGCACAACAACGTCCTGCGGCGATATACTCAGCCTCTGTTGTTGATAGGGCTACAGAATTTTGCTTTTTACTAAACCATGAGACTTAAAGTTTTGCCTAAGAAATGACATGTGCCACTGGTACTTTTTCTATCAACTTTGCATCCAGCAAAATCTGCATCCGAATAACCAGTAAGGTCAAAGGACTTAGTTTTGGGATACCACAAGCCAACAGAAGAAGTGCCCTTAAGGTATCGAAAGATACGCTTAACTGCACACAGATGTGATTCCTTTGGATTAGTTTGAAAACGTGCACACATGCAAACACTAAACATTATATCTGGACGACTAGCAGTTAAATAAAGTAAACTACCGATCATACCTCGATACTTACGTGTGTCGACCGGCTTGCCTTGTTCATCAATATCAAGCTTTGTTGAAGTTGCCATCGGAGTGCCAATAGGTTTGACATTGTCCAGGTCAAACTTCTTTAGCAAATCTTTTGTGTATTTGGCTTGATTTATGAACGTCCCATTGTCAGTTTGTTTGATTTGCAGTCCGAGAAAGAATTTCAGCTCTCCCATCATGCTCATCTCAAACTCATTCTGCATACACTTAGAAAATTCTTGACACAGAGATTCATCAGTAGATCCAAATATGATATCATCTACATAGACTTGTATTAAAAGAAGTTTACCATTAAAGGACTTAATAAAAAGTGTAGTGTCAACCTTGCCTTTTGAAAAACCGTTGTCAAGTAGGAAAGAGCTTAGTCGATCATACCAAGCACGAGGGGCTTGTTTCAAACCGTACAAAGCTTTTTTCAACTTGAAAACATGATCAGGGTTTTTAAAATCTGTGAAACCTGGAGGTTGTGCTACAAAAACTTCTTCTTTTATAAAACCATTTAAAATGCACCCTTGACATCCATTTGAAATAATTTGAAATCATGAAAACATGCAAATGCACATAACATGCGAATGGATTCTAATCTCGCAACTGGGGCATAAGTCTCATCGTAGTCGATACCTTCTTCTTGATTGTATCCTTGAGCTACGAGTCGAGCCTTATTACGAGTCACTAAACCATTCTCATTCAGTTTATTTCGGAATACCCAACGGGTGCCAATGACCGGACGATCAATAGGCTTGGGAACAAGTTTCCAAACTTGATTCCGTTTAAATTGGTTTAATTCCTCTTGCATAGCATCTATCCAAAAGCTATCACTACATGCTTCATCAATAGTTTTGGTTTCTAGCTGTGAAATAAATGCAACACTAGAAACAATATTTCTACTGGATGTACGAGTACTTACACCTTTGGTAATGTCACCAATTACCAAATCCTTTGGATGATCAGCTGTAAATTTTAATCTTTTCGGCAGACTCTGAAGGTAGCTGGTTCCTGGATCTTCTCTAGGAGGATCAGCTAGTGCCGAGCTTGGTTGAGAATCAGCTGTTGTTGAGCTTGGTACAGTTGGATCTTCGTCATTGTCATCGATAGTCATTTGATTTAGTTCATCAAAAGTGACGTTGATTGACTCTTCGATGATCATGGTTCGTTTGTTGAAGACTCTGTATCCTTTGCTCTTGGCCGCATAACCTAAAAATATACCTTCATCGGCCTTTTCGTCAAACTTTTCCAAATTATCTTTAGTATTAAGAATAAAGCATTTACAAACAAATATTCTAAAATATGAAACAGATGGAATTCTATCAAACCATAACTCAAATGGAGTCTTCTTCGATTTGGGTCGAATTAGAACTCTATTGAGAACAAAGCAAGCTGTATTGACAGCTTCAGCCCAGAAATATTTGGGTAGACTAAACTGATTTAACATTACTCTGGTCATTTCGGATAGAGTTCTGTTCTTACGTTCCACAACTCCATTTTGTTGTGGAGTCCTAGGGCAGGAGAACTCGTGTACAAAGCCGTGTGTGTCACAAAATTGCTCAAACTCTGCATTCTCGAATTCGCCACCATGATCGCTTCTTATACGAGTGATCATGTAACCTTTTTCATTCTGAACTTTCTTGCAAAAGGTGACAAATTCGGATAATGCATCATTCTTGCGTGTCAAGAAGTATACCCACGTGTATCTAGTGAAATCATCTACAATTACGAAAGCATAAAGCTTACCTCCGAGGCTAGCAACTCTGCTAGGACCAAATAAGTCCATATGAAGTAATTGTAGAGGTCTAGTAGTACATACTGCGTTTACTGACTTGAATGTGGATCTGGTAGCTTTGTTCTTTTCACATTGGCTGCATACCGAATCCTTCTTGAATGTAATGTCCGGTAAACCGCGTATTAGCTTCTTTGTGGATAATCTTGATATTGTGTCCATATTTGCGTGACCGAGTCTCATATGCCACAGATGACTCTCATCGCTTTTAGCCATTAAGCATCTACCTGAAATGTTAGTTTCTTCCAACAAATAGAAAACATATATGTTGTCTTCCCTGATACCTTCAAAGATAGTACTACCAGTTGAGCTATCAACTATAGTACATTTGTCTTTGCCAAAGTTGATGCCATAACCATGATCAGCCAAATGACTTACGCTGAGTAGATTATCTTTAATAACAGGATAGGGAGACTTACCAACATCACCGATACCAATAATATACCCTTTCAAGTTATTACCGAAGGAAACATAGCCTTCCTTCTTTTTCTTCGACAGTGTTGCAAATAGTGTAACGTCACCGGTCATATGCCGTGAGCAACCGCTGTCGAGGATCCATTTGCTTCTAGCATGTGAAGGGTGTTCCACCTACAAAACAGTTTACAGATGAAACTTTTGGTACCCATTTCTTGTATGGTCCTGAAATGTTAGCCTTTGGTATCCAAGCATAAATATTTAAATCAACAAGCTTTCTGATTCTACATGCAGATGAAATATGACCAATGAGGCCACAATAATGACATTTTGCATGTCGAGTGTTGAAAGCTGAGTGGTGTGCATGGTTGGTAGGTTTAGGTTTTCTAGTATAGAAGAAAGCATGCCTATAATCCTGTTTGGGCTTAACCTTTTGGGGTAAAGGTTTGATAGGGTTAGGTCTGACAGTGTTTGGCTTGGGAATGTTCCGATTTTTCGGTAAGTGACACGTGTTAGGATAGGAAGCAGCAGGCTCAGGCTGTTTTCCTAACCTAATTTCCAATCTTTTGGAAGTGTCATATAACTTAGTATAATCAGAAGTGAGTGTTTCCATTCTGATTTGTGCACTTTGAAGACTTTTCTTCTCTTTAGAAAGTTCTTCCTTGAGTTGGTCAATAACTTTGTCTTTCTCTTCAGATGACTTGGTAGTCTCGTGTAATAAGAGCTTTATTGAAGAAAGCTCACCAGACTCACTAACATTATTACTAACCTCAGCTAGTAGGTCGGTAAGTCTACCTATTTCACCTTTGTACTCTTTGAGTACCTTCTTAGAGGTCTGATACTTGCTACGCAATTTCCTGTAATCAGTCATCAGGTCACTGAAGGCATCTCCTAATTGCTCAAAGTCATCATAAGTATCAACTACAGGTTCAGTAGGTACCTGATCGGATGCCATAAAGCATACGTTTGCAGCGTCTTCTGATTGTTCGTCTTCTGAGTTGCTGGCTTCACTTTCATGCCATATGCTGGTATTGGCATATCTCCTAGATGTTGATCTCTTCAGGTTCCCTTTTTCATACCTGTTGCTCTTCTTGCTTGATGATGAGTTTGTAGGACAATCCTTCTTCATGTGTCCCTTCTTCTTGCAGCCGTAGCAGACAGCATCATCTTGATACCAGTTGTTGCTGCTGTTGTTTTCTTTGGCTCTCTTCTCATATCTCATGAATCTTTTGAATTTCCTTGCTAGGAGTGCTTGATCTTCAGCATCAGATTCACTGCTGTCTGAGTCGCCTTCAGCAGCTTTTCTGTGCTGAGCCTTGAAAGCGATCGTCTTCTCCTTTGGTGCAGGTTCTTCAAAATCTTGTAGCTCCAGTTCATGAGTGAGTAGCTTACCCATGAGTACTTCGAGGGACATAGATGTGAGGTCGTTCCCTTCAATGATTGCAGTAGCCTTCGGAATCCAGTTCTTGGTAAGTGCTCGCAGGAGTTTGCGAATCTTTTCATGGTTACTGTACTCTTTGCCTAGGGAGGACAAAGGATTTACAATATCCAAGAATCTTTCGAACATTTGAGTAACTGTTTCGTTGGGCTTCATCTTGAACACCTCATACTCTTGAGTAAGTCTGCTGACTTTAGATTCTTTGACTTGAGTCGTGCCTTCATGTGTGACTTCAAGTAGCTTCCACACTTCATTAGCCGTTGTGCAGATAGACATCCTGTTAAATTCAGTTCTGTCTAAAGCACAAAATAGAGCATTAATAGCACGTGCGTCAAGACTGGCCTTTTTCTTTTCCTCCTCTGTATATCTGCTATGGGGTTTTTCAACTAAAACTCCATCAACATTTATACGAGGTGGCTTTTGATAGCCATCAATAACAATAGACCATAAATCAAAGTCAAGAGATTTCAAGAAGAAACTCATCCGTGTTTTCCAATAGGTATAGTTTGTACCATCAAACAGTGGAGGTCTGTTTGTGGCCTGGCCTTCACTTGTGAATTTCACAGTTGTCATGTGTTGTGCTGTGATCTATATAACAATTAATTAAATGAATAAATAATTGCAATGTTACCTTGCTTTACCTGTAACACCCGCTCTGATATCAATTGTAGGAACGAAATCGTAAAGCACAATACTCTAGAGGGGGGTGAATAGAGTAGGCAGCGGAATAATGCTAATTAAAAAATGTTAGCAGCAAGATCACAGAATAATAATCACAACTAAGTAAAGTAAAGGCAGAGATAAGAATGCAAACGCAAAGACAGCGATGTATACTGGTTTTCCTCTGTTGAGGACTAATCCAGTCGGTAGAACTCTTGCTACCAGTTGAATCCACTATTGGCAAAACCGCAAGTTTTCTTACGAAGTCCTTGCAACTTCTACAACGCGAGCTTTGATACGAAGAACTCGTCCAACTTCAAATGTGAAGAGGTATTCTTCAATCAAGCCTTTTGATTATAATCTCTCAGAAACTTCTAGATCGTACCGCACTGGCAAATCGACTAGAGGATTGTAATTGGCTTGGGATCTGAAATTTAAAGCTCAAGAAAACTCTTTTGGAAGACTGAAAGCTTTAGATAGAGAGAAGATTGAAAGTGAATGAGTGAGTTGAAATGATCGAAATCCTTCTCTATTTATAGGAATTCCAAAGACAGAATTCTGGCAGAATTCGAACAGAATTCGGGCAGAACTCGATGAGGAAATCTCGGTCAAATCCGCAACTGCAGGAGGACCAAGTTCCAGAGAATTCAAAAATTAAACGGCCACCAACCGAACTCTGGCCGAACTCTGGCCGAGTTCTGTCAGGGTTAGGTTAGGGTTTTAAAATCAATTTATGGGGATTTTTGAAAACCTTTTTGAAGCTTTTGTTTAAAAGAATGTTTTTCAAAACAAAGGATATTTTAAAAGTATTTTGAAAACATTTTGGAATAGCCTATTTGCCAGTACCACTCGGTGTACAACGTATTCCTAGACCCAATAAAATGAAAAATACATTGCTTAAAGGAAATACAGACTCGAGCAGGCAAACATAGCTTCGGTCTTGAACTGTGTAGATAGCTGTTCTTGTTCATGTCCAAGAGTCCGATACATCTTGACTAGCTTCAAATATCCAGACAGAGTTTGATCAATTATTAAAATCAGATTGACCATATGACCAATGGGCCAACATTCAGGAGTTATCCGCTTTGCACTTGGCTACCCAACATTTACCGTGGGCACGATAACTCATGATCATTGTTTGGGCGGGCACGAGCGATCTAATATCCGAGCCGATTGGTTAGACGACGTGTACTGCACTTACGATATTAGTATTAGCCTCATATCCCAGAATGGACTGGGTCGAGGATAACCGGGAAGGATCAATAGAATGGGACCCTCACGTTCACAGTGGAGCTTCACCTTGACTACATTTATTTATAATAATTTCAGTGATTTCATTGCTGCTAATATCCTTACTATGATTTAAATGTGAATCACCGATAGTATTGATGAATTGTATGTTGATGCTTTCTTGATGATAGATAATTAAAGTGGTGTACTTGATACCGTTGATGTGATTATTCTATGGTTGATTAACTTCAGGTTGATCCTGATGTGATTATCTTAAAGTTGACTAACTTCAGGTTGATGCTGAGAGATCCTATCATCAAAATGTTGCTGTCATATTGGACAAACTGTATGCTGAGGTAGGTGCTTTTGTTGGTGAACAGGGAGTCATCTGCATATGGTGAAAGCATTATTAACATATTATTGTATCTGTGTTGTTTCAGATGGCTCTAGTGAAGCAGCACACTGAATCCGCAGCACCTGAATCTACAAATCTCAGTAAGGTGCATCCTCAAACTGCAAAGGACCAACAATTCAATATATCTGGTGATCCACCGCCAGCAAACGGTCAGAAAACCGAGTACTTTGTCGCAAAAGTAAGTACTTCGACCAATTTCTTTAGAATTACTTGAGTTGGAAAAGTATCTTAATTACATTAAGAGTGTACGAGCTACACTTCAAAAAAATGATGATACAGTCCGAAATCCGTATGCTGGAATAGGGTAGGATATGAGAACATGAAATTGTTTGATGGTTTAATATGTGGGTCGAATATATATCTATAATATAAAGCACAGTGGGTTTTTGGTTCGACCCATGTGTTCAACGATGATGAAAGGACTAAATTGCCCCCATCTCTATAAGAGAGGAGGAGGTCCCATGTTGGGTGCGGAGCAACCGGTTATTCCAACGGCACCCCCGCCTCCAGCTCCTCTTGCACCGTCCCTCCCTCCGCCGTCTCCGCTCCATCTTCGCTCACGCCGTCGTCGTCGGCCTCTTCCGCAATCCCTTCGTCGCAAGCAGCCTCCTCCACCGCGCCGCCGACGCCGACCCTTCCTTCGCCGCCTCCCTCTTCTCCGCCATGACCAACCCCAACCCCTTCTCCTTCAACACCGTCATCGCTATCTCCGTCGACCCACTCTCCATCTACTCCCAAATGCTCCGCCGCCGCGTCCCTCCCGACTCCCACACCTTCTCTTCCTTGCTCAACACCACCGCCGCCGCCGCCGCCACCAGGTCGCTCCACGCACACGCCCTCCTCCTCGGATTCCGGCCCAACCCCTTCGTGCAGACCGTCCTGCTCACCGCCTACTCTCGACGCGGCTCCGCCGACCACGTCCTGCGGGTGTTCGACGGAATGTCGCACAGGGACGTCGTCTCCTAGACCGCCGCCGTCTCGGGCCTCGCCTCCCTCGGACGTCCCACGACGACCCAGCGCGTCTTCGCCTCCATGAGACCCCACGCCGCCACCATGGTCTTTGCCGTGTCTGCCTCCGCCGGGCTCGGGTCCCTGGCGCTGGCCCGGTACCTGCACGCCTATGTCGAGAAGGCCGGGTTCGGAGGCCGCGTCTCCGTCTGGAACTCCCTGGCGTTGGCCCGGTGCCTGCACGCCTACGTCGAGAAGGCCGGGTTCGTGTCCGTGCCATTATGGCACGGGTTATCTACTAGTATGTACATAAGGGGCAGTGCCTCTCCTCCCTCTTCTTATGTTTGTAGAATAAGTTTTCATGACATTATAATTATTGAGTTTCCATTCATCTAGTTTAAGTTCCCTAATCCTTAGCAATTTTCAGTTGTACAAGAGTTGTGGAAATCAAGGAAGTTGAGTTACTTCTCATATGGATGTAAATGATAGCCAGTCCAAGTATCACAATGGTTGAGAAGTTCATGCATGCTCTCACGTCTTTTTTTTCCTTCTCTGTTCTCTTTAGTGATTCCATACTATCAAAATCAATATTAACATTGCGTCATAATTGACAAAGGGGGTCATATGGGATCAAGGAGGTCACAAGTCACTTCTCCTTTTCTTTTCTCTTTTTTTGCAGTGGGTGGTTTTCTGGGGTGGGTGGTTTGGGAAGAGTGGAGGGCAGAAGTTATCATCAAATCGTAAAGCATTCGGCCAATAGCACGGTCACCTATGTTGTCAAGTAACCGGTGATACAGAGAGCTTCTCTCAATATTTCATTTGAAATCTAGTGTCAAAATGTATTCCATTTATGATATCAATCTATACCATAACACTAAAGTTTTAATTTTGAAATAAAATGTATAATGATCTGCCGTTTATGATTGCACTCTGGACCTTAGTTGTGCTTGCATTGAGTAGTAAGACAATTGTAGACCATGCGAACTAAATTGATAATATAGGAGTTAACTCAATTCAGGACTTCGTTGTTCAGACATAGAGCTTCCCTTCTGCAAAACAAACTCAGTACTTAGTAGCATGCATGCATACTAGAAATTGACTGTATTAATACTCACAATTAGTTTATGTTAAAGATCATAATCATTGTCTGAGGAATTTTATGTAGTTTGTGAGTAACTGCAGGTTTTTATTTTATTTTATTGTCCATATAAACATTGGCCAAGGAAGAGAGGCAAACAAACAAGTTGACAGCTGTTAGTGGTGCAGCATGTAGCTCTCCATTGCTGATGACTATATTCCATTCTTTTCATGATAGTTAATTCCTGTCTAGTGTAATTGCCATGTCATTCTACATTTAAGTTTGTTGGGGTCTATTGAATTTGGTCATTAGTGACCCGGTCCCACCATGTTGAGGCAAACCCCAAGTGTGTGTGTATTCAATATTTGAGCTATAATTTATTGTCTTGTACACATGAGGTGTGTTAGCGCAAGTGGTTTGTATGGTGGAGGTTTTTTCCTAGTGGACAATGTTCAAATTCCACAACAAATATTTGTTTTTGTCACCAATTCTTGGAAGAAACCACTGGGCCTAGCTTGGGCTTGGGCTTGGGCGTGGGCGTGAGCGTGGTCGAAGGGTGTAAAGTGACACTTTGATTGCTCACAGGAAGTTGACGTGCTCTTGCGTAGAGCATTGACGTGGTGCAGTGGAACTGCGGTTCGACGGGGATGTTGTGGCGCGGTTCTGCGGAGTTGCAATTCTATGGTTCCGTGGAGATGTAGTTCTACGATTTCATGGAGTTGCAGCGCCGCGGAGCTGTACTGCCACGGATCTGTGCAAAATGTTTAGTTTTGTAATTGTCCTATTAATAGTACTGCTTTACTTAATAGGAAGTTACTTCTTGGTCTTCTGCCCACGTCTTTAGTAGGCGGTTACCCCCTTGATCAGGGGATTGCTCCCCTATTTAAGCTAAGGCCGAATACTTAAATATTTTCAGAAGTTCAGAGAGAATTCCAAGGTAAGTGAGAACAAAAAGAGAGTTTCCTCTCTATGAGCAAGTTTTTGCAGAAGCGCTGGGTGCAAGTCCAAGAGTCTATCAGCGTGTTAACGCTTTGTCCGAGTAGTTCGACGAAGGGAGGTGGCATAGAGCGTTCCAGAAGTTCTACAAAACTTGTTGGTTCGTGGGAGCGGATCCATTGAAACGGTCAAATCTCGCTTTGAGCAACAATCTTCTTCATCGCCCCAGCAGGCAGATATGCTAACTCTATTACCAAAACTATCAACAGTTTCGACTCTTTTCTTTCCATCAGATTTTTTCTTCTGCTAGCAGCTTCGCTGCATTTTGTTTTAACGATTGTCACCGTTGTCGTGTCGTTTCAGACAAGGTTCAAAATATCGGTATCGGAATCGGTATCGGACCATTCCTATGAGTATCGGGATCGACGGTATCGGCAATATCGGAGATTTCGAATCGGAGTATTGGATTTTTTGGTATCGGAAAACAAATAATTATTAATAAATTATTAACGCTTTAGTTTCATACATTTAAGCATAATTTTAATATTTTCAGTGTTGTTTCTTAGTAGTTTGAAATTGAATGAAGTAGTAGTCACCCTTACCGATTGATTTACATAGGATAGAAAATTTTCTTCTTTTACATTCTTTTATAACCTTTCTATGCTTTTACACCCTTGCTGATTGGTCTTTTTCGTTCAATTTTCTTTGCCAAATTGACCGGAAAAGAGACCCCCAATGTCGGTATCGGTCAATATCGGATATCGGTCGGTATCGAATCGGGACATGCCAAACCGTATCGGTATCGGCCGTATCGGATCGGTATCGGTCGATACTGCGAACTATGGTTTCAGATTAGCAAGTTCTACTTGTTGTGAATCCACTTTTGTGGTTTGTCTTTCAATATGTCCAGAAAAGTCTATAATAAAGTTAGTAAATCTCGCTTGGTTCCTTAACTTGATTTTTGTGAATTACTATGATTTCTGCAGGTTATTCACCCATTTGATTCCGAAGCAGATGGTGAACTAAGTCTCTCTGTTGGTGATTATGTTGTGGTTCGTCAGGTACATCCTGTAAATTATGTGCTTTACATGAAATGTTTCATAAAGAAGTCATCGAAAAACATCTCAGATCTTTGGCTGGGATTTATGGATGGAAAAATACTAATAGATGATAAGAACCAAAGAAAAGACGAGAAAGACTGTGAACTTTATGAGCTAGTTTCATAAAGCAAGTCATCGGAAAGCATCTAAAATTTGGTATCTTGTTTTTGACAGAATTAACTTATTGATGAGACGAGACAACAAAATGTATTCCCTCATTAGGTTGACTTTTATTCAGCTTCAGTAGGTATTACCAGATAAACTACCTGAACCTCTAGGAAACCAGATGAGATCAATCATTAGGCTTGCGTTTCATGTCTCGCCTTGTTGGCTCTTGTTTTGGTTGTTTAGCATCTCACGTGGTTTATGCAATTGTGTCCAGACTCTTATTTCTCTCCAAAGTATACAAAATAATAAAATATAGAAATATCATCTTTGTGTTAATTCGTTCGTGTATTAAAACCCAGACTGCTACCCTGAACTTGAAACTTAGGAGTGGGCTCATCATCCCATGACAAACCAAGATTTTGAAATCTCTCAATCACTTGAATTTCATTACAACTTCTTGTGGGGTCAGATCATGTGTAGGTTCTTCTACATAAATATATGAGTTTATGATTATGAAGTTGTAAAATGGTTACGCTTACTGAACATGTTTCTTGTGAATAATGCTTGGAACTAAGTTTCAGTGTTAAAATTTTCATTTCCTGCACCTGTTCCCTGACATTTAATCAGCAGAGGGATTAGCAGTCAGTCCTTGTAGTATGTTACTCAAATCTTTCAACTTGGAGAGGGTTTAACAGGTAGCGCCTAATGGGTGGTCAGAAGGCGAATGCAAGGGCAATGCTGGGTGGTTCCCGTCTGCTTATATCGAGCATCGAGATAAAGCTCCAGCAAGCAAGGTGATCGAGGCCCATTTGTTAACATGATCGTCATATAGCAACATCGATTGCTTCCCATTTTGTACATTTGCACGATCGGGTTCCTTTGCTCGCGCAGTTTTACGGGAGCAGAGCACTCGATTTTTCTAGTTGCCGTGTCCTTTCTATTGTATCTGTCCCCTTTCTATTGTATATTTGTTGTATAGCAGGTTGTAAATGTGTTAAAGTCTGTGTATCCCTTTTTAAGCGATGTGTGATCTCTGTATTCCCTAAATTGTTTCTTTCTTTATTGGTGTATGTATCAAAATACAGGTATGATTCAAATAAAATGCTTTGAACCAAGGTTTGTAGTATTGGTATCGACCTTTCCTTACGACTCAGTATCGATGTATTGGCAATTTTCAATTTTATATCAGAGTATCGAATTTTTTGTATCGGAAAAACAAATAACTACTAATAAATTTAGAGAAATATTTTAGACATTTAACATAATTTTAAGTATTTTATGTATTGTTTTACAGTAATTTTAAACTTGAATGAAATACTAGTCACGTTTGCTGATTGGTTTAAATGGGATAATTTTTTTTATTCACATGTTTTTACAATCTTGCTATGCTTTTACATTCTTGCTGATTAGTCTATTATTTTATAAAAAATTGCATTTGAGTGGAAAAAAAGACCTTTAATGTCGGGATTGGTCGGATCGGGATATGCCATACTGTATCGATATGGGTTGTATCGGATCAGTATCTGCCGCATCAACACTTATGTGTGCGGTGGCTATTTTTTTGGACCAACAGGAGGGATTTTTGCAGGAATCCATTGATAATGTTATTTGTACGTGAATGTTTGCTTTATGTTGTCCTAGCCTAAGTAGCCTTGACACCTATAGCCTACATAAGCTTCATGATATTTACATAAAACTGATCCATCCTCTTTCTGTTGTTCAAGGGATCCATAACAAAATGCTAACTTTTCAGGAACTTATTCCAGAGTTGACTAGCCGAAGACCAACGGCTATTAAAATAGTCAAAGACCAACAACTATTATCTTTACTATAATGTAATAAGAAAAAAAGAAAAAAAGGAGACTACATATTACAATCTATATTTTCTTACTAAACAATTTACGCACATGCTAGTGAGAAACAACCAATACAGCTCCACAATGCTGATCACACAATGTCAATAGAGTAATGCTACAGTTACAACCAAATGCTTACAACCCTCTTACAACTTTCACCCATTGCTGACATGTGGGCCATGGCCCACATGTCAGCACATGGGTGAGTGGTTGTAAAAGGGTTGTAAGCATTTGGTAGTAGACTTAGCATTATTGATGTCAATATTATGCCAAAATATTTTTTTTAGAAAACTCCATTCTTTATTATCAAAAACAACTTTGTCCTTACTTCTTGAATATATTACTTGAAAAAGAAGAAGAATAGAAAACTACATCTTCTCATATAAATTGAATATATTGTTTTATTTTTATATTGTAATCTCATTCCGATTTACCACAAAATCATAAGATTCTTATACATTTTGTTAATTCAACGACTTGTTTATTTTTATGATAGGTAGGTCATGACAACCTTTTACTTACACTTCCAATCAATAGATTGTCAATTTTTTTACGGTCCTAACTATCAAAATAATAACAGTACTGTATTTTTTTTAAATCGTCAAATTTTTTTCAAGACTTTTTTTTTTTGAAATCATACACACACACACAATTGGGGGGCTCGAACCTTGCCGGCCCCTCCGGATGTCCGCTCTAATACCACTAGGCTAGAGAGCTCGCACACACAATTTTTTCAAGACTGTCAAAATGTGATGTTTTGTAACACTCAGTTTTCCAAATGAGGGTAATTTTGAACTTTTGTAATTATAATCATTTATCTATTGATATTTATATCACATTATGAATTTTGGTGATTTTTAATCAATTTAAAATTTGTTTCAAGTCATGACTTGTGATTTTGATGTGCTGCTAGTGAAACCCTAGAGACTACTTGACCTAGAGCCTAACCGTGTGATTAGGATGATTTGTTTATCATTTTTGGCCTAGGGGTATTTTGGTCATTTGGGTTTCTTGGAAATTATTTGTAAATTGTTTGAATGATGATTGTTATTTTTTTGACCTTTACTAGTTGAGACTATGGAGACTAACCTAGATGTTGACTTTAGCTATGGTGACTTGATTAGCATGGTGGGACCCTAGCCTAACTTAAGTCGACTCAAGTTGACTTATTTGAATCAAGTTTCATATAGAGAATAAATGATTTAGTGCATGGACTTTTGACTTAAGGATTGATTTCATTTATCATTGAAACTTGGCCCAAGCCCATTAGTCATAACCCTAACCCTAATTTCTCCCTTCATGGCCAGCCACATAAGGATTCCCCCCCTATTTAATATCTCTTCCAAGTTCTTGCCTCTTTTGCATCTCAACAACTTTTGGAAAGAAAGAGGTATCGGTCCTTCTTTCCTAATCCATAACTCTTTCATTTTAATTCATTTTTGACTCTAGTCTCTTGCATTAAAACCTAATTATACTCCATTTGTTGTTCATGGAGAAAAATCTCAGATTTGGCACAATTTGAAGCTTTTGGCTTGCAAGAGGAATCTTCCTATTTGGGACTTTTTCCTTGTGATTGATACTCTATAGGTAAACACCTCAAACTATCATTTAAACTTGATTTCTTTGCATGATAGCCTAGATCTAGGTGTCCCCTAGCTGTGGTGTGTGTTTGGTGAAGTTTTGCATTAATTTTGTGTTCGTATCGGACACGTATCATTTTCTATTTGTAAGTGTTTGTTAGAATGCCACATAGAAATGGATTTTAGTAATTTGCAAAACTAATTACATGTATTTATAGCAAATTAGGTGTAGAATATATCAAATCGACTGAGTCGATTTTAGGGATATTTGGACACTGTTTTAGGGCACAGACACGCAGCACGAGACACCGCACGGGGCTCTTGCGGCTCCTATGCTGCTCGGGGTCGACACAGGACACGACACTATATGACACCAAACTTGGTGGACACATAGGACACGTGACTGACGTCATGTCCATGAAATTTCATGGGTTCTCGTCGAGTGTGCGCAAAAAAATCGAGGTTGCACTGGAATTGTACTGACAGTGCACAGCCGAACATTGCTCACGACACGGACTTCGTATCTCTCGTAGACACGTTGTGGATACGTTTCAGGGTGTTCAATCCTTAGCCCTAGACCCCCTCTACCTATGTGCACGAGCACGACACTTCTCGTGCATTGTGTCGTGTCCATTTCGACACGACATGGCCGCACGAGGTAGCCTAATACACAGTTTTGATACTTAGTTCGACCCCCATGTTTGGACACGATTTTGACTCATTGTTGATATGTGGACACGTGTGAGTGTCATACCCATGACCACCCCCTGACATGTGTGTTTGGTTCGATATTTGCATTGAGTTTAGGTTTGGAATTTGGGTTTGAACTGGGATTCGAAATGGGAATTCAGTTTACTTATACCTATTTCTTTGGTCTGTTTGGATACGTCCTGTGGACACATGATACCCTAATGCATGCCACGACACACTCATTCCACACAGACACACACTCTGATATGTCTGACACTTTAGCTCACATGATTTTTGTCACGCCCCAGAACCAGAATACTGGAGAGCGGGGGCAGACATAGCCAGCTACGTATATTGAAATGGAAACCACCTCGATATACGGTCACGGCTGTCTAGATATATGAGGGTTTACTACAAGCCAACAGTCTCCTATGGTCATGAACAAGCCTAGTGTCTCAATCACAAGCAAGTAAGTAAGGTCGCAAGATGTATGATCATTAAATATACAATAATAAGGCGTCCCAAATATTACATATTCAGCTGATCATGAAGCTAGTCGTTACAAAAAGTTAGGGCTAGCAAGAGTTTAGTCATACATGATCAACCCTAGGATTTGTTAATCATGTTTACAGCCCGTAGGCAGACAGTAAGTAAAGTGCATCGAGCTAACATGTGCTCGTCGGCTAAACGCCTCAAAAGAATAACTTTACAATAGAGTGAGCGAAACAAAATAGAAAAAAATTCATTCGTAGCCCGGGTTCCTTCTAGTTGCCACCATCGGCTGGAAGCTTAGTAGATCCTCGGGAGCTGCTCCGAAATCTGGCCACACAAAACCAGCTGGGTCAACCCCAGAAAGAGCAAGTGCCACAAGGGGGCCACGAAATAAGAACAAAAGCCAGCAATTAGCACAAGAAAATCTAATATTAAAACTAGAATTTATGAAAACATGTCAGGATGATATACGACGAGATAACCATGGAACTATTCCGATAGCCAGGTTACAACCCGTAAACCAAACAAGGACCAGGGTTGTAACCCTTCATCTGAACAGAACTTGGTTTCCAACCATTTATCGACAAGATAATAATGCAAGAAATCAGGACAGGGAGCAATCTTGTACTGGATCAAGACATGGCTAAACTGGTTATACCTCATTCAATCAATCACGGCCAAGCAGATACTACGGCTTACTACTTTAACTAACTAGGGTTATCACAGACCTAATTACTAACAAGATGCAGTAAGATTGTTCCACAGCCACAAGCCCTGCAGACCATCCAGGTTACCCAGGTCGAAAATTAGGGGTTGAATTCAGGTGGGTACATCGTCCAGAAAATGCATGTACCCTTAGGTGACTTAGAGGATGCAACACGCGACGGTGTGCTGGAAATGTGCCCTACTCGACGGCAGGCTACAGATCCCAAGAGCGCCCAGGTAACGGGATTGCCTGTAGCTGTGTCATCTCTTCATGACTACTGAGTTATTCTAGTTATTAACCTTAATCCATTTTAGTAGGTACTCCTGACCGTGGTACTCAGGAGTCCCATCCTAGACATGATGCAAGACAGGACAAGTGGATTTAACAAGCAAGCAAGAAAGAACTACCACGGTGTCAAGGCAGGTCAAGTTAAGTTGGCCGTTGCAACAGCATCAAGATAAATCATGTCAGGATACTTGTCAGGAGTGCGCCACGGCAGGCCACTATCATGTCAGGTTGGTCATGTCAGGAGTGTACCACTATGGGTCACTGTCGTGTTATGCTAGTTCCTTGTCATACTATGCCATGTACAATAGTCATTCCAAACATATTAAGTAAAATCAAGTTCATGACAAAAGCGTAAGGATATAAAATGGGCGTAAAATATCTAATAAAATATCAATATACAGGGCTATAGAAGAGCCAAGCTTAAAGAAATAAGACCAAAACTCCAAGAGCCAATGGTTAAGCAAGGGGTCAGGGGAGCAGCGTATGCACAAGGGCACGCACGCAGGGGAGCAGCGTACGCACAAAAGCACGCACGCAGGAGAGCGAAAAGTCACGCACGCAGGAGAGCTGCGTACGCAAAAAGTCACGCACGCAAGAGAGCTGCGTACGCGAAAAGTCACGCACGCAAGAGAGCAGCGTACGCGAAAAGTCACGCACGCCAGAGAGCAGCGTACGCAAAAAGTCACGCACGCAAGAGAGCAGCGTACGCGAAAAGTCACGCACGCCAGAGAGCAGCGTACGCGAAAAGTCACGCACGCAAGAGAGCAGCGTACGCAAAAAGTCACGCACGCCAGAGAGCAGCATACGCGAAAAGTCACGCACGCCAGAGAGCAGCGTACGCGAAAAGTCACGCACGCCAGAGAGCTGCGTACGTGCAAAAGAACGCAAGCAGAGAGCTGCGTACGTTTAAAAACACGCACGCAGGGTCTGGGTCTTCTTCTCCATGGCTGAGAAGAAGCTCCAATGGTTCCCAAAACTTCAAGGCATCACAACTTGGTCATCCGAACTCCAAATCCAGACTTCCAAAGTTCTAACCAGGGTGGAATTGAACTCTCTTCCACATGGAAACATCAAAACCCATAAAAATTCAACTTAAATAGATCAAAACCATACAAAACCGAAAATAGGGAAAACCTAGATCTAGAACAATGGAGACTCCAAATCACAAAATGCTAAGTTCTAATGTTGATCACCATGTCCTAATCTAGCAAATGGACCAATAAAATAGGGTTCTCATGTGGTGGCAAGATGCACTTGCCTATGGGTGGGTGTTGTGTAGAGGAATGAGAAGAGTGTTGTGTAGAGGAAGGAGAAGAAGAAATTAATGGAGGTTTATGAGGAGAGAGAAAAAGTTGGTGGAGTTTTAAAGAGGGTGGGATGTGGTGTGTTGAGGGTGGAGCATAGGCTAAGGTGTTCCAATACCAAATAAACCAAACCAAACCAATCCAATCCAATTAAAACCGAACCATGTCAAAATTCAAAATACGAGAAATACCGAAATTCCACAAGTTGAGAAAAATAAAAATACATGCCAAAAATCCAGATAAGAGTATAAATACGAAATACGGGAAATACGAAAAATGAGGGTGACAACTTTGTAGTAACCCTAGAAGGGGGTGAATAGGGTCAAGCTAACTAATTAAGCACTTAGCACAAGCTAATGGGCAATTTAAAAAAATTAAGTGCAAGAGAAGAAGCAACAACAATACCGACACACGATATATCCTGGTCTCCTCCCAAGGGGCACTCCAGTCCCGGAACTCTCTCCGGCTTTAATCCACTATTTGAGTAAATAGTTATACACAAGTTTGGATTCGAAGAACTCTTCAACTTCAACACGAGTTTGGATCCGAAGAACTTGCCAACTTTTTACACGAGAGCTTTACTCCGAAGGCCTCTCCGACTTCAACCGAGAGTTTAGATACGAAGACTCTCCAACTTCAACCGAGAGTTTGGATCCGAAGACTCTCCAACTTCAACCTTTCACAATAGGTTTTGATCTCCTTATACAACAAGATGAAGATCTTACTTTTCAACTTAATAACTCTAACACAATTTGTGGATGACAAATGAAAGCTTTGTAGAGTTGTTTGTGGATAGGCTTTGGTGATTTAGAAATTTTTAGGCTCAAAGTATCAACCTTGAATGAAGGGGTTCAAGGCTATTTATAACCAAAGCATTGAAAAGAGCTCAAAGGCGACTTTTCAGTCAGCGATCGGTATACCGTCGGTACGAACCGGTATACCGTCGGAATACCAGTCTGGAATTGCAACGGCTAGAAATATAGCCGTTGGGATCATTAAATGCTCGAAATCCGACCGTTGGATTTTCAACGTTACTGAATCGCTATACCGTCGGTATAGATCGGTATTCCGTAGGTATGCCGATTTTGTAGACAGAAACTTTCTGTGAACAAAAATCGGTATACAGCTGGTATTGACCGGTATACCGTCGGTATACCGATTTTCAACTGAAAATGATCCTGGGCTAATTTCTATCCTAACTTTCAATTTTGCCATCCATTTCTTGTGTTTACAATTATTCCTAAGACTCATTACAGACTCCAGATATATTGTAGCAGGTGCAGGCTTCTTCAGAGTCTTGAAATGATGATGGTATGGCATAGCTTCTTTTCTTGATAGATGTCGACTTCTTCCTTGACAGCGGTTGTCCAAAGATATCCAGTTTGTGAAAACTGAATACCTTTCGGGGGCGAACCCCCGACGAGGGGTGCTTCCCCCTCGACCCCCGTCCGCTGACCGGGCAGCGGAACCCCCGAGTGTGTGGCTCCGGAGATGTCGTCGGGTGGTTCAGAGAAATCTTGTAGGATCCGTCGTCTTTGGTCCACCATAATTTCTTAATTGCATATGTTCACATTGATCTTGCTTATTGCTTTTCTGCATGTACATGTTAGACGAACAAAGCAATATACATGTAGCAAATATGATAAGATAAAGCACAGTAGGACAATGCTAAGTTTAAGTATAAGAGCTATAGTGATAGCATAAATATTAGTGATATCATAATGTTAAACTTAATTGAATAACCATAATCAAAACATAGTTTTGATTTTGGTAACTCAATTAAATTTAAGATATATATAATAAAAACTCATATCACTAAGAAGTAAAATAATAAGCACATATCACCAAAGATATAAGTATAAGTAGAAATGCTATAGTGATAATACGAAGATTAGTGATAATGAAATGCGAAACTCAACAGATTAACCATATTCAAAAATATGATACAATCATTGGGCCAACAATCTCCTCCTTTTTTATTATGGCAAATCGATTAAGTTTAGTATGGATACAATAGATGCATGTATCACTAATATACAAAAGACATAAGCAATATAACTAAAAGCATACTACTTCGATTACTTATAAATACATACTTAAACTTACTTCTTTCCCTTTGACATGATCAAAAATAGGCTCTCTCGTACTAAGAGATAAAATAAAATCAATCTCAAGCATAGAAATCAGAGCATGGGGAAGTCATAGACAATCATGATCAAGATATACTAATGAAAAACAAAGTGAGAAGGGTGTAATGACAAGTTTATAAATCTATATTGCCAATGTAGAACATCAAATTTTTAAAAGAATCATGTCAAAATATAATATAGTTGGTAAAACAAATAAAATTGATAAACAGTCAAAAAATAGTTTTACCAACTTGAAATCTACGAAAGAAACTCCAAAACATAATATTATATGAATTAAAACTCTAGTTTTGGAAGGAAGCGATATACCAAATAAAAGATTTCAATCAAGGATTTCAGTCAAAAGTCCATGAGGATTAGATAATTGTAAAGTAATTAATATTAAAAAATACCAATTGAGATAGTTGGAAGATATAAACTTAATACCAATTGAAATATAAACTTGAAACATTGATAAAAAAACCATTTGAAAGTCAAAATTGTCCACAAATAAATAGTGGAACAGATAATGAATGATCAGTAAAATAGAGTAATTGATATAAAATAATCTCTTTATTTGTAAAATCTATGTGCTTACCCAAGTTAATACATTTGAACTCAATCACCTTATCATGTTATGTGAATATCCTTTAAAAAAATGAAGGTAAGGAGAAAAATACTTGAGAAAGAGACATTCAGTCGACTTGAATGCCCCCCTGAAAGTATTACCAATATAGATAAACATGAATTTTAGGTAAGTCCTCAATAAGAAAAGCCAAATCAATTAAGCATATAAGAAAAGCCAAAACAATGAAACCACAATAGTCATCAAGATAAGATATGAAAGTTAATATTAACAAGATGACTTATTTAATCCATATAAAAGAGAGAGAGATAAATAATAAAGACACTTGCATACACTATCATAAATCCTTTACAAATAAAAATATCATGACCTCAATCAATAGGATATGAAATAGAGAAAAATATGGGTCCATGTTGAACTAGGTATACGACATATTACAGGGTATAAATGAATTGAATCAATTAATTTGCTCCCCCTCAAAATATATGTCTAGTTCCAAATCATTTATAGCATAAAATATATAACTAAAGGATTTGGGAGGTAAATCAACTATGGATTTCTCCCCTTTGCTCAATGCATATAAGGCTACAATATCGTCAAAAGATGAATAATATCATCTTTAGTCAAGAAGAGATATCCAATTAATAGCCGCTAAAGATGAAAAATTAGAAAAATATTCCAATTAAGCACGTATAATCAAAAGATGGCATACATTAATCTATATAGAAGGATCTCATATTTAAATATGATAGATCAATGTATGTTATCCTTTGAGAAAATGTCATCATGAAAAAGAATAAAGTCAATTAAGAACAATCATGATGATAGGCAGAATATAGCTCAAAAATAAAATTAAAATAAAACTCAAATATCATGTCCATGATTATCTAATTAAGAAAGAATCAACCAATTTATTACTTTACATGGACTAGATATGTTTCACCATATATGTACCCATCAACGGGTAAAATCTAAACCTTGCTAATGGTAAATAATAATCCATAAAATTCAAATAGCAAAGGCCTATATGTGGCAATCCATGAGTAGTCAAAGTAGAGTAATAAATTAGTTTGATAATCACATAATAAGATAATATAGGACTACTCAACCATTAGGATATTTTATCAATAAAAATAAATAAATGTGATCCAATGAATCTCATCAAGAGAAAATCATAAATCCATAAAAAAAAATCTCACAAATCAATGGAAAATATGGAAAAGAGTCATTCTCATTTAAATAATTGCAAATATAATCAAAAAGAGATGTAAATGATAATACGATAAAATCATGACTCAAAATGAGAAAAATTAAGAGATACTAATGATTAGTATGGAAGGAAGTTAAAGTAAGGAATCACAAACCTCTTTTATAAAACAAGATCAAATCAAATGTTTGTCAAACTAGTTTTAGAGAACAAGACATACGTATCTAAAATAGAATACAAATCACATCAAGATAATTCATACATCTTGTTTTTCGAAACTAGCATATCATATATAGATTGAAACGAAAAACAATAGCTAGAAGCGTGAATATGAACATAGATTATATAGCTTAACAATATATCATAACTAAGCAAGCTACATAACTAATTAAGATTAATGAGGTAAGTCATTAACAAGATAAAAGTGCTCATTAAATCTTAAGTCACAAATACTAAAGATACTTGCTTAAGCATAGAGTTCACAATTAAGGGCATACATTTTGAATGATCAAAATGATTTATAGACTCTTTACTAAGCAATGATAAGAGCAAGAAGATAGCATAAAAAAATGAACTAACTCTTATCAAAATATGGCTGAAAAGATATTCATAAAATAATAAAAGAAATCTATTTGCCAAGTATTGAGATTGGTCCAGGATAATTAAATAATAGATCGATCTAGAGAATGTAAAATATTATAGCCATTATGACATAAGTGTATTCTCTATAAATAGAAAATCTCAACATAAAAACTCAAACCATAGTAGCTAAAGTCATGAGAAATATGATGTAACAATTACATATATTTTCGTGTGCTACAAAAACAACATTGGGCAACAATAATTTTAAGAAAGCATAGTATCCAAGGAATGAGCAATGAAAGATTATTAAGATCAAGAAAGCTAAATGTGCTAAAGATATCAAGAAGTACATTTTTCAAAGAGCTTTTATAGTGCACCATAGTAAATTATAAAGTAACAAACTAGAAAATGTGCACTAATTAAGGAGGTAAATTTAACATGCAAGGTAAAGCACAAAACTATGTGATCCTTAATAGAACATCCATAATTAGTCATGAGCATGACATTAATAAACATTTTCTCTCAACATCCTAACTTAAAGGTATAAAACAAATAAATATCAAAAGTTAGGAATCATTTATATATATGAAACTATATATATCACGAATAGACATACATGAAAAGATCAAAAATCAATTAAGAACATGTATCCATAATGCCAACCAAAAAGTCAAGAAGATATCATCAAAAAAAGACTTTAAGGAAGAAGCTAATTGATTCAAGAAGCACAAATTTGGTCAAAGGAATCAATAACTAAAGTATGAGATAAGCACAAGTTTAAAGGTAACAAGTATAATTAAATACTCTTCAAGTCAATATAAAACTTCAACTTAACTCATATGCCCACATAAAGATATTTATACAAAATATATATCAACATAAAAAATACATGATCGACATGTAAATGGAAATTTAATGAGTATAGTCATGTATCCTTAATGAATGTTTGAAAAACTATCACAAATTCAAAACACATATAAATAAGCTTTATTAGGCAAAGACATAATTGATTCATAAGAGGTTTAATCAAAATAAAATATGAGAATCAATAATGAATATATTATATAAGCACAATGTTAAAATGGAAGTATAAGGGTATACTTGTCAAGTGATAAGAAGCTTGTGCTAAACACATATATTCACAAATACCGATTAATATAAATATGACATATTAAAAACAAATTGACAAAAAAGTAACTATCTCAAAAACTTTAAAGACGGAGAGTTAAAATCATATTAACTCAAATCAAAACCAAGCTCTTATGGACTAGAGTGATATGCATGCTTTATAAATAAAGATTAAGAATAACGACCATGCATATATAAATGTGTCACACTAATAGAAAATGAGTGATAAACTACATAGTATGAACTAATCATTTAAGCCGAGTAACTAGTCATGCTAGATAAAAGAATTAATAAGAAAATTAACTAAGCATGCTAGTATTATATCTCATATTGATTTATATAAAAGGCAACTAAGGGTATCAATGTGAGCTAATAGCAAGACTCAAGAGAAACATGCTAGATTCTACAAATATAAACAATTTAAAGAGAATCGTTTAGCATGTTACCAAAGTGGCTCTAGTGGTCACGCTTGTGTTGGTGTAATTGCTTGAAAGATGACCTTTGAGCTTTGCAACCACCAACACGCTCCTCGGTGCTATGTCCCGATATAAGAAGCTCCACCTACAATATTAGGTGAAGACTTTGGTATCCAAATAAACTTGGATCCACATTTGTTAGCTTTAGGAACCCATATACTATTTATTCTAGCATTGGTAGAAAAACTCCTACAAATAGGACAAGTTAAGCTCATGTGTCCAATACGAGAGCAATAGAAGCACCTAATACTAGTGTGTGCACATGTATCGGAATGAGTATGATTATGAACATGTGACATACTAGAATGATGAATATCTTTAGAGTGAGCATGCATGAATTTGGTCTTAAGAATATCATGTTCTAATAGCAAATCATCATGCAAACAAGTAAGAGAATCAAATTTAGCATTTAATGCATAATTCTCTTTTTTCAAATAAATCAATTCTAGAAATAAAATCATCATTTTGTTTCTTTAAAGAATCAATAGAAGAATCGTGCAAAGAAGTTAACACATGCATTTGACTTTTAAGATCTTCTATAGATGAGGAAAGAGATTTGATTTTCAAGATTAAAGCCTCATTCAAACTCTTTAAAGAAACACATGATGAATTTTGAGAATCAAGTCTAGATAATAAATTATTGTTTTCATTGCTCAATAACTCATTAGCTTCTTCTAAATGAACAACCTTTTCAGAAAATTCTTCATTTGTAAAATGAAGGTTATCAAGAATCTCTAAGGATTGTTTAGCCATGGCTTTCTGTAAACCCCCACCCTGATTTTTTTATTATTGTTATTACTATTATTTATTGACCCAATATAGTAAGTTAGGATTTTGTGGATAATTTAAATTAATATGTTTATATCTAGAAATTATTTATAAGGATATGTAAATATGAATTATAGGCTTAGTATTAGAAGAGAAGGGATATGCAAATCTGACTTGTAAACTCCTTAGCCTAGTAGCTATTTCATTATAGCGCTCATTCATTTTAAATATCTACCTTCTCATTTATTCTTTTACTCAAACATTCAAGAAAGTGAAGGGATGCAAATATGCCATTGAGAAGGGTTCAACTGAAAAAGTTGGAATTCAATTTTAAACTGCTAACTGAAATCGCATGAATCCCCTTAGAGACTTCTAACGGGAACCGCATGAACCCTTCTCCAAATTTAATAGAGATCAAGAGATCGACTAAAATCTGATTTCCCCTTATCCTTCCAAATAGAAGCAGTTATGTATATATATGTGACAGTAGAGATAGACGACCCTTTCCATCTGAAAACCTTAGAGGAAGCGGCTACCACTTTTTATGCGTGGAGTCTTCATCGAAGAACATTTTTCCAGGAAACACTAAGGTTAGTACTGATTCTATGATTTGTTTTATCATTCCTTAAACTAGAGAACACCATACATTCGACATAATGACCAAGACGAATTAGTTAATGGATATGTGCAGGTTATTACTGAATTTTTAGCAAGTTCAACGATTATATCATTATTATTGAATTTCTGGATACGAAGGGTATCAAGGATAGATGGATGTATCATTAGGGAGTCAAGTCATACTCTGTAACAGGTGGTAACGGGCATCAGATTGTGACTGGGTATCAAGTGGTGAACTCGAGTATCAAGAGTGTACCTGAATTCGATATCATAGGGATACTTAATATCAAGTCTGATATTTAAGTATCAGAGTATATTTGACCTGATGATTAATATCAAGTGGAGTCTCCATACCAAGTATCAAGTTTATACTTGAGTTTTCGATAGTTAGCTAACAGATTATATCTTATATCATACCCTGCCCTGGTTTCAGGGTTGATACTTAATACCAATCCGACCCTCGGTATCAGATTGGGTTTTAGTTGGGTTTAGTATCAGACTTTTGGGACATATTAATATTCTATGTTGCTATGAAGTATTCGTCCACACGTTGATATCCCAAATCCAAATCATATTTTGGTACACCATAGTACATGAGTTCCAAACCGCTGTCTCCGTAGGATTACACCCGACCTCGTGTTACCATAGTAGGACTGCCCTGCTGCATGAAGCAAGGCAACAGCAGAGCAGAAACCATGACCATGCATGTTCTGCTTTAGCCAAATTTCTATCATCAGGGAACAACTATTAGGAGGACGTCGAGCTTGCTATTGACTCTTCCCACTGTGCGGGGGCACGTGTCGTAGAGGGGGACCAACTGAGTGTATCAAATTGAGACGCATGATATCTTGAGGATGTGTTTTCAAGCATAAACAATAAAACTTTAGCAACTTTAGCATCAGTGCAGAGTATTTGATAGTACCAGTTCTTAGGTACTGATGAGGATATGCCATGTAGCACTCAGTTACATGTCTGCATAGGGAAATATCTGCTACCAGTGGGTTGGACCCAGGGAGCAGGCAATTTTACTGCAGTTACGCCCAAAAATCACTCACCTGTAAATGGAAGCTTAGCGTTAGAAAGTAAGAGGAGTGCATATAGGCTAGAGTATATAGGAAAGAGTGTAGGATAGGAGTTGCAGAGTATAGGCCAAAGAAGAACATAACATTAGAATGTGGTCACCTTAAGGCAAGTTAGGATATATGACAGATCAGAATCTTACTGCCGTTAGCCAGAACTTGGGATATTGGTTAATGACCGAGTATTTACAAGAACACCATGTGAAGGGGTTAGTATGAGGGTCCTCGAGTGATGCCCTTCCATATGAACAATTAGGATCAGTTAAGGTAGGTCAGACTGAGACCCCTGTCCTGTCCAATTTCCAACTGGATACTGCTAAGATATGATACCTTGTATCCCATGGATAATGGCATATAAACTTTCTGGTATCCAATTGATACCAACTCAGAGATTTTCATGTATCCTATTGATACTGATATGTGGGTGTCCTTCCTTATATCAATTCAATATTTCTGTCGTGGGACAAATTCCTAGTACCTGGCGCCTAGACTACTCAGCAGTATGTATTGTTGTTACTACTATGTTGTTGCTTGTTCTCCCTATATATACCTCTCTCGATAAGGTCAGTAAGATGTGGGTTCAGATGATTTCGAAGGACCAGGGTTCTTATACCTATAGATATTAGCTTCTGTTTAGTACTGTTAATTTGGTAACATAGCTCTCCAAATCATAATTGGAAGCTGCTTTGTATTTTCATCAATTGGCTCAGAGGAAGTTGGCACGACTAGTGCAGGATTATCAAGAGACTCCTTGATGGTGTTTCCTCACCCTTCATTTGTACAAATTCAATCCTATATACAAGTTTCAGAGATCTGTTTCAGACTTTGTTACATTTAAGAAACAGTAGGAGGATACCCAGCAGGTATCCAATGATTAAGTCTAAGAAGAGCACAGGGAGAATAGGATTCATATACCAGGTGTGTATGAGGATTTGGGAGTTTGGAGGCAAGCATAGGTTTCAGGAATTGGGAGGCAATAGGTTGCATCGAGTAACAGTTATCTAAGAGGGGGGGACTGGTACAAACAGGCCTTGTATATTGGCCAAGTATTGTAGGGGTCACCCATATGTTCAGTAAGGGTAGAGAGTAACAGTAGACACATGGAGGACAGGAAAAGAGACTGTATATGGGAAGCAGGGGTTAGGGATAAAAATGGACTTCTGGGTTGGAAATTAGAAACAACAGGTGGATTCATTCTCAAGTATGCATATGAATTATTAAGGAGAGAACCAATAACAGTAGACTGGTATGATGTGATTTGGTACCCAGGGTACTGTTCAAATCTTTCTCTCAATATGACCTTGTTGCTCGTCTGTCAAAATTAAATAAGAGCAATCAATTATAGTTTCTTTATGATATTGGATGAATTTACAAATTCAGATCAACCCTCTATTGAAGGAATTGTAATTTGTTCATTATTATGATCATGTTTTCCTGTAGCAACTCATCAGTTTGACAGTATTATTCATGTGAACACCATCAATGTTCAAGGGAATGATTAATGATCTCTTGCCACATGGGTATGAACAACTCTAGAGACAATAGACACTATCTATAGGGGTTTTGGAGTTTCAAGTAAACAATAAGAATGTTGGTATACAAGTAGAATGGGTAGATTGATATCATAGTAGCAGAGGTAGGTCCAAACAGGAAGTAGTCTAATGAATTTGTATGAGTGTTAGTCTGCCATATCCAGTAGGGCATATATAACAAAAATTAACCTAGTATATTAAGAAAACCAAATCAAAGGCTTAAAGACCAAGTAGATAGATCCTTAGTAATTTCAAGCTATCTATTGACATTGTGTATATGCTTTAAATAGGTTAATCAGACTTTGACTCAACACTTGATCGTAACCACAGCTCAGGACCACAGGCAAGTATACCTTGCCTTTCTACACAGCTTTATTTACATGCACAGTCTTTTTATTATTATCCAGTTTTCTCATATTGTTGCCATGTATCTTTCATATCCTGCTTGTATATTTGTATCTTTGCTATATAGACCGTGTTCACAGTTAGCTTTGTATCTTATTGGTCGTGTTCACTTGTGCCTTGATTGTGTCGTGCCGTGGGTCGAGAAGTCATGAACTGAACTGCTATTCCTCCTTGTCTTAAAATCGTGAAGCTAACTTGCGAATCCACACTAGGGACGAGGGTTAGTAGTTATTGGTCCACACCTACGAGTCCATACTAGGGATGATGGTGATGCTAACCTGCGAGTCCACACTAGGGACGAGGGTTAGTAGTTATTGGTCCACACCTGCGAGTCCACACTAGGGACGAGGGTGATGCTAACCTGCAAGTCCATACTAGGGACGAGGGTTAGTAGTATATGGTTCACACCTGCGAGTCCACACTAGTGACGAGGGTGATGCTAACCTGCGAGTCCACACTAGGGACGAGGGTTAGTAGTATATGGTTCACACCTGCGAGTCCACACTAGGGACGAGGGTGATGCTAACCTGTGAGTCTACACTAGGGACGAGGGTTAGTAGTATATGGTTCACACCTCTGAGTCCACACTAGGGCGAGGATGATGCTAGCCTGCGAGTCCACACTAGGGACGAGGGCTAGTAGTTTGATCAAACCTGCGAGTCCACACTAGAGACGAGGGTTTGAGTATTCGATTTGGCTATCCGTTGACATCGTGATATCGCGTCCTCTTGTTCTTCTCTAGCAGTTCATTTATGTGTAGACAATGTACATATTTGTGGTTATTCATTTCTCAGTTTTACTTGTTTATTCTATTTTTTTTCATGCATAAAAAAATGTTAGAAAGGCTCGTTTTTATGTATCTTGCTAGTCCTCTAAGGACCTGATGATCTCTTCATGTTAGCCGAGTTTGAGTCAGGAGCAGACGAGAGGGTTTGAGCCAGCATCAGATCGTAGTGCTTGCAGTTGAGGTGGTCTAGATTAGCAGTTTTTATCCAGTTAGTTACTTCGTGTATTTCTCTACTTTTTTCGTCTATTGGTAGTGGATTTGTGTCCACCGGATGTGACATTGATTCTTGATATTCAGTTATATTCATTATTGTTTAGTTTTATGTCTTTTTATTGATCTTTACTGTGACATGAATATTTCTGTGGATGAGGTATAGTTTACCATGAGATTCTAGATTGCCGTGACTTGTGTATAGACAGCGTACTACCGTCGACACTGCGGCGTAGGCTGGGCTTGGACACGTCTTGTATCCGAAAAGCGGGTGCGGGTCGTGACACTTTCCACTTAGAGCATTTCTTTCATTTAGAAGAACCATGATTGTCTATGCTACTAGAAATAAAATCATTTTTATCGGAGGATGAGGAATAGGTTGCCATAGAAAAATAACAAGGATCTACTCTAAGGATGTTAAGCCTAACAATAGAGTCCTTGCTCTGATACCAATTGTAGTAACCCTAGAGGGGGGTGAATAGGGTCAAGCTAACTAATCAAGCACTTAACACAAGCTAATGGGCAATTTAAAAAAATAAGTGCAAGAGAAGAAGCAACAACAATACCGACACACGATATATCCTGGTATCCTCCCAAGGGGCACTCCAGTCCCGGAACTCTCTCCGGCTTTAATCCACTATTTGAGTAAATAGTTACACACGAGTTTGGATTCGAAGAACTGTCAACTTCAACACGAGTTTGGATCCGAAGAACTCGCCAACTTCTTACACGAGAGCTTTAGTCCGAAGGCCTCTCCGACTTCAACCGAGAGTTTGGATACGAAGACTCTCCAACTTCAACTGAGAGTTTGGATCCGAAGACTCTCCAACTTCAACCTTTCACAATAGGTTTTGATCTCCTTATACAACAAGATGAAGATCTTACTTTTCAACTTAATAACTCTAACACAATTTATGGATGGCAAATGAAAGCTTTGTAGAGTTGTTTGTGGATAGGCTTTGGTGGTTTAAAAATTTTTAGGCTCAAAGCACTAACCTTGAATGATGGGGTTCAAGGCTATTTATAACCAAAGCATTGAAAAGAGCTCAAAGACAACTTTTCAGTCAGCGATCGGTATACCATCGGTACGAACCGATATACCATCGAAATACCGGTCTGAAATTGCAACAGCTAGAAATATAACCGTTGGGATCATTAAATGCTCAAAAGCCGACCGTTGGATTTTCAACGTTACTGAATCGGTATACCGTCGGTATATATCGGTATTCCGTAGGTATACCAATTTTGTAGACAGAAACTTTCTGTGAACAAAAATCGGTATACCGTCGGTATGCCGATTTTTAACTAAAATGATCATGGGCTAATTTCTACCCTAGCTTTTGATTTTGCCATCCATTTCTTATGTTTACAATTATTCCTAAGACTTATTACAGACTCCAGATATATTATAGCAGGTGCAGGCTTCTTCAGAGTCTTGAAATGATGATGGCATGGCATGGCTTCTTTCCTTGATAGATGTCGACTTCTTCCTTGACGGCAGTTGTCCAAAGATATCCAGTTTGTAAAAACTGAATACCTTTCGGGGGCGAACCCCCGAACCCCCAACGAGGGGCGCTGTCCCCTCGACCCCTGTCCGCTGACCGGGCAGCGGAACCCCCGAGTGCTTGGCTCCGGAGATGCCGTCGGGTGGTTCAGAAAAATCTTGTGGGATCCGTCGTCTTTGGTCCACCATAATTTCTTAATTGCATATGTCCATATTGATCTTGCTTATTGCTTTTCTGTATGTACATGTTAGACGAACAAAGCAATATACATGTAGCAAATATGATAATATAAGGCACAATAGGACAATGCTAAGTTTAAGTATAAGAGCTATAGTGATAGCATAAATATTAGTGATATCATAATGTTAAACTTAATTGAATAACCATAATCAAAACATAGTTTTAATTTTGGTAACTCAATTAAATTTAAGATATATATAATAAAAACTTATATCACTAAGAAGTAAAATAATAAGCATATATCACCAAAGGTATAAGTATAAGTAGAAATGCTATAGTGATAGTATGAAGATTAGTGATAATAAAATGCTAAACTCAATAGATTAACCATATTCAAAAATATGATACAATCATTGGGCCAACAGATTTGCCATGCAACCATACACATACACACATGTTCGACACCAAGTTTTGATACTCGAAAACACACTGGTTTGTGACAGAGTTCAATCCATTTATATGAAGTGTCAGACCCTATATTCACTTGTATAGTCCTATATTAGCCTGGTCGATTACCCTATGTTCAGACCTTAGGTTCTGCCCTTACATCAGTCCATGAATGGACTTGATACTTGGCATGATGGTTCACCATCTGCACTACATACTCAATTATCCTCCTTCGGTATCAGTTGTTATTTGATCTGTAGGAATGGGTTATGCCCATTACCTTTTGTTCAGTACCTAATAACTTGTCATGCATACTGGTATCATAGGACTAGCAGGTATGTTACAACATTCTGCATTTAGAGTCCATACCCTTGCTGTGTTGATGGTGGATCTGTCCGGACTTGCATATTCCCTTTGTTTTGTTTAAGCCCTGAAACCAAATGTCTAGCCATATACATTCAGGTCCTAGTAAACATCAACTCATGTTATAACCTCTTTAGTTCAGTTTCTTCTCCCTTTCCATGATATCTTAAGTATGTTCATATATTATTTATATGGGTTTGGGTAGAAACTGTTGATGGTGGTCATAAGTTCATCTAGTTCAGGATGTCTGGAGCTAATAAAATAATTGGAGGGCAAACTTGTAATTAGTAAAAAGGGGGAAATAGGAGCTCTTGGCCGGACACATGTGGGGGTGGGTAGGAGAGAGAAAACCACTTTCTTTTGTTCTCATCCACTTCTTCTTCTTCTTCTCCAAAGGTTCCTTCCATTTTGAGAGCCCACCATTGTTCCTTCTCCAAAAAAATAGGTAAACTCTTCTCTAAATTAGTTTTCCCTCTCATGTAGAATGGTTAGGAACCCATAGGAATGTGTCCCATGGTTGTGTCTCCATTAGAGACCATTTTGTGTCCATTTGGATATTTCTAGAGGTGTCCAATATGTATGATTGTGTCCTAATAGGAAAACCCTCTATTTGGACTCATGGATATTGTTTGTGTATTGTTTTTGTGTTGTTCTTACATTTATTCCAGATTTTTCATGTTTTTAGAATGTATTTTCCATGTATCATAATGTAACATATTCATATTTCCTATATGTATATATATGGATATATATATATATATATATATTTTTTTTCCTATATATCCATATATATATATGGATATATATATATATATATAAATATATATATATAAAATATATATATATATATATATATATATATATATATATATATATTTTTTTTTTATGTTGTGTTCGTTAGTGAGGGAGTGGTGTTTGTTGGAATGTTAGAGTGGTTAGTGAAGGAATTGGTAGAGTGGATATAGAGGAGATATAGAGAGGGATATAAAGGAGTGTTATAGAGTGTTTTAGAGAGGGGAGAAGCCAACCATGGCTGTCCCATTTCCTGGGAACAAGCCCCCATCTGCTGCCATCAAAACAGTCCCTATATTACCTACAAAACAGCCCACATAAAACCCCTATATGGCTGTCATGTTTCCCACTTCAAACACCCCACAACAGCCTACATTTTCCCCCTATTTGCTGTCATGAACAAGCCCACATAACCCCCTCTAGTGGCTGTCCAAATTGCTATCAAAACAGCCACAAACAGTCCATGTTTTCCCCTATAGGACAGCTCCAAATAACAGCCCCAAAACCATCAAATCAGTCCACATTTTCTCCCCCTAGATGCTGTCCAAAACAGCCTCCATTTCCACCCATTTTGCTGTCCTAATCCCCACATTGCAGCCCCATAAACCTCATGGCAGTTCCCCTCACTTAACCCTTCAAAACAGCCCCCACAAGCCTTCTAAATCAGTCCACTTTGAACCCCATATCAGTCCACACATTGCCATTGTGTGTATGTGTGTGTTTGTGAGTTGTGTGTGTGTGTGTGTGAGAGCCTACAAGTGAGTGGTTAGTAACCTATAGTATATCCTATAGCTAAACTAATAGGAAACCTATAGGAGAGCCTATGGGAGTGAGATATAGGAGTGTATCATGTGAGAGTGAGTGGTGTAGATGAGTGTGGTAGAGAAAAGGGTAAAATTCATGATATAGTTAAGGTAATAGGGTAAATCCATACCCCGTATCCTAACATGGCCTAGATACCTAGGATACCCAAATTTCTTGGTAGGTAAATCTTAGATGGGTTGATATCTAGCTACCCTAAGGAGCCTAGGCTAGTACCATGGGTATTTGAGGGATTTCCTTGGTATTGGGCAAGGTATCGGGATTTACCTTAGAAGGGTAAATACTAGTTTTGCCTAGAAATAGGATATTGGTGTTAGAAGCCTAAGATAGGGTTAGAACTTGATTCTCGTGGTTGGTAATGATCAAATATGGTACTCATAGACTAGTTTTGACGTCGGTTGACCTTTTTGACCAAAAGTCAACAAAAGTCAACCGAGAGTCAAACTTAGTCTTTAAGCGACCCGATTTGACCGAAACCAACCCAGAGTTGACCAGTTGACTGAAAGTCAACAGTTGGTCAATATTAGACTATTTTGAGCTAGGGTTGACCTAGAGTTGACCAGAGTTGACCAGAGTTGACTTTTTGACTAAAAGTCAACTGTAAGTCAACCTTTGACTCCGATTAACCTAGTTTGACTTGGATTGACTTTCAGTGACCTAGTATGACCTAGTATGAACCAGTATGGCCTAGTATAACTCAGTTTGACCTAGATTAACCTAGTTTTGACTTAGACTTGCATTCATGGATTGTATTAGTTTCCTTTTTCAGTTTTAAGCTCTGTTTGACTCATAGTTTCTTATTTTAGGTCTGTGATCACTCTGAGCGTCTATTCACCTTATCAGCTCAGGACTACAGGCGAGTACATTCACTGATAGTTTTCATTGTCTTGATATCTACTATATCTGATTCAGTCATAGTGTTTTACTTGATTCCTGACACGACGTTTCACGGACTAGTATACGTCGGATCCTTTCATGAGATGTTATTCCTAGACTCCCTTGGTATATGAGTATGAGATATTCCTGTGTTCCTGTACTTATATAGACACTGATTTGGAAGTGGACTGGCCCCCTGCTCTTGAATCCCGTGTCATGACGTGCCATGTTCGGATCCGTGATACTATTCGGGGATGGGGAATTATTAGGGGTTATGTGATCAAGCCTTCCTGTAACTATATTTTGCTAGCGTCACCCTCACCTCACGTAGGGTGTTGCAGACACCCCATTACCAGTTATCCAGGTTGGACGACATGATTCTCCGTTGAGTACACCGCGGATTGCCGGGCCAAGTGGATAACCATCTCTTACTTCCCTAGCCGATCACATATCGCTCTAATAGTTCAAATCACTTTTTACATTTATTGTCATATCTTATATTTCCAGTTCACCTTTACTTACTGTACTTTCACCATGCTATGATTTATTTCTCACATGCTCTACCTGTCTTTTATACTGTACCATGATTTGAGACCAAGTTCTGTTTGGAAGAAGGGTTACAATTCCGGTCCTTGTTTGGTTCAAGGATTGTAACTCGGCTTTCAAATGGTTCCCAAGTCGCCTATATCTTTTGTCTTGTATTTCATTATTGCTGTCTCTTATAGTATTTCTCAATTCATATGGAACTGCTGTTGGTGTTTGTACTTGCTCATTTTTCTGACAGGATACCGTTGACAAATTTTACAGATGACTCTGAGACTGACTGCCCGAGCTACTATAGGGTTGAGTCTGATGGACTAGATTTAGACCGTGGCTTATTGGTAGAGCCACTGGACTTTGCTCACCCTGAGTAGCCTAGTTTAGTTAGGTTTACCTGGCCTGCGAGCCAGCTAGTACATTTCAGTTTGTAGTATCTTTATACTTATATTATCTGAGACTCTGGATATTTGTGTTAGCTCTGACTTGTAGATTTTGGACTCGTTTTCCTGTTTTATCTATCATATCTATTTTCATGCTATCTACCCTAGTTTTGATTATGTGATTGAGACTGTATTGATATGTCACCTCCATTCGGAGTTTATATACTGTACAGGTACATTTATCTGTTTTAGTCATAGTATTTACAGACCCTATATACAGCGTTCTACCGCCGATTCTGTGGCGTAGGCTGGACGTAACCACGTGCTCGTGCCCCTCTTCAGGGTGCGGGTCGTGACACATTTTTGTGGTAGCCCATGCAGGTTAGTGTCGCAATTAGTGCGATCTCGTAATGGTGCTCGACTTAGAGCTATAATTACGAGCCTGCGACTAGGACGTAGGATCTAGGGTATGGTAGGAGTTACTCAATCATATTTGAGGAAAATTCTGATCTTTTGATTACCATGACAACTCTTCTTACATTTGAATTCAATTGTCCTCCTTTGATAATATCTTATCTTATGCCATATTGATCTCTTGGGTTCAATTCATCTTCAGGATGACGGTGACTCGTTCTCAGGCGACAGGGCCTAGTACAGTTCCAGAGAGGTCAGATCCGGGAGGTCTTCCACCTCCGGCTACGGGAGTAGCAGTCGAGAGAGCAGTAGCCTCTGTCCCTGCCCTTCAGGAAGGAGTAGCAGCGGCAGTTTTCGGAGGTCTTCCACCTACAGCTGGGGGAGCTGCAGTTCGGGGAGCTGCCATATCAGTCTCTGCCCTTCAGGCGGGAGCGGCAGCGACGGTTTCAGGAGGTCTTCCACCTCCAGCAGCGAGACCGTCCATGGTCATCCCTGACATTCTTCTACCGCCGTCTCAGCTACCGACAGATGCTCAGGGGATGATGGCCCTCCTGCAGCAGATGCTGCAGACGCAGAGAGCCCAGGCAGAGGCACAGCACCGTCAGGCAGAGATGTTGTGACAGACGATGGAGAACTCGCATCAGTTAGCTATGGCAGCAGTGGAGAGAGGTACACCGGCTACAGCTCAGGGAGCACCAGCAAAGCAGCAGGGCCAGGAGAGGCCTGGTACACACCTCCACTTCAGAAAGATGAACCTACGGGAGTTCAAGGGTACCGAGGGTATCCTATACGCGGACGACTGGCTAGAGGATGTCCAGCGAAGTCTGGAGTTGGCAGAGGTCCCGAGAGGTCTGTGGGTGACATCTGCAGCGAGCCAGTTCTTCGATATAGCGCTGACTTGGTACCGCACGGATCCGCGTGCGTCAGTGAGAGGTTTGTCTTGGGAGGACTTCAGGAAGCTCTTTAAGGAGAAGTTCTACCCGGACGTAGCCATGTCAGCTTTGGAGGGACAGTTTGCCAGTTTGGTGCAGGGGAACTCGTCGGTGGACGAGTACGCAGCGGAGTTCTTTCGCTTGAGCAGGTTTGCACCCAGTTTGGTTCAGGATGAGAGGTGCAAGGCCCGGAAGTTCAGGAGGGGTCTCAACCATGCAGTGCGCACTCGCACATCTGGGCGACGAGATGCGACCTTCGAGCAGATCCTTATGGAGGCTCAGATTTCAGAGGAGGATTTCGGCCTCAGGCCGAAGAGGAGCAGCGACGCACTTGGAGCTAGTTCGAGTGCAGGGCCAGCGAAGCGCCCTCACTTCCAGCAGAGGCAGTTTCAGTAGCAGCAGCCTCAGTTGCAGTTCCAGCAGGCACCGGCGCGTGCCCAGCAGCACCAGGGACAGAGCGAGAGGCAGGCCATCCAGTGTGCCTTCTGCAAGAAGATAGGGCACACCGGGGAGGTCTGTAGATTGAGGCTGGGAGTTTGCCTGTTCTATGGAGCTCCAGATCACCAGATGAGGGACTGTGCTGCCCGTGCAGCCAAACAGGCGGGCCATGATAGAGTGCGGCAGGCTAGAGGAGGCCAGCAAGGGCGCGCGTTCGCCATGGCAGTTGAGCCCACTCAGGCAGTAGCAGAGCAGATAGCAGGTTCCAATCTTTCGATCTTATTTCTGCTTTGCTTCCTCATAAACTGTCTTGAACTTCGATTCTACATGTTCTTTGCTCGTTGGATGAAAATTTTGTTCTTGTGATGTGACATTTTCTGAGATAAGTCGTATGGGCTAGGTCGCCTCGATTATGAGATTTTGGAATCCTCTAGGGTCATGCTAGCAGGCAGAGTGAGGACATATAGTCGGATTATGGACGTATTCCTAGGGTGTGGGAATTTAAGGTTTTCGATGCCAAGCCAGCGGCAATACGAAAATTTTAAATACCATAATTCTATAGGTATGTACCGTAGCTGAGGACTCTGTGATTATCGTAGCCTTGCTCACTGGCATGACGGAGATTCTGAGTATCATGATTATTGGACAGACGCATACGATTATCAAATTGCATGAATTTTCTGTGTTTGTTTCGTTTTAAGTTTTTGGATGATTCTTTTAAGGTGGATAGACTAATATTTGAAAGTAATTTTAAATTTTATAAATTTAGTCATTTAATTCCTGTTTTGATTTTTGAGATTTTAATCATTTTAAAATTTTAGCCATGACTTGTAAATTTGAGATTTTACTATTGTTTGGTTTTAAATTTCGAGGACGAATTTTTTTTTAGGTGGATAGATTTGTCACCCCCAGTTTCCAGAAACAGGAGTATTTTTGTAATTTTCCACTTTAAAAATTATTTTGGAATTATTTATTTATTATTTGTATTATTTTGGGGTTATTTGAATCGGGTTCGAATTTCAACTCATTCCGACTTGTTTTGACTTGTTTCGAGGACCCGGGGTAGTTTTGACCTTAGCGGGCCCACACACTAGCTAGCCATGGCCCACAATATTACTATCAAAAGTTAGAGGGATTAGTCATGACCCCATGGATTATGTTAGACCTAATTAGAATACTAGATTTATATTTTTAACCCCCAAACCCTAAGCAACCTTGTAAGGAGCTAATAAAACAATTGGAGGGCAAACTTGTAATTAGTAAAAAGGGGAAAATAGGAGCTCTTGGCCGGCCACATGTGGGGGTGGGTAGGAGAGAGAAAACCACTTTCTTTTGTTCTCATCCACTTCTTCTTCTTCTTCTCCGAAGGTTCCTTCCATTTTTGAGAGCCCACCATTGTTCCTTCTCCAAAAAAATAGGTAAACTCTTCTCTAAATTAGTTTTCCCTCTCATGTAGAATGGTTAGGAACCCATAGGAATGTGTCCCATGGTTGTGTCTCCATTAGAGGCCATTTTGTGTCCATTTGGATATTTCTAGAGGTGTCCAATATGTAGGATTGTGTCCTAATAGGAAAACCCTCTATTTGGACTCATGGATATTGTTTGTGTATTGTTTTTGTGTTGTTCTTACATTTATTCCAGATTTTTCATGTTTTTAGAATGTATTTTCCATGTATCATAATGTAACATATTCATATTTCCTATATGTGTATATATATATATATATATATATATATATATATATATATATATATATATATATATATATATATCATTATATATATATATATATATATATTTATGTTGTGTTTGTTAGTGAGGGAGTGGTGTTTGTTGGAATGTTAGAGTGGTTAGTGAAGGAATTGGTAGAGTGGATATAGAGGAGATATAGAGAGGGATATAAAGGAGTGTTGTAGAGTGTTTTAGAGAGGGGAGAAGCCAACCATGGCTGTCCCATTTCCTGGGAACAAGCCCCCATCTGCTGCCATCAAAACAGTCCCTATATTACCTACAAAATAGCCCACATAAAACCCCTATATGGCTGTCATGTTTCCCACTTCAAACACCCCACAACAGCCCACATTTTCCCCCTATTTGCTGTCATGAACAAGCCCACATAACCCCCTCTAGTGGCTGTCCAAATTGCTATCAAAACAGCCACAAACAGTCCATGTTTTCCCCTATAGGACAGCTCCAAATAACAGCCCAAAAACCATCAAATCAGTCCACATTTTCTCCCCCTAGATGCTGTCCAAAACAGCCTCCATTTCCACCCATTTTGCTGTCCTAATCCCCACATTGCATCCCCCTAAACCTCATGGCAGTTCCCCTTACTTAACCCTTCAAAACAGCCCCCACAAGCCTTCTAAATCAGTCCACTTTGAACCCCATATCAGTCCACACATTGCCATTGTGTGTATGTGTGTGTTTGTGAGTTGTGTGTTTGTGTGTGAGAGCCTACAAGTGAGTGGTTAGTAACCTATAGTATATCCTATAGCTAAACTAATAGGAAACCTATAGGAGAGCCTATGGGAGTGAGATATAGGAGTGTATCATGTGAGAGTGAGTGGTGTAGATGAGTGTGGTAGAGAAAAGGGTAAAATTCATGATATAGTTAAGGTAATAGGGTAAATCAATACCCCGTATCCTAACATGGCCTAGATACCTAGGATACCCAAATTTCCTGGTAGGTAAACCTTAGATGGGTTGATATCTAGCTACCCTAAGGAGCCTAGGCTAGTACCATGGGTATTTGCGGGGTTTCCTTGGTATTGGACAAGGTATCGGAATTTACCTTAGAAGGGTAAATACTAGTTTTGCCTAGAAATAGGATGTTGGTGTTAGAAGCCTAAGATAGGGTTAGAACTTGATTCCCGTGGTTGGTAATGATCAAATATGGTACTCATAGACTATTTTTGACGTCGGTTGACCTTTTTGACCAAAAGTCAACAAAAGTCAACCGAGAGTCAAACTTAGTCTTTAAGCGACCCGATTTGACCGAAACCAACCCAGAGTTGACCAGTTGACTGAAAGTCAACAGTTGGTCAGCATTAGACTAGTTTGACCTAGGGTTGACCTAGAGTTGACCAGAGTTGACCAGAGTTGACTTTTTGACTACAAGTCAACTGTAAGTCAACCTTTGACCCCGATTGACCTAGTTTGACTTGGATTGACTTCCAGTGACCTAGTATGACCTAGTATGAACCAGTATGGCCTAGTATAACTCAGTTTGACCTAGATTGACCTAGTTTTGACTTAGACTTGCATTCATGGATTGTATTAGTTTTCTTTTTCAGTTTTAAGCCCTGTTTGACTCCTAGTATCTTATTTTAGGTCTGTGATCAATCTGAGCGTCTGTTCACCTTATCAGCTCAGGACCACAGGCGAGTACATTCACTGATAGTTTTCATTGTCTTGATATCTACTATATCCGATTCAGTCATAGTGTTTTACTTAATTCCTGACACGACGTTTCACGGACTAGTATACGTCGGATCCTGTCATGAGATGTTATTCCTAGACTCCCTTGGTATATGAGTATGAGATATTCCTGTGTTCCTGTACTTATATAGATTCTGATTTGGGAGTGGGTTGGCCCCCTGCTCTTGAACCCCGTGTCATGACGTGCCATGTCCGGATCCATGATTCTATTCGGGGATGGAGAATTATTAGGGGTTATGTGATCAAGCCTTCCTGTAACTATATTTTGCTAGCGTTACCCTCACCTCACGTAGGGTGTTGCAGACACCCCATTACCAGTTATCCAGGTTGGACGGCATGATTCTCCATTGAGTACACCGCGGATTGCCGGGCCAAGTGGATAACCATCTCTTGCTTCCCTAGCCGATCACATATCGCTCTAATAGTTCAAATCACTTTGTACATTTATTGTCATATCTTATATTTCCAGTTCACCTTTACTTACTGTACTTTTACCATGCTATGATTCATTTCTCACATGCTCTACCTGTCTTTTATACTGTACCATGATTTAAGACCAAGTTCTGTTTGGAAGAAGGGTTACAACTCCGGTCCTTGTTTGGTTCAAGGGTTGTAACTCGGCTTTCAAATGGTTCCCAAGTCGCCTATATCTTTTGTCTTGTATTTCATTATTGCTGTCTCTTATAGTATTTCTCAATTCATATGGAACTGCTGTTGGTGTTTGTACTTGCTCATTTTCCTGACAGGATACCGTTGACAAATTTTACAGATGACTCTGAGACTGACTGCCCGACCTACTATGGGGTTGAGTCTGATGGACTAGATTTAGACCGTGGCTTATTGGTAGAGCCACTGGACTTTGCTCACCCTGAGTAGCCTAGTTTAGTTAGGTTTGCCTGGCCTGCGAGCCAGCTAGTACATTTCAGTTTGTAGTATCTTTATACTTATATTATCTGAGACTCTGGATATTTGTGTTAGCTCTGACTTGTGGATTTTGGACTCGTTTTCCTGTTTTATCTATCGTATCTCTTTTCATGCTATCTACCCTAGTTTTGATTATGTGATTGAGACTGTATTGCTATGTCACCTCCATTCGGAGTGTATATACTGTACAGGTACATTTATCTGTTTTAGTCGTAGTATTTACAGACCCTATATACAGCGTTCTACCGCCGATTCTGTGGCGTAGGCTGGACGTAACCACGTGCTCGTGCCCCTCTTCAGGGTGCGGGTCGTGACACTAGTTTTATGTGATTCTCTGTTACAACACGTATGGATATTTCGGGATTCATGTATGTGATACACATACCATCTTGTCTGGCCTCTATTACTGGAATCATTGCTGGTATCATCATGTTTGGCTTTTATTACTGGAATCATTCTAGAATCAATGCTGGTATCATCGTGTTTGGCTGGATTAATCTCGATTCTCGTATCGAATTCTGGATTCACTTGTATTGCGGGGCAGGAAAATATTGAGTAAGACATGTAGACATACCCCAAATCTGGAATCTATTGGAAGTATAGCCATCCCACACTTGGTCGAGTGTACGATGTGCCTGATACCTACAGCCGTTTACATGTCGATCTCGGTATTTTAAAACACATTGTTAGAATATAGTTGGTCTCACCTGGATTCTTGATCACTGACTAGAATCATCTTGTATTGGATTCATCTTGTATTGGATTCATCTTGTATTAGATTCGTCTCGTACTGGATTTACATAGGATTTATACTTGTCTTACATTTACTGTCTGGACTTATCATGTTACTCTAGTTCAGCTAGAATCTTATTTTACAGTCTTTATTGCCATGATTCTTCTCTTGTTTTAGTTACCTTACTTTCCTTGTATATTAACTGTTTCTCTATACCATCACTTGAATATAAACTACCATGTTCATCAATAAAACTGTCTATAACTGCTTTATAGTTCTTGTCATTTACTTGGGTTTTCTAGATGAGTTGTGTCACGCCCCAGAACCAGAATACTGGAGAGCGCGGGACAGACACAGCCAGCTACGTATGTTACGACCCGCACCCGGTTTTCAGATGCGAGCTCGTGAGCAAGCCAGCTACGTATCAAGCAGACTCCAGCCCGACTCGAGTACGAATATGCTGTACAGAGTAGGGTATCATGTCTAACCTAAACTATATCTCAATCCACAGGAATCCTATAAACAAGAATGAACAAATATGGGTCATGGTCTGCAGCCCATTAGCATATTGTCCGATTAGACTCCAAGAATGATATGAGTCTATAAAATAAGTAAAATATAATATGATACGGAATATAAAGCACGAAAGGATAATAAAAAAATATCACAAGCAAATACATGTACCATACATCACAATCCTCTACCATCCTGCTCTGCTAACTAACTCGATGTAGTTGCTAAACCTGAAGAGATCATCAAGTCCTCAGAGGACTAGCAAGATACATAATATACAAGCCAACATGTAACAGTACAAATATACAGAGAAGTAAGGAACAATCAAGGATACCCGACGAGACAAAATGAACTAAGACACAAGATCTAAACACAAGGATCCTAAGACACTGACATTCCATACTAGAAATGGCTAATAGGTCAAAGCTATAGACTGCAGTCAAGGCAAGTACTCACAATCTATAGTGTCTCAATCGCAGTCAAGGCAAGTACTCACAACCAAGACAGTAGCCAATCCTAGTATAAAAATCCTATATACCGTAGTCAAGGTAAGTACTCACAATCTATAGAATGTCAAAGTCAAGTCCTACTCAAGTCATGCCAGTCAAGTCAAGTTATAATCAAGTCGAGGGAGTCGTAGTATAGGACTAGACGACTCTATCAAGGAATACATATGAAACTAACACAGTGTAACAGATAGAACTATCATAACAGAAAGGAACAAGAATGTGCAGGCAACTAGAAACATGTAAAGTAAAACTATAACATGATGAGTGTACTAGACATGGAATAAAGCAATCATGAATGTAAGGAAAAGAATAGCAGCAAGATAATGAACATGCATATACATTATATTGTACAAGTTGGCAAGGTATACTTGCCTGGAGGGTGCAGGAAGAGCTAACAATAAACCGTCAACCGGTAAACCAAATAAGTAGAAAATTCACAAATGTCTCCAAAAGCTGAAACATATATTGCCAAAATTCTCAGAATAGTTAAATTAGCTAGGATTGCCTGTCCTTAAGTCCAATTCTGGATACAGGGGCAAAACGGTAATTTTGGGCAAAAACGATATCCGCCGTTGGACCCGATTTGCACCGAAAAGCGTGCTAGAGTCAATGGTCTCTAAAGTCGTCAAACTACATGTCTATAGATCCTGTTTGACAATACGAACCCAACGATATATTCAATTTTGGATTCCGGTGGGTCGTGCACAAAATTGCCCGTTGAATCGGATCGTAGGGCCCACGAAACGGTGATCCGCTAAACTGTCTCGAAATCGGACCAAACTTGGCATACAGGACCAGAAAAATGACACGGTCCTGTTGGCTCAAGTTTTGTCTCGATCTGATGAGCGTGCACAAAGTAATTGAAAATTTTGCACAGAGGCCGATACGGTGAATTTTAACGGATACACATCAAATTCGTCGCGCACACGCAACCGATTTGAATTCCGTCAAAGGTCACACGACCATGAAGCCATTACGCACCTTTCGATGCTTGTGGTTTGCGACCAAGTCGCCCGGATTGATGGGACGCACGTCGTATCGGACAAATTTCTAGTTTTTAAAACAGGTTTTCGGTCAACTTCAGAATTGAATAACTTCTTATCTGTTTAATGAAATTAGAATCTACAAGAAGGGTTGTGATGTCCTATAGGTTGTCTAGGACTGTCATTAAATAGATTTTCAAAAAGGTTATTGGGTTAACGATGATTCGTTCGTAAACATGAGTACTTCGACTACCTAATGTCTTATTTTTGAACAGGATTTTGGTTCGACTTTGTGTCGATTTTCTGGGGTTTCTACTGTCATAGGATAAAATCCATCTGAAGGGGTTCATATAGGCTCTCTAACGTAATTTATGGATCATAAAATTATTAAGTATCGAGGAAGAAGACTTACTGCAAAGTCGGGGCTTCGCCTTCCGAACTGTTGTTGCTGTTCCTCAGTTTCCAGAAGCGCGCGGCCGATTCGACGCCCTGTGCGATGGTGCAGGTGGTCGACATTGGTCGCCCATCTCTAGAGAGAGTTGGGGTGCTCCGGTTGCTTAGGATTTTAGGGTTTGGTTGCTCCTTCGATCTCCCGATCCATCCGTGTATATAGTTTCTGTAGGTTACATACAATCGGGTTTAACAGGGTTTCAGCAGCTCGGGCGGGAAGCTTTGGGATTAGTTGGCCTGGGCTCGGGCCTGTGGAGAACTGGTTATGCAGAGAGGGGCTGGGTAATGTGGGAGTGGGCCTAGCCGAGCTAGGCTAAGGCTGCTGCTGGAATGGGATTGGGATTTCCCTATGATTTATTTCTTTTCCATTTTCATTTAGCAACTATGGTATATATATATATATATATATATATATATATATATATATATATATATATATATATATATATATATATATATATATATAGGAACTATGGTATATATATATTTATATATATATACATATATGTATACATACGTATATATATTTATATATATACACATACACATATATTTATATACATATATATATATATATATATATATATATATATATATATATATATATATATATATATATATATATATATACATACACACACTTATACATATATATATTATATATATATAGTCACATATATATATATATATATATATATATATATATATATATATATATATATATATATATATATATATATATACATATTTAATATATTTTATATATATATACACATATGTATATCAATATACATATATTCTTATATACAATCTCCATAAAACCCAATTAAATCCCAATAACAATTATTCCTAGGGTAGGGCCTACCTACATAAATATGAACACATATTTTATAATATTTATTTGACAAAGATAATATAACCAATAATAATAAAATAATATTATATAATAATAACCTCAACAATATGGATAATAAAGTAATAATAATAATAATTGCAAAATACAATAACCAATAATAGGCATTGCATCTACTTGAAATATGTCTACATGGGTGTAATTGATCTCACTACATGCCTACCCGGGTTCAAGTTTGGTTTGGGTGTTGTCCGAACTAAGTTGGTACAACCGGGTCACCTAAAAGTCAAATAATATTAATAATAAATAATTAAAACGTCTTTAGAGGTTAGGCCGCAACTTGGCCTGGTTTTCCTAGTTAGGACACTCCTATGGCTTGGCATTCCCCTACCATGGCTAAACACTAGTCAAAGTACGCTACTGCACTATCCGTGCCATGATTCCTAGCCGTCTTGTACTTCAAAACTCGACCATGGCTAAAGTCATCTACCGTAATAATTAATTAAAATAATTATTTATAAATTCTAAGAATCACCATTAAATCAAATAAATAAAAAATTCAAAGAATTTTCGGGAAGGGAAGCTACAAATCTACCCACCTTAAAAATAATTTCGTCCTCGAAATTCTAATTCATGACTATCCCGTAAAATTCAAAGTCTACTATTATCTTAATATCCTCAAATTCAGTCTCTCAAAATATTTTATAACCTCCTATAGTCATTTTATAACCCCGAATACTTGAGGACTTCTACCCACCTTTGGTCATACTACTCCTCAAAACACGGTCACTGAAATCTTATTGTCTTCTAACTAGTTGCTAACAATTCTACAGGCAGATATCTAGGCATATGACAACTATAATCCTTTATATCTATAAATAACCAAAACTCAATAATCATGCAATATTATACTATAATTTAAGAATTTCTGATGAATCCTAAACAGCACGATCATTCGTCACTCCGAAAAATGAAGAGACGAGATTCAATGGTACGGAAAACAAGGAAGAATAATCGAGAGTAAATACGAAGTTTCAAGGGCGGTAGAGAATTTCTAAGAGAATTTTCAAGGCAGAGTGGATTAAGATTTCTAAGGTTTAGTCATAGTCGCAGGCTCGTATTAGTACAGTTACGTAACCGATACGATATGCTCTGACCTGCATGGGCCACCACAAAAACTTGTCACGACCCGCACCCGATTTTTGGACACGAGCTCGTGAGCAAGCCAGCTACGTATCGAGCGGACTCCAGCCCGACTCGAGTACGTATAAGCTGTCTAGAGTAGGATATCATGTCTAATCTAAACTATATTTCAATCCACAGGAATCCTATAAAGAAGAATGAACAAGTATGGATCATGGTCTGCAGCCCATTAACATATTGTCCGATTAGACTCCAAGAATGATATGAGTCTATAAAATAAGCAGAATATAATATGATACGGAATATAAAGCACGAAAGGTTAATAAAGAAATATCACAAGCAAATACATGTACCATACATCACAATCCTCTACCATCCTGCTCTGCTAACTAACTCCATGTAGTCGCTAAACCTGAAGAGATCATCAGGTCCTCAGAGGACTAGCAAGATACATAATATACAAGCCAACATGTAACAATACAAATATACAGAGAAGTAAGGAACAATCAAGGATACCCGACGAGACAAAATGAACTAAGACACAATATCTAAACACAAGGATCCTAAGGCACTGGCATGCCATACTAGAAATGGCTAATAAGTCAAAGCTATAGACTGCAGTCAAGGCAAGTGTCACGACCCGCACCCTAGAGTAAGGGCACGAGACGTGGGTACGTCCAGCCTACGCCGCAGTGTCGGCGGTAGAACGCTGTCCTAGGTCAACATACATCTAACAATATATCTCCAAACAGTTTATACTCCCCGAATGGGGGTTACATAGCAGTAAATAAACTCAATCACAACTAAGAAAGAAGAAAGCACGATATGATATGGTACTCAAGGAAAATAGATGATAAAGTAGTCTAAGATAACATCCCAGCAATATCCAGAGTACAAACTCAGCTACAGTAAATGAAAGAATATATACAACTCCAAATCTCTGAACAGAAGTAAAGTCTAGCTAACAGTCTCATGACAACATAAAATAAGATAAGCCTAACTAAACTAGTCTAGGCAATGGGGGTGATATCCTCAGCTAGAGCTGGGTCCTCCTGAGAGTTCAGCTCGTAAGTGTCGTCTAGGGCTGCTCCGTAGAAGGTATCCACACAGGCCTCCTCCTCGTCCTCTGTAATATTTTTAACAGGTCCAGTCAGGACAGTAGCGAGTACAGTACATCTCAACAGTTCATAGCAGGTTAGAAAATATAATCATGCAGTAAAGTAAGATACAAGTACTGAAAGAAGTGCAGTATGTAAACAGAGAGAGAACTGTAATAGAAATATCTACTATAAATAGAGACTAACAGTGGCTAGTGAGTCAGAGTACAATATAGACATGTAAATGGCATAGAAGATTCTGATGAGACACTATAGAAAGATTCTGATAAGATACTACTTGGGTATTATTTATATGTCTACTTCTACTCCCCCGTACCCCCAATCAATACACAAGGATCCAACCAGGTTATGTTATAATTCCATGCAAAGGCCCCCGAAGGGTGATACATGGATGTCCCATAAATGAGGATTCTAGTAGATTCTAGGATACCCAATAAATGGGATAAGAGATTCTAGGAGACTCTGTGATCATAAGAGTATATGTCACAAGTGATCAAAAAACCAATGAAGCATAGTGATACGCCATGTAAGTGAAACGCACAGAACATGTAGTACCCGATGCTCCCTAAGGATAACATCTCAAGAAGGGATCCATATAGTACCAATCCGTGTGACCAACGTGACAGTAACAAGTAAAGTAATTTAATACAGGAAATAATTCTAAGCAGGATATGAAATGATCAGAGAATGTACTCGCCTGGTTGAGTGTCCAATATGAAAGTACTGTCCGAGGAGTGGTGTCTGGCTCCTAATCAGAACAACACAAGTCACAACAAGTCCAGAATGGTAAAATGAAACACTACAATGCAATCTACATGAATCTAGGTCAAACTAGGCCAAAGTCAACTCTTGGTCAACTCTGGTCAACCCTAGAAGTCAAACTAGGTCAACTATGGTCAAACTAGGTCTAACCAAGTCTAAACTAGGCTATCAAGTCTAAACTAGGTCTAATAAAGTTGTACAAGCCCAATCTAGGCTCACCAAGCTATACAAGCCTAGACCAAGCTATCTCACACATTACTTAGGCCTATACATAACACATATATGTCTAGAGCAATACACACATCACTATATTAATATAATCTATATAGGAAAATACACTTAGATCCATTTAAATAATATAACTTAGAATATACCCTATAGGCCAATATATGTATACAATACAACACTATATGTCAATACATATACATATACATGTATAAAGAGAGGGGGCACTCATGCACTCAAGTGTGTGTATGTCACATGAATGCAAACGTGTGTGTGTGTGTGTATGAGACATACATGAGGGTGTGAGAGAGTGAACATGGTGTCAAGTGTGCATGCTAATGTGAGTGAGTGAAGAGAGTAAAAGTGTGTGTATGTGTGTGTGTATGAAATGAATACAGGTGAGTGAACTGTGAGGGTGTGAAATATGTGTCAAAACCTGGACTGAAAAGGAATGAAAACTGAAACCAATTCAGTCTAATTCCGATCTCGGTTTTGAAGGGAACACAAACTCAGTTATACACATTAGAAACATCAATACACTTCATTGAAATCCCAGTTTTCAGCCATAATACTAATTCCCAGATTTCAGTCATCATTTCAAATCATACCCAGGTTTATACAACATTGGAATCATTCTATAGTTCACAATAAAACCCAAAATTTAGTTTACAATAGTTCACAATTTTCCAGTTTTAAGCCTAATACTTCATTCTCAGTTTTTGAACCCAAAACAGTCCCAAATCAATCCAAAATTGACATACTGTTAGTAAACACATAGATGAACATATTAGAGCTTTAAAATCATGCAAGTAACAGTGTTATCCAGGTTAAAATCGAAGCTAAAACTCATACTGAAAATCTAAAAAAAAATAGGAACAGTGAACTGTTAATGTAGGTATCAGGAATAAATTAAGAAATAAGAATTTATCAATTAAAAATAAACTAAACACCAATACAGAGGTTGGTAATGTATATACCCATAGTGTACGTGTCCAACAGTGTCATTGTGTCCAAGCACGAGGACACAATGTGTCAAAACAAATTAAAACACAAAACAATGCAAATACTGTGCCATTCCTCGTGCACGTGTTCACAGGGTTCGTGTACACGAAACGACACGACACAGACCTCGTGGTCGTGTCCAAGTGTCGACTAGGTCTAGGTCTAGGGCTAGGGCACCCTGACACGTGTCCACGATACGCGTGTGTGCGATACGACATGCGTATCAGTGCTCTAAATCAACTGAACCCGGTCCAGTGCAAATGCAATGCACGTGCTTGTGCGTGTCCGACACGACACGTGGGGGCCTGAGACTCGACACACGTCATGTCAGTCATGAGGACGACCCGTGTGTCAAGTGTCGCGTGTCGACGTGACGTGTCCTGAGAGTTGTGGCCCCCGAACAGCAGGGGATAAATCCTGTGCACGCGCGCGTGTGTGCACCGCGTGTCCGCCGAGACCCGACACGACACGAAAATAAAACACAGACACTGGAAAACCATAGGCAAGATCAAAACCCTAATTCCCATTCAAAAAGTTTACACAAAAAGAATCGAAATGCCCTTTGAGACATTTCGACAAACACCAATGAACAGTGTCTGATACGTGTCCGATACGGACACGTATAGTGTTCAAAACCTAGGGTTTCCTATTCCTACAGCTAGGTTAGGCCTAGGGGTCCCTATATGTGGAATAAAAAATAGAATTTCATTGAGTATTATGGAAGTTACCTATGGTTGCAAAATCCTCAAAAACCTCCAATAGAGAATGGTTCTCCAAGCTTCAAAACTCCCTCAAATTATCCCAAACCTGTGATGTGACTCCACAAACAGTAGAGGAACAGTATTAAGAGGGCTATGGAGGAAATCCCAATGAAAATATACCTATATTGAATGATCTATGGAGAAATGAAGTGTAGGCTCACCTTGTCTTGAGGAAAGAATGATAAACTATTGGAAGGAGGCTCAAATCCCCAAAATGATATTATATAGGGAATGGGGACAAGCTTGGCCGGCCACTAGGTTAGGTTAGGGTTTCTAGATTGCATCCTAGGGCTAGGAATGAATCAAGGGTATTGTGTGGTCTAGAACAAAGGGATATTTCCTAGTCTTAAACAAACTCACTTAACTTAACTAAACTTGACTTAAACCATAATCCAACCCATCTAATTCTCAAAGTGGCTAACTAAAATTAGTTATGACTAATCTAGGTTAGGTCCAATCTAGGTTAGGCTAACCAAAACCACATGGCAAACAATTAATTAGGATTTAATCACACCATTTAAATAATCATTAAAAATTCCTAAATAAAATATATAAAATTCAAATAAATTCTAATAAATTCAAATAACCCCAAAAATGTCAAAAATACCCTCACACTAGAAATGTGGTAGTGACAGCAAGTACTAACAATATATAGTGTTTCAATCGCAGTCAAGGTAAGTACTCACAACCAAGACAGTAGTCAATCCTAGTATAAAAATCCTATAGACCGTAGTCAAGGTAAATACTCACAATCTATAGAATGTCAAAGTCAAGTCCTACTCAAGTCATGTTAAGTCAAGTCAAGTTATAATCAAGTCGAGGGAATCGTGGTATAGGACTAGACGACTCTATCAAGGAATACATATGAAACTAACACAGTGTAATAGATAGAACTATCATAACAGAAAGGAACAAGAATGTGCAGGCAACTAGAAACATGTAAAGTAAAACTATAACAGGATGAGTATACTAGACATAGAATAAAGCAATCACGAATGTAAGAAAAAGAATAGCAGCGAGATAATGAACATGCATATACATTATATTGTACAAGTTAGCAAGGTATACTTGCCTGGAGGGTGCACAAAGAGCCAACAATAAACCGTCAATCGGTAAGCCAAATAAGTACAAAATCCACAAATGTCTCCGAAAGCTGAAACAGACATTGCCAACATTCTCAGAATAGTCAAATTAGCAAGGATTGCCTGTCCTTAAGTCCAATTCTGGATACAGGGGCAAAACAGTAATTTCGGGCAAAAACGATGTCCGCTGTTGGACCCGCCTTGCACCGAAAAGTGTGCCAGAGTCAATGGTCTCTAAAGTCATCAAACTACATGTTTACGGATCCGATTTGACGATACGAACCCAACGGTACATCCAATTTTGGATTCCGGTGGGTCGTGCACAACATTGCCCGTTGAATCGGATCGTGGGGCCCGCAAAACGGCGATCCGCTCAACTGTCTCGAAATCGGACCAAACTTGGCATACAGGACCAAAAAAATGACACGGTCCTATTGGCTCAAGTTTCCTCGATCTGATGAGCGTGCACAAAGTAATTAGAAAATTTGCACAGAGGTCGATACGGTGAATTTTAACGGATACGCATCAAATTCGTCGTGCACACGCAACCAATTTAAATTCCGTTAAAGCCCACATGACCACGAAGCCATTACGCACCTTTCGATGCTTGCGGTTCGCGACCAAGTCGCCCGAATTGACGGAATGCACGTCGTATCGAACAAATTTCTAGTTTTCAAAACAGGTTTTCGGTCAACTTTAGAATTAAATAACTTCTTATCTGTTTAATGAAATTAGAATCTACAAGAAGGGTTGTGATGTCCTACAGGTTGTCTAGGACTGTCAATAAATGGATTTTCAAAAAGGTTATTGGGTTAACGATGATTCGTTCGTAAATATGAGTACTTCGACTACCTAATGTCCTATTTTTGAACCAGATTTTGGTTCGACTTTGTGTCGATTTTTTGGGGTTTCTACTGTCATAGGATAAAATCCATCTGAAGGGGTTCATATAGGCTCTCTAACGTAATTTATGGATCATAAAATTATTAAGTATCGAGGAAGAAGACTAACTGCAAAGTCGGGGCTTCGTCTTCCGAACTGCTGTTACTGTTCCTCAGTTTCCAGAAGCGTGCGGCCGATTCGGCGCCCTGTGCGGCGGCGCAGGTGGTCGACATTGGTCGCCCATCTCTGGAGAGAGTTGGGGCGCTCTGGTTGCTTAGGATTTTAGGGTTTGTTTGCTCCCTCGATCTCCCGATCCATCCGTGTATATAGTTTCCGTAGGTTACATACAATCGGGTTTAACAGGGTTTCAGCAGCTCGGGTGGGAAGCTTTGGGAATTAGTTGGCCTGGGCTCAGGCCTGTGGAGAACTGGTTATGCAGAGAGGGGCTGGGTCTTGTGGGAGTGGGCTTAGCCGAGCTGGGCTAAGGCTGCTGCTGGAATGGGATTGGGCTGGACTTGGGATTTCCCTATGATTTATTTTTTTTCCATTTTCTTTTAGCAACTATGGTATATATATATATTTATATATATATACACATATATGTATACATACGTATATATATTTATATATACACATACACATATATTTATATACATATATATATATATATATATATATATATATATATATATATATATATATATATATATATATATATATATATATACATACACACACTTATACATATATATATATCAATACATATTTTATATATTTTATATATATATACACATATGTATATCAATATACATATATTCTTATATACAATCTCCATAAAATCTAATTAAATCCCAATAACAATTATTCCTAGGGTAGGGCCTACCTACATAAATATGAACACATATTTTATAACATTTATTTGACAAAGATAATATAACCAATAACAATAAAATAATATTATATAATAATAACCTCAACAATATGGATAATAAAATAATAATAATAATAGCAAAATACAATAACCAATAATAGGCATTGCATCTACTTGACATATGTCTATATGGGTGTAATTGATCTCACTACATGCCTACCCAGGTTCAGGTTTGGTTTGGGTGTTGTCCGAACTAAGTTGGTACAACCGGGCCACCTAAAAGTTAAATAATATTAATAATAAATAATTAAAACGTCTTTAGAGGTTAGGTCGCAACTTGGCCTGGTTTTCTTAGTTAGGACACTCCTATGGCTTGGCATTCCCCTACCATGGCTAAACACTAGTCAAAGCACGCTACTGCACTATCCGTGCCATGATTCCTAGCCGTCTTGTACTTCAAAACTCGACCATGGCTAAATTTATCTACCGTAATAATTAATTAAAATAATTATTTATAAATTCTAAGAATCACCATTAAATCAAATAAATAAAAAATTTAAAGAATTTTCGGGAAGGGAAGCTACAACGTACATTGAAGTGAATCCTACCTCGCAATACGGTCACGGCTGTATAGATGCATGAGGGTTTACTACAAGCCATTAGTCTCTTAGGGTCAAGAACAAGCCTAGTGTCTCAATCTCAAGCAAGCAAGTAAATGTAACAAGATGGTAGATCATCAGACATACAAGGTAAGGCGTTCCAAACATTATATATTCAGATGATCATGAAGCTAGTTGTCACTACCACTTTTCTAGCTTGAGGGTATTTTGGTCATTTTCAAAATTTTAGAATTAATTTGGAATTATTATTATTATTTATAATTAATGTGATTTTTAAGTGATTTTTAGAATAATTGATTTTGGTGTTTTAGAGACTTTGACTTATGTTGACCTTGTAGACTAATCTAGTGGAAAACCTAGGTCTTGACTAAGTAATTAGGATTTGAATACCTAGGTTGACTTAAGTTCATGAGGATTAACCCATTGGGATTAGTTTGGTGAAATTAGGGGCTAGATTGATTAAGTAATGGCTTGTGAAATCACAAGTTATTTCATGACTTAAAGGCTTAATGGCCATAGGCCCACACCCATTGAACCAAGCCCTAACCCTAGAAATTCTGACCAGCCATAGTGTGTATCCCCCTCCTATTTATATCCTCTTGAAATTAGGGTTGCCTCTTTAGGAAACTTTGCCATTTGGAAGAGGTGAGTCTCCATCTTTGTAAATCCTTAGAAAATCCATTTCTTCTCCAAATTCCTTCAAACAAATTGCAATAGAACCTAATATTAGTATCCTTGATGTTATTAATGAGTATTTGTAGGAAGAACACAATTTGAGGAAGTTTGGTGGTTTGTGGAGCTCTTCCCATTTGGAAATTTTGACCCATTGTTCACCTATAGGTATAATTCCTTCTATTGCTTTTAAATTCTGTTAAAAATCATTTCTAGGATGTCCTAACCCTAACCTAACAGTAGGATAGGCTAACCCTAGAATTTGGACCCATTTCGTGTCCGTATCGGACACGTATCAATGTGTATAGGTTAGTGTTCGACGAAATACCTCAAAGGGCATTTTGTTCGATTTTTATGATTGTGTTTGAATGGAAAAATCCATTTTAGGCTCGCTTATGCTATTCTTGGACACTGAGCATATTTTTGTGTTGGGATGAGCCGACACGAGCGCGTGGACACGCGGTCGTGCACACGCACGCGCGGGCAGGAGCATCCCCTGCTACTCGGGCGGAACTGCTCGTTGCATACAGCATATCGACCTACAAAACTCAACACGCACGTTGTGTCAATGACTGACACGAGGCTCGTAAAGTTTTACGAGTCCTCGTGTCGTGTCGGACACGTTATGACCTGTGCACGTGTAGTGCACTGTGTAGTCCAGTGTGTAGAATGTGTGTTCTGTGTTTCAATTATTTTTAATGCTTTTAATTATGTTTTAAATTATTAGTTAAGATCCTAAATTGATGATTAAACCTCTGTTATAGTAGTTACATGATTAGCTTAGGTTTTAATGAGGAGTTGGATTTCGAACATGAATTTTGGGCCTTAACTGATACTCACTGATACAGTGAGTTTCCAGTTTCAAAACCCATCTATTTTTTCCTGTCTTTATGTTATTTTCTTCACTAATGATGATTACCCACATTTCATAATACATGTTGACTTAGATTTTGCATTCAATTATAGGATTTTGGTTGTGTGAATGAGGTTCGAATGGGTTGATTAATGAACTAGTTCTGAAACTGTCCATCACCTGAGTTTCTTCTTTCATCTAAACTGTTTTGATTCTTATTTAGGCTAAAACCTGAGATTTAGTTCCCAGTTTCAACATTAATCTGAGTTCACTAATATGTATAAACCTATGATTCCAATCTCCCTATATGTTGAACTGATTTGGGGTATATGTAAAACCTAGGAATTTATCTCTGATATGGAATTGATATTGTGAACCTTAGCTATGGGTAAATGGGAAAACTGAGAATATAGGTTGTATAGGTTGTATAGGTTGTTTATGTTAACTGTTTTAATGCATGTTTTGAGTATAACCCCGAGTTAGGAACTGGAAATTGTTCCAGTTTTTCTCCCTCCTTATTGAACTGAATTCCAGAAACTCCTCAATTGTTATTCCAGGGTTCCTGTGCATTATTGAATTGATTTACAATTGATTTGAATGTTTCCTTCCTTTAAACTGAGTTTACATTATTTTTTGATTCAATGTTTTCTTCTAAAAACTGATATGGTTTCCCATTACCTGAGAATTACTTTAGGGACTTGATTATTGGCTTTGCATGTGATTCATGATTTTCATTAATCTGAGGTTCACTGCAAATGTATTAACTGAGTTTGAATTCTACATAAAACCTGGGATTTGGTTTGTGTTTCAGTTCTTTGAAAATATGAATTTGATTGTTTAAAACCTGAGTATGGGTTGGGGCATTGTTTGATTGAAAACTGGTTTCCATTTCCTTTTCCTAACTGTTGTACATTGCCCTCCTTTTAGTTTTTTGAAACCTGAAAGTCATTGGCATTGTTCCATTTCCCTCTTCTTAAATTAACTGTCTATTAGCACACTGTTTTATCCTAATTAGCCACACTGTTTTCCAGTTTCTGAACACACACACACCTAATACTCATGTGCTCATGTGTTCTTCCCCTCACTCCCTATGTATGTATATAATATGTGCATTGTTATATACTCTTATAATCTATATAATATATCATAGTATTTTACCTATACATATTAATTATATATAGGAATGTGTGATAATGTGTATATATACATGATACTTTGTGATATGATTGTATATATATAAATATGGGATATCATTGACATGTCATGATATATGGGATTTTGTGTTATGATATGGCATAGAGCATAGGATACCAATGACATAATGTATTGTATATATTATATTATGTGATTGGTATGTTTAGGCATGGTATGCCTAGTGGAACCTAGAGTAGACTTGTTAGAACTTAGAATAACTTGCTAGACCTAGATTAGACTAGTTTGACCTAGATTAGACTTGGTTGACCTAGTTTGACTTCTAGGGTTGACCAGAGTTGACCAAGAGTTGACTTTGGTCTAGATTGACCTAGATTCATGTAGAACGTATTGTAGTGCATTATATTTCTATTCTGGACTTGTTGTGACTCGTACTGTTCTAAATAGAAGCCAGATACTACTCCTCGGACAGTACTTTTATCTCAGACTTTCAGTTAGCAGGCGAGTACATTCTCTGATCTTTTCATACCTGTCTGGACTATATTCATGCTCTAGATTACTCTACATGATGCTGACACGTATCTTCACGGATTAGTACTATATGGATCCCTTTCTGAGATGTTATTCCTCTACGGGTGCATCGGGTATTTCATGTTCATGTACTTTATCATGTGCATCAGGTACTCCTTGTACTCGTACTAGTTCATGTTTTTACATGTTCTCATGTGCTTTCATGTGCTTATCATGTGCCTCATGTACTACTCATTACATGAGTTCACGTATCTTAGTTGTATTCATGTGCTTATGACATAACTTAAACGGATCCTTGTGTATTGATTGGGGCGGGGTGAGTAGAATTGGTTATGTGGACACAATCCCCAGTAGGTATTCATGTGCTCCTTATTTGTATTCATGTGCCCCCAAGCCGTTTACATAACCATATTGTACTCTAAATCACGTAGTCACTTATAGTCTCTACTATCATGTATTTACTTTCAGTTACAAAATATCTCCTGTTTACTTGTACTTCCATTCAGCACTTCCTGTATTTTACTCTATTGTCTGATTTATTTTCCTAACCTGCTATAAACTGTTGAGAGATATGTGCTCGTTCCCGTCCTGACTGGACCTGTTGAAATATTACAGAGGACGAGGCTGAGGCGTTCTGTCCTACTTACTACGGAGCCACACTAGATGAGTGCCTGGACTTGGACCAGCAGCAGGATCCATTAGTAGTAGACGACACTCCATTAGTTTAGGATTGTCTTACTATTTTGGATTACTGTATTAGACTTTGAGATATTCTGAGATGTATTATTTTAGACACTTAGAATTCTGGATTGTATCTCTATGATTCTCTGTTCTGGATAATTTATCTTTCATTATCAATCTATCTTACATGTTCTACCTTAGCTGTGGTTGAGTTATATTTCTGTTATGTCACCCCCATTCGGGGAGTATAACTGTTATTACCTTCAATTGTTAGTTGTTGTGACCTAGGACAGCGTTCTACCACCGACACTGCGGCGTAGGCTGGACGTACCTACGTCTCGTGCCCTTACTCTAGGGTGCGGGTCGTGACACGTTTTTAGTGGTGGCCCATACAGGTCTAGGTTGGAAATATAGTGGTATTCGAACTAGAATATCGCTGCAGCCTGCAGTAGAAATTAGCATATTTTTTTTGAAGGTACTCAATCACACTAGGAAAATTCCTAATCAGATTCCGTATATCTATTTTGCTGCTTATTGTCTTCCTTAAAAATTTAAATTATCCTCCTTTGATTTTCGACTCATTCTCAGTAATTGCTTCTTGTTTGATCTGTGTCTCCAGGATGGTTGAGACGTGATCGCATTGCCCCGTGACGGGAGAGGCTGGAGAGGGGTCTGCCACCTCTCGTGTCCAGCAGCCAGCTTCCAGTGCCACAGGGCCGGTGCAGCCCTCAGGAGTCGGTGTTTCTGCCGCTTTTGGAGGAGCACCTCCAGCAGTCAGGAGGCCAGTTGTGATTCCAGAGATCCTTCCCACGCAGCAGCCTCCGCCTGCGAGGATGGTAGATGCTGCCCATCTCTCCTCCTTCGTGGAGAGGATTCTGGAGTCGCACCAGCAACAGCAGACGAGGCAGACTACTGATTTCTGGCAGGGGATTGATGAGGCGCACCAGCTGGTTCACACCACAGTCGAGATGATCACAGCTCAGGGGGCCCAGCAGCAGCCCCGTCGGAGGGAGAAGGACATTCAGGACTTCCAGAAGATGCATCCTCGGGAGTTCTTCGGCACAGAGGGCATCCACGTTACAGACGACTGAATAGAGCATATTGAGGAGATCTTTCGACTAGCAGAGGTACCAGATTGACTCCAGATCGAGGCAGCGGGCAGCCAGATGCAGGATTTGGCCCGTGCATGGTATCAGGCAGATCCCAAAGTGGGAGTTGAGGGCCAGACCTGGGCCCAGTTCAAGGAGATATTTAAGGAGCAGTTCTTTCCTGATGTTGCCTTGGGAGGTATCGAGGCACAGTTCGAGGCTCTGGTACAGAGGAACCAGACGGTAGTTGAGTATGCCGGGGAGTTCTGCAGATTGGCCCGGTTCATTGATGATTTGTCTGAGAAGACGAAGGCGATAAAGTTTCATCGGGGGTTGATTAGAGAGGTTCGGTCGCTGACTAAGAGCGACCGGAACACCACTTATGCTGAGATATTTTCTGGGGCCATGGCGGCGGAGGACGACCTAGGGCTGAAGCAGAAGAGGGGTCGTGACTTCCAGAGTGGCAGCAGCAGTCAGGGGCAGGCCAAGAGGCCTCACTTCCAGCAGCAGCAGCAGAGGCCAGCTCAGCAGCAGTATCAGCAGCAGGGTCGTACACCCTTTCAGCAGCACCAGCAGCAAAGAGGGCAGCAGGCACCTCGTCAGGTAGTTATTTATGCCTTCTACAAGAAGCCAGGGTACATGATCCATGAGTGCAGAAAGAAGCTAGGCAAGTGCCTACTTTGTGGTGCTGGAGATCACCAGTTGAGGGACTGCCCAGGGGCTTTTGGACGAGGACAGCAGGGAGGTGGAGCCAAGGCTCCAGCAGGCCAGCAGAGGGGACCAGCCCTACAGATCCAGCAGCAGAGGTTCCAGCAGCACCAGCAGCAGGCACGAGGTGGACAGCAGGGGCGAGCTTTCGCCATGGCAGCTGAGGATGCCGAGGCCATCGGAGAGCTGATAGCAGGTTCGGTTCTTCTTGACTCCCTTCCAGTATTTGCACTCTTTGATTCCGGGGCTTCCCACAGCTTTGTGTCTGTATCGTATGCTATTAGACACAGTTTAATTTCGGAACCATTACCTAGGACCTGCAAGATCACGACCGGGGGTGGAGTCATCCTCGTGAGTGATGTTTGCAGAGGACGGAGTGTCATATTGGGAGGCCGATAGTTGGGGGTAAGTCTACTAGTCATGCCATTACCGAACTACGATATTGTATTAGGTATGGACTGGCTGAGTAGACGCCATGCCCGCATTGATTGCCGTGGGGGTAGAGTTTTGTTCGGGGTGCCAGAAGAGCCAGAGTTTGAGTACACCCGACGGCAGGCAGAGCAGGACGGCGGAGTCTTCTGTGGAGCATCAGTCGAGGAGCAGGTGGCTCCACATCCTTTGATTGCAGAGTTTATGGACGTGTTTCCAGAGGAGTTGCCAGGGCTTCCACTGGGCAGATATGTAGAGTTCTCGATAGACTTGGTTCCCGGCGCGGAATCGGTCTCCCAGCATGTCTATCGAGTGAACAACAGCGAGTTGGTGGTGCTGAAGAAGCAGGTGGATGAGCTGCAGGACAAGGGCTTCATTCGCTCGAGTTCTTCACCTTGGGGGGCACCGGTACTCTTCGTACCCAAGAAGGATGGGTCGGTACGGATGTGTATCGACTACAGGGCACTTAACAACCTGACAATCAAGAACAGATACCCACTGCCGCGGATCGATGATCTGTTTGATCAGTTGAGCGGAGCTCGGGTGTTCTCCAAGATTGATTTGAGGTCGGGTTATCACCAGGTGAAGGTAAAGAGGGAGGATATCCCCAAGACCGCTTTTAGGATGCGGTACAGGCAGCTTGAGTTTTTGGTTATGCCGTTTGGGCTAACCAATGCACCAGCAGTGTTTATGAATCTAATGAACAAGGTGTTCCACCAGTACTTGGACAAGTTCGTGGTGGTGTTCATTGATGATATCTTGATATATTCCAAGACAGAGGAGGAGCACGAGGAGCATCTGCGGATAGTGCTAGAGACTCTCAGGCGGGAGCAGCTTTATGGAAAACTCTCCAAGTGTGAGTTTTTCTTGGACCAGGTGGACTTCTTGGGGCATATGGTGACTGGAGATGGTATCTCAGTTGACCCCAAGAAGATTGTAGCAGTTGAGGCTTGGACAGCGCCGACTTCAGTGGCAGAGATCAGGAGTTTCCTGGGGCTGGCAGGATATTATCGGAGATTTGTGCAGGATTTCTTCCGGGTTGCAGAGCCATTGACACGGTTGACCCGGAAGGATACTGAGTATGTTTGGTCAGAGGAATGTCAGGCAGCTTTTGATGAGTTGAAGAAGCGGCTTACGACAGCTCCGATTCTGACATTGCCTTCAGGATCAGGTAGATTCACTATTTATAGTGATGCTTCAGGGAAGGGGCTGGGTTGCGTCTTGTAGCAGCATGGGAAGGTGATTGCCTATGCTTCCAGGCAATTACGTCCCCATAAGAAGAACTACCCTACCCATGACCTGGAGCTGGCGGCGGTAATTTTTGCTTTGAAGTTGTGGAAGCACTATCTGTATGGCGAGAGAGTGGAGATTTTCACAGATTACAAGAGCTTGAAGTATGTGTTTACACAGAAGGAGCTCAACATGAGACAGCACAGGTGGCTTGAGTTGATGAAAGACTTTGACATCGCACTTCAGTATCACCCGGGAAAGGCCAACGTGGTTGCCGATGCCTTGAGTAGGTATCCGACAGCCATGTGTTTGACTATGGATCGGCACCTGCTTGCAGATTTGGAGAGCCTTGGGATTGAGGTGATTGTGCCAGGGGTGCAGATGCAGTTATGGGGCCTTCAGATACAGTCGGACTTGATGGACAGGATCAAGGCGGCACAGTTCGATGATGTGGCTCTACGGTGTATCCGAGAGCAGATCAGTGCAGGAGTGGAGGATGTTGAGTTCTCACTTGCAGAGGACGGTGCCCTGAGGCACGGTTCCCGGTTATGTGTGCCCAGCGGGGAGCTCAGAGAGCAGATTATGTAGGAGGCTCACAGATCACAGTACTCTATACATCCTGGTGCCAACAAGATGTACAGGGATCTGCGAGAGCATGTCTGGTGGTACGGGATGAAGAGGGAGGTATCCCACTTCGTAGCTAGATGCTTGATCTGTCAGCAGGTCAAGGTAGAGAGACAGAGGCCCGGAGGATTATTGCAGCCGTTGCCCATTCCAGAGTGGAAGTGGGAACATATTACCATAGATTTTATATCGGGGTTGCCGCGTACACCAGGAGGGAAAGATGCAATTTGGGTCATCGTTGACAGGTTGACCAAATCGGCCTACTTCTTGCCATTCAAGGTGGGTACGTTTACAGAGAGGCTCGCGGAGTTGTATATGAGACAGATAGTCAGGATTCACGGAGTTCCCGTCAGTATAGTCTCAGATCGGGATAGTCGCTTTACTTCCCATTTCTGGAGGAGTCTGCAGACTAGCTTGGGCACTCAGCTCAAGTTTAGTACCGCATACCACCCCCAGACGGACGGACAGTCAGAGAGGACTATTCAGACCCTTGAGGATATGTTGCGGACGTGCGTCCTGGATTTTGGAGGTTCCTGGAAGGATCACCTGCATTTGGTAGAGTTTGCTTACAACAACAGTTATCAGGCCAGCATTGAGATGTCACCGTTTGAGGCTCTGTACGGGCGTAGGTGTCGTACACCCTTATATTGGGATGATGTTGGAGAGCGAGCTTTACTGGGACCAGAGATGGTTGTTAACGCAGCCGAGAAGGTGAAGCTCATCAGGGACAGACTTCGCATGGCGCAGGACAGACATCGGCACTGGGCCGATAGCCACCGGAGGCCGCTAGAGTTTGAGGTACAGATTCAGAGATAGGATTAGAAGTAGGTTGTATTTTTTGTTTTGTTTTGTTTAATTGGTCATGTTTGATTTTTAGTAACTTGAGACCTTGATTGTGATTAGGTTGGAGACATGGTTTTTCTGCGGATATCTTCGACTTGTGGTACGATACGTTTTGGTGGAGGTGGAAAGCTTAGCCCGCGCTTCATCGGCCCTTTCGTTATCAGCGGGAGAGTCGATGACGTGGCATACAGGTTAGACTTGCCACCTGCACTAGTGGGAGTTCACAACGTATTTCACGTATCACAGTTGAGATGGTACGTGGCTGACCCTAGCCATGTGCTCGATCATTCGGAGATAGAGGTTGGACCTACTCTCAGTTATCCAGAGCAGCCTGTGGAGGTTTTGGATCGCCGGGAGAAGGTATTGAGGAACCAGGTGATACCCTTGGTACGCGTCGCATGGAGGCATCATTCTCCAGGAGAGTCTACCTGGGAGCGGGAGGATGAGATGCGCGAGCGGTACCCCTATATTTTTGGACCTTGAGGTATACTTTTCTATCCTTCTTAGCAGTTAGTTTCGCCTTTAAATTTCGAGGACGAAATTATTTTAAGGGGGGTAGATTTGTCACTACCACTTTTCTAGCTTGAGGGTATTTTGGTCATTTTCAAAATTTTAGAATTAATTTGGAATTATTATTATTTATAATTAATGTGATTTTTAAGTAATTTTTAGAATAATTGATTTTGGTGTTTTAGAGACTTTGACTTATGTTGACCTTGTAGACTAGTCTAGTGGAAAACCTAGGTCTTGACTAAGTGATTAGGATTTGAAAACCTAGGTTGACTTAAGTTTATGAGGATTAACTCATTGGGATTAGTTTGGTAAAATTAGGGGCTAAATTGATTAAGTAATGGCTTGTGAAATCACAAGTCATTTCATGACTTAAAGGCTTAATGGCCATAGGCCCACACCCATTGAACCAAGCCCTAACCCTAGAAATTCTGACCAGCCATAGTGTGTATCCCCATCCTATTTATATTCTCTTAAAATTAGGGTTGCCTCTTTAGGAAACTTTGCCATTTGGAAGAGGTGAGTCCCCATCTTTGTAAATCCTTAGAAAATCTATTTCTTCTCCAAATTCCTTCAAACAAATTGCAATAGAAACTAATATTAGTATCCTTGCTGTTATTGATGAGTATTTGCAGGAAGAACACAATTTGAGGAAGTTTGGTAGTTTGTGGAGCTCTTCCCATTTGGGGATTTTGACCCATTGTTCACCTATTGGTATAATTCCTTCTATTGCTTTTAAATTCTGTTAAAAATCATTTCTAGGATGTCCTAACCCTAACCTAACAGTAGGATAGGCTAACCCTAGAATTTGGACCCATTTCGTGTCCGTATCGGACACGTATCAATGTGTATAGGTTAGTGTTCGACGAAATGCCTCAAAGGGCATTTCGTTCGATTTTTGTGATTGTGTTTGAATGGAAAAATCCATTTTAGGCTCGCTTATGCAATTCTTGGACACTGAGCACGTTTTTGTGTCGGGATGAGCCGACACGAGCGCGTGGACACGCGGTCGTGCACACGCGCGAGCGGGCAGGAGCATCCCCTGCTACTCGGGCGGAACTGCTCGTTGCATACAGCGTCTCGACCCACGAAACTCAACACACACGTTGTGTCAATGACTGACACGAGGCTCGTAAAGTTTCACGAGTCCTCGTGTCGTGTCGGACACGTTATGGCCTGTACACGTGTAGTGCACTGTGTAGTCCAGTGTGTAGAATGTGTGTTCTGTGTTTCAATCCTAAACTGATGATTAAACCTCTGTTATAGTAGTTACATAATTATCTTAGGTTTTAATGAGGAGTTGGATTTCGAACATGAATTTTGGGCCTTAACTGATACTCACTGATACAGTGAGTTTCCAGTTTCAAAACCTATCTATTTTTCCCTGTTTTTATGTTGTTTTCTTCACTAATGATGATTACCCACATTTCATAATACATGTTGACTTAGCTTTTGCATTCAATTATAGGATTTTGGTTGTGTGAATGAGGTTCGAATGGGTTGATTAATAAACTAGTTCTGAAACTGTCAATCACCTGAGTTTCTTCTTTCATCTAAACTGTTTTGATTCCTGTTTAGGCTAAAACCTGAGATTTAGTTCCCAGTTTCAACATTAATTCGAGTTCACTAATATGTATAAACCTATGATTCCAATCTCCCTATATGTTGAACTGATTTGGGGTTTATGTAAAACCTGGGAATTTATCTCTGATATGGAATTGATATTGTGAACCTTAGCTATGGGTAAATGGGATAACTGAGAATATAGGTTGTATAGGTTGTATAGGTTGTTTCTGTTAACTGTTTTAATGCATGTTTTGAGTATAACCCCGAGTTAGGAACTGGAAATTGTTCCAGTTTTTCCCCCTCCTTATTGAACTGAATTCCAGAAACTCCTCAACTGTTATTCCAGGGTTCCTGTGCATTATTGAATTGATTTACAATTGATTTGAATGTTTCCTTCCTTTAAACTGAGTTTACATTATTTTTTGATTCAATGTTTTCTTCTAAAAACTGATATGGTTTCCCATTACCTGAGAATTACTTTAGGGACTTGATTATTGGCTTTGCATGTGATTCATGATTTTCATTAATCTGAGGTTCACTGCAAATGTATTAACTGAGTTTGAATTCTACATAAAACCTGGGATTTGGTTTGTGTTTCAGTTCTTTGAAAATCTGAATTTGATTGTTTAAAACCTGAGTATGGGTTGGGGCATTGTTTGATTGAAAACTGGTTTCCATTTCCTTTTTCTAACTGTTGTACATTCCCTTCCTTTTAGTTTTTTGAAACCTGAAAGTCATTGGCATTATTCCATTTCCCTCTTCTTAAATTAACTGTCTATTAGCACACTGTTTTATCCTAATTAGCCACACTGTTTTCCAGTTTCTGAACACACACACACACCTAATACTCATGTGCTCATGTGTTCTTCCCCTCACTCCCTATGTATGTATATAATATTTGCATTATTATATACTCTTATAATCTATATAATGTATCATAGTATTTTACCTATACATATTAATTATATATAGGAATGTGTGATAATGTGTATATATACATGATACTTTGTGATATGATTATATATATATAAATATGGGATATCATTGACATGTCATGATATATGGGATTTTGTGTTATGATATGGCATAGAGCATGGGATACCAATGACATAATGTATTGTATATATTATATTATGTGATTGGTATGTTTAGGCATGGTATGCTTAGTGGAACCTAGAGTAGACTTGTTAGAACTTAGAATAACTTGCTAGACCTAGATTAGACTAGTTTGACCTAGATTAGACTTGGTTGACCTAGTTTGACTTCTAGGGTTGACCAGAGTTGACCAAGAGTTGACTTTGGTCTAGATTGACCTAGATGTTGACACAAAGTCACAGTCAACCAAATATTGACTACATTGACTAAATAATGTCTGTATTAATTCAATACGACACACGACGTCTGCATTCCGTTCAAGACAGACGACAGCTCAGTCTCCGGTTCTCAGTGTGTTTTCGAGTCTGTATTTTATATTTTCATTGAGTCTAGACTTGTGTACTCTGAGTCATGCTGAGCTCTTGACACTTAGTCTACAGCCTACCCAAAATCCCAAGCTCCACTGAACCAAACACTGCCCAAAAATCCCCTTTGAACCACTCTGTGCTCTGGAGACAGAGTTCGGGCCGAACTCTGCCTCCACACAGAGTTCGGGCCGAACTCTGTCCCCTAGAAATCAGGAACCCTAATTTTAGGGTTAGCTGGTTGCTAGTTGTCCAACGGCCAAATATTTGAATTTTCCTACCCGAATTCTGGCCGAATTCTGCCTATAAAAACACTATAAATAGGGCATGAATTCTCTCATTCCAATCCATCCAATCTTCTCTTCTCTTCTCTCTTGTAGCTGAAATAAGCCATACCCTTCCCATCTACTAGCCACAAGCCTCCTAAGTCTCGAGTGCTCAGCATCTCTCAGTTAGGATTCTTGTGCAAGAGTCGAAGAAGTCGCTTGGACAATTCCAAGCAAATCGCTACTGCGATCCTCTGTTAGAAGTTGACGTGCTCTTCTGAAGTAAAGGCACGGTTGTAAACTACTATTTCACAAATAGTGGATTTGAATCCTGAGCTAGAGTTCTCAGGCCTGGACTAGTCCTCCACGAGGGAAACCAGGTTAAAATCGCTGTGTTTGCGTATGCTCTTTTGATCTCCTTTTATTTTCCGCACTTTACTCTGATTATTTATTATTGGTGAAAGAGTTATTTTAATTGGTCATTTTTCTATATATACTCTATTCACCCCCCTCTAGAGTTGCCAAACTGTTCTTCAATTGGTATCAGAGCTCTGTTCTCTTTATAAGGACTAACATCCTAAGAGCTGATCCATGGCAACCACACAATCCTTGATTTCCAATCATGGTGAAGGTCAGTCCACTCATAGGCCTCCCCTATTTGATGGAACTAACTATACATATTGGAAAACAAGGATGAGCTTCTATCTTAAGTCTCTAGACTTTGACCTGTGGACTGTCGTCACTGACGGTTACAAAAAGCCCGTCAGGATAGTTGTCGATGGTGACCTCATTGAGAAACCACACGACAAATATTCTGTCGAGGAGAAGAAACAGGCAAGTCTAGATGCTAGGGCTATTAATGCTTTATTCTGTGCTATAGACAGGAATGAATTCAACACGGTCTCCACATGCACCACTGCTCATGAAGTATGGAGACTTCTAGAAGTGACGCATGAGGGAACCACACAAGTCAAGGAATCTAAAATAAGCCATCTCACTCAAGAATACGAAGCCTTCAAGATGAAGCCAAATGAGACGATCACTCAAATGTTTACAAGATTCCTCGACATCATCAATCCTCTATCCTCGCTTGGTAAGCAGTACTCAAACCACGAGAAGATTCGTAAGTTACTCAGAGGGTTGCCAAAGATTTGGAACCCTAAGGTGACGGCCATCATAGAAGGAAACGATCTCACATCAATGTCAATGGAGACCTTGATGGGTAAGCTCATGACTCACGAGCTTGACCTCAAGGACTTCGAAGAGCCTGCTCCGAAGACCAGGGAGATCGCACTCAAAGCTCATCGACGAAGGGCTGATCACGATGAGACCGAAGACGATAACTCGGATGATGAAGACCAAGCTCTCATGGTTCGCAACTTCAGAAAATTCCTTCGCTTCAATCGAAGGAAGAAGGATTCACAAGAAGATGATGAAGAAGAGCCAACCCGTTACGGTTGCAAGAAGACTGGACATGTCCGAAAAGACTGCTCATTCTTGAAGAAGAGCAACCGCTATGAGAAGCCATACAAAAAGAATTCATCAAAGAAATATGCCAACACAGGAATTTGGCATGAAAGTGAAGCGAGTGACTCCGAGGAAGAAAAAGGCTCTCCTCAAGATACAGCAAATGTGTGCCTAATGGCAACTTCCAACAAGGTATCTAACGAAACTCTAGATGACTTCTCTTTTGATGAACTTGGCGATGCTTTTACTGATTTACTCGATGATCACAAAAAGGTCATTGGTAAATACAAACATGCCAAGGACAAAATCAAATGTCTGGAAGATGAGATACAAAGAATTTCTTTACTTCTTGATGATGTTAGAGACACGTCACCCACTGATGCCACTAATGAAGTATCCAAGCTTAAAATAAGCTTACATAATGCTGAAGCACGTATTGAGCAACAAGCTCAAGAAATCACTACTCTCAACACGTTGCTTGCTGAAGAAAAGAGTAGACACAAAATCTCCATGACTAAAATATATGGCTTGAATATTAAGGTTGATGAATTGCAAGCTGCTTCTAAGAGATTAGAAACCAAATTGGGTAAACAGGTGCTTCAACCTCAAATCCAATCACATGGGCACAACACCACTCATGCTAGTCAACCACGTCATTCTCATAACCATGCATTTATATACACAAACTTTCACAAACCACGTGCACGTAAGAATAATTCTCATTCAGTACACAATCATCATGTTGCACAAAGACACAATCAACATCACCCCACACATAGGAATCATCATGCCATGCCATATAGACAAGATCATCATGCAATGCCATATAGACAAGATCATCATATGCCATATAGACAAAATCATCATGCCATGCCATATAGACAATATCAGCATGTCACACATCATAGACAATACCATCATGATATGCCTCATAGACACCATCACCATACCACTCATTCTATGCATAATCATCATCACCATGCTAACTCTTCACATCATGTTCATCCTCATCCTGTTACTTACAGATATTACTCTCATGCTCCTAGTATAAATAAAAATGCTATCTGTACCTACTGTGGATCACATGGACACATCTCACCACAGTGCAGAGTTAGAAGACTGGTAGATAAAAGGATATATGCTTGGTTTCCAAAGACTAACTTTTCAGGACCCTCAAGAACTCGGGTACCAAAGGTCACATCTACTCTTGATGTAGGTGGACCTTCCCTCTTCAACTGAAAGTAAGTGGATTCTCGATAGTGGATGCTCGCGACATATGACGGGAGACGCAAAACTTTTTACATCACTATCGATGAAAAGAGAAGGATATGTATCCTTCGGTAACAATCTCAAAGGGCACATAATAGGTAATGGTATCATTGGTCATCCTCCTTCTCCTGTAATAAAGGATGTCTGCCTAGTGACCGAGTTAAAACATAACCTGCTCAGCATTAGTCATCTTGCTGATCATGGATATGATATTAACTTTGGACAAAACAGTTGCTACATCTATGATAGGTCAACAGGAGACATTGCTTTTGAAGGGAAAAGAAAGGACAACATATATATTTTCTATCTTTCTATAAATACTAATAATGCAGGTAGATGTCTATATGCCCACAAAGACGAACGACTACTTTGGCACCAGCGTCTTGGTCATGCCAACATGGATGCTATATCCAGGCTGTCTACCAAGAAGCTAGTGAGAGGATTGCCTGATATCACATTCAAAAAGGACACGGTATGTGCCGAATGTGAACTAAACAAGGCAACTAAATCCTCATTTCATTCCATCAACTCTGTAAGTACTACTAGACCCTTGCAACTATTTCATATGGATTTATTTGGTCCTAGTAGAATAGCTAGCCTTGGTGGCAAACTTTATGCATTTGTTATTGTTGATGATTTTTCGAGATTTACTTGGGTTTTCTTTCTCGCTAATAAGAGCGATGCTATTTCTGTTTTCAAAGTTTTTGTAACGAAAGTTCAAAACGAAAAAGGCTACATGATTACTCGAATCCGAAGTGATCATGGAGGCGAATTCGTAAATTATGATTTTGAAAATTTTTGTAATGCAAATGGTTTTGATCATGAATTTTCTTGTCCTAGAACTCCTCAACAAAATGGTGTTGTGGAGCGGAAGAATAGAACTCTCGGCGATATGGCCAGAGTCATGTTGAATAAATTTTCACTTCCGAAATACTTTTGGGCAGAAGCTGTCAGTACAGCATGCCACATTTTGAATAGGGTGCTGATTCGTCCCATTACGAAGAAAACACCCTATGAGCTTTGGTTTGGGAGAACCCCCAATGTTTCTTATTTTAAAGTTTTTGGTTGTAGATGTTTTATCCTTAACACCAAAGACAACTTAGGCAAATTTGATGCCAAAGCTGACGATGGTATCTTTCTTGGTTATGCCGCCAAGAGTAAGGGATATAGAGTTTTTAATAAACGCTCACTTATTGTGGAAGAGTCAACAAATGTGACTTTTGATGAAGACAACAGTGCAGTAAGTACTCTTGATGATGACGTTGAGCCATCAACTTCTACTCCAATGAATACTTCAACCGAAACTGATTCTCTGGAGGGTTTGCCTAAGAAATTCTCTTTCAAACCTTCTCATCCAGAAAATTTAGTAATAGGAGAAGTTTCACGTGGAGTAACTACTAGATCATCACTAAGAGACTCCGTTGCTAGCACTGCCTTCATTTCACAAGTAGAGCCTAAAAACATTTCTGAAATCTTTAATGATGAATTTTGGATTTCTGCTATGCAAGAAGAACTCAACCAATTCGAGAGAAGCCAAGTATGGGAACTCGTTCCTAAACCGGTTAATCATTCGATAATTGGTACTAAATGGGTTTTTAGAAACAAAGTAAATGAAGATGGTTCAGTCACACGTAACAAAGCTCGTCTAGTAGCTCAAGGATACAACCAAGAGGAAGGTATCGACTACGATGAGACGTATGCTCCTGTTGCTACACTAGAATCCATTCGGATGCTTTGTGTTTTTGCTAATTTTCAAAACTTTAAATTATTTCAAATGGATGTAAAAAGTGCTTTCTTGAATGGTTTTATTAAGGAGGAAGTTTATGTGAAACAACCTCCTGGCTTTGAAAATCACAAATTTTCCGACCACGTGTTCAAGCTAAAGAAAGCGCTTTATGGCCTCAAACAAGCCCCCAAAGCTTGGTATGAAAGGCTAAGTAGCTTCTTACTTGAGAAAGGTTTTTCAAAAGGGAAAATTGACACTACACTGTTTATAAAATCTTTTAAAGACACTATTCTGTTGATTCAAATCTATGTTGATGATATCATTTTTGGGTCTACTGATAAAACCCTCTGTCAAGAATTTGCCAAGTGTATGCAGACGGAATTTGAGATGAGCATGATGGGAGAGCTCAACTACTTTCTTGGCCTGCAAGTGAAACAAATGGCTAATGGAACTTTCATCTGTCAATCGAAGTATACCAAGGACATGCTGAAGAAGTTCGATCTTGACAACGTCAAACCAATCAGCACTCCAATGGCTGCTTCAACCAAACTCGAACCAGATGAGAGCGGCAAACCTGTTGATCAACGTAAGTATCGAGGTATGATAGGCAGCTTACTTTATTTAACTGCTAGTCGTCCCGATATCATGTTTAGTGTTTGCCTATGTGCTAGATATCAAGCTAATCCTAAGGAATCACACATGACCGCGGTTAAGCGTATCTTTCGATACCTTAAAGGTACGGTTACAGTGGGCCTATGGTATCCCAAGTCCACATCATTTGACCTTATTGGTTACTCTGATGCTGACTTCGCTGGATGCAAGGTCGACCGTAAAAGTACGAGCGGCACGTGTCATTTATTAGGAAAGGCTTTAGTCTCCTGGTTTAGCAAGAAGCAGAACTCTGTCGCACTATCCACAACAGAAGCTGAATACATAGCAGCTGGGCGTTGTTGTGCACAAATTCTGTGGATGAAGCAAACCCTTGAAGACTATAAGTTATCTTTCATGCATATTCCTATATTCTGTGACAACACTAGTGCCATTAATTTGACTAAGAACCCTGTCTGTCACTCACGCACTAAACACATTGAGATCAGACACCACTTTTTGCGTGATCATCAGCAAAACGGCACGATTAACTTAGAATTTATTGACACTGATCATCAGCTAGCAGATTTCTTTACTAAGCCATTATCCGAAGAGCGCTTCAATTTTCTTTGTCGTGAACTCGGAATTTTGGATGAAGCAGTTATAAGTTGAGACTCACCTGCGTAAATATCGAGTATATTTTGATTCTTTTACGACAAATTTGGTATGGGTACAAGCCGAAAGGGTCCTTCTGACAACAAGGCGTAAAAGCCTAAGCGACACGGTGCACTAGTCCTCAGGACTACCGCTAGCTGGGATCCGGCCCTTGCAGCTAACCCATGGCAAATTTGAAATATTGAATTACAATATATTTCCTTGTTTGTTATATGGTTTGTTTCGATTTAATATTGCCTAATTGATTTTTCTAAAGTTCATTCTGACTTTTGTGTACCTCTCTATGTACTTCAATGCATTCATCATACTTTTATCCTCTCTACCTTTTTTCTTCAACACTTAACCATTTTTTCATCTCTTCAGCCTGTTTTAAGTTCTGGACCACTAATCCAGAACTCGGGCCGAACTCTGCCCCTAACAGAGTTCGGGCCGAGTTCGGTCCCTATTGGTCCAGCGTCGGGATCAGCCTCTGCCGTTGGATCAGTTTAGATCATACGGTCAGAATTTCTTCCGACCAACGAAAACCCTCTCTTATATTTCGGGTTTTCATCTCTCTCCTTCACTATTACCTCCTTTCTCACCTCTCCAAACTCTTTCCTTCAAACCCTAACCCTAGTTTTTGATCTAGAAGGCTCTATTACTTCTCAAAATCAAGGGAAAGGGGTTTCTCATCATTCTCTTCCACTGTTTATTGTTGATTTCAGGTATATCCCTTTCTTTCTCTCCATTTTAAGTTCTCTATTTTCTTGCAAATGGCTCCTCGCTTGCCCAATCGTGGGAAAAGGACTCGAACTGAGGGAGCTTCCTCTTCGAATTGAGCAAGTAGTTGAACAACAACCCATTCATCCGTTGTTCAACTCGCCTCGTCCCCATGATCCGAATACATATGACGAGCGATTATTTGTGTCGCTAGACGCGTCTAATGCATGGTTTAGCGACTTTCGGACTCGTCCGGTGTTCGGGGGACATCCGATAAATTTTACAATCTTTTCTCAATATGAATCATTGTTTCGTGATCTATGTTTGGATGCGTTAGTTGCCTCAAACTTTGTCATTTACCGTAGCGCAATCCAAATGTTTTATTGCAATTTAACTTTCGATGCAACCCACATCTATTCCCGGGTTGCCGGTATTGACATTGCTTTCAATGATTCTGAGTTGGGGGATTTTCTTGATCTTTTTAATCTCGATGCTTGGGATAAACTTGTGGAAGCTCGTCAACTTCAATTTGTTGGCGATACTTCTCTTGAAGGTTTTAATGAGGAATTATGTGATCCTAACATAAGTCCTCGCAAACTTATGGCCAAGCACCTCAACCCATATTTCTATGAACTTCATCGAATCATTTTTAACACTATCTTGCCAAAAGCTGGCTCCACTGATGAAGTTACCTACTTTGAGATATCTGCTTTGTATCACCTTCATTATCGTATCCCCTTCAATCTTTCTAGGACAATGATGGACTGGATGATAAATTGTAGAAAGAAACCAAGAGCATTGGTTTATCCTTTATATCTTCCTATAGTTTTTCGTGCGTTCATTATTCCTATTCATGACTGTCAGTTCTTGTCTGCTCCTGTTTTCCTGTCCAAGGCACGACGTTCTCAGGCAGTCGTCGCCTCTCCTGAGACTTCTGAGCAGTCTGCTGATGAGGAGCCTGACGCCCCTCCACTCGGTCAGGATGTACCACTTCCACCTGCCACTCTTGAGTCTATTCAGACTATGCTCCGGGATCGTTTTGACCTTGAGGACGAGTGCTGGACCCAGCTGGATTATCGTACTACTCTACAGATGAGTGCCCTCGGCAACTCCCTGTATGATATACGGTACTCCATGTCTCATCATCTGCACATTCCCATGGAGCGAGATCCTGAGCGCACGGGCCATCGCATTGATGATCCTTGGGTCATGCGTTACATGGATCCGGATGCTGCATTTTTGGACCCCCGTCGCTCCTTCCCCGGTCCTTCAGATGCTCCAGGACCTTTTCGTGCTCCGTGATGGAGATTGGCTCGATCTGCTGCTGCTACTGATGATGATCTTAGTTGATGCTTTTTGATTTCAGTTATTTAGTTTATTATGGATTTATGTCCTTGGTTTTATGTACTCAAAACTCTGGTTGTGTGTTTGACACTTGGTTTTGTGGATGACATTTTATGCTCATTATTATAGTTTTACTTTATGCTAGTGACTCATTTTGTTTAGTCATACACTGTTTCTTCTCTACTTGGTGTGGTTGCATCACTCTTCATTGTCTATACTGCAGTTTATATGATCTTTTTATTCATATGCAGTATATATTGCTAACTGCCAAAAGGGGGAGAACTATGTATATTTTTGTATATCTGTTTCGTATATCTGTGCTTGTTTTTGCTTTTGGGAGATATTATCTATCAGGCCACAGGTTCTATGCATTATTTACGGGGGAGAGCTATTGCTTCTAGCTCGGCACCGTTCACTGATTACGGGGGAGCTATCTTCTTTTAGCTCGGCATCGGTTATGGGGAGCTGTGTTACAATCAACTGTGTCCAGGTATGAATATTGAAATATACATATATTATTTTGTCAATTATCAATATGGGGGAGATTGTTGACACAAAGTCACAGTCAACCAAATATTGACTACATTGACTAAATAATGTCTGTATTAATTCAATACGACACACGACGTCTGCATTTCGTTCAAGACAGACGACAGCTCAGTCTCCGGTTCTCAGTGTGTTTTCGAGTCTGTATTTTATATTTTCATTGAGTCTAGACTTGTGTACTCTGAGTCATGCTGAGCTCTTGACACTTAGTCTACAGCCTACCCAAACTCCCAAGCTCCACTGAACCAAACACTGCCCAAAAATCCCCTTTGAACCACTCTGTGCTCTGGAGACAGAGTTCGGGCCGAACTCTGCCTCCACACAGAGTTCGGGCCGAACTCTGTCCCCTAGAAATCAGGAACCCTAATTTTAGGGTTAGCTGGTTGCTAGTTGTCCAACGGCCAAATATTTGAATTTTTCTACCCGAATTCTGGCCGAATTCTGCCTATAAAAATACTATAAATAGGGCATGAATTCTCTCATTCCAATCCATCCAATCTTCTCTTCTCTTCTCTCTTGTAGCTGAAATAAGCCATACCCTTCCCATCTACTAGCCACAAGCCTCCTAAGTCTCGAGTGCTCAGCATCTCTCAGTTAGGATTCTTGTGCAAGAGTCGAAGAAGTCGCTTGGACAATTCCAAGCAAATCGCCACTGCGATCCTCTGTTAGAAGTTGACGTGCTCTTCTGAAGTAAAGGCACGGTTGTAAACTACTATTTCACAAATAGTGGATTTGAATCCTGAGCTAGAGTTCTCAGGCCTGGACTAGTCCTCCACGAGGGAAACCAGGTTAAAATCGCTGTGTTTGCGTATGCTCTTTTGATCTCCTTTTATTTTCCGCACTTTACTCTGATTATTTATTATTGGTGAAAGAGTTATTTTAATTGGTCATTTTTCTATATATACTCTATTCACCCCCCTCTAGAGTTGCCAAACTGTTCTTCACTAGATTCATGTAGAACGCATTGTAGTGCATTACATTTCTATTCTGGACTTGTTGTGACTCGTACTGTTCTAAATAGGAGCTAGACACCACTCCTCGGACAGTACTTTCATCTCGGACTTTCAGTTAGCAGGCGAGTACATTCTCTGATCTTTTCATACCTGTCTGGACTATATTCATGCTCTAGATTACTCTACATGATGCTGACACATATCTTCACGGATTAGTACTATATGGATTCCTTCCTGAGATGTTATCCCTCTACGGGTGCATCGGGTATTTCATGTTCATGTACTTTATCATGTGCATCAGGTACTCCTTGTACTCGTACTAGTTCATGTTTTTACATGTTCTCATGTGCTTTCATGTGCTTATCATGTGCCTCATGTACTACTCATTACATGAGTTCACGTTCTTAGTTGTATTCATGTGCTTATGACATAACTTAAACGGATCCTTGTGTATTGATTGGGACGGGGTGAGTAGAATTGGTTATGTGGACACAATCTCCAGTAGGTATTCATGTGCTCCTTATTTGTATATATGTGCCCCCAAGCCGTTTACATAACCATATTGTACTCTAAATCACGTAGTCACTTACAGTCTCTACTATCATGTATTTACTTTCAGTTACAAAATATCTCTTGTTTACTTGTACTTCCATTCAGCACTTCCTGTATTTTACTCTATTGTCTGATTTATTTTCCTAACCTGCTATGAACTGTTGAGAGATATGTGCTCGTTCCCGTCCTGACTGGACCTGTTGAAATATTACAGAGGACGAGGCTGAGGCGTTCTGCCCTACTTACTACGGAGCCACACTAGATGAGTGCCTGGACTTGGACCAGCAACAGGATCCATTAGCAGTAGACGACACTCCATTAGTTTAGGATTGTCTTACTATTTTGGATTACTGTATTAGACTTTGAGATATTCTGAGATGTATTATTTTAGACACTTAGAATTCTGGATTGTATCTCTGTGATTCTCTGTTCTGGATAATTTATCTTTCATTATCAATCTATCTTACCTGTTCTACCTTAGCTGTGGTTGAGTTATATTTCTGTTATGTCACCCCCATTCGGGGAGTATAACTGTTATTACCTTCAATTGTTAGTTGTTGTGACCTATGACAGCGTTCTACCGCCGACACTGTGGCATAGGCTGGACGTACCCACGTCTCGTGCCCTTACTCTAGGGTGCGGGTCGTGACACTAGTCCTACAAAATGTGAAGACTAGCAAGAGTTTAAGTCATATATGATCAACCCTAGGATTTTTCAATCATGTTACAGCCCTTAGGCAGACAGGAATGTAAATTCAACACGAGCTAACACTTGCTCGGCGGCTAAACGCCTCAAAAGAATAATTTTACAATAGAGTGAGAGAGCAAAATAAAACCCACTCGTTGCCAGGGTTTCTTCTACTGGTCACCATCTGGCAGGAAGGCTGGGAGATCCTCGGGAGCTGCTCCAAAATCTGGCTATACAAAACCAGCTGGGTCAGACCCCAAAAAGAGCAAGTGCCACAAAGGAGGCTTCACTTAAGAACTAAAACCAGCACATTAGCACATAAGGACATAAATGAAATAACAAAAGACATGAGTTAGAGAAAACATGGTGATAAATGATAAGATAACTAAAGGACTATTCTGGTAACCAAGTTACTACTCGTAAACCAAACAAGGACCGGGGTTGTAGCCCTTCACCTGAACAGAACTTAGTCTCTAACCAATTATCGATAAAGTAAAACATACACAAGCATGTCCTGATATAGCCATGTACTGGATCTAGGCAAGACTAGACAAGATGGGTCTCCATCCAACATTCATGGTCAAGCAAAGAGTATGGCTTGATACTTAAACTAACTAGGGTTATCACAAGCCTAGTTACTAGCAAGATGCAATGAGGTATCCCTACGGCCACAAGCCCTGCAGACTATCCAGGTTATCCAGACGCAAGGTTCATGCTAAGAGTTATCATGACTTGTTAGGTGACTTGAGTACAACACATGACAGTGTACATAGTAATCGTTTCATGAAGTGCCACACATGATAGTGAGCTGGAAATGTGCCCTACTCGTCGGCAGGCTACAAGTCCATCAGAGAAGGCGCCCAGATAACGAGATTGCTTGTAGCCGGAATACCTCTCTATTTGAACTACTTGATCAATCTAGTCATTAACCTAGTCCGATTCAGTATGAATCCCTGACCGTGGTAACCAGGGATACAAGTCCTAGACATGATACGAGACAAGACTGGTAGCTTATACAAGCACATTCAATACAATCACCCACGGTATCATGATGAGAATTACTTGTTACTTGTCAAGATTACTTGTCAGGAGTGCGCCACCACGGGCCACTATTAAGCTTGTACATGCCATTTTTACTTGTCAAGAGTGCGCCACGACGGGACACTATTATGCCATGCTCACTTGTTTTGAGTGCACCACGATGGGTCACTATCGTGTAGTTACAAATTAATCATTCTTGTCGTGAGTGCGCCACGACGGGCCACTATTATGCAAGTCACATTAATCCATCGTATTTATGGAACATGTTCAGAATTAACATGATATAAGCATTTCAATCAAGGACCCAAGTTACACAGAGGGTCATGAGACATAAGCATAAATGTAACAACCAAAATATCAAAAGGGTGCAAAGACTGTGGGGAGAGCCATGCGGCCCGGGAGCCAAGGGCCATGGCCTATGCGGCCAAGGATCGCCATGCGACAAGGGCTAAACGGCCATGCAGTATGCGGCAAGGGGGAACAGGGACCATGCGGCAAGAGCCACTCGGCCAAGGGAAAGGCCATGCGGCAAGGCTACCAAGAGCCATGCGGCAAGGGGGAGGTCCAAGGGAAGTCATAAGGCTTATGTAGCAAGGAGGGGTTGTGGCCTACATGGCCACAGGATCGCCATACAGCAAGGTTCAACCAAAGCCATGTGGGTTAAAGTCAACCAAAGCCATGCGTCTAGGGGAAACAAGGGCCATACGGCAAGCAGCCACGCGGTAAAGGCCTATGCGGGATGCTACCATGCGGCACGCGACCAAAGGGCTAATGCGGCAAAGAGGGGGCCGTATCACGCCCCAGAACCAGAATACTGGAGAGCGGGGGACAGACACAGCCAGCTACGTATATTAAAGTAAATTCCACCTCGATATATGGTCACGGCTGTCTAGATACATGAGGGTTTATCTACAAGCCATTAGTCTCTTAAGGTCAAGAACAAGCCTAGTGTCTCAATCTCAAGCAAGCAAGTAAATATAACAAGATGGTAGATCATCAGACATACAAAGTAAGGCGTCCCATACATTACATATTCAGATGATCATGAAGCTAGTCATACATAATGTGAAGACTAACAAGAGTTTAAGTTATACATGATCAACCCTAGGATTTGTCAACCATGTTACAGCCCTTAGGCAGACAGGAATGTGAATTTAACACGAGCTAACACTTGTTCGGCGGGTAAATGCCTCAAAAAAATAATTTACAATAGAGTGGGAGAGCAAAATAAAACCCACTCGTTGCCAGGGTTGCGCCTAGTGTTCACTATCTGGCTAGAAGGCTGGAAGATCCTCGGGTGCTACTCCAAAATATGGACATACAAAACCAGTTGGGTCAGACCCCAGAAAGAGCAAGTGCCACAAGGGAGGCTTCACTTAAGAACTAAAACCAACAATTAACACAAAACACAATTATATAATAAAAGACTGGGGATATGGAAAATCATGATGATATACGATAAGATAACCATAGGACTATTCAGATAACCAAGTTACAACCCGTAACCCAAACAAGGGTCGGGGTTGTAACCCTTCATCTGAACGGAACTTGGTTTTCTACTATTTATCAATAAAGTAAAACACAAGCACTCAGGTCATATAACAATCTTGTACAGGATAAGGACAAGACTAGAGTGGGCAACATCCATCAATCACGGCCAAGCAAAGAGCACGGCTTGATACTTTAACTAGCTAGGGTTATCACAAGCCTAATTACTAGCAAGATGCAATGAGATGTTCCAGCAGTCACAGGCCCTGGAGCTATCCAGGTTATCCAGGCAAGGTTGATTATCAAGTTATCCAGAATTATTAGATGGCTTAGAGTGCAACACATAACAGCGTGCCTTGTACTTATTTCATGAGTGTGTCCCACATGACAGTAGACTGGAAAATATGCCCTACTCGACGTAGGCTACAAGTTTTCTCAGGTGTAGCCGGGATAACGGGATCGCCTGTAACTAGAAATATCTCTCTATATGAACTACTTGATCAATCTAGTCATTAACCTAGTCAGATTCAGCATGAGTCCCGGACCATGGTACCCAGGGACCCATATCCTAGACATGATACAAAACTTGACTGGTAGCTTGCACCTTCACAATCACCCACGGTATTCAGGTCATTCATTCAATTATCAAGACAAGATGGTCGTCGCAACGACATTCGTGAGCTCAATCATACAATCAGTACAATGGTACAATCAAACAATAGTCCAACGAATCATGTCTTGTAAGGTTACTGGTCTTATCATTCCTTGGCAGGTTACTAGTCATATTACTTGCCAAAGTACCTGTCATGTAGTGCTCCACAATGGGCTTAGCTTGCTGATTACAAATTCATGCTGTGCTCATGCGTAAAGTAGAGGAAATACCATGATGAACAGAATGACTAAAACATAAAACACTGAGGCATTCAGGCTCTACGCCAAAACTAAGCCAAACAGGGGTTTACGCCGAGCTTTACGCTGGCCAGGGGATTATGCGTAAGATTTTACGCAAGGGTCAGGAGCTGTGCATAAGGTTTTACGCAAAAAGTTGTACAAAACTAGGCGCGCATAAGTTTTACACTAACGCGTAAACGCACGCGCAAGATGCAAAGGCTACGCTGGTGCGTAAAACGCAGGCGTAGGGCAAGCAATGCGCTGGCGCATAAAAAAAATGCGGGCGTAGAGCAAGTAATACGCTGGCGCGTAAAAATGCGGGCGTAGAGCAACTAATACGCTGGCGTGTAAAAACGCGGGCGTAGAACAAGTAATCTTCTTCCTCTGGCCGAGAAGAACAACAGGACTCTTCAGAACCCATACTTGGTCAAATCTTGATAAAATCTAACTCTTCAAAAGCCAAACTTGCGAAAATTGAAATCTCTACCACATGGAACTCTTAGTTTTTGTAAACAAGATAGTTTACTGGAATAAAACTCAAGAAATCCAAAAAAAAAACTTAGATCTACGAAATTTAAGACAAAAAATGGAAAATGCCAAGTTCTAGCGTGGGCTAGCTTCACGAGAGGAAGCTAGATAAACCACCAAATGGGTTCTTAAGCGGAAGCAAGATGTACTTGTCTATGGTTAGGGGAGGGTTTCTTGGCAGGTGGAGGAAGAAGAAGAGGAGTAAATGAAAAATAACGAAGAGAAAGAAAGGTAGGTGAGTTATAAATGACATTGGTGGTGGTAGGTAGGGGGTTAATTTCGGTTCATGATGAACCCAAACAAACCGAACCCAAAACCAAAGGAATGCCAAGATGAACCAAAACCATGCAACATGTAGAATAAAACGGTGACTAGCTACTCAGGACAAATAAAATACTGGAAAAAAATATGTACACGTATACCAAGATACGTATCACGGATTTCGAGGGTGACAACTCTACCCACCTTAAAAGAATTTTGCCCTCGAAATTTAACCAAGAGGTTAGAGATGTCAGAACAAGATATACTAGTCAATATACAATAAGACTAAGCAATCAATCAATCAATCATGCAAGCAAGAAAGCAAAAATGTAAGGCATAAGGGAGACATTATACCTTACGAGTCAAACAGGTCGGTATATCGCGATCGGATGTCATCCTCACGCTCCCATGTTGACTCACCCAAAGAATGATGACCCCAAGCAACACGAACTAACTTGATAGTCTTGTTCTTGAGTATCTTCTCTCCTTGGTCCAATATAGATACGGGTCTCTCCTCATACGAAAGGTTGGTACCAACAACCAATTCTAAATGATCAAGGATATGACTCAGATTCGGGATGTACCATCGCAATTGAGATACATGGAATACGTCATGTACCTTCCTTAACGACGGCAGAAAAACGAGACGATAGGACACATCACCTACTCGCTCGAGAATGTCAAACGTCCCTATATACCTAGGACTAAGCTTTCCCCGTACGCCAAAATGAACGACGCCACGGGTAGGCGAGATCCTAAGGAATACGTGATCGCCGACAGAAACCTCAAAGGGGCGCCGATGAGAATTGACCCAATGATGCTGGCGATCTTGGACAACTCGAAGATGATCTCTGACCTGTCTGACCACCTCGATAGTCTGCGTAACCATCTCTGGACCAAGCATCTGCCTCTCACCCACATCATCCCATGCCAAAGGAGATCTGCACTTCCTGTCGTACAATGCCTCAAAGGGTGCCATCTGAATACTGGCCTGGAAATTGTTGTTGTAAGGGAATTCCACTAGGTGCAGGTGATCTTCCCACGAACCACCGAAGTCCAGCATACAAGATCACACATATCTTTCAGAGTCTGAATCGTGCGCTCTGAGTGACCATCTGTCTGTGGATGATAAGCTGAACTGAACTTAAGACGAGTCCCCAAACTTTCTTGAAGACTCCGCCAAAAGTACGATATAAATATTGAATCTCTGTCTAATATGATACTAACTGGCACTCCATACAACCTGACTATTTGCCCGAGGTACATCTCTGCAAGTTAATCCGTCGACTGACTAATTCTGAAAGGGATAAAATGAGCTACCTTGGTAAGTCTGTCAACTATAACACAGATGGTATCTCTTCTAGCTGTGGATCTAGGTAATCCAGTTATAAAATCCATGGTAATGTGCTCCCGTTTCCATTCTGGGATCGATATAGGTTGAAGAAGTCCAGCTGGTCTCTGATGTTCGGCTTTAACTTTCTGACAAATCAAACAACGAGAGACAAACCGGGCTATCTCCCTCTTCATGCCATTCCACCAAAAATGATGTCGAATATCACGATACATCTTTGTACCGCCAGGGTGAATCGAATACTGAGAATTGTGAGCTTCTGTCATGATCTCATGTCTAATATCACCACTGGGTACACAAAAGACACCTCCCATGTCGTAGTGTACCATCTTCATGAATACATAACTCTGGTCTTCGTCCTGCTACACATTCTGCCCTAAGCCGCTGAAGCTTAGAATCCGCTGACTGAGCTAACTTGATCCTCCCACTATACTGGACTGAACTTGCATACTGGCCATCAATGCCACACTGGAAGAAAGAACAACTTCAATATCCATCTTCTGAAGATCTGCTAACAACTCAGGCTGCACTGTTAGAAAATAGACTCCGGCTCTCATGCTCAATGCATCTGCTACAACGTTGGCCTTTCCAGGATGATACTGCAAGTTGATGTCATAATCCACAAGTAGCTCTAGCCATCTCCTCTGACGCATGTTGAGATCCTTCTAGGTGAACACATACTTAAGACTCTTGTGGTCGGTGAAAATCTCCACCCAATCTCCATACAAATAATGCCTCCACAACTTAAGCACGAAAACCACCGCAGCTAATTCCAAATCGTGAGTTAGGTAATTCCTTTCATGATTACGAAGTTGACGTGATGCATAAGCTACTACCTTACCATGCTACATCAAGACGCATCCCAATCCCTTACCGGAAGCATCACAATAGACTGAAAATCCTCCTGTCCCATCTGGAAGTGTGAGAATGGGTGTCGTCATCAATTCTTGCTTTAACTTCTCAAATGAACTCTGACACTCTGCTGTCCAAGCAAACTGTATATCCTTGCGGGTCAACTGTGTCCGTGGTGCTGAAATCCGAATGAAGTTTGATACAAACTGCCGGTAATAACCAGCCAATCCTAGGAAACTCCAAACTTCTACGATGGTACTGGGAACTGGCCATGACTCTATGGCAACTATCTTCTGGGGGTCCACTTCTACTCCACCTCTGGTAATGATGTGACCCAAGTACGAGATACGATCCAGTCAAGACTCGCACTTACTAAACTTTGCGTATAACTGGTGCTCTTTGAGAATCTGAAGAACTACACGAAGATGCTGCTCATGCTCTGCCTTATTCTTGTTATGGACCAGGATACTATCATGAACTGGTCCAAATAAGGTATGAAAATACGATTCATGAGGTCCATGAATATGGCTGGCACATTGGTCGCTCCAAATGGCATAACAAGGAACTCCCAATGTCCATATCTAGATCTGAATGCTGTCTTCAGAATGTCTTACTCTTTGAGTCTGATCTGATGGTACCCTAATCGCAAGTCAATCTTTGAAAATACTGCTGCTCCTTTGATCTGATCAAACAAATCATCTATCCTTGGTAGAGGGTATCTTTTCTTAATTGTTACAGAGTTCAAGGTACGATAATCAACACATAATCTTGATGTACCATCCTTTTTTTCATAAGAAGCATCGGGGCTCCCCAAGGCGATCTACTAGCACGAATGAATCCCTTGTTTCTGAGTTCTTCAATCATCTTGTACAAGATCTCTAATTCTGAGGGTGCTATTCTGTAGACTCTCTCTGATACCGGTGCCGTCCCTGGAATCAAATCAATGGTGAACTCTATCTTTCTCTCTGGAGGCATGCCCGGAAGCTCTTCGGAAAACACATCGGGAAACTCTTCAACTATTCTGGGAAACTGAACCGCCGCTACTGCCATCCGCAATGCCGGGAAAGAAGGTTCTACTCCGCCTCGGAGAAATGAAAACTCTGGCTCACCAGGAATACTAAAAATAATCTTGCTGATATGGCAATCTATTCTAGCATACTGGTCCCTCAACCAATCCATCCCTAGGACCACATCATAATCGGTCATCGGGAATTCTATCAACCTAGCGAGAAACTCTCTACCGCTAACTACTTCAGGATGTGCTTAATAGCTCCCTAACAATCATTCTACCTAGTCTTCCATTCTCGTACAATTCCAAATTTTGTCATCTATATAGCCTAAGATGCACCTAGTGCATATAACACCCCCATAAGATGGGAAATCCCTTTGCAACATCTAGATCACATCTTCAGTTTTGGGTCTCAGGCACAAGAACCAAAGCAAAGGAAATCGCTCTATTTTATATTGAACCGGCAAAGAAGAAAATGACACTGAGAGAGGTTCCTAACCGTCCATCTGATGATAGGCTTTTCTCGGGTCATTACGATTATCAGAGGAAGAGAGAGGCGCTTGCGGCAAGCAAAGTGAGCTTTGGCTTATAATTGCTTTGACGGTGCTACCTCTTGACTTTTTCTCTGTAAATAAAAAAAGGCGAGTACTGAATAATCGAAGTGAGGCGACCGCTAGGGTCGTGCCGGGAAGTGATAGAAGTGCGAGGAAAGCAGAACCGCCCTCTTCCAGCTCGAGCTCACAGACCTCTCTGAGTCAATTCTAAATGAAACTCCAATCTTTCCCCTTTCGAATCAGGGCTTAACAGGCCTTGAGGCACAAGGTTCTGTCGTACGTATCCAATCCTCTCGGTCATGGGAGCAGCTATCGTAGTCGTAGCTCTGCCCTGAAGAGCGGCTAGTAGCTATCGAAGCTATCGAGGTGAAAGGACCCGACTACTAATAATAAGTAGCGAGGGCACAAAACGACTCAACTACCAAGTGGTGAGGCCCTTATAATGTAGGCTTTTGTTTACCGAGGCGTCGATTCAATACAAGGAGAATACTCTATCTACTCCCACAAGACCGTTACCAGTAAGTATTTTGAGCCTTACTGATAATGACTCGGGCTCCAGTCCTATCTGTGTCGCGAATCATGCAGACATAAATGAATGCGATGCACCTGAATCAAATAATACTGATGCAGGAAAAGAGTTGACGAGAATGGTACCTGCCACCACCTTACCTGATGCCAACTCCTCCTCTACGATCAAATCCATCACCTGACCTTGCCCTCTGGGTGCTGGCCCCCTCTGCTGGAAACCTTTCTGGCGGTTCTGATTCTGAGCCTGGGCCTGGGCATACTATTGCGGTTGCTGCTGCTGGACTACTTGGGCCTGAGGCTGCAATGGCCTCGGAGGCTGGTACTGTTGCTACACTGGTGCTGGACCCCTAACCGATGGACTGGTTAGGTTTGATGATGATGAACTTGCCATGTGCGGACAGGACACTGTTATGTGATCTGATGCCCCACAAGCCAAGCATAATCCATGTGCTCTGTGACACTCCGAAACAACGTGACCGGGCTTCCCACAATAAGAGCAACCCATTACGGAAGACTGCTTCTGCTTCTGCTGCTGAGGATACGTCGGGGTTGAATGGGGGACCGATGTAACTGAGGATGCCCGCCTCGAAGTTCTTATATTCAAAGCCCTAGCTGCCGGGGCTGGAGTTGATGAATGGGACATTTACCCATGGGACCTCTTCCGACCTTCAGTTCGGTCCACTATCCTCTGAGATATATACTCATGCCTCTTCGCTGCTCGCAAGACGGCATCAAATGTCTGGTGTTCGAACTGCTCCACAGCTAGAATAATCTCTAGTTGGAGTCCCTGTTGGAACCGCTGGGCTCAGTCCAATTCGGTCGCCACCAAGGTGGGAGCAAACTGACTTAGTCTTGAAAACTCGGCTACGTAACCTTCGATCGTCCTGCTCATCTGCCTCAAATTGGTGAACCTTGTCTGTAGGTCGTACCGAGCTACAGCATCGAAGTACTTGATCTGAAAATTGTCACTGAATATCGCCCATGGGACAGGCGTTGCCAATCCAACTGCTTACATCGCCCACCAGCTACGGGCTAAGTCCAATAACTGTAGGCGCACCACAACTACCTTCTCTCCTTCTGGAGTCTTGGCTGCATCCAAGATAATCTCGATGTCCTGGAGCCACGCATCAGCTGTAATAGCGTCTTCACCGCCCTCAAAGAAAGAAGGGTTTAGACGCTTGAAGCTGTTGGCCGCATTGTTCCCTTGGTAACCAACTCTACCCATAGCATCTTGTACTATCTGGTGCAGGGCATCACCTCGACGATCTTGAGATGCAAGCAATTCTCTGATGAGTTCCACCAGGGTTCCATTGTCAGGTTCTGCAGGTTGGACTGGCTGAACTGGTGGCTCTTGACCCCCGGTAGGCATGACTTTGGAGGCTACCCCTGAGTGCTGGGCTTGGTCTCCAGGTTGCTGCTGGTCCACTGGAGGTGCCCCGCCTTGCTGATCGGTAGGACCAGGAACGATACCGCTGACGAAACGACATAGGGAACAATAAGGAAGGACCATGATAGATCAAGGATATAATCATGTGATCAGATCAAGATTTCAGAAATATTAGAAGACACGAGTAGAGATCAAAGGCGAGTGCTGATTGAGATATATATTTTATGAAATCCTCACATATCTTGATTTTTAAGACCTGTATGGGCCACCACTTAAACCGTGTCACGCCCCAGAACTAGAATACTGGAGAGCGGGAGACAGACACAGCTAGCTACGTATATTAAAGTGAATTCCACCTCGATATACGGTCATGGCTGTCTAGATACATGAGGGTTTATCTACAAGCCATTAGTCTCTTAAGGTCAAGAACAAGCCTAGTGTCTCAATCTCAAGCAAGCAAGTAAATATAACAAGATGGTAGATCATCAGACATACAAAGTAAGGCGTCCCATACATTACATATTCAGATGATCATGAAGCTAGTCATACAAAATGCGAAGACTAGCAAGAGTTTAAGTTATACATGATCAACCCTAGGATTTGTCAACCATGTTACAGCCCTTAGGCAGACATGAATATGAATTTAATACGAGCTAACACTTGTTCGGCGGCTAAATGCCTCAAAAAAATAATTTATAATAGAGTGGAAGAGCAAAATAAAATCCACTCGTTGCCATGGTTGTGCCTAGTGTTCACCATCTGGCTGGAAGGCTGGAAGATCCTCGGGTGCTACTCCGAAATCTGGCCATACAAAACCAGCTGGGTCAGACCCCAGAAAGAGCAAGTGCCACGAGGGAGGTTTCACTTAAGAACTAAAACCAAAAATTAGCACAAAACATAATTATATAATAAAAGACTGGGGATATGGAAAATCATGATGATATACGATAAGATAACCATGGGACTATTCAGATAACCAAGTTACAACCCGTAACCCAAACAAGGGTCGGAGTTGTAACCCTTCATCTGAACGGAACTTGGTTTTCCACCATTTATCGATAAAGTAAAACACAAGCACTCAGGTCATGTAACAATCTTGTACAGGATCAAGACAAGACTAGACTGGGCTATATCCACCAATCACGACCAAGCAAAGAGTACGGCTTGATACTTTAACTAGCTAGGGTTATCACAAGCCTAATTACTAGCAAGATGCAATGAGATTTTCCAGCAGTCACAGGCCCTGCAGCTATCCAGGTTATCCAGGTGTCACGACCCGTACCCTAGAGTAAGGGCACGAGAAGTGGGTACGTCCAGCCTACACCGCAGTGTCGGCGGTAGAACGCTGTCCTAGGTCAAACATCTAACAATATAAAGGTACCTGTACAGTATATACACTCCGAATGGAGGTGACATAGCAAATACAGTCTCAATCACATCTAAGGTAGTGCATGATAAAAGATAGACAAAATATGAAATCCACAAAGAGATACCGCAGATAGAAGTCTAAGTGTCTAAGATACACAAACCCAGAAAACATCTCAAATCTCAAATACAGTAATCCATAAAGTAAATACAACTCAAGACAACTAAAATAACTATCTATACAATCTCTACTATGTCTCCTCTAGGCTAGCAGGCAACCTCCAAGCTATCTGTAAAATTTATCAACAGATCCAGTCAGGACAGGAGCGAGCACAATACATCTCACGCAGATCATAACAGGTTAGAAAATCTAACATGCAATAGAGTAAGATACATGAAACGCTGAAAGAAGATGTATATGAAAAACAGAAGGATATGATAATAAGAAATATCTATATATGATAAGTAAGAACTGTAAGCAATATGTGATTTAGAGTACAATATGGTTATGTAAACGGGTTAGGTTATACAATAAAATAGGACTCCTTTGTACGTGGGTGTACAATGGACATATACAATTTCTTATACAATAGGATTGATCACATAACCATTTCTACTCTCCCTCCCCAATCAATACACAAGGATCCAATTCAGTTACGTTACCTTATACAATGGCTTGTACAATGGCTTATACAATGGCTTGTATAATAGAGCTCAATGTGATAATGAGAGTACAATATGCACAATGAGTGTACAATGATAAGGGTATTCAATAAATACAATATATTAGTGAAACACACATCACAATATGTATTTAGTGAACACAAGGAGATAACATTACAAAAGAAGATCCATATAGTACCAATCCGTGTTACCAACGTGTCAGTATCAAGTAAATTAATCTATGGCAAGAATAGACGTTCTAGCAAGTATGAAACGGTCAGAGAATGTACTCGCCTGATAACCTGAACAGCTGATAGGTATAGAGGTCCAAACTGAAGCCACAGAGTCCTATTTAGAGCAACACAGGTCAAGATGTATACAAGAGATGATAAATGAAATGTATAATGCATCTGTATGCTGTCTAGGTCAAACTAGACTAAAGTCAACACTTGGTCAACTCTAGTCAACCACACTAGTCAAATTAGGTCAACTAGGTCAAGTCCTAGCCCAAACAAGTCTAACAAGTCTCACTAGGCCTAACCAAGCCTAGGCTAGCACTCACACAATCACAAGACAATGTGAACCACAACAAAGCATAATATAAAATAGATAATATATATAAATACATACCTTTATACATACATGCATATCCACATTACATACATATTTATATATATCGGCATATGTTACATCATGCATATTTACATAGTTACATAGATATATACATTCATGCACATTTACATACATACTTTTATACATTATATATGTTAACATTTATTACAATGCATTATATTTTACTTATACCTTTGATTGATTCATTCATTCATATATGACATTCATTCATGCATATTACATACTTACATGCATCTATACATTATATATATTGTATATAACATGTAAAAATATAAGAGGAAAAAAGGGGAGAAAATTGAAATGGAAAGGGAAGGGAAGGAAAATGTAAGGAAAAGGGAAAACAGTGGACATATACATGCTTGCATCATATATTCTACATTACCATACATGCTATCGTTATATATTGTATTATATTACTTATATATTATGCATTCATATCTATCATTACATGTATACCTTGCATTCATATCTAGCATTCATTATATACTTTTATGCATACATTGTATATCATTCTTTCATTCATGCATTTATGCATTACTTACATACATTATATTAATTGCATTCCAACATGCTTGCATTCAACTATATATATACATTAATATAAAGATGATATATATCATATATATATATATATATATATATATATATATATATATATATATATATATATATATATATATATATATATATATATATATATATATATATTATTTCATTCATCTAACATATCATGTATTACATACTCTATATTCATTTAATACCCATACTACATAGACTCATAGGTTACACAAAATGCATATATCATATAGTCACTCTTCTACTTAAAATCAATACTGTACTAATTGGGCCTCTACTAAATTCTAGGATTAAAGTATGTCGTAGCCCTTTGTGTTAGTTTTTCGAAACTTTAAACGGATCGCATTTTCGTGTCCGGAAGCTCCCGGAATCGCGAAAATACTGAAACACGTTCGTCTTTCGTACAGCTGACACTCAAATACTTCTACAGAAAGTTACAGAAAGAATTTGGCTTACTAAAATATATATTCAGAAAGCTAACTTCGATACGGTTCTTTTTAAAAAAAAGGGAGATAAATCGGAGTTCTAAGCTAAAAGTTATGATATTTCTAAGTTGCTTTGGTTAATAAAAATGTGGATGAATATTATGACGAATTTGACAAAAGAACACATATAGGCCAAGATACTTTGATACAAAAATAGGTATCCAAATGAAACTCATTCTAACAATCCTAACTAAGATCAACTCTCTAACCATTATAAAACTGAATTTAAATATCTATTTAAACTATTATCATACATACATACACATGGGGTGTCCTAATTTGGGATCTATCAAGTAGGACACAAGACACATATCTAAAATCCTCAAGAGAGCTCCAAATGGCCTCAAATTTGAATCTAAATGGGACACATGCATGAGGATGGATCCTACGGATTCAAAACTAATTTATATGCAAAGAAAATCGATTTAGAGGATAGGTTTTACCTATTGGGAGTGGAATCTCAATGAAATCCTTTAGGACACGGCTCCGATACGAAGATCCCTCAAAGTAGACACTCCTCCTTGCACTCTTCTTCCAATCCTTGGTAGCACCCTTTCCTTAGAGAATGGAAATGATTGAGGGAAGGTTTGGTGAAGGAATGATTTGATTTGGAGATCAAATCAATGGGAAGGCTCTCTAAAATTGGGGAAGAACAAAAGGAAAATAAAAGAGGCAAGATTGTAATGAATGAAATGAATCATTCTCCCCTAAAGGTGGCTGCCATAAAGTGTCCATTAGGGCTAATGGGAAATGTCCTAATTGCCCCTCTCTAGTCTCTTATGCACTACACCAAAACACCCATATTCCAACGGTCTAAACATGTTAAAAAAATAATTCTAACGGGTATATACCATAAGTATTTAGGCGTGGGTAATATTACTAACTACCTTTCTAACGGACATGCCCGTTAGTATTTAAAGTTTTCTAACGGCTCTAGCCGTTAGTAATTATTTTTCTAACAGGCATATAAATATATGTAGATAAAAATACTAACGGGCTATGGCCGTTGGAAGATTTTAAAAATATTAAAAAAACAATTTTAGAATTTAATACTAACGGGATTGGGTCGTTAGTATATTTAAAAAATGGAAAAAAAAATTAATTTTAGAATTACTAACACGAGAGTAATTCAAATTATTTGTTTTTCCTATATTTCAATAAAAACGTGCACCTACCTCACCACTTGCACCTGCAATTAATTTTAGAAGGGCATGAAGGTGTTTTAGCAAATAAATGATGTCAAATGGGATTCTAGCTGACAATTCAAGGAAAGAACATGGATTTCACTTGCAAAATTTTGACAACAAGGAAATTCTGATATCTGATTTGAGTGTTGAAGTGTTTCTTTAGTAAAACTAAGATAAATGATAACATATACACAAGCTGACACTAGATAACTATGCAAGTTCATGTCTAAATTCTGATATCTGATTTGAGTAATACTCGTGTAAACATTTCTCCCATTTGACATTTCTAATCATTTATTAGTACTTATTCGACATAAAAAATGCTAGTACTAGTATTGATATTAGCTAATAGCATACCTCACCCAAAAGTACATCAGGATGTTGAATCAAACCAGTAGACAGTTCTTTCAGGTAAGAACTTGACTTGACCAGGAATTCACTTTCTGAAGAGTTGTGTCGTTCGCTGATATTTTGATTTGGGAAGCCTTGAATAACTCCAGAACAGTAGTCGTGTCTCTCAGATTTCACTTGCAACGAATTGTTGAAATGATCAACTTCGTCGAAAGAAACTACTGCATCTGCAGAAAATTAGACATATCAAACCTCTTTTTTTCGTAAAAAGCTAGAGAGGAAGGACAGTATCAGAGTCGAAATCACCTGAAAAAACATCGTATCCGTTCATACGCAGAATCCTAAATGCTATGGCACATGTCGCAATATCTGAAAAAATTTCCTCATCTTTCTCTACCTAGCCTCTGTTTTACTGGCCAGAGTCTAGTTTAAACTCAAGAATATAACTACATAATAGATATCAAACTAAGATCACCCACCTGTAGACCCTGTCCAGTTCTCTATAGAAGAACTAAAATGTCGAGATATGCCAAACTTTTCGAGCTTGTCAACAAAGGAAAGATGGGCAAACATATCTAGAGGATATATAGTTGGAACTGTTGAGGCACAAACAAATTAAGCACGGGCATCAGAAGTTGCATAGAAAGAAAAAAAAAATTACGGCTGAATTTTGATCAGAACGTATACTCGTCTTATACCTGCATTGCCAAATTTCTGAACGAGCGAGGACATATAATTGAGGGATTTCTCATCCCGAGTATGGATTAGTGCAGCAGCAGTGGCGGAAGGTGAATTGAAGAGTGAACCGTTTGTCTTCTGAAACTTCATAACCTGTTTCCAATCCTGAAACTCTCTAAATCCTTTCGCAACATATGCATGATAGGCTTTTCTTCCCTCTGAATAGTCTCCAGACCCTCTGAGGATATATTGGTATAACAGCATGTTAGCTAGTATCGAAATTTAAGACACTTCCTGACACATAGATAGAGTTCAAGGCTATAAAAACATATATAAAAGAAAGGCTTAATTGCAAATCGAAATTTAAGACACTTCCTGACAGCATGTTGGAGTCTGAAGAAGAAGAATACTGAGATGGACTAAATACCTGAACTGGAATTCTTGCACTTACATTTATCTTCAATCCATGAGGACATGCTATTAAAGGAGGAAAAGAGATAAATAAAAGAGGTTTGACAGATCAAAGGAAAGATGCATGCTACATGCAAAAGAAAATTTTAACCTGTTGTAAAACTTCCTTCTGTTTTGTAAAACAAGGAAAACTGAACAAAACTAGGTGATATCAAAACTTTCCACCATAAAATACATGCAATTAACTTTCCTTAATTCCATTACACAACCCTTCCATGTTGATTCTTCATAGAGACAGACAAAATTAGGCTAATATCATGATTTCTTTAAATGCTAAAGAAAACGGAAACATACATGAAACTGAACAAAACTAGTTACCACTTTCCGAAAAGTATATAAAAAAAATTTGAAATAGTTTCTTGATCAATAATCGGACCTGCCCGGGTTGTGTTCATGAACGGAGACGACTGACGAGAGCGTAACATCTTAAAATTAGAATCAACACGCGTACCGCAAAAGACCTGCATTGCATCTGAAATGAACACAAGTGAAACCACCGTTCAAAAAGTAAAAAGTAAAAAGTAAAAGCCGCAGTTCTTAGAATCAGGATAGGACTAGCTAGTACAATATAAGGGACCCCCAATCAAGCTCTGGTCCATAGAATAGAAGGGTCAATAGGACTGAACCTATCAAATAGGATATGGTAATGCAATACAAGGGTATTGGTCTGGATCAATGAAGTGATTACTTAAATCATAGATAATGGTAGTTGCAGTGTATCAGGAATGACATGAACTACTGTCATAGACTTAAAGATGACCTGACTCTCCATACTTAGGCACTCACAAGCAAGCTCACACACTCATATCTGGGATTCTATAACTAAAGTATACCTTACTGTATAATTCCTTATATGCCTGCACTTTCCTAATGAACACACACATTACTCTTTAATGCAGGCAACACAATAAGGGGACTAATGCTTCAGTCCAGTATCAGAACATGGGTTATTTGGTCATTGCCAGTTGTTAGAACAATGCAATGAGTGGTCACTAGGTGGACTGGTACATGGAAATCGAATGAAGACAGGACAAATATGATGTGGGTTAAGTTACTTATTCATGGAGGTCTGAACAAATGAAATGGATAATGACGAAACAAGATCTAATGGTTTTTCAAAAGGGAATGGGCTAGGCATCACAAGGTGATGTGGGATATCTGTTCACAACTGAACAGAACAACCACATGAGTATTTGCTCTCATGTTGCACCAACAGATAGGTATACAAGTTGCAGGACCTTAACATGACCTTCCTACAACTTATAGTTAGCTACTAGAGTGTCCTCAATACCCTAACATGACCTTAACATGACCTTCCTATAACTCATGTTGCACCAACAGATAGGGAATGGGCTATAGCCTTAACATGACCTTCCTATAACTTATAGTTAGCTACTAGAGTGTCCTCAATACCCTTAGACTGATATCTAATGTGCTATGGCCAATTGAACATGTAGGACAACAATTTGGGATGCAGAACAAGGGTGAATCTCTAAGCAATCACCCAAGGCCTATGGCCATCTGCCTAGGGAAGGGTTCCCCTGCTACTGCACATGCTGCTACAAGCCAAAATTGGCCAAGCACAGCCCATGCCTATTGATCCTAACTAATCCAATTCACAACCTCACAAATCCTATTTTCTGATACAAAAATGCCTCAAACCTATCCCCTATACTCATATACATCACTGGACACATAGGTAAACTCATTAGGATACACACAAGGCACCTTATGATACTTTATGCTGACACCACCTTCGCTAACTCTCAAGAATTTGATATCAAAACAATATCACTCCAGGAATTGCCTTCCTCAAATCCACACACACACTACCTACCTGAGCTCCTTCATTCACTCTACAGATTTTCGCTTTCTTCTTTCTCCTTGTGGCTCGAGCATGGGGGTTTGCTTGCCTGGTCTGTGTAGTGGCCAACATGGCCTAAAGGTGACTTCTTATCAACCTAAGATAAATAGATAGGAGGACAAGATGAGCATAAACTGTGGTCTTCTAACCTGGCATTGTGCCTCATTTTCGAGAGACAGTCCATTAACCTGGCATAATAACTTGTGGTCTTCTAACCTGCAATGCAAATCCAAATTAGGACATGAAGTTAAAAAAAATGTAAGTATTAATAAAATAGATACAGTGCCATGCCTATTTGTAAAGGCAAGCTGAAATAAAGATGAAAAATTGACAAACTTTCTTTAGAAGACAACAGATATTAATAATGATAATATTAGTTGTTCGAAAGAGACAATAAACCATATGCTTCTATTAGATCCAGATCATGATCAAAGGTCTAGAGCACTCCACCTATAGATTATGTAGACCAACTTTAAGCTGATGCACGTGGTTTGCAAACATATAAAGGTTTTAAGATGCAGTAAGGGTGTCAGTATCAATATCTGCACTGTAATTAGTTCCCACATTTTTGAATCAGACTATTAGGTTTCTACACTTCATAAGAAATTTAAATTTGACAAAATACTATTAATCCAACAATAAATGGAAGGGACGAGTTTGAAATATGAAAAAAAAAAGACGGCTCGGAAGTCGGAACTATGAAAAAAAAAGATAAGGTTGCATACATGGAGGATACGGAATTTCATAGATATGCTAAAGAATTCCACATTGCATCTACTTCAACCTCGGTTTAAGAATGCAGCAAAAGAATTTCATAGATCATTTAATGCCTAAATGTTACCCTTGAAGAACCTAACTGCATTATATATTGAGCTATGAAGCAAACATGGTACCTCCATCCTCTGCCTTAACTGCTAGCCAGAACAATAAGTCGTCTGATTTTTCAATTTTGTCTTGGATGCAAGTGAAACCAATTTGGCGTAAACTTTACAAGTTTTGCCTGTTAAGAAACAGATTTGTAACAGCTTATCTGCTAAGAGTAGTTAATAGGCCTGTGAGGATTTATAAAGGACCCTCAAAATTACATTAGACATGTCTAGGCTTTCTCTTGTTGTTTACATATCATCCTCAACAATTCTGTAGTATTGTTATTGTTATAATTGTTGTTGCTATTGTTATAACCAATTGTTCATGACCTTTAGTATCTATAACCCCACTTTAATAGTTCTCAGTTCTAGACATTTTTTAAGTAAAAAACCTCTCTGGAACAGTATGAGTCATAAAGCAATATGGTCTTCCTATGTCATTCAGAATATTTGCGTATTAAATATACAAGTAACAACCAAAATATATCTAGAAAGCTTCAGAATTCCATCGCATCGGCCTGACCATTACAAATATGCCTACTAACCACATGAAACCAAGGAAACCTACTGAAGATTTCACTGGAGCTAATCCACAAGAGAGAATAGTTAGGATTATTGCTTAATTGGCAGAAACACTAGCCAGTACCATGCACCTGCAAAGGGATGATAGTCATCTCACAGACATTCTTAAAAGATAGCTGCCTAGCCGCTAAGGCCTTAGCTATGCCAGTTTCGACCTCTAACCATCACAGCCAAGACCATGATAACCAAAAGCGGCAATGAACTTAAGGTGAACATCAGAGCAGCATTGAAGCCAAGCTTTTACAGACTGTGTTGCACACCATGTCCACTATGTTGGTCACGATGAATAGAATGCCAAGATCCTAAAGTCTAATGCATTTGGAGGAGTTGCACGAAGTTTTCTTATGCCTTTTGCACTGTGGGTTAACATACAGTTGAACTTGACAAAGATTTAACCGATAAAGGGTGAGTAGAGGGATGTTTGGATACAATGCAAGCAAAATTTCCTACATTCATAGAGATATAGAACAACATATAAGTTATCATGCTTGTATATCTATCATTTGCGTCTCCAACAATTATTCCAATAATTACATATCCGATTTGACCGATGGACGAATATGCAAGCATACGTTTCATTGGACTTATTTTCTTTCATATGTTTGCAAAGTTCCTTGTTCTTTGTTTCAGGCTTTCAGCAATTTTCAATGTAGGGTTTTCTAATTGGTTAGCAGCAAGTTATAAAGCATAAAACGAAAATCACATAGGGCTTATGTGCTTTAAAATATAATACTTAAACTTGGTGGTTGTTTCAGTCATACTATGTTGGTATTTGGCCCATTAACCTATTTAGCAATTCAACGATTGTGTAAACTTATATGCTTATTCAATTAATGTAGAAGAAAGATGCTATGTTATTCGTCTTGTGTTCGAGCTTCCAATATCCTCATTTCACACCCCACCAACTAATACATATCTGCCACACACATGGGAACCTTACATGTATCATATTACCATGAAGACTATACTAGCTAATAAAATTAAAACAAGGTATACAGAAACCATCAAAAGTTTGGTAGGAAAAACACAAAGGGCATCCTGAGACTCTCACAGGGTTAGGGGAGATGTATGCAACCTTATCCCCAATATACGTAGGTTGTTTTCGGAGCCGTATCCTCCATGATGCAAGCACTAAGTAAGGGTATATAGAATTCCATCGCCTCGGAAGTCGGAACTATGAAAGAAAAAAAAATACCAAAACTAATATTTTGAAATTTGAACCTTGCAGAAAATAGACTGAAATGTCAAATATTAGGCAGATACTGTTTTATTAGCAATTTCCTGAATTTGATGCAATATGGTCGACAATTTAAAATTAAAACACATAGATTATGATCAATGACACTCATTATAAGTGCCAAAATTACAATATTCATGCATGAGAGTCTGTGCATGACTACCACTAATGATCAAGCAATCTCAGGCTGCTTCCCAAGAGCTAAAGTTGTCCATACTTCTGCTAAGTATGAAGGACAAGTATATATTCCAGAAATAAACATGGTGATGATGATTGCGTGCGTACTTGTGACCGGAGGCTTCCGCACAACAGCAAATATTGGCAACGCATATGGTAAGGATAGTACATATATCTAAATCTAACGAATTTTCGCTTGCTGTTCTTATATAGTGATATATATGGTTCGCAGTCATTCGACAGAAATATAGAAAAAACATCAATGGACACTAAAGATGTCAATTTCAGCAAACTTAATTTGAACCGATAAACCATTTTTCTATGGAAGTTGGATGCTAGTGCTGGCTGCTGATTATATAGAACGTTAAAAACCTTAGTTATGAAAAAAGCAAAAGTAAAAAAAAAACCCAAAAACCTAGGATTTTTTCTCACCCAAATCAAAGCCGATGACTCTCCACAGGTGGTTGCTGCGGCTGAAGGACTCTTCACAGGTGGTCGCGCGCCAAAATCGAGCCAAATCTCAAAGCCGATGACTCTTCACAGGTGGTCGCATGCCGAAATCGAGTCTCCAAGGTGGTGGTCAGGGGGATCCACGGAGTCGCGCGCCGAAATCGCACCTCCAGGTTGCTGCGGGATTTGGGAATAAGAGAAAGGGAGATGGAGAGAGAGAGAGATGAGCGCCAATTTATTTTTGCCGAAATCGCACCTTCTGCTATGTATAATAGGAGTTAACTTGGAAGATTAGGGCTGAGTTTGGAGGGAAATTGGCAAACTGGGCGCCAATTTATTTTTGACTTCTTTTTGTCCCTCAGATTTTTTATCAACAATTATTTTATTTAAGGGATATATATATATATATATATATATATATATATATATATATATATATATATATATATATATATATGTAACAGACTATGATAAATAGTAACGGACCTAACTAGTTAGTAATTTCTAACGGGCTGTGACTGTTAGAAAATGAAAAAAGGGTCCGTTAGAAATTGAACAATATGGTGTAGTGATGGTTAAGTCTAGACTAGGTTCAAGTTTAGGGTCAAAATGATCTAGTTTTGAGTCTCTAACTTAACCATTCTAACATGATAAAAATTAGTTTAATTAACTAACTTAAATGTTGGGTCTTGTGAGCCATGCTTAACTTAATATTGGGTCCCGTCTAGAGTTTAAGCTACCCGGGTCATAATACAAGTCGGAACGAGACGGAACTCAAACCCGACTAAACAAATCCAATAAAAACAATATTAAAAATATAAAATTTTCCCAAAATATTAAAATATGAAAAATAACCAAAATTAAAATACATCAATTTAAATATTATTAAAATAATCTAAAATTTACCAATTAATTAAAATCCTAAATAATTTAAAAGTCACAAAATGACCAAAATATCCTTAGCCTAAAAAGTTGTAGATAGTCATTCTAATCACATGGTTAGGTCCCCATGGTCATGGTTAATCTCTAGGCTCAACAATTCTAGGGTTCACTAGCTAACACATCAAAATTATAATTCACCAATTTTAAATAGTATTAAATTAATAAAAAAATCCCATAAATCATAAATCTTATTATTAAATAATAAACTTTTACAAAAGTTCAAAATTACCCTCATTTTAGAAAAGTGGGTGTTACAATCCTACCCCCCTAGAAAAATTTTGTCCTCGAAATTAAAATGTTCATACTCCTTCTAGGTCAAACCCCCACAATCAAAGTCTCAGAACTTGAACAAATCATACGATTTAAAAGGATGACATACATGGTCATGGCATACGGTGGTAGTGAAAGTCTCATCTAGGTATACTAGTCATGCTAGACCAAAATGGTCATAGGGTATCAAACATACAAGCAATCAGAGATGTTAAACTGGAAAAGATACAGAAATAATAAATCATCAAAACTGTAAGGCAGTCTACCATCTTATATGAAAAATGGTACTTATAAAAAAAATAAAATAAAGATAACTACCAATTATCTATAAAGGGGTACAGAAAAAAAAATCAAAATCAAAAGTTAAAGAATGAAAGTCAATTGCATTGAAATCCAATCACAATATAGAATTCTCTTAATCCTGTTAAGACTAAATTGTAAGTTCTAAAAGTTATGTAGTTCGTGTGTGAATGGGTGTATGTGGACATGTTCATAGGATTAGATTGTAGACATGTGTGTGTGTGTGTGTGTGTGTGTGAAATATACATGAAAGTGTATAGGAGGATTTGGGTTTCAAAATAATAGCTATCAAGTTACACTACTCATGGCATATTGGTTAAACAATCTACAATGCACAACCTATTTACTCATAACATGCAAGGCTAACCATATATATATATATACCATATATATATATATATATATATATATATATATATATATATATATATATATATATATATATATATATATATATATATATATATATATATAAAGAGGTAGAAATTTAGTTATGTATCTATATACATTATAACATGTATGCATAAACTCTATATATATCTATATAGATATATGAACATAATATAGAGAGGAAGGGTTAGGTTTACATGGCAGTGTATACTAAGTTAGGGTGTGTGTGTCCTTGTACAGGGTTATAGCTTTAGTATTGAAAGGTTAAACCCAGTTTTAGTTCAGCATTTATATACAAAAATCTGAAAATAAGCTAACATTTAAACAAGTGTAATATTAACATAATGCAGTTTCAGATTTTAGGGGTTTGAAACATCACAACTAACTCAATGCTCCCAACACATCCTAACATGATGGAGATGAAACCCTAACATACTATCCATACATTTATCTATGCATACAGTTCAATATTACATATTAAATCTGAAATTGAACTAAACATTTGAAATCAATGTAAAAAATGTTAACATGTATTCAGTTTCAGAATTTTGGTAAAATTCGAACATCAAAACCAACCCAATGTTCACCACAACCACAACCTAACATGTAAGAGTATGAAACCTAACATTATATCCCTACATACAACAATGTATATGGCTCAAAACATTACATTTAAAAACTGTAAATTGAACTAATCACTTAGAATCTAGTGTTAAAGGGTTAATATGCACACGGTCTCAGATTTGACAAATTCAAACACAAAACTTAACCAATTTCTTTAAGAATTGAAATCCTGTATATAACATACATGTGCAGTGATGTAAACAACAACTAATAATATAAAATTTATATTTAAATTACAAATTTAAACTGGAAAAAAAAAACGGATAACTATTCTCTGATACTGTATTGTGTCAGAGATATTGGGATTTTGAGAATTTAACATCAACAACATATTAATATGTATTTAGATGGGTTGGTAATCAAAGTGTAGCATGCATATGTGTCAGGCAAGTGTCTGTGTCCAGTATATCTATATTCTCATGTCCTAATATAAAATCAAATTCCATATCAAGACCAACATTTAGATTCCTACCAAGATTGCAAAGTAGGTGATTGATGTAATCAAGACAGTTTTATTATTAATATTATTTAATACAAGAATAATAGCAAGAAGAAAATAACGATAAAATATGTTTTGCTTATCTGTTTAAAAGAAGAACCATTTTGAAACTAGAGCTATAATATCAAATCTAAGATAAGGTCTAGCAAAATTAGCGATTCATTGTATTAAGAAAAAATTCATAGTAAGAAGTTACACAAGGTTTATAATACAGCTAAAGCTACTCCTAAGTTAAATAATGAGAAGCAAAACAAACAAAACAAACAATAATTTTTTTTTTTGAGAATGACTGAAACAAAAGTAGAGAAAACATGTTCAAGAACATTTAAGGTACAATCTGATAATCATATGCGTCTATCCAAAATTATGGTACCCTAAATCCTCGTCATACTAGTAAGCAAGGCTACGATAATCACAAAGTCCTCGTCTTAGGCACATACCTCTAGAATCATGGTATTTAAAATTTTTGCGATGCCGCTAGCTTGGCTGCGAAAACCTTAAATTCCCATACCCGAGAAATATATCCAAAGTCAGACTATATGTCCTTGCCATGCTGACTAATGTGACTGTAGAAGACTAGATTCCATAACTTAAATAACCTAGCCCATATAATTTCATCTTGACAAAAATTAAATTAAATCAACAATGGATACCCAAAAATCAAATTCATTAACTAACCAAGAAAGATAAATATAAACTATTAGAATCAAATTTCGAGATATTTTATAATGAGATTCTCAAGGGTCATTCCAGGAATCTCTCAAGGGATCCTAACTGTGATTGAGTACCTTCAAAAATATATCCTAATCCTACTGCAGGCGGTAGTGGTACTCTAGTTCGAATACCACTACACAAACTCGACCTGCATGGGCCACCAATAAAATATGTCACGACCCGTACCCTAGAGTAAGGGCACGAGAAGTGGGTACGTCCAGCCTACGCCGCAGTGTCAGCGGTAGAATGCTGTCCTACGTCAAACATCTAACAATATAAAGGTACCTGTACAGTATATACACCCCGAATGGAGGTGACATAGCAAATACAGTCTCAATCACATCTAAGGTAGAGCATGATAAAAGATAGATAAAATATGAAATCCACAAAGAGATACCGCAGATAGAAGTCTAAGTGTCTAAGATACACAAACCCAGAAAACATCTCAAATCTCAAATACAGTAATCCATAAAGGAAATACAACTCAAAACAACTAAAATAACTATCTATACAATCTCTACTGTGTCTCCTCTAGGCTAGCAGGCAACCTCCAAGCTATCTGTAAAATTTATCAGCAGGTCCAGTCAGGACAGGAGCGAGCACAATACATCTCACGCAGATCATAACAGGTTAGAAAATATAACGTGCAATAGAGTAAGATACATGAAACACTGAAAGAAGATGTATATAAAAAACAGAAGGATATGATAATAGGAAATATCTATATATGATAAGTAAGAACTGTAAGCAATATATGATTTAGAGTACAATATGGTTATGTAAACGGGTTAGGTTATACAATAAAATGGGACTCCTTTGTACGTGGGTGTACAATGGACATATACAATTTCTTATACAATAGGATTGATCACATAACCATTTCTACTCTCCCTCCCCAATCAATACACAAGGATCTAATTCAGTTACGTTACCTTATACAATGGCTTGTACAATGGCTTGTACAATAGAGCTCAATGTGATAATGAGAGTACAATATACACAATGAGTGTACAATGATAAGGGTATTCAATAAATACAATATGTTAGTGGAACGCACATCACAATATGTATTTAGTGAACACAAGGAGATAACATCGCAAAAGAAGATCCATATAGTACCAATCCGTGTTACCAACGTGTCAGCATCAAGTAAATTAATCTATGGCAAGAATAGACGTTCTAGCAAGTATGAAACGGTCAGAGAATGTACTCGCCTGATAACCGGAGCAGCTGATAGGTATAGAGGTCCAAACTGAAGCCATAGAGTCCTATTTAGAGCAACACAGGTCAAGATGTATACGAGATATGATAAATAAAATGTACAATGCATCTGCATGCTGTATAGGTCAAACTAGACTAAAGTCAACACTTGGTCAACTCTAGTCAACCACACTAGTCAAATTAGGTCAACTAGGTCAAGTCCTAGCCCAAACAAGTCTAACAAGTCTCACTAGGCCTAACCAAGCCTAGGCTAGCACTCACACAAACACAAGACAATGTGAACCACAACAAAGCATAATATAAAATAGATAATATATATAAATACATACCTTCATACATACATGCATATCCACATTACATACATATTTATATATATAGGCATATGTTACATCATGCATATTTACATAGTTACATAGATATATACATTCATGCACATTTACATACATACTTTTATACATTATATATGTTAATATTTATTACAATGCATTGTATTTTACTTATACCTTTGATTGATTGATTCATTCATATATGACATTCATTCATGCATATTACATACTTACATGCATCTATACATTATATATATTGTATATAACATGTAAAAATATAAGAGGAAAAAAGGGAGGAAAATTGAAATGGAAAGGGAAGGGAAGGAAAATGTAAGAAAAAGGGAAAACAGTGGACATATACATGCTTGCATTATATATTCTACATTACCATACATGCTATCATTATATATTGCATTATATTACTTATATATTATGCATTCATATCTATCATTACATGTATACCTTGCATTCATATCTAGCATTCATTATATACTTTCATGCATACATTGTATATCATTCTTTCATTCATGCATTTATGCATTACTTATATACATTATATTAATTGCATTCCAACATGCTTGCATTCAACCATATATATACATTAATGTAAAGAGGATATATATCATATATATATATATATATCATTTCATTCATCTAACATATCATGTATTACATACTCTATATTCATTTAATACCTATACTACATAGGCTCATAGGTTACACAAAATGCATATATCGTATAGTCACTCTTCTACTTAAAATCAATACTATACTAATTGGACCTCTATTAAATTCTAGGATTAAAGTATGTCGTAGCCCTTTGTGTTAGCTTTCCGAAACTTTAAACGGATCGCATTTTCGTGTCCGGAAGCTCCCGGTATCGCGAAAATACCGAAATACGTTCGTCTTTCGTACAGCTAACACTCAAATAATTCTACATAAAGTTACATAAAGAATTTTGCTTATTAAAATATATATTTAGAAAGCTAACTTCGATACGGTTTTTTGAAAAAAAAATGGAAGATAAATCGGAGTTCTAAGCTAAAAGTTATGACATTTTTAAGTTGCTTTGGTTAATAAAAACGTGGATGAATATTATGACGAATTTGACAAAAGAACACATATAGGCCAAGATACTTTGATACAAAAATAGGTATCCAAATGAAACTCATTCTAACAATCCTAACTAAGATCAATCCACTCTCTAACCATTATAAGACTGAATTTAAATATCTATTTAAACTATTATCATACATACATACACATGGGGTGTCCTAATTTGGGATCTATCAAGTAGGACACAAGACACATCTAAAATCCTCAAGAGAGCTCCAAATGGCCTCAAATTTGAATCTAAATGGGACACATGCATGAGGATGGATCCTACGGATTCAAAACTAATTTATATGCAAAGAAAATCGATTTAGAGGATGGGTTTTACCTATTGGGAGTGGAATCCCAATAAAATCCTTTAGGATACGGCTCCGATACGAAGATCCCTCAAAGTGGACACTCCTTCTTGCACTATTCTTCCAATCCTTGGTAGCACCCTTCCCTTGGAGAATAAGAATGATTGAGGGAAGGTTTGGTGAAGGAATGATTTGATTTGGAGATCAAATCAATGGGAAGGCTATCTAAAATTGGGGAAGAACAAAAGGAAAATAAAAGAGGCAAGATTGTAATGAATGAAATGAATCATTCTTCCCTAAAGGTGGCTGCCATAAAGTGTCCATTAGGGCTAATGGGAAATGTCCTAATTGCCCCTCTCTAGTCACATGTGGTTAAGTCTAGACTAGGTTCAAGTTTGGGGTCAAAATTATCTAGTTTTAAGTCTCTAACTTAACCATTCTAACATGATAAAAATTAGTTTAATTAACTAACTTAAATGTTGGGTCTTGTGAGCCATGCTTAACTTAATATTGGGTCCCGTCTAGAGTTTAAGCTACCCGGGTCATAATACAAGTCGGAACGAGACGGAACTCAAATCCGACTAAACAAATCCAATAAAAACAATATTAAAAATATAAAATTTTCCCAAAATATTAAAATATAAAAAATAACCAAAATCATAATACATCAATTTAAATATTATTAAAATAATCTAAAATTCACCAATTAATCAAAATCCTAAATAATTCAAAAGTCACAAAATGACCAAAATACCCTTAGCCTAAAAAGTTGTAAATAGTCATTCTAATCATATGGTTAGGTCCCCATGGTCATGATTAATCTCTAGGCTCAACAGTTTTAGGGTTCACTAGCTAACACATCAAAATTATAATTCATCAATTTTAAATAGTATTAAATTAATAAAAAAATCCCATAAATCATAAATCTTATTATTAAATAATAAACTTTTACAAAAGTTCAAAATTACTCTCATTTTAGAAAAGTGGGTGTTACCCCAGGCAAGGTTGATTATCAAGTTATCTAGAATTATTAGATGGCTTAGAGTGCAACACATAACAGCGTGCCTTGTACTTGTTTCATGAGTGTGTCCCACATGACAGTGGACTGGAAAATGTGCCCTACTCGACGGTAGGCTACAAGTTCCCTCAGGTGTAGCCGGGATAACGTAATCGCCTGTAACTGGAAACATCTCTCTATATGAACTACTTGATCAATCTAGTCATTAACCTAGTCAGATTCAGCATGAGTCCCGGACCGTGGTATCCAGGGACCCATGTCCTAGACATGATGCAAAACTTGACTGGTAGCTTGCACCTTCACAATCACCCACGGTATTCAGGTCATTCATTCAATTATCAAGACAAGATGGTCGTCGCAACGACATTCGAGAGCTCAATCGTACAATCAGTACAATGGTACAATCAAGCAATAGTCCAACGGATAATGTCTTGCAAGGTTACTAGTCTTATCATTCCTTGGCAGGTTACTAGTCATGTTACTTGCCAAAGTACCTGTCATGTAGTGCTCCACAATGGGCTTAGCTTGCTGATTACAAATTCATGCTGTGCTAATGCGTAAAGTAGAAGAAATACCATGATGAATGGAATGACTAAAACATAAAATACTGAGGCATTAAGACTCTACGCCAAAACTAAGCCAAACATGGGTTTACGTCGAGCTTTATGCTGGCCAGGGGATTACGCGTAAGATTTTACGCAAGGTTCAAGAGCTGTGCATAAGGTTTTACGCAAGAAGCTGCACAAAACTGGGCGCACATGAGTCTTACGCTAACGCGTAAATGTGCGCGTAAAATACAAAGGCTATGCTGGTGCGTAAAACGCAGGCATAGGGCAAGTAATACGCTGGCGCGTAAAAAAAACGCGGGCGTAGAGCAAGTAATACGATGGCGCGTAAAAATACGGGCGTAGAGCAAGTAATCTTCTTCCTCTGGCCGAGAAGAACAACAGGACTCTTCAGAACCCATACTTGGCCAAATCTTGATGAAATCTAACTCTTCAAAAGCCAAACTTACGAAAATCGAAATCTCTACCACATGGAACTCTTAGTTTTCGTAAACAAGATAGTTTACTGGATCAAAACTCAAGAAATCCAAAAAAAAACTTAGATCTACGGAATTTAAGACAAAAAATGGAAAATGCCAAGTTCTAGCATGGGCTAGATTCACGAGAGGAAGCTAGCTGAACCACCAAATGGGTTCTCAAGCGGAAGCAAGATGCACTTGCCTATGGTTAGGGGAGGGTTTCTCGGCAGGTGGAGGCAGAAGAAGAGGAGTAAATAAAAAATAATAAAGAGATTGAAAGGTAGGTGAGTTATAAATGACATTGGTGGTGGTAGGTAGGGGTTAATTTTGGTTCATGATGAACCCAAACAAACCGAACCCAAAACCAAAGGAATGCCAAAATGAACCAGAACCATACAACATGTAGAATAAAATGGTGACTAGCTACTCAGGACAAATAAAATACAGGACAAAAATACGTACACGTATACCAAGATATGTATTACGGATTTCGAGGGTGACAGGCTGCATGAAGGCTGGAGTGCCTATGCGGCCAAAGAGGAGCCGCAGGGGACCTTGCCTCATGAAAAGGCCATGCGGGAGGCACTGTTCTTCTTCTCCAACTTTTTCGGAAAGAACCTGGGAAGTTGGGGGTTCCCAGGCTTCACAACCTTCAATCCAAGCCCAAATCTGGACTTCCATAGGTCAAAATAGGGTAGAATGAGATGCTCTACATCATGGAACCATCTGTTTTCAAAAATATGCAAGTTTGATAGATCGAAACCCAAAAAATTTGAAAATTCAACAAACATAGATCTACAAGAATTAAACCATGGAAATTGAAAAACTAAGTACTAAAGTGTCTTAGAAACTCGTGGGAAAGAGAATAGAACAACAAAAAATGGAGTTTCTCTATGAAGCAAGTTGCACTTGCCTAAGCCTCTTTTGGTAGGTGGAGAAGTTAAGAGGAAGAAGATTAAAAAATAAATTAAGAAGGAGAAGTAAACGAGGAGAGAGAGAGAGGGTTTGGTGGCTTTTAAAGGGAGGGCTTATATGTTGAACCAACCCAACCAAGCCAAACCAAACCAAACCCAACCAAGCCATACCAATATTAAACCAATGCAAGATTAAACCAAGATTAGCTAGTTAAGACAAGTCACAATATGGGTCAGAATTTTGTACACGTATACTGAAAATACGTAAAACTGAAAACGGGAGTGACAAGTTGTACTCGTTCCTGTCCTGACTGGACCTGTTGAAAATATTACAGATGATTGCCCTGAGGACATTTGCCCTACTTGCCTTGGAGCAGGAGATAGCTTAGCTACCTTTGGCCCCGACACTCAGCAGTGATCGGAAGACTAGCTAGTAGACTTGGTTTATTTTTCATGTTTTAGAACTTAAATTGTAATAAGTTGAGATATTGTTTTGTTTTGATATTGTTTGAGATTATTATTATTTTGTCTTTGGTTTTGTTGTTGTTATTAGTCACAGTTATAAACTTCTGTGTTATCATATCATGCTTAGACTGTGAATGAGATTTCATTATATCTGTAATGCTCCGCTCCGCATGGCGCATTACGCTGAGGCGTTGACTCAAAGAGTCGCGTAGTCGCATTGACCGAATCAAATGTATCGATACGAATCGATACAAGAGTTACGTTATCCCGAGCAACGCATCGAACTAAGTCGATGCTAAGAGTTGTCTTGCCTTATCCGAAAGAATGCATCGAGTGAATCGATACAAAGCGCCGCGTTGCCCCGAAGGATGAGTGCGTTGAATCGGCTCGAAGATTCTAAGAAATCGAATCGACCAAGGCGCAAGTCCGAAACGATGCAAGTATTAATTTTAGTTGGTTTCGTATGCAGGTTATACTTGACGCGAAAATATTAGAGGTCGATCTTTTGCCATATTTAGTAAGTGGTCCTCAAAACCAAATCACCGCCTTACGACGGACTGGGACTTGGGCACGGTAAGCCAAATCGGACGTATAATTCAATGAAGCACGAAATACTCGAATGGCTAAGTCAGGAGAGTGGCCATGCAACAAAATTATGAAATCGAGCCGCATCGGCTCGACGAAACGATAAAGGCGTATCGACTCAAGGTGGGAGGATTGACTCTTCTTTTTACTCTTTCATGCGATATGTCAAATATATCATCGTATTCTAAAAGTTAACCTATCGACGCCACGGGCGTGGTCCGATCGGAGGTAAATCGTAGTGTGAGTCAAACACTAAGTTAGAATAATTGAAATAAAACATGCATCATATGCACGAGTCACTATGGAATATTGGATATCGTAAAGGCGAGCGCCTCGGTGCGCAAGCCGCAAGAACATGGGATAACTGTATTCAGCGAGTGCCTTAGTGCATGAACCATTCCGTGCCTTCGCGCACGAGTTAGAAAGGCTAGAACATTAAAAGACAATAGGCGAGCACCCTAGCGCGCAAGCCCCGGACATTAAACACTAAGGCATAGAACATCGGAATACGGTCGAAACGTGCATACATGCACGAGATCATAAAAGATGGCTTCGTTGCGAAAGAATACAGTTGTGGCATGAATGTGGCGGAACTGTCGGATATGACATAATGCCTCGAAAGGTGTTCGAGACCTTCGGGTCGTTCGATTGAGGAACATTGAGTTGAGGCATAATGCCATTGAACATTGAAACGAAGTACGAAACATAAGAACATAAAAAGTTAACGGAAGAAACGCGAAATGATAAAGTCTGAGTCTCGGACTCAAGACTATGCTTGGTTGTTTGAATAATAAGGGCGTTGCATGGTCGAATGGAATGGACTTGAGATTTAATGTGATAATAACTCGTGCATGAGTGTTTTCCCCAAACGGTTAAATGCCGGAGCGTCCCGGAACCGCTTGGCCTAGGAGGGAAATGAATAATCTTTGTAGGCGCACATCCTTAAGACGAGTAGCACTCGCTTATAGATAGAAAAAGTCGTAAATGATGGTATGCAGCGGGAACGTTTCGGTTGTTGGGACCGCGACCCACCCGTTAAACGCCGGGCAGCCCGACCAAATTTGAGAAAAGAAGGAGAGAAAAGAAAGTAAGGAACTCTTTTAGTCCATTCCGGTGCGGATACACCAACGGCCTTCGTATAGCTAAGGAACGATGGGTTGAAAGTGTAGGCACATATGTGTCCCGTACACATAGATTCTGCTTAGAGATGCACTTATAACATGACAAGGAAGGAATGGGGCACATTCACCTTGCGTCGATACAAGGACGAGTGCGTCGACTTGGTAAGAAGTCGCACCATGAAACAAATACGAGATTGCTTGATTGCTTGCCTATTTCAATTCGAATAACATGCATGCCATGCTAACATGCTTTACGCTTTCGAATATGCCATGAAATTGACCATAAGGAGAACATAGCAAGATCATAAGCTAAGTTACATGATTCAACATAAATACTACAATATTTGTTTGGAAAGAAGACCTTTGCATCAGTACATGCGAGGACGAACGTACTGATCCCCCACCAGCTTCATACATGGCACGGGAAATGGATTGCTCGCGGTGAAGCGTTGCTTGAACGCGTTGAGACTTGGAATGCCGAAGTATATTGAAGTGTGCGATCGCTTGACGCTCGGACATGCAGCAAGATTGATGCGGCCGAGATATAGAAGGCATGATGTATGGAACGGTGAAATTCTTTGTGGGCAAGAGAGAACGTGAGTGTTGTAGCCAATCTGGCATATATTGTTAGGCTATCGAAAGCCTTTGTAATCTTAGTTTCGGATATCAATAAAGAGAATTGTTTCGTATACTCTGTTTTTCTTTCGTTGTTAATATCGAATCAAAAGATAAACATTTGAGAACTTGTCATCTTGCCTTGCACGAGCGCAACTCCAGGCTCGTGCGGCATCACGCCCCCTGCGAGGACGATGATTCGGGTAATTCTGGGTCGGGATGTGACAAATTGGTATCAGATCTCTAGGCTCAATTTTCTCTGGACGCTCGCTTTATTACAATTCTAAAAAGTTGTCCACCACCACTTGAAATCACTCTTTACTCTACTCGATGCCGCACTGGATGTTCCATACAATAAGTCTAATACAAATCGTGTAATTTTGTCGCATGTGTTTTGAAAATTACATGATGTTTGCTAAGAAAATTCCGAAGGATATATTGCATTGAATACAACGAGCCGTAAAAATGTTAGTTGCTGCAAGTGCAACGAATTGTGAAATACGATTTGAGATGTTGTTGCAATGTAACATGTTGAAAGAGAAATAAAATGATGTATGAAGTACAACGAGTTAACTGTGAATATGCGTTAAAATGAAAGTGATAAGCCAATACCGAATGTGTTGAACGGATTTGGGCATTGACTTTGAAAGTCGAGAATAAATTGTTGTACGATGTGCAATATGTGTCAGAAGTAAAATTATTGCACGTGGTACAACGCATCAAATTAATCGTTGTGCGGAGTGCAAAGGAGATTGGAAATAAATCGTTGCACGAGATGCAACGGAAAGAATTGAAATCATAAATCGATAGAACGAATCATTCGGGTGCACACCAAACTTATGTTGGCAAACGAGAACATTGACCGAGTTGTGTCGGATGTGATTTAATCAAAGTTAGGGTTGTGATCAAGCACGATCACTACGAAAATCGTGAGTCGGAAGAGATTGTCGGTTTATACTAAGTATAGTGCGAGGGAAATGACTTGATTTCCGAGTGGTATATGCCATACCACGTAGGCGATGAATGACTCGATTCCGAGTGGTATATGGTATACCACTTATGCGATGAATTGTATCGACGCATTGTGAGAATTACGGAAGGTTTGTCCGCAACGGACGGGAGAGCACCGAGACTCGATTGGAAATTTGTATGACGGTATGTTGATGCAAGTGTTCTTCAAAAATTGGTTGGGACGATAAGACGAGACTCGTATCAATGAATGATATGTCGGACAGAATTTATAAGTCGGTCGGACGACCGAGACTAGTAGAACGATTATGCCTTGAAGCAATAATTGGACCGACGGGAAAAGAAAACTCGAGCTTACAAATGAGTCGCACGACTTGCAATCTCGATAAAAATGTTGGGCAAGGCGAATCGAATCGTACAACTTGCGATCTCGATAGAAATATTCGGCTAGGCGAATTGAATCGCACGACTTGCGACCTCGATAGAAATGTTGGGCGATACGAATCGAATCGCACGACTTACGATTTCAATAGAAATATTAGACAATGCGAATTGTAATCGAATCGCACGATGTGCGACTTCGGTGAAGAGTTGGTTGACGTTGTTTGCCATTAAAATCGTTTGATTGCAAATCTTAATACAAACAGAACAGTGTTACAATATAGGACTTCGATGTAGTCCTAGGAGTACACTTTTGTTTAATCTGGATCCTAAGTGCCAATGGAGCGAGTGGTAATGCGTTGACTCCGTTGACGGGCTGACGACGGTTATCGGTTCTGTGAAGGTGTAGATTGCTCTGGGTGCTGGAGCTGGCTGAGAGGAAGGAAGACGTTGAGTGTCTGTATCTGCCTCTCTGATGATCTTTGTTTGGATTGTTCGTATGTATGTCTCTCTGTGTGTGTGTAAGAAGGGGATGATTCCTCTATTTATAGCTAGGCAGGTCGGCTGCCCATGCGCGCATATGTAGGATGCGCCGGTGCGTGGGGATGCCACATGGAGATTGCTGATGGAGACGCATAGACGATGTGCCCTGCTCGCGAGGTTGAATTCTTCATACTGCTGTTGTGAGCCGACACGTAGCAGAGGAGAAGATCTTTCTATTGCTGAGATCTTGGATGAGTTGAGTCAAAGGACACGTATCGTCGACCCATGGCTCGGAGATCTCTGATTGGTGGAGGGATAATTTGGTGGGATGCGCCTTGGATTGGGCGCATGATGAGATTTTGGCTCGTGACCTTTAGGAGTCACGAGCCGTTCTGGGCGCATGGCTTTTGAGGCGCATGCAAGCGACTTTTCTTCTGTCTTTCGGGATCAGAGATCAGTCTGGGGCGCATGGCTTTTGAGGCGCATGCAAAGCTTCAACTGGAGACTCTTCTTCTGTCTTTAGGGATCAGTGAAGGGTCTGAGGCGCATGGCTTTCGAGGCACATGCAGGTTTGGGCGCATGGCCACGGAGGCGCATACGGGTGGTCGAGTGGCCACGTGGCAGTAGCCGTCGGGATAGAGTCATGATGATGCTGACGTTGTGGATGCTTCGTTTTCTGCAAAAGCTGTCAGCCGTTCAGACTTGGGAAGGCGTGCTGCCAACTCTGTCAGTTTAGCATTTAATGTTGGTGACATTTGATAGACAGCTGAGTGGGCGCGTCGGTTGACGTTCCACTAGGCGTATGGGGGCGCATCCCTTTTGATGCGCTCGGTACAGGGCGCATCTGTTTGAGAGATGCGCTGACCAGCCGGCGCATCCGACACGTCTTTGATGATGCGGCTGTTTTGCTTCTCGAGTGCTTTTAATAGCCGCTTGGCTGAAGTCGAGGCATCTGGTTCATCCATTTAATGTGAGTTCATTGCATGGAATCCGGAGAGCCATCCACTTGGCGCATGGGTTTGATCTGCCTGGCCTATAAATAGTGGCATGGAAAGAAGGTTAGCTTCTCATTCCCTCACATCTTTCCAGTATGAACTCAGGTTCTCGGGTGCATTCTGTTGACGAAGTGCTCCCGAGGGTGAAGATGAGACGCCATGTCGTCATTGATGCTCTTGAAGGTGACTGTTACATCTAAAAGACGGAGTCGAGGGCTTCTGAGGCAGGCGAAAAGTGCCTGTTGCATCCAAAGATGGGGATGCTCGGGCCTTGTCTCCGTTGTTCCGGAAGAGTCGTAGATCGGAATGGCGGTGCTAGGCTCTCTCTTCCTTCAAAGTGGGTGTCGCCCGCTCTGATTGTGTTGAAAGCTGCCTTTCGCCGTGATTTCGATCACGGTCTTCCTTGGCCTTTGGAGGCTCTTTCGAAGCCTCCCCTGGCCACAGATTTGCGATGCTCTTCTCTTCCTTGGTTCCAGCCAGAGGGTTAAATGCTTTGTGTATCGAAGCATTTATCAGGTGAGCCTGGCTGGAAGAGCGACACACTCCTGCTCGGCCAGGTGAGCCTGGTTGGAAGAGTGGCACATAACTGGGCTGCTGAAGGGATGCACATAACTGAGCTGGATGCACATAACTGAGCTGCTGAAGAGATGGCGGGATGCGCCTGGATGGGGGCGCATAGTGACTGCTGCGCCTATCTGGAGACGCATGGTGGCCGCTGCGCCTATCTGAAGGCACGTGGTGGCCGCTGCGCTTATCTGAAGGTGCATGGTGGCCGCTGGCTGTAGACTTAGGATCTTTCCTTTATAGAAATTTTCCTTTGTACAACCTTTTCTAGACTTTTATATATGAAAAAGTCCTTCTTCAAATGTCTATACTTATTGACTTTGCTGTGAAGTGTTCTGTGCGAGTCCTGACGCATGTAGTGTCTGGCGCATGGTCTTTCTGGTTGTGAAATTACATGCTTCTACAAGACCCCCTTCAAAGTTTTCAAAACTTTTGAATAAATTTTGGAATACTTTGAATAAGAAGCATGGCGATCAGGGCGCATGACTGTTGGGGCGCATGCCTGTTCAGCCGCATGCTCTTCTCAATTAATGAATTTGATAATGCCTCGGTAACCAAAAAGATTAATGATGATCTTTTGGTTTTATCTGCTGCTATCTTTACAAGACCCGAGGCGACGGCTAAGATCACTCGTCATCGGTTCACGCGTACGACCACGGCCTATAAATAGGTGAAAGGTGGAGAGAGAGAGAGTTCTTCTACTCTGTGCCTTAGTCTCCTTTAGAGTTCTTTCTTCAAAACCCTAACTTCTTCCTCTCTGTTAGAATGGCTCCCAAGACTCCTCGCGACGGTGCCGGCAAAGGAAAGGGGAAAGAGAAGGAGCCGGCAGAGTTCGTCGATGAGGATGCTCCTGCCACCATTGCGACTCCGGCCGACGTTCGCCCCGGGGTGACGGGTGGGTGTCGACTTTTGCTATCTAATGTGCTCTAACTTTCTGCTGCCGATGCGTATGGGCTTCTGTCCTTGATACGCTGAGATTTTATCCTGCCGACGTGCATAGGCTCAGGCCTTTATCATGCACCGAGGTTTTGGTTTGCTGACGTGCATGGGTTTTATACCCTGATAATGCGCCGAAGCTTTCGCTAACGCGCATGGGCTCACGCCCTGATGATGCGTCGAAGCTCTCATGCTGACGCGCATGGGTTTATGCCCTGCTGATGCGCCGAAGCTCCAATACCGACGCGCATGGGTGATGCGCTGAAGCTGACGTGCATGGGTTTATGCCCTGACGCTGCGTCAATCTACTTTTGTCTTTTTGCCTGACTTCCACTTTTGTTGTGCCAGTGTCGATGACGATCCCTCTGTTGAACGAAGTCCTCTTGGATGCTTCCCTTTGCCAAATGGGGGTTGATTTTGATGAGGCGGTTATCAACCCTGCAAAGGATGCTATCTTACAGAACCAACCCCGGGAGAGAATGCTGCAGATCCAGAACCAGTTGCCACTTTTCCTCCAGAGTATGATGGAGAGTGGTAAACTGAAGTCTGCCGAATCTGAAGATGTGACTTTCTTAAAACCTGCCTTTCTGTTTGGCGACCGACTAGTCTCTTCTGAAGCGAAGATACTGAAGATCAAAGAAGACTGGTTCTTCACTGCTAAAGGCATGGTTCTATACATGAGGCAGGTTGACCGCCAGTTGCCGCTGACGGCTTTTTATCGTCTGGCTTCGAAGAGAAGGATGGGTTAGAAACTTACTCCTTCTCAAGGAGGGGCCTTGGGAGGTACCCTTTCGATTGATGCCACCTCGAACCAGCGAGATACTTTGGCTGCTTCACGAGCCGGTTCCTCGTTCATTTACCGAGCCTTGCGTCCCGGGAGCCTCTATAGTGAAGTTCCAAATGACACATTTTCCTTCAGTGCCCCAACCTTTGCAAATCGGATGTTGACAGCGAAGGTCACGTACCCGACAGGTGGCTTTAGAGTCGAGGGTTGGTGTCACTATATTCCGAGGTGGGACGAGTTGACCACTTGGGTGCTTTCAAGGTTCAAAGTTGAGCTTAAGGAGATCGGGCTGACAGCCGCTATTCGGGCTACGCAGGCAGGCGTGGATCTCAATAAGCCTATGTTCCTTGCGCTCTTGGAATTATTCAACGCCCATACTGGCAGCTTTTTCACTCCAGTGGGAGAGCTGGGGTTGGCTCTCCATGAGATGCACGAGGTGTCTAAGCTTCCTTGGGGCTCAGAGCCGTACGAGGAGTATTTTCCGTCAAATGAGGAGATCCAGGTTCTGGAGGATAAGAACCCGGAGATGATGGCTGTGTTCAAAGAGGTGACGAGCCACCATTATCTGATGCACCGGAGGGATAGGGGCAAGACCCAACCTCATGTAACTGCTTGGAGGGACTATGTCTTTAAGCAGGATTTAGCGGATCCTTCGAGGATCCGATTTGTGACTCCGCAGGAACTGAAGCCCGCGGAGGTGACTTCTGAAATAAGTCGACTGGAAGAGAGGACTCCACGTTCGGATGAGAGCGGCAAGGATGCCTATAGCTGCTTCTGGCACTGCGGGCACCGGATGTCATCTAAGGCAGTATTGACAGCCTATTTGATGATATGGCTCCGGGATTGCGTGTTTGCAGGTGGATCCGGTGCCGTGGAACGGGTACATCGGAATCTCATTTTGCCTGCTGTGAAGTTGGCTTTTGGGCGACCCTTAGCTCTCCTCCCCGCGATGGTGTGCAACCTGTTGTGCGGTTTGAGGTCTTTTACTGATGACGTGATCCATGAGAAAGGAAATAATGACAACTTTCCCCGGGCCGAGTTGCCTTTCCATTATCTTATAGGATGGCTGATTTTGCATCATCCGAACGTGATGAGTCCCGGTCCGGAGGAGGATCATGTTGAAGGGGATGCCTTCATCCGCCGCTTCTACAAGAGGAAGTGGTCATACACCGGCGTCCCTGTTTGCAGGAGAGTCTTGTCTTACCTTCAGGGGTGGGAAATTGTCAAGGTTGGCCCGATTTTTAAAGATTTTGAGGCCGACCAAGATTTAGTTGACTCTGGCGAAGATGCAGTCACTTTGCCGAAATGGAGTTTTTGTTGGTTGCAAAGTATCCGGCCTTCTCACCTGGTCTACCGCAACCAGAATAAATGTTATCTGGAGCCATATCTGCCAAGCCGATTTGCTCGTCAATTTGGCTATACTCAGCTGATGTTGCGGAATCCCAGTAGCAGTCTAGGCTTCGTCGGAAGTTTGCTGGACGGAGCCCGGGGCTGGCAGTATTATAACGCTGGATGCACTAGCGTTAGTTTTACCACGCCGGTCCGCAACCCTCGGCCGCAGATCCTATATCCGGCCGCCAAGCTGTATTGCATTATGAATACTGCGTCTCCTGGTTATGACAGAGAGACTAGTTTCATTATTGGAACTCAGCTGGAGGCCACGGCGAATATGTTGAGGGTAGCCCGATCATATCGTCCACCAGATTTGGCGGGATATTGGGCTGCTGCTGCAGCGTCAGTGAGAGATCCGTCTGCTGGAAAGAGGCGGGCTGACACAGAAGCTGGTTCTTCTGTACCGAAGAGGTCGAGAAAGACGTCGACTGCAAAGGTTACGGAAGTGCCACCCGTAGTGCCAGCGGGATCTGCTCCTGCTGAGGTAAGGAGTGCTTCGTAATTCTAATTTATTTTGTCATTGAGGTAACTTATGCTTTTTTTTTCTTGCAGTCAAAGAAGAAGTCCCGTGTTTCAAATCCGGGTGCCAATAAGCCGAAGGAGGTGGCAGGCTCTTCTGATGAGCGCATCCCACCGATGATAATGTCTCCCGTGGATGAGGACCCCGAAGACGTGCCTGCGAAGGTTTTAGTATCTCCTGTCTTTGAGGTTGCAATAACTTCCAGAAAGGTAGAGTCTGCCGTGGAGGACGTTGAGGGTCATACGGACTCGAGGCATCCTGATGATGAGGTGGATTGGAGTTCGTCGCCTTCGGATGACGTTGCTCCAGGGCTGCAAGAGTCTGTTGCGGGGTCAACAGATATGGTTGAGGCAGAGGAGAGGGTTGATTCCCCTCCTTATCATGATGAGGGGAGGTCGGCTGGATCATTGCCGAGTCCTACCCCAGCTTCAACCGTGGTAGTTGAGGCGGCTACCGATCAGGAGGCAGCGACAGATTCTGTCCCAGTGGAGGAACTTGATGACGAGACCCATCTGCCGGTCACAACCGCTGAGGCGGGTCAAGAGACGAGTGATAATTTCCCCATTCTGCCAAGGGAAGTACCAGTTGTCGATAGGACGTTGGGGGTAGAAGAGGTGGCCGTTGACGTCGGTGGTTCCTCCGGGCTTGAGAAGGGCGAGGGTGTGGAACCCTCTGTTGCCCCTCCTACTTGGGATACTATTTCGACGCCTGCGCGGGCTTTCTCTGTTCCTTCGGCTCCTCGGGCTAGCAGTCCAGCCCCCGTTGATGAAGAGCTTATTGATACTGAGGTTCAAGCCTCGCAGGTTGAGGTTGGCAGATCTTCTTCCGATCCGCAAACTGTTGTAGCTCCTCCAACTCCTGCTATGACGCCGCAGGTCCTGGCGGATGCAGACGAGTATGTGAAATTCCTCGTCGAGGGGGTATACAAAATACTGCAGAAGGGTGTATCTGCTGTGATGGATGCCAATGGGAGCTTTGCAACGGCAAAAACTTTGGCAATGCCCTGTATCGAGCTGATCCGCATTCACCAAGGCTACGACCATAGGGCCGAAATTCTGGAGGCTTCGGTGATCGAGCTGGACGAGCGGCTTGCGGAACTTCAGCGCATCCAGCGAAACGACCTCTCCGTCCTGATAGATACGGAGAAAGGGAAGCTGATTGCCGAGATTGAGTCTTCATACCAGGCCACTGTGGGCTTTGGGAGTGCGAGGTGGCTGAGACTGAGGCTGCGGTAGAGCAGTTGTCTCAGTACATAAAGACGACGGTGGAAACTCGAGCTGCATTGGATGCTAATATCGCGGAGATCGACACCCAGATACGCCGCCTTGAAGATCAATGAGCCCGACTCCAGTTAGACGTCGAGCGTGTCCGGGCTGAACACGCAGCATTCCAGAAGGAAGAAGCAACCTTTACACAGCGGACTCTTGCCTTGGCGCAGCAGCGACAACAGCTTGATGCGAAGCATGAAAGCGATACTTCCGCTGGGGCTGTTGAATTGATGCGTCACGAAGCTGAGCGACGAGTCCTGGCGACTGTGGAGGCCCGTACAGCCGACCTAAAGCTTCGAGTCAGGGAGCTCTCAGCCCACCCTGGGGAGGTTCAGGGACTGTAGTTTTTTCCTCTTTTTTATGCTCTTTTGCAACCCTTTGCTGAGGGATAATGTATCCTTTTGTACTCTCTATTTTAGAAAATAAAGAAGTACGCAACTTTTTGTGATGTGTTCATTTTTGTTATTATGAACTTGATGATTTGTGTGGACCTATTATCTTTTGCGCACCTTGGTTTTAGGCACAGATAATAAGTTTGAAGGAACCAACATGTTTGCTCAGAGGTGATGTGGACATGGCAATCATTGGGTCCAAATGATAGAATCATCCTACTCAGAGGTGTGATGGACATGGTAGGAATGATCCTGGGGGATACGCTGAACAACTCAGAGGTGATGTGGACGTAGAAGTTCGGCGATCGATGTACGACAACGCAGGGGTTGTTTGTACAAGATGTTTACTCAGAGGAAATGTGGACGTGGTAAACATGAAGGGTAGCGTCGGCTTACGTAGCGTAAGAGTCCGCTTTGTAGGGTGTAGAAGAACAACTCAGAGGTAATGTGGACGTGGTTGTCTTTCTACTGAAGGAAGCCACGGAACAGCTGGGTTCCCGAAGCGGATGAGTTTGTGGAAGGAGATTGTTTGTGAATCCCGATAATTGGGCCCACAGATCTCCTTGGGGAAGTACATGTCTGAAGGATGTCAAGAATAGTACTTCTTTAGGAACTTGCCATTGATGGGCATCATAAACAAGTCTCCATTGGGTTTGGCGAGGCGGTAAGCACCGTTTGAGTATACCGTCTCTATGATGAAAGGTCCTTCCCACTTGGGCTCGAACTTTCCTGGTGTCTTGTGAGTTAACACCATTGGTCTTCTGACTGTCAGAACCAGGTCACCAACTTGGAAAGTCCTCTGTTTGACCTTCTTGTTGAAAGCCTGTGATATACGGGCTTGGTAGAGTTCGATGCGTTGTTGAGCTAGGAGACGCTTCTCATCGAGTGCCTCCAGTTCCCGCAGACGACGACGTTGATTGTCCTCTTCTGTGAGTTTGTTTGTTATTGCCACGCGGAGTGAGGGTATCTGGATCTCGAGAGGCAGTACCGCTTCGCTCCCGTAGACCAGAGAGAATGGTGTGTTGCCTGTCGGGGTCCGTACCGTTGTGCGATAGGCCCAAAGGCATTCGCCAAGCTTTTCATCCCAGTCACGTTTATTGGATGACACGACCTTTTTGAGTAGCCTGACGATGGTTTTGTTGAACGCCTCTGCTAACCCGTTTGCTGCCGGATTATAGGCGGTGGATGCCACATTTTGAATGCGGTTCTTGTCACAGAACCTGCTAAAAATGTGGCTGATAAACTGAGGACCGTTGTCATGAATGATCCGCCGGGGTACTCCAAAACGGTAAATGACATGGTGTTTGATAAAGCTGACCACCCTGGAGCCCTTTACTTCCGCCAGTGGGACTGCTTCTGTCCATTTGGAGAAGTAATCGGTGATGGCCAGGATGAAGCGGTGTCCTCTTGATGAAGGAGGGGTGATAGGTCCCACAATATCCATGCCCCAGGCTTCGAAGGGCCAGGAGGCGACTGTAGGATGTAGTGGTTCAGATGGTGTATGTATGAAGTCAGCATGGAGTTGGCATGCGTGACACTTCTTAGCATATTCAACAGCGTCGGTGGCCATGGTTGGCCAGTAGTAGCCCATACGTCGCAGTCGATCTTGTAACTTAGGACCGGGTTGATGAGCTCCGTAAGTTCCGTCATGAGCTTCTCGGAGGGCTTCGGCTGCTTCTTCGTTGGACAGGCATCGAAGGAGGAGCCCATCGAAGGAACGTCGGTACAGCGTTTTAGTAGCTGTATCGTAGTAGAATCGAAGAGAGCGTCTCCTGACTGAGACGGCTTCCTTCGGGTCCTCTGGAAGAATTCCGTAGACAGCAAAGTCGATGAACGGGAACCTCCAGTCTCGGACATTAACACCAGTGTTCGTCGGCATTGCGTGGGCCACTTGCAAGCACAGGTTGTTTCTGGGACAAATCAAGTCTCGGCCTGTTACCGTGACATAGTGTTGAGTCCCAAAGGGCGCTGCCAATGAGGCTGTGAGGCCAGCCAGAGCGTCAGCCTCCAAGTTTTGTAGACGAGGCAAGTGTTCGATGAAGAACCCGGTGAAGGTTGAAATGATGTTCAATGCAACTTCATGGTAAGGGATCAGATCTTCATGGCGAACCTCGTACTGCCCTCGAATCTGGTTCACGACGAGTTTTGAGTCACCGTAGGCTTCCAGATGGTCCACCCCCAGCTGTTGTGCGAGTTGGAGTCCCATGACGAGTGCGTTGTACTCGACAACATTGTTGGAGCACGGCTTCGAAAGGGAGTAAGCACGCTGGATGACTAGCTGATCGGGGGAGACTAAGACTCCCCCCACTCCTGCGATGATTTGGCCTTTGGGGCCTGTTCTCGAAGCGCCATCGAAAAACATCCGCCAAACGGAGCTTCCTTCGGTGACGTTGGATTCTTGGACCTCATCCGGGATGTCTTCATAGAGTTTTGAGGATTCTGGGATGGGGTGTGCAGCTAAAAAGTCAGCCAGAGCTTGACCTTTAACAGTTTTTTGCGGGACAAAAACCATATTATATGGTGTTAGCAAAATTGCCCATGTGGCTAGCCGAGAGTTTAATGATCCTGGCTTCGTCATGAGGACTCTGAGTGGATTGACTCGGGAAATGACATGAATTGTCTGGCCCGAGACATAATGACAAGTCTTATGGATGGCAAACACCAAAGCCAAGCACTCCTTTTCAACAGGGTTGTACCGGTGTTCGGCCCCGATGAGCGTTCGACTGAGGTAGTAGATTGCTTGCTCATAGCCTGTATCGCTGTTTTGAGCCAGCAGAGCGCCAAGGGAATGATCCATGGCACGGACGTAAAGAAGAAATGGTTTGCCCGCGACAGGTGCCACTAGGACTGGTGGGCTTGTCAAGTAGGCTTTGATGTCGTCGAAAGCCTTCTGGCACTCCTCTGTCCAGACATAAGAGACTCCCTTCTTCATGAGCTGAGTGAAGGGTTGATATTTACCGGAAAGGTTTGCTATGAACCTCTGGATGTATGCCAGACGTCCTTGCAAGCTCGAGGATTCTTCGGAGGGTCCATGTTGAGGATGGCTTTGGTCTTCTCGGGATCAACATGAATGCCTTTCGCCGTGATGACAAAGCCCAAGAATTTGCCGCTAGAAACCCCCAGGAAGGATTTAGCGGGGTTCATTTTGAGTTGATGTGCCCGCATGAGATCGAAGACTGTCTTCAAATCCTGTAGGTGATCTCCTTTGAGGCGGCTCTTGACTGCGATGTCGTCAATATAGCATTCGACTGTTTTGCGAAGATGTTGACGGAAGATGGTGCTCATAGCTCGTTGGTATGTTGCACCGGCGTTTTTCAAACCGAAGGGCATTACTGTGTAGCAGAAAACACCCTTTGGAGTCCTGAATGACGTGTGTTTCGTGTCATCGGGGAACATCTTGATTTGATTGTAGCCTGAATACCCATCTATAAAGGACATGCGTTCAAAACCACATGTGTTGTCGATCATCACGTCGGTGATCGAAAGCGGGAATTCGTCCTTCGGGCAAGCAGAATTGAGGTCCCTGAAGTCGATACAGACTCGTATCTTTCCATTCTTCTTAGTGACAGGTATGACGTTGGCTACCCAATCTGGGTGTTGTTCCTCACGGATGAAGCCGCTAGTCAAAAGTTTGTCCATCTCCTGATCGATGGCATTCATGATGTCCGGACGAAAACGTTGTTGTTGTTGTTTGATAGGTTTGGCATCAGGTAAGATGTTCAACCTATGCATTGCGATCTGTGGATCGAGTCCTGGCATGTCTTCGTAGCTCCAGGCAAAGACGTCGATATACTCTTTAGCCAGCTGGATTAAAGCCTCTCGGTCTTCTCCTTCTAGGCTTTTGCTGACGAAGATGGGTTTAGAAGAAGATCCGTCCCCAAGGTCGATCTGCTCGACTTCGTCTTCGGTGGGAGGTTCACGTAACCAAAAACGAGACTCCCATTGCTCTCCTAGGCGTTGAGCCCAGGGTTCTTCTTCGAAGGGTTCCGGCGTTTGGTCTTCGCCTTCACCTTTTTGAGGTTGTGCTGACGTCATGTTAGCTGACAGCACTTTTCTGAAGACTGATCCGATACTGGTATCAGAATCCCAAGTCGATGCTTCGGACGAGTGGGAATGTTCTACGTCTTCTACGTCTGAGCTCTCTGGGGTTGATGGCGGCGTGACATAGCCTATCCCCCGTCGAGTTTTGTTGTAGTAGTCTTGCGGCCTTCCTTTGGGTGTTAAACACTGGAGAGGGAGAGGTCGACCCTTGCCATAGTTTAGGCCTTTGTTGCTTTTCAGGTCGTAGCCCATCTTCTGGATGATGTGTTTTGCTGTATCCGTATACCGATAAACTTGTACTCTGCCGGTATCAGGTTCAGGCTCGAGTGGCGGGAGGTCTTGATGACGCTCGACTTTGCCAAAAATGACGGATCTTTCGTTTCGGCTTCGTGGAGGGTTTATGAAACAGACTCCTTGAGACGGGACTACTCGGTTTACATTATGGACGGTCGTTATTTGTGTTTGCAACGACCGTAGAGCGTGATCTAATGTATACATGGCATTCCAATGTAGAAGACAAGAATAATTAAAAGACACTCTATTATTGACGAAGTACGAGATTTTATCCCGCGGGATTACATTGTCTAAGGAGGGTGCATCTACATCAGCAGAGATATATTCGCCAAGCTCCTCATCTGTAAGCACTGGGGCTGGATCAGGAGAGTCCACCACAGCTTTGATCTTGGGGTCTGAGAGGGTTATGTGAGCCCTCTCTGGCATCTTGGATGACTGCGGGGGCTTGCCCTTGAGACGCACCTTCAGAGGTGCCTCAACTGCGCCTCTTGTGAGTGGTGTCTTCCCCTGTAATTTTGCCACCAGGGGAGCCGATGTTTGAGACGGCTTTCCCTTAAGGCGTATCTTCAGAGGAGTCTCAAGAGTCGGTGCTTTCCCGGATAGCTTGATGCTCATTGGAGGCGCCTTCTGGGGTAGTTTGCCCTTCAGTCGGATCTTCAGTGGGGCATCTGGATTTGTCTCAGGCTCCGTGCCCGGCTCAGTTGCTGTCTCAGCCTCATCATCAGCATCGTTGGCTTCCTCCTCGTTAAGTGGCTTGTACAAGTCGGAATCAGTGAAGTAAGCCTCAATCCCTTTGAAAGGATCGATGTCTGCGAACTCCGTACGGATGACGCCGTTGGTAGATACATATTTCATGCAATGGTGGAGCGTGGAAGGCACCACCATGTACTCATGTAGCCACGGTCGGCCGAGCAGGATGTTGTAGTTGACCTCGGCATCCACCACATAACAAGTCACCTCAGTTTTGAGGTTGCCTATGTGGCACTTCAGTCGAATCTTGCCCAGTGGCTCGCTTTTGCTAGCGTTGAAGCCACTGATGGTTGTGTTGGAGGGCGCTAGCCGGTACATTGGGATCCCCAGTTTTGACATCAGCGCCTTCGGGATGATGCTGAGGGAAGACCCCGGATCGATCTGAATCCGGCTCACCTTGACTGAACCGATGTACCCCGTGTAATATAGTGGTCGGTTATGTCGGTGGTCCTTGAGCAGCATGTCTTGTTGGATGAAAGTTATGTTTGGGATAATTTCCTCCGCACAATGACAGTGCGCACAAGTAGTTGGGAGGTCTTCAGGCTGCTTGACCTGACTGAGAAAGGATTCAGCGTCCTTCAGAGCTTCGCAGAGAGCTTCTCGGGAGTCTTTGGAAAGACGCAGGAGTTCAAACAAAGATAAGCGTGCAGGAGTACTGGCCAGTTGTGCCAGTATGTCAAAGTTGTGGGGCTTGGCTAGTCCCGAAGCATTCTCCTTCCGTAGAGGTCTGTCGAAACGAGCCTCCACCTGCTTCTGCTTATTGGCTGCTGAGGGTTTAGACGGGCCCTCCTCAGGGATTGTGCCAGGAGGCACCACCTCGGCGGCAGCTTCGCCGAACTGAGCGTTCTGTTGTGCACGCGTCTGCACTGGAAGTGCCTCTTCTGTTGAAGAAGAGACCGTACGGCAAGACTTGATCTTCCTGCCTTTTGATTTGGAGGTAGAGCGTACCTCCGGTTGAGTCACCTCGGAGACGAGGTCGAGGTGAACCCAGAGGACCTCTCCTCGAGATGTGGTGAGTGGGATGAGTCCACTCACATTGTCGCGGGTAGGTGGCAAGTTCACCACCTCCATTGTCGCCTTAGGGATGGGGACGACGCCATCTTGTGTGGTGGTCGGTGGCAAGGTGCCGAACTGAAGTGACACCACATTGGCTGACACCGTCTTCTCTTCGTAGTCGACGGAGATTACATCCGCATTGATCATGCGCTGGATGTAATTCTTGAGGACGTAGCAGTCCTTGGTCGGGTGTCCGACAAACCGATGGTAGTGACAGTACCTCGGGTTGTCCACTTTTCCAACTTCATCGGGCCGCTTCGGGTCTGGGAGCTTGATCTTGTCACCCTGCTTCAGTATTTCGAAGAGTTGCAGGGTGTCTTCATCATTGAATGAATACACCTCCTTAGGTCTCGGTGCCAGTGGAGGCTTCTGAGTAGGCGCAGATGCGCCCTTCGAGGCATTAACAGTCAATGCCTGTTTCCCCTTTGCTTCTTGCCCGGAGTTGTTGGCTGCTGACCTTTTCCCCTTATCATCAAAGGCGGGGAAGCTGACACCCAGAAGACGTGCATTGGCCGCCTTCTTTTCTGCGGCTTCAGCTTCGATGATCAGGGAGCTCCAGTCGGGAGGGGGAGTAGAGTTGAGCCAGAGCTTCACTGCGGGCAGCATGTTCATACTGCAAGAGGAGAGGAGCGCATGTTCTGGCATGCCTGGAGGTAGCCTGAAGCAGGCTTGTCGAAAGCGTTCGATGAACACCCGAACCGTTTCTTTCTCCTTCTGGCGTATCTCTATGAGAGATGCCATCGTCATGTCCTTCCCGCCATCGTAGAAGCGATCGAGGAAGAGGCACTTCAAGTCGTCGAAGGACGATATAGAATTGTCGGGGAGGCTGCAGTACCAGTCATATGCCACTCCTTTTAGGGCCCCAACAAAGATGCTGGTGAGGAGCGCGTCCTCCTTTGGAAGATGCCCCGTTTGTGACTGGAAATATGTCAGGTATCGACGCGGAGAGTCCTTCCCATCGTATGGTGTGAGTGTTTATGGTTTATATTTTGGGGGATAAACCACCTTGTTCCACTCGAGAGGATAAGGCTGGGGAATGCCCATCTTGTGTCGCTCCTCTTGCCTGTTTTTGGACTCGAAGCGCTCCCGCAGGTCCTTGATCATTTCGACCACATCCTCCGTGGAGCTAGGAGTCGGGGAAGGTGGCACTATCTGAAGCGGAGCGTTTGAGGGTTCCGATGTCCGAGGTGCTTCTGTGTCGGAGGGTGCCTGTTGAAGGGGTACACTCAACTCCCCATTAACTCCTGGGTCGGGACCGGTTGAAGGTGTTCTGGTCAAGGCCGACCGAATATCAAACACTGCTTGAGTCAGTGCTTGCATAGAGGCAGAGAGGGTTTTGAGTCCTCCCTCTAATGAGTCTATGCGCTGAACAATGTCCTGCGATGGCGCATCAGACTCGGCATCATCCCCAGCCATGTATACTGTCCTGACACGGCCAGGAGTGGATGGATTGGTTGAGGCTTCGCTCTTGGCCTCACTTTCATGTGGGGGAGTCACCTCTCCTGGTGTTTCAGCTTGGCCACCCCCAGTCACGTTCTGGAGGTCATTCTCGACGGGCGCATCTACCAGGGCCTGATTGTCCTCGACTCCGTCTTGAAGGGCCTCTTCGTCTCTACCCCCAGCTGTGTCCTGAGGGACATCCTCATTTCGAGGTGCTTCTGGGAGGCTGACTTCGCCTCGAGGATGAAGATCCGCAGCAGCTGTGCTTTGGACATCTTCGTCTTCGGAAGGAAGCTCAACAAGGGTCTGACTACCCCTAGCTTCCTCCAAAAATTTCTTCTTTGACCGAGTCCCTTCGAACACCCCGGAGGTCGAGACTGCTGCCTTGGCTCTCCTTGATTGGCTTTTGGACGAGGAATTGCCGGTCGCCTTCCGGAGAGATGAGGAGTTGGAGACCACATTGCATGAAGCAACTCTTGGCTCCTCTTCTGTTGACACCTTCTTCCCAAGGCGATGTCGGAGGGGTGTCGATGACTGTAGTCGCTGGAAGACTGACTGCCTTGGTGGTACTGCCGTCTTGCCACAGCAGTTGATAGTGACCACCGCACAAGTATGCCCCGTGAGAGGCTCATCGTGCTTGTTGGTCGACTCTCCTGACCGACGCTTGTGAGTGATCACATTATGCAGGTCGTTGGAGGAGAGTGCTACCTTCACACCCCCTTCAGGCGCATGGCAAGGCCAAACGTCGGGGCGGACAGGTGAGTGCTGCCCCCCCTGATCTAATACCAAGCAGGCATCATGATCAGTAGTGGGGGAACAACAACATTTGAAGTGACTTGAACGGACCTCGAACGCACAACCAGAGGAGGCACGGGAGTTCAAGACCACTGAATTTGCCGCACTCGACTTGGTTATGCACGCAGTGGATGCACCCAAGTGAGATGAGGACTTTGAAGATCGACTCGTCTTTGGCGCCGAAGCACCTGAGTCGACCTTGTACAGCTTGCCATCGGCAGCACGCGTGATTGTGAGCACGTGCCTCTGGCCTGCTGCTGGCATAGCACGCTTGGGGCGCATGGCCCGTGCCGCCTTGGATCTCTTTGTACTAGCCCGCTGGGGCGTATAGTACTCAGCATCCAAATTCTCTTCGCCATTACAGCGAGTGAGTCTGTCAAAGACAGAGACTTTTTGTGGCGCATCAGAGGTGATGCGCGGGGCTTTAGCTGCGCCCCTGCTCCGTCGACGCATCTTCCTCGCCTGAGAGGGAGATGGCTGGGGAATGTGGCCAGCTGCACGTTTCCCCGAGAGATGCGCTGCATCAACGGGCGCACCTTGGTTGCTGAGAACGTCAGCAGGAAGGGAGGGCTGGATTGGCACATCCCCTTCAGTGGTGGTGCCCGAGGCGTCGACTTTGCGCACCCAGACACGGCGGGTCTTCTTCGGCTTCGGCAGCCGCTTCGAAGGACTCGCGCTTCCTTCAGAAATGAACTCCTCGTACGCCTGTTGATTGAGGCGCACGACCAGCGTCTTGTGGGAGGAGCCCACCTTCACGTCGTCGGCCTGTGACACGACTTTCTCGGAAGAGGAGAAAGAAGCCCCCAGTAGAGTCGCCAGCTTGTTTGCCATTAAAATTGTTTGATTGCAAATCTTAATCCAAACAGAACAGTGTTACAATATAGGACTTCGATGTAGTCCTAGGAGTACACTTTTGTTTAATCTGGGTCCTAAGTGCCAATGGAGCGAGTGGTAATGCGTTGACTCCGTTGACGGGCTGACGACGGTTATCGGTTCTCTGAAGGTGTAGATTGCTCTGGGTGCTGGAGCTGGCTGAGAGGATGAAGACGTTGAGTGTCTGTATCTGCCTCTCTGATGATCTCTGTCTGGATTATTCGTATGTATGTCTCTCTGTGTGTATGTAAGGAGGGGATGATTCCTCCATTTATAGCTGGGCAGGTTGGCTGCCCATGCGCGCATATGTAGGATGCGCCGGTGCGTGGGGACGCCACGTGGAGATTGCTGATGGAGGCGCATGGACGATGCGTCCTGCTCGCAAGGTTGAATTCTTCATACTGTTGTTGTGAGCCGGCACGTAGCAGAGGAGAAGATCTTTCTGTTGCTGAGATCTTGGATGAGTTGAGTCAAAGGACACGTGTCGTCGACCCATGGCTCGGAGATCTCTGATTTGGTGGGGGGATGATTTGGTGGGATGCGCCTTGGATTGGGTGCATGATGAGATTTTGGCTCGTGACCTTTAGGAGTCACGAGCCGTTCTGGGCGCATGGCTTTTGAGGCGCATGCAAGCGACTTTCCTTCTGTCTTTCAGGATCAGAGATCAGTCTGGGGCGCATGGCTTTTGAGGCGCATGCAAAGCTTCAACTGGAGACTCTTCTTCTGTCTTTAGGGATCAGTGAAGGGTCTGAGGCGCATGGCTTTCGAGGCGCATGCAGGTTTGGGCGCATGGCCGCGGAGGCGCATACGGGTGGTCGAGTGGCCACGTGGCAGTAGCCGTCGGGATAGAGTCTTGATAATGCTGACGTTGTGGACGCTTCATTTTCTGCAAAAGCTGTCAGCCGTTCAGACTTGGGAAGGCGTGCTGCCAACTCTGTCAGTTCAGCATTTAATGTTGGTGACATTCGATGGACAGCTGAGTGGGCGCGTCGGTTGACGTTCCACTAGGCGTATGGGGGCGCATCCCCTTTGATGCGCTCGGTACAGGGCGCATCTGTTTGAGAGATGCGCTGACCAGCCGGCGCATCCGATACGTCTTTGATGATGCGGCTGTTTCGCTTCTCGAGTGCTTTTAATAGCCGCTTGGCTGAAGTCGAGGCGTCTGGTTCATCCATTTAATGTGAGTTCATTGCATGGAATCCGGAGAGCCATCCACTTGGCACATGGGTTTGATCTGCCCGGCCTATAAATAGTGGCATGGAGAGAAGGTTGGCCTCTCATTCCCTCACGTCTTTCCAGTATGAACTCAGGTTCTCGGGTGCATTCTGTTGACGAAGTGCTCCCGAGGGTGAAGATGAGACACCATGTCGTCATTGATGCTCTTGAAGGTGACTGTTACATCCAAAAGACGGAGTCGAGGGCTTCTGAGGCAGGCGAAAGGTGCCTGTTGCATCCAAAGATGGGGATGCTCGGGCCTTGTCTCCGTTGTTTCGGAAGAGCTATAGATCGGAATGGCGGTGCTAGGCTCTCTCTTCCTTCAAAGTGGGTGTCGCCCGCTCTGATTGTGTTGAAAGCTGCCTTTCGCCGTGATTTCGATCACGGTCTTCCTTGGCCTTTGGAGGCTCTTTCGAAGCCTCCCCTGGCCACAGATTTGCGGTGCTCTTCTCTTCCTTGGTTCCAGCCAGAGGGTTAAATGCTTTGTGTATCGAAGCATTTATCAGGTGAGCCTGGCTGGAAGAGCGGCACACTCCTGCTCGGCCAGGTGAGCCTGGTTGGAAGAGTGGCACATAACTGGGCTGCTGAAGGGATGCACATAACTGAGCTGGATGCACATAACTGAGCTGGATGCACATAACTGAGCTGCTGAAGAGATGGCGGGATGCGCCTGGATGGGGGCGCATAGTGACTGCTGCGCCTATCTGGAGACGCATGGTGGCCGCTGCGCCTATCTGAAGGCGCATGGTGGCCGCTGCGCTTATCTGAAGGCGCATGGTGGCCGCTGGCTTTAGACTTAGGATCTTTTCTTTGTAGAAATTCTCCTTTGTACAACCTTTTCTAGACTTTTATATATAAAAAAGTCCTTCTTCAAATGTCTATACTTATTGACTTTGCTGTGAAGTGTTCTGTGCGAGTCCTGGCGCATGTAGTGTCTGGCGCATGGTCTTTCTGGTTGTGAAATTCCATGCTTCTACAGACGTGAGTAATTGTGCCTAAGAAATAGTTGGTTACGTTACGGCAAAACTCATTTGAGTACGACTGGAAACACGAAAAACTTAGAGGGCGAGATCGTATGACTTGAGGGTTCGATGTTGGATAATCGGTAACTCAGTTACGCGATCAAAGTATAGCGGGATGCGGCGAATCGGAAAACGAGTTAATGTGTATGGAAAAGTTCGTTGAGAACTTGGACGTATGTAATGCAATTTGTCGACATTGAAACGGATTCAAAGTTGACCCTTACGCTATCGAAATTGATACGGCGTATCGAGATCAATAGGTAAGAAAACATAAACACGATGTGGGAATACAAAATGCAGTACGTCTCGTGCTATCAAAGTTTTATAAATAATATTACGAGAATGAAACGAACTTGCTGATCATGAACCTTGTGATTAATCAAGACGAGACTATAAGTCATCGACGATTGTTCGATGCGTATAGCATATTGTGTGTCGACCCACGAATAAGATAGACTCGAACTCGATACGAGTAGATGTTTCGTAAATTGTAAAATCATCGACGGTAGTGCATGACTTGACTCGGAGGATAGTTGTGCATCAGTTGCGCCGATAGAAACAGTTTTGTCCAAAATTGGGTAGTCGCGTAGAATCGTCAGAACGTGATTTGGCTCCGAAATAAGATATAGCATGGTTCGTAGTAAAATGTCCTTCGTTAATGATCCACAATTATCGAGCGTAGCTTCGGGGAAGCTAACCCTAGAATACTTGACCGCCAAATCAAATTGAATGTTGCAGACCGTAAGAGGACCCATGCGATATCGCATATGAGAGTGCATCGATAACAAATATAACATGGTGCATGTTGGAACAACTTTTGATTGAGAACGATATAGTTAGATTTTGAGTATTCGTTAGATGAATGCTCGAATGGTTATGTCGGTCGACGATCGAACTAGAAATTCACCAACGAACTTGGTGATTCGGATAGGCGATGGCAAGAATCGTGCTATGCACGAGAGGGAACGATAAGGAAGTGACTTACGAGTCATGTCATTAAATTTGATTCACCTTGCAATTGAGCTTGCGTGAATCAAAATTATGTTCGATGTTGCGAGACGGATAAGTTGGAAATTTGGCTAGTGAATTCCTACTCGTTAGAAAATCGGATATAAGATGTATCGTAAAGACTTCGTATCAAGGCGATCGTTGCCTTGGGCACCGTCGCCTCGATATAAACTGTTGTGTCGGATAGATTGTGGCCTTTATGCAATGTCAATTTGAGTTGCGTTGGGAAAAGTTAAGCACGGTGTCTAGGTAAGTAACCTAGCGGGCGTAGTCCCGAATATTGATAAGGAAATCGTATCGAGATAAGTTGCATAGCCAGACTTCAGAAATAGTTGGATGGTGACTTCGAACGGAAGGCGTTCTGAAGGATCGTTGCGATCGGATGTGCGATGGCTCGACGTGACGCATAGAATTGATAGTCCCAATGAAACGTACGAAATGAAAAATACGATTTTTAAATCGCGTCGCGTGCAGTGACTTTATTGAATGAATCACGTATGTATCGAATATACGTATACGATGAAATTTCGAGAACAATTGCTAAAGATAAGTCCGATCGAGAGTACGAGATGGCAAGCATAGGATTGAAATTTACCTGTCAGCTTTGTTCCAATTTGCTACCACTGGACTTGGTCGAAATACATATATCTTCGGGACGCCTTGAATGTAAGTACGGATCCAAATCGAGTTGTATACAAAATTCAAATCGAGCTGCAGAAAAGACTTTGAAATGTTCATGAAAAGCTTGCGAGATAAAATGAAATTGAACAACGTTGACGGAACGAGATCGTGAAACGATCTACAAAATACTTAGTTGGAGTGTTGGTTTTGGTTCGAGGATGAACCTTGTTTTGAGTGGTATATTCTATAATGCTCCGCTCCGCACGACGCATTACGCTGAGGCGTTGACTCAAAGAGTCGCGTAGTCACATTGACCGAATCAAATGTATCGATGTGAATCGATACAAGAGTTACGTTGTCCCGAGCAACGCATCGAACTAAGTCGATGCGAAGAGTTGCCTTGTCTTATCCGAAAGAATGCATCGAGTGAATCGATGCGAAATGCCGCGTTGCCCCGAAGGATGAGTGCATTGAATCGGCCCGAAGATTCTAAGAAATCGAATCGACCAAGGCGCAAGTCCGAATTAATGCAAGTATTAATTTTAGTTGGTTTCGTGTGCAGGTTATACGTTGACGCGAAAATATTAGAGGTCAATTTTGCCATATTTAGTAAGGGGTCCGCGGAACCAAATCAACGCCTTACGACGGACTGGGACTTGGGCACGGTAAGCTAAATCGGACGTATAATTCAATGAAGCATGAAGTGCTCGAATGGCTAAGTCAGGAGAGTGACCATGCAACAAAGTTATGAAATTGAGCTGCATCGGCTCGACGAAACGACAAAGGCGTATCGACTCAAGGTGGGAGGATTGACTCTTCTTTTTACTCCTTTATGCGATAAGTCAAATATATCATCGTATGCGAAAAGTTAACCTATCAACGCCACGGGCGTGGTTCGATCAAAGGTAAATCGTAGTGTGAGTCAAACACTAAGTTAGAACAATTGAAATGAAACGTGCATCATATGCACGAGTCGCTATGGAACATTGGATATCGCAAAGGCGAGCGCCTCGGTGCGCAAGCCGCAAGAACATGGGATAACTGTATTCAGCGAGTGCCTTAGTACACGAACCATTCCGTGCCTTCGCGCACGAGTTAGAAAGGCTAGAACATTAAAAGACAATAGGCGAGCGCCCTAGCGCGCAAGCCCCGGACATTAAACACTAAGGCATAGAACATCGGAATACGGTCGAAACGTGCATACGTGTACGAGATCATAAAAGATGGCTTCGTTGCGAAAGAATACAGTTGTGGCATGAATGTGGCGGAACTGTCGGATATAACATAATGCCTCGAAAGGTGTTCGAGACCTTCGGGTCGTTCGGTTGAGGAATATTGAGTTGAGGCATAATGCCATTGAACATTGAAACGAAGTACGAAACATAAGAACATAAAAAGTTAACGGAAGAAACGCGAAATAATAAAGTCTGAGTCTCGGACTCAAGACTATGCTTGGTTGTTTGAATAATAAGGGCGTTGTATGGTCAAATGGGATGGACTTGAGATTTAATGTGATAATAACTCGTGCATGAGTGTTTCCCCCAAACGGTTAAATGCCGGAGCGTCCCGGAACCGCCTGGCCTAGGAGGAAAATAAATAATCTTTGTAGGCACACATCCTTAAGACGAGTAGCACTCGCTTATAGATGGGAAAAGTCGTAAATAATGGTATGCAGCGGGAACGTTTCGGTTGTTGGGACCGCGACCCACCCGTTAAACGCCGGGCAGCCCGACCAAATTTGAGAAAAGAAGGAAAAAAAAGAAAGTAAGGAACTCCTTTAGTCCATTCCGGCGCGGATACGCCAACGGCCTTCATATAGCTAAGGAACGATGGGTTGAAAGTGTAGGCACATACGTGTCCCGCACACATAGATCCTGCTTAGAGATGCACTTATAACATGACAGGGAAGGAATGGGGCGCATTCACCTTACATCGGTGCAAGGACGAGTGCGTCGACTTGGTAAGAAGTCGCACCACGAAACAAACACGAGATTGCTTGATTGCTTGTCTATTTCAATTCGAATAACATGCATGCCATGCTAACATGCTTTACGCTTTCGAATATGCCATAAAATTGACCATAAGGAGAACATAGCAAGATCATAAGCTAAGTTGTATGATTCAACATAAATACTACAATGTCGGTTTGGAAAGAAGACCTTTGCATCAGTACATGCGAGGACGAACGTACTGATCCCCCACCAGCTTCATGCAGGGCATGGGAAATGGATTGCTCGTGGCGAAGCGTTGCTTGAACACGTTGAAGCTTGGAATGCCAAAGAGTATTGAAGCGTACGATCGCTTGATGCTCGGACATGCAACAGGATTGATGCGACCGAGATATAGAAGGCATGATGTATGGAACGGTGAAATCCTTTGTGGGCAAGAGAGAACCTGAGTGTTGTAGCCAATCTGGCATATATTGTTAGGCTATCGAAAGCCTTTGTAATCTCAGTTTCGGATATCAATAAAGAGAATTGTTTCGTATACTCTGTTTTCTTTCGTTGTTAATATCGAATCAAAAAATAACCATTTGAGAACTTGTCCTCTTGCCTTGTACGAGCGTAACTCCAGGCTCATGCGGCATCACGCCCCGTGCGAGGACGATAATTCGGGTGATTCCGGGTCGGGGCGTGACAATATCTATACTTGTCCTCCATTCGGAGTTGAGATTTTGACAAGTACATTATATAATTGCGTGAGTTGTTGTTTAGATAGTAACCTAGAACAGCATTCTACAGTTGATACTGCAGCATAGGCTGGACGTACCCACTTCTCGTGCCCCTATACTGGATGCTGGTCGTGACACATTTTTAGTGGTGGCCCATACAGGTCGAGAGTCGTATTAGTGCGATATCGTGGTAGTACGACGACTTAGTTGTACTGCTACGAGCCTGCAATAGGATTGAGCGATAGGCTTCAACGGAGAGGTACTCAATCACAGTTAGGAAAAATTCTACTTTAATTTATGCCATCTATACATCTTGCTGATTTGTCTTCTTTAAAATTGACTGTCCTCCTTTGATTTATTGCTTCTATCTCAGTATTGATTTTCTCGTTTGATCTGTTTCCAGGATGGTCATCGAGACTAGATCTCATCGCTCCGGACCGGGGGACACTGCTGAGAGGTCTGCCACCTCTCGTCCTGTACAGCCAGCCCTCGATACTACAGCACCAGTTATGCCAGCTGGGGTGGGTGCTTCAGCTACCTTCGGAGGAGCCCCTCTACCAGTGCACAGGCAGAGCCCAGTTATCTCGGAGATGCTTCAGCAGCAACAGTCGCCTTCAGGATCTGTCGACGCAGTACAGCTGTTTGCCTTCTTCCAGCAGTTTGTGGAGGCTCATCAGTAGCGTCAGACGGCAGAGTTCAGCAGGGGCATAGATCTGGCCCTAACGACAGTGGAAAGAGTTACATCTTAGCATCCGGTAGGTCAGCAGCAACATCAGCCGAAGAAGAAGGGCATACAGGATTTCCAGAAGATGCACCCGCGAGACTTCAGGGGTACAGAGGGCATCCTGTACGCAGATGAGTGGATCGAGCACATGGAGGAGATCTTCAGGCTTACAGAGATTCCAGCGAGACTGCAGATTGAGGCGGCGGCTAGTATGATGCAGGATTTGGCTCGCACGTGGTACCAGACAGACCCGAGGGTTGGTACAGTTAGGCAAACTTGGGCAGCTTTTAAGAAGCTGTTCAAGAAGAAGTTTTTCCTCCATGCAGCTTGGTGCCCTCGAGACGCAGTTTGAGGCTTTAGTGCATGGCAGTCAGACTGTCGAGGAGTACGCCAGGAAGTTCTGCCGTCTGGGCAGATTTATTGAGGGGTTATCTGAGGCGACGAAGGCCCAAAGGTTCAGGAAAGGGCTAGTCAAGGAGGTGAAGTCCTACACCAAGAGTGCCTGCAGCACCACTTTTGAGAAGATCCTGGTAGGAGCCCTAGCAGCGGAGGATGACCTTGAGCTGAGGCTCAAGAGGGGGACGAGACGCTCACGGTGCCAGCAGCAGTGGAGGCCAGGCCAAAAGGCCTCACGTACAAATTCAGCAGACATAGGCACCAGTGATGGTTCAGTAGGTGCAGCATCAGTATCGGGGTCAGGACCCGAAGACGATCAGTTGTTCCTATTGCAAGAAGTTGGGTCACACTAGGGAGCAGTGTAGGAAGAGGCTGAAGGTTTGCTATTCCTGTGGGTCTGAAGCCCACCAGAAGATAGATTGTCCCGTTGTACCTCCTTTTGGGGAAGCTAGGCCATCTGTAGTGCAGCAACATAGGGGTGGAGCTTTTGGAATGGCAGTCGAGGAGACTGATGTTGCAGGTGATGGGTTAGCAGGTTTGTCCTTCTTGTTCTTCTTTCCCACCTTCATGTGTGATTCTATTAGTACCTGCTAGGATATGCTTGTGATATGTTAGATAGCGTAGTTATCCTGATCAAGACTATGGAATCACGACCAGTAGGATTGTGTTGCATGTTATCTATCGACCTTGATTTGATTGGGGGTTTGACCTAGTAGGGGTACGATCATCTTAATTTCGAGGACAAAATTCTTCTAAGAGGGTAGACTTGTAACACCCAGTTTTTCAAATGAGGATAATTTTGAACTTTTGTAATTATAATCATTTATTTATTGATATTTATATCATATTATGAATTTTGGTGATTTTTAATCAATTTAAAATTTATTTTAAGTCATGACTTGTGATCTTGATGTGCTGCTAGTGAAACCCTAGAGACTACTTGACCTAGAGCCTAACCGTGTGATTAGGATATTTTATTTATCAATTTTGGCCTAGGGGTATTTTGGTCATTTGGGTTTCTTGGAAATTATTTGTAAATTGTTTGAATAATGATTGTTATTTTTTGACCTTTACTAGTTGAGACTATAAAAACTAACCTAGATGTTGACTTTAACTATGGTGACTTGATTAGCATGGTGTGACCCTAATCTAACTTAAGTCGACTCAAGTTGACTTATTTGAATCAAGTTTCATATAGGGAATAAATGATTTAGTGCATGGACTTTTGACTTAAGGATTGATTTTATTTGTCATTGAAACTTGGCCCAAGCCTATTAGTGATAACCCTAACCCCAATTTCTCCCTTCATGGCCAGCCATATAGGGATTTCCCCCTATTTAATATCTTTTCCTAGTTCTTGCCTCTTTTGCATCTCAACAAATTTTGGAAAGAAAGAGGTATTGGTCCTTCTTCCCCAATCCATAACTCTTTTATTTTAATTCATTTTTGACTCTAATCTCTTGTATTAGAACCTAATTATACTATATTTGTTGTTCATGGAGAGAAATCTCAGATTTGGCACAATTTGGAGCTTTTAGCTTACAAGAGAAATCTTCCTATTTGGGGCTTCTTTCTTGTGATTGATACTCTATAGGTAAACACCTCAAAATATCATTTAAACTTGATTTCTTTGCATGATAGCCTAGATCTAGGTGTCCCCTAGCTGTGGTGTGTGTTTGGTGAAGTTTTGTATTGGTTTTGTGTCCGTATCAGACACGTATCATTTTCTATTTGTAAGTGTTTGTTAGAACGCCACATAGAAATGGATTTTAGTAATTTGTAAAACTAATTACATGTATTTATAGCAAATTAGGTGTAGAACATATATCAAATCGACTGAGTCAATTTTAGGGATGTTTGGACACTGTTTTAGAGTACGGATACGCAGCACGAGACACCGTACGGGGCTCGTGTGGCTCCCCTGCTGCTCGGGGTTGACACATGACACGACACGACACTATATGACACCAAACTTGGTGGACACGTAGGACACGTGACTGACATCATGTCCATAAAATTTTATGGGTTCTCGTCGAGTGTGCGCGAAGATATCAAGGCTGCACTGGAATTGCACTGACAGTGCACAATCGAACATTGCTCACTGACACGGACTTCGTGTATCTCTTAGACACGTTGTGGACATGCTTCAGGGTGTTCAGTCCCTAGCCCTAGACCCCTCTACCTATGTGCACGAGCACGACACTTCTCGTGCATTATGTCGTGTCCATTTTGACACGACATGGCTGCACGAGGCAGCCCAATGCATAGTTTTGATACTGAGTTTGACCCCCCTATTTGGACACGATTTTGACTCATTGTTGACACGTAGACACGTGTGAGTGTCACACTCATGAGCACCCCCTGACATGTGTGTTTGGTTCGATATTTGCATTGAGTTTAGGTTTAGAATTTGAGTTTGAACTGGGATTCGAAATGGGAATTCAGTTTACTGATACCTATTTCTTTGGTCTGTTTGGACACGTCATGTGGACACATGACACCCTAATGCAAGCCACGACACACTCATTCCACACAGACACACACTCTGATATGTCTGACACTTTAGCTCACATGATTTGCCATGCAACGACACACATGCACACATGTTCGACACCAAGTTTTGATACTCGAAAACACACTGGTTTGTGACAGAGTTTAGTCCATTTATATGAAGTATCAGACCCTCTATTCACTTGTGTAGTCCTATATTAGCCTGGTCCATTACCCTCTATTCGGACCTTAGGTTCTGCCCTTGCATCAGTCCATGAATGGACTTGATACTTGGCATGATGGTTCACCATCTGCACTACATACTCAATTATCCTCCTTCGGTATCAGTTGTTCTTTGATCTGTAGGAATGGGTTTTGCCCTTTATCTTTTGTTCAGTACCTAATAACTTGTCATGCATACTGGTATCATAGGACTAGCAGGTATGTTACAACATTCTGCATTTAGAGTCCATACCCTTGCTGTGTTGATGGTGGATCTGTCCAGACTTGCATATTCCCTTTGTTTTGTTTAAGCCCTGAAACCTAATGTCTAGCCATATACATTCTGGTCCTAGTAAACATCAACTCATGTTACAACCTCTTTAGTTCAGTTTCTTCTTCCTTTCCTTGATATCTTAAGTATGTTCATATATTATTTATATGGGTTTGGGTAGCAAGTGTTGATGGTGGTCATAAGTTCATCTAGTTCAGGATGTCTGGACACCATAGCATAGTCAAGTCATTGCATTTAAAACTTCAGTGCTGCAACCTCTTGTTCAGTCTAGGTTGGAGTAATGAGTCTCATTTTCTATTTGATTAGCTTTTGAATGTTCATAAATATATATGAAGGGGTATAACAGTTAAGTCCATATCTAGAGTATGTACCATATATATATTATAAGGTATTATAGATATGGGATATATCTATATGTATATATAGAAATAACTTTGAGGCATGCTCACATGTGTATATATATATATATATATATATATATATATATATATATATATATATATATATATATATATATATATACATATATATTATAAGTGTGAGATGAGGGTAGTGATAAAGGATTGAGTTGTATCCTTAGTATAATTTGAGTCATGGTTTATCTATAGGATGTTGAAACTAGGATTAGATGAGGTTTAATGCTACATTAGCCTAGCAATATATAGTTCACATAAGACCAAAATCCTAGATGTTGACTTGGTTTGACCTAGAGTTGACCAAGAGTTGACTTTGACCTAGATTGACCTGGATTGACCTAGAATCATGTAGAATATAGCTGGTCTCACCTGGATTCTTGATCACTGACTAGAATCATCTTGTACTGGATTCATCTTGTATTAGATTTGTCTCGTACTGGATTTACATAGGATTTACAGTTGTCTTACATTTACTGTCTGGAGTTATCATGTTACTCTAGTTCAGCTAAAATCTTATTTTACAGTCTTCATTGCCATGATTCTTCTCTTGTTTTAGCTATCTTACTTTCCTTGTATCTTAACTGTTTCTCTATACCATCACCTGAATATAAACTACCATGTTCATCAATAAAACTGTCTATAACTACTTTATAGTTCTTGTCATTTACTTGGGTTTCCTAGATGAGTTGTACTTGTTTGAGATTATTATTATTTAGTAGTTTGTTTGGTTGTTGTTATTTAGTCTTAGTTATAAACTTCTGTGTTATCATATCGTGCTTAGACTGTGATTGAGATTTTATTATATCTATACTTGTCCTCCGTTCGGAGTTGAGATTTTGACAAGTACATTATATAATTGCGTGAGTTGTTGTTTAGATAATGACCTAGAACAACGTTCTACCGTCGACACTGCGGCGTAGGCTGAACGTACCCACTTCTCGTGTCCCTACACTGGGTGCGGATCTTGACACGTTTCATAACAATTTGTGTTGTGTATTTAATAGAAGAAAATATTCAGTGGCTTGCGTAGTACTCACGTACTCGTGCGAGCCACCATCCGCTGTCGTATCCCCCCTCCTCCGGCTCCGCCGTCCACCGTCGCCTCCAACCTCTCATTCTTGTGTTCTCCCCCATCCCCACCCCCTCCTGCTCCGTCGGGCTCAACAGGCACGAGCATTAGACGAGGACTGCGAGCCAAAGGCCCTAAAAGTTAGGGGTACAACTTAGGTGGGCTAGATGCAGTGCCCCGTCCCGCTCAGTCAATCGGAGGAATCAGAACGCCGACGGCGTTCGAACTTAGCCTTGCAACGGCTGCTCAGAGACATCGCTCGGTCGAGGCGACCGCTCGCTCAGGTGGAGTAGTTTTGGTGAACTTGCCTCATCTTAGCCTTCACATAATAAATCGCATATTTTCAACTTGCACAAGTAGGCTTGATAATAAAATAGACGAATCCATATAGATAAGGGAATAATCCCGACGGGTTGAATTGAGTTAGAATATGGAAAGGCCCAACGGTCGGCTTAGAGTTGGTGTACGGCGTGCTTTGAAAATGACACTCGGTCCTTCGTCCCGTGGCTTGGGAGAAGAAAAGTTGGTTGAGCTAGCGAAGTTATGAACGTAGCCTAAGTCATAGGCGTCGCCCGCATAAATGCTTCATAAAGCATGCACGGTCCCATCGTCCAAGTCTTGGCAAAGCCTTGGCTTGCCCATGAGTTAAGTTGCGTTGAGCGGCTTGTGACCTAAGTCTAGGCACCCGAGTGACTTGGTCGTTCAAGTCAAATGCGTGCATGGCACGATCCATTAAGGCAAAGCTTGACGCAGCCTTTGCTCGTTAAGTTGTTGCGAAGTTAAGTCAGACAAAGTTATGCCGGTCGACCTAAGACATTACAAGTACCGTCCCGCTCTTTTACAGTTTGTCAAAGTTAAGTAGTACCACGATCTCAAGGCCCCATGACTTGGAGAGGAGTGTCGCGTAGAGCACGATTGGCTTAAGGCATGATGCACGGACTTAGTACTTAAGGCAAGGACCACAATTGATTCAAAGAAAGTTTTGAGAAAGGACTATCAAATAAGCATTCATGAGTTGAACAAAATGATAGTGTAACAAGGAAAGAATGCTCGCGACCGTGGGTCGTCGAGGGGACTCACGGATAGAAGTCTTGAACTTTGATTTGAAAGAGATGGTAACATTGGAAGAGGAATGACTGTGTGAGACGTCAGTTTGTGTTGAGTCTTGCATGGTCATTGGACAACTTGTTGACAAGGGCGAAGATTTCCTCGAACGGCAATCCTGGGCCATGGGACCGACTCGGCCTAGGAGGAAACAGGCATATAGCCGAGCTGGGAGTACGCACCCGCTCAGGTTAGTCGGGGACTTTCAGCGGGGATCGCTACTTGCGCTGAAAGGTATCTCGAATAACAAATCTATAAGTCCAGGTATAGCTTGTGATGCTAGTGACCTTTTATATAGGTGGGTCGGCATGGGCGGCAATCCGCGTGTGTGCCTTTGGATTGAGTATAGTTGAATGTATGTATGGTTGGAACGCAATGTTGGGCCTAAGATTTGGTTGTAACGTAGGCGACGTGCTTCGGTACGAGATGTGACATCGAGTCTTATGTGTCGGCATATAAGTTGCATAATTTGGATGTGAGTTGTCTTGAGTTTAAGTCAGGAAATGCCGCAAGGCAAAGTCAGTCGAGGGACACTTATCCCTCAAGTCTTAATTGGGTCAGTTGGATCAAAGTAGCAAGGGCCGCGAGGCGACGATATGGTTAAGTCATACTGAGTTGCTAGGCACGGCACGATGGATTCCTAGCACGATCACATGGAATGGAGCCTCATCGCGTAGTTGCGTCTCTGATTTTGGCCGAAAGACAAGCACGACTTGGTAGGTTAACGTTGTTGTTGCAAGCACGGGATGGTCTAAAGACACAAAATAGGCCAATGTGTCTGTCCTAAAATTGATCCTAAGGCAAGAGTAGAAAGACAATCATAAAAAGACTATGTTGCACAAAGTAAATGAACATGTCGGTTTTGTATGGGTGGGCGAGGAGCTCATTCTACCAGTACAGTTGAGTACTGACACCCACATAGTTTACATGTGCAGGCACAGGTAGAAGCTCGTGGCGCAGAGCTCGCTTGGATGCGTCGAGGCACGGAGTTCCTTGGCGATTCGAAGCATATGGCCGCATGGATTTAAGACATATACAGGACATAATGTATGGACGTCGTCTTCCAAAGCATCCGCTGGCTCAAGACATGTATTGAGAGATGAGAGAGAGCTGAGTGACTTGTAATGTGAGATGATTGAGCTTGAGTGAGCTTGAGAGACTTGTAATCTTGGCCTTGCACCCCAATGTAACCTTTGTCTCAATATTAATAAAAGAGTGTTTTGCAATGACTTGTGTTTTGCTTCAAATTTCGCTGCTATTATTCAATGTCTCTGCTTGGGACTTCTATGCGACGACCCCATCGCAGCCGCTGAAATTGGCCGTTATGGAACCCGCCTTGCACGAGCGCAATCTAGCCTCGTGTGGCATCACGCCTTAGCGAGGACGATCACTCCTACGGGAGCGGGATGTGACATACTGGTATCAGAGCACGGCTTTACGTCCTTGGACTATCGATTGAATTCTTTAACTCTGTTGTTTCCGCAAACTCTGAATTATTGCTTCCGCAAAGTTGATATCGTTGGTGCGCTCTCTCTCAAATGTCCCACGGGATGTTCATACAATAAGTCTATCTATTTTGCAAAACATAGGAGAACAGTTTTTTACAAAACGAAAAGATGGTTTGCATAAGCACGGTTGGCTAAGTCAGGCTGGGCATATACACCAAAGTTGCGTCGACCCTAGCAAAGTCGAGTGCGGGATTCATAATGTTTCTAGCTAGAATGAGTTGAACTCGATTGAGTAAAGTGAGATGACTATCGATATGGGTGCTATCGAGCGACGATAATGTCGGTGCGATATAGATGAGCGTGCTTGGAATTCGAGGAATGGTCCGAACGAAAAATTTGAAGAAGTCGATATTGATTCGAATGATAAGTTGAGTATTTGTTGAATGACTTCATCCCTGAGTGGTGTATGCGATAGCTTCAGGGATGTCGATCGATTGATTGAGGATGTGGGGTGTCGATGAGTCTATCAGAAAGCGTCGCACGTATGCAAAGACGTAGATTGAGTATCATTGAATAAGTTTTAGTCTTGAAGTTTGACTAATTGGTTCGAACTAATTAGAAATTGACGCGCACGGAATGCGCACGAAACGTGCACGGGATTGAGGATTGCGCGAAGTATGAAACACGAAAATGATTAAGTAAGTGAAACTGAATCGAAGAAAAGTTAGGATGTACGAATGGATGACTTGATCAAGGAAATTTGATACGAATCGTATACAAAAAGTTAGCACGACGGAAAGATAGCATGCATAAAAAAGTTAATTTTGAAGTTACGCGAATGACTCTAAGGATTAGATTAAATGTTGCTCGATGATTTGAGTTAGCAAGGAATGATGCGAATTGAGAAAATACGTTGGTCGATGACTTGAGATAAACGGAGGAACAATACATGAAATTGGTTTGAGAAAAACTGATGTTGTGAATGATTCAAGGGATAATGATCGAACTTGAATGTGAATGTCGAAGAGATTATCCAGTCGGACGATAGCATCATTCGCACGACTCGAAACTCGTGGCAAAGGAAGATCGTCATGTTACGCATATCGTCGATGGTATTGAGGCGTATCAAAGATCGATATACGATAACTCGGGGGTACTCTGACTCGACGAATGACAATCGTGCAAGTGTTATTGTTCGATTGGATGCAATACTTAGGATTTTGATTGAGATGAATATTGGATGAAAATGATTGTGTCTTGATGGTTACGCGGATAACCACAGCATCGACATTCTTGTCTTGTACGAGTGCAACTCTAGCCTCGCACATGCGTCGCGTCGGATTTGGGGCGATCGTTTCGCGTGAGCGCTGACATGGTAATTCATGTCGCGGGAATGATCGAACTCGAAAAATCAGAACACAGCAACTTTGATTGTCTTGACTTGTTGGCTTGATACGAAGGTGAATTCGAGGATTTGTAGGACTTGTGATTAACGAATGAATAAAATTTGAGGATTGAGTAGGTCCAATACCGTGCATCGAGAATGAATTAGTCTAGACACAAAATAAGAGTTACGGCCCGATGAGGATGATTACCCCGCGGGAGCGTGCATGGTGATTCATGTCCACCGTGGATAATCTGAATCGCGTGAGATCGGGGCGTAATATATTGTTAAGCTAGACGACCTCATGATCAAATACGTGAATTGGGATGAATGACTTAGGGAATATGAAATATGAATTATGGTTTAGCGGAGAATTATGTCGTAGCGTGTTTGATTTGAGAAGGATAGATAGGCGAACTATATCGAACGTGTTTGAAGGGATGACTATGCAAGATGGTTTGTTGAACAAGTGATATTGATATGTCAAGGAATTGGTTGAAACATGAGTTGTCGTAGGATGGCTTTGCTGAATGACTCAGACCCCGTGCGACAAAATGTTAGAATGTGTGTAGGGAATCGATGCTCGATGTTTAGAAATTGGAGTGATGCGAGCTTGGGTAGAAAATCCCGTACTATCAACTTGGTTTTTCCTTATGATGGGGTCAGTGTTGATATTATTGTTTGGAAACGGTGATTCCAATACTGACAATTGACTTTAGCCTGGAGAGATGGCCTAGCGACTAGGCGAGATGTCCATGTTGCGAGGGTTAATATCGGTATGATTGATTTTAGGATTGAGTGGATGAATCAATAGGTGGGATTGGATTCACTATCACAAGGCTTGGTTGAAATACATGTATTTTCGGGATGCCTAGAATGTGTGTATGATCCAAACTAAGTGATACATTGAATTCAAGTGAGACTTGAGGAACAAAAAAGTGTCGAAGATTTTGAAATCGTGAGTTGTGAAGAAAGGATTGATGGTAGCACGAGCGCGGCTCGGATTTGAGAAATGCATAGGAGAAATATGTACGAAAAACGTAGGATGTTGAATCGAGTGATAAGTCAATAAGTAACTACTCAGTTAGTTTCAAGGATGAAACTTTTTCTGAGTGGTGTATGATGTAGTGCCCCGTCTCGCTCAGTCAATCGAAGGAATCGGAACACCGACGAAGTTCGAACTTATCCTTGCAACGGCTGCTCAGAGACATCGCTCGGTCGAGGCGACCGCACGCTCAGGTGGGGTAGTTTCGGTAAACTTGCCTCATCTTAGCCTTTACATAATAAATCATATGTTTTTAACTTGCACAAGTAGGCTTGATAATAAAAGAGACGAATCCACATAGATAAGGGAATAATCCCGACGGGTTGAATTGAGTTAGAATATGGAAAGGTCCAACGGTCGTCTTAGAGTTGGTGCACGGCGTGCTTTGAAAATGATACTCGGTCCTTCGTCCCGTGGCTTGGGAGAAGGAAAGTTGGTTGAGTTTGCGAAGTTATGAACGTAGCCTAAGTCATAGGCGTCGCCCGTATAAATGCTTCATAAAGCATGCACGGTCCCATCGTCCAAGGCTTGGCATAGCCTTGGCTTGCCCATGAGTTAAGTTGCGTTGAGCGGCTTGTGACCTAAGTCTAGGCACCCGAGTGACTTGGTCGTTCAAGTCGAATGCGTGCACGGCACGATCCATTAAGGCAAAGCTTAACACAGCCTTTGCTCATTAAGTTGTTGCAAAGTTAAGTTAGGCAAAGTTATGCCGGTCGACCTAAGACATTACAAGTACCGTCCCGCTCTTTTGTAGTTTGTCAAAGTTAAGTAGTACCACGATCTCAAGGCCCGTCAACTTGGAGAGGAGTGTCGCGTAGAGCACGATTGGCTTAAGGCACGATGCACGGACTTAGTGCTTAAGGCAAGGACCACAATTGATTCAAAGGGAGTTTTGAGAAAGGACTATCAAATAGGCGTTCATGAGTTGAACAAAATGATAGGGTAACAAAGAAAGAATGCTCGCGACCGTGGGTCATCGAGGGGTCTCAAGGATAAAAGTCTTGAACTTGGATTTGAAAGAGATGGTAACATTAGAAGAGGAATGACTGTGTGAGACGTCAGTTTGTGTCAAGTCTTGCATGGTCATTGGACAACTTGTTGACAAGGGCGAAGATTTCCTCGAACGGCAACCTTGGGCCATGGGACCGACTCGGCCTAGAAGGAAACATGCGTATAGTCGAGCTGGGAGTACGCTCCCGCTCAGGTTAGTCGGGTACTTTTAGCGGGGATCGCTACTTGCGCTGAAAGGTATCTCGAATAACAAAGCTATAAGTCCAGGTATAGCTTGTGATGCTAGTAACCTTTCATATAGGTGGGTCGGCACGGGCGGCAATCCGCGTGTGTGCCTTTGTGGATTGAGTCTAGTTGAATGTGTGTATGGTTGGAACACAATATTGGGCCTAAGATTTGGTTGCAACGTAGGCGACGTGCTTCGGTACGAGTGTAGGATGTGGAAAATTATGACACGCTGTCATTTTTATCCATACGCTTAAAGACAGATGTCAGTTGAAGCCATACGCTCATTCAAAAGCCATACGCTCAATAAATATTTTATTATTTACTGAAGTGACAGCACAGCATATGTTTAAATGAGGAATGAATCTGACACTTCATCTTTCGTGCAAAGACAGCTGTCACGAGAAAAGTAACCGTCGTATAGGTTTTCGAAGAGCCGGTTTTGTCTTTTACGAGGACAACTCAGCAGCCTTCATAAATACAAAAGCCATCATTATTGTCAGTTTTGACAGTCTGTCAGCCGTCAAATCCGCAGTCACGACGCTCGAGGAGATTTTGTCAGTTATGGGAAGATATGGTGTACCAAAGAAGATTGATGATAGCCACGTGGCCACTTCTCCAGTGAGCGTATCAACCTCACATGACTCCTTCTTCACCCAGTCAAGTGAGCGTATCAACCTCACATGACTCCTTCTTCACACAGTCAAGTGAGCGTATGGACCTCACATGATTCTTTGCTAAACAAGCGAGCGTATGACCTCACATGACTCCTTGCCCATAAAGTGAGCGTATGGATTTCCTATGGCACTACGCTGTCCAAGTCAGCGTATAAACTCTCCTTCAACAAGGCAGCGTATTACAGCAACCATATCCAGGATTACAGTCAATACACGTTCTCACGTGTCCTGTACCAGTTATCCACTTCTCTAGAAGTTATACAACGTGGCATCCAGGCCATCAATCTCTCCTGAACATGCTCCACTACTTTCAACCGCACGCTAATGTGTCTCCATCAGAATTCGCCACGCGTCCCTGCAGTTATGCACACGTCAAGTAACTACCTGAGCGTATGCTTAAGGACAGTTATCCTGAACTCTATAAAAAAGAGTTTCTTCATCTTCATCAGAGACTACAGTCAATTTCAGAGAGAACAGAGAGATTGCCCAGTTGCTGTCCAAGTTCTTCAAAGTTCGAGTTTTCTTCATCGCATCGTCCAAGGGATAAAGTAATCGTCTTCTAGATTAGATTCCTACAGTTGTAATTTTCTCAGAAACAAAATAAATAAAGTGAATTTATTTATGGAAAACAAATTGGCGACTCTGCTGGGGAAAGCTGTCTCCTCCAATGAGATAGCAACAACTCAATGCGATACTTCGTCGATCGGCTTGACGAAGAAGACGATGGTTGTACAATTCGACCAATCGGCTTATGAAGAAATGCTCAAGGCGAAGGAGGGCCGCACTGCTTCCTCCGCTCTTCCTGTTGCCAAGAAGAAGGGACACTCCGTCTATGTCCCTAAGTCTTCTGCAGCAATCCGAGACGCTTCTGTCACTTCTCATGCTGACAAGAACACGTCTTCAACTTCTATGAAGCACACTTCGGCTTCTCGGAACACGGCAACAGTGGTTTTCCCTAGTCACGCTGACAAAATTGGTTCTTTAACCAAGTCAATGTGTCCAAGGAAAACCATCTCTGGACATGTCAAAGTCCCTTCTCCTTCTATTCTTACGACAGCAGTCGGCTCTTTAGCCATTGATGACTCTGAGCGTATGGCATTCAAAGGGCAGCGTACGGCAAAGGCAGTGTACAAAAGCCAACATCAGGCATCGTACGCTGAGCAAAAGCCAGTGTATGCTAATAAAAAGGCAGCGTATGACCAGAAGTCCAAACTGAAGTCAGCGTATGCTAACAAATACAGTCCTTTGACTGTTTCTGAAAATCAAATTGGGGGTTCTCTTCCACAGAACATACAAATGATTCCCCCTCAACTTGCACATCTTGTGCCAACCAAGGAGAAAGACTCTTTAGTCAACTCCTCTACTCCTAAGGTCTTTACCTCTGGAGTTAATTTGACTAGTACTCTTACTAGATCAAACAATGGAAAACGCCTTTTGGCTAATTCCTCCAAAGATGGATTATTACCGACTCCTAGTCGGAATAATACTCATCTTCCTTCTCTCAAAATTTCTCGGTCTGAGAAAGGCAAATTACAAGTATCCAAGACTGATATCAAAGTCAAATCTCCCACGGATCTTCGTAATAAGCTTAATCAGAATCGGTTCGGTTCCACTGAGACAAGTATATTAGATCCTGATGCAGAATATGCCAAGAACTATGTGGCTCAAATTAATCAGTCTTTATACACTCAAGAACCAAGAAGACAGAAGAACAAAAGACAAGTTTCTACACAGAAACTATCTTCAAATACTTCCCAATCTGTTCCTACAGATCTCCGGGAATATTTGCAAAATAAACAGAGAATTGACACTCCATCTGGCTATGACATTGCCCATATTCGCCATGAAAAGCATGGTTGTGACTTTCAACCTCGGGTTGTCATCCAATGTTGTTGTTCACCAAAAAGACAATCTGTTTTCGAACGGATTCAATATGAACCAATGTTGGATGAAGATGAGCCTCTTTATGCTTCTGTCAACACGACTTCCAGAAATATTGGGGGTAGCATACGGTCTGATGCTATATCAGACTCTGAAGATGGTATTTATCTCGGCACTCGATCCAGGACCAGAGCCTTGACCAGAGCCTCTTCTTCTTCTCATCCAAGTGGTAATCCGGAGATCACAGAAGACTTTCTTGGAGAGTCCAATTTTCCAGTATTGACTCCTGTAAAAAGCCCTGGGAAAGATACTGATTCACACAGTGATGATTCAGAACAGACTGTTTCATCATCTATTCCTCGAATGATTACCACTTACATGGCAGAAAGTGATCATGAACCTTCGACTAGCAATGAGGCTCATGAACAGAGGATTTCTTCTTTAGAACAACAATTGCGAGCTATGGCAGATACATTGAGTGCTATGCACACTCTAATGCAGGCTCAACAACAGACAGCACCACCAGTGGTATTGAATACCCCTGTTGTTCCAAACCCCGAACCCTCTACTATTCCGGGGGTACAATCTAATGTTCCTGTACAAACCACACCAAGTCACTCTGGAGCTGGGGGTGGTACATATGCTGCAGTCCCTCCTCCCAATTACACTCTACAAGCCACAACTCCACAATCTTCGGGAGTTGTCTCTGAAGAATTGAAGAATCTCAAAACTCAATTCGAGGCATTCAAACAGAAGGATGGTTTACAAAGGTTAGGCATCAAACAGCCTTATCCGATAGAATGGAAGCAGGTATCGTATCCACCAAAATACAAACCTCCGACCATCTCTTTCTATGATGGGACAACCTCTCCAAGTCAGTTCATTAATCATTTTGAAGTAATGACTGATCAACTGCAACCAAGTGACGCTCTCCTTACTCGGGTGTTCATTGGATGTCTCAAAGGAACGGCTTATGAATGGTATAGAAGTCTCCCTGATGGGTGCATTACCTCATTTGCCGGTTTTAAGTAAATGTTTCTTGAACGATTCTACGAAGGGCTCAATGATATGACCATGTCAGCCCTCATAAGAATCAAACAGAAGAATAATGAGACCACTGAGGAATTCATTGAGAGATTCAGAAGAGAAGCCCTCAAAATGCCTCTTGGAACTCCCGATGCTGTTACGATCGACACTTGCAAGTCGAACCTCTTACCAATTATCAGCATGTGGACAGGGTCCACTCAGTTCCAAGATTGGCCTTCTTTTATTGTCAGTGCCAAGGCTACCGAGGTCAGTGCTGAGACCTTTAAGGGTCTGGGGGTACAAATGGCTCCCAAAGAATCAAATCAGAGTGCTAGCAATAGTACTCGACCCAACAATCGCAAAGGGAAAGAAGCTCTTGAAGTCAATCTCCAAAACAGTAGTCAAGAGGTAAAGACTACCCAAGCTACTTCAGCTCCAACAAATCAACAACAGAGATCTCCTCGGCCGAAAGAAGAATATTCTTTCGATGATGACGATGTTCAGGGTATCTTTGAATGCTTACTCAAAGGTAATAAAATTCAATTGCCAGAAATTAAAAAGCCTGATGAAGCCAATAAGACAGATCATCCAAAATACTGTCCATATCATAGAATGCTGGGTCATACAATCCGGTCTTGCTATGTATTAAAAGGGAAGATTCAAAAGATGATTAAATCAGGAGCTGTGACATTAACACCCAAAGACAAAACAGTCACAGCAAATGTAATTTCAATGCAGTTCGGTGACTTCCCTCTCTTAAAGGTGGAAAGTGGGATTGTTCCTATCCCCAAAGCAACTCTCGAAGTTATAAACATCCCACCAGCACAGAATGACGGACTTGTTCCTGTCACAACTAAGAAGGGAGAAATCATGTGGATTCACCCAGACTTAAAGACAGAGTTTGAGACGTCTTCCTCTTCTCCTCGAAATATTTCCTCATCTAAAAAGAAGTTCGGGAAGACTAAGTCATGCAATGTGACTTCTAGTTTCTCACCCGATTTTTATCTAACCTCTACTTTTATCTCAGCAGGAAATTCACTCTCTACGAAGATAAAATATGTACCTCAAATTGAAGATAGGTACAAACCTGCTTTTCATTTATACAGTTCACAATCTCGTGAATTGATGGCGAAGATGGGTTATGATCTAGCCACTGCCCCAGGTTTGAACTCAGGCAAGGGACTCCGAGCACCTTTGGCCATCACCATGAGACATAATCAATCTCGTGTTGGCCTTGGTTTCTGGAATGAAGCTTTCATCAAACATAAAAGAACCAAGAGCAAAATAAAGAATTGCAGCATGGTTTCCATAGACCTTGAACCAGAATCTGAAGTTGAAGTTCATGCTGGAACTCGGTCAGGAAAAGTATATCTGAAAGATTATGCTGAAGTTCCTGAAGAAATTTCTGACGTTCCTCCGGTTACAGCTTCAACTCCAGTCTCTACTGAAGAGCCTTTAAATGTTCCTGTTGAGACAGTTCCTTCTAAACCAACAGCAGCTGACAAAGGCAAACAACAAGTCCGCTTCGACAAACCATTGAAGAAGTCATCTCCTACAGGACTTGAAAAGCCTTATAATTTTGATATATTGGCTCAACTAGCCAATACCCCAGCTAAATTATCAATCTTTGAGCTCTTACGCCTCTCTAAAGAGACTCGAGAAACTTTAAGTGAAGCACTGCTGCAAGTAGAAACCTGCTTAACTCTTCTCAAGAAGTTGGAAACAGGACCTGTTTCTCATTGCCATAATGTATTGGAATTTATTCCAAACATTACCTTTACGCAGGACGATATGCTGCTAGAGGATAATCGACATGATCGTCCTTTATATCATACAGGATATATTAATTCTATGAAGGTTGATCGTTTACTGATTGATCCAGGATCCGCTCTCAGTATTATGCCAAAGGCTATGTTAGATGCATTGAAGATACCTGTGCATAGTCTTTCCAGTACTATCACTACCATCTTGGGATTCAATCAAGGAAAAAGTGAGCCTTTAGGCAAGATTCGCCTTAAATTTCAAATTGGCGATCTTCGTACTAAGGTTACTTTTTACATCATCGACAATCATGGTTGCTCATACAATGCTCTATTGGGGAGACCTTTCTTGCATGAACATAATGTCGTTCCTTCAACCCTTTATCAGTGCTTCAAATATGTTGATGATAATGGAGAGGTTCAAAAAGAAGTGGCAGATCTTTACCCATTCAAAGGAGTCAAAGCTTACTTCAATGACGCTCGTATGTACAAAGATGAATACTCGAAAGTCTTGCAAGCTATGGATAATGAAGATGAGACATCCAAAGTTGACACTTTTGTTATTCCTGTAAAAGGGCGTATCACTCCTCCGCAGTCTGTTAGATCATCCGAAGAAGGCTCACTGATAATTCCTGTCAGTGGACGCACTACTGCACCATCTTCCCAAGCTTCACAAAGTTCGCTGATCATTCCTGTCAGTGGACTCATCACTCCCCCTCCAGCTTCTCAGGCTAGATCAGATACTCTAGTCATTCCAGTCAGTGGACGTATTACTTATCCACGGTCTTCTTCAAGGGAGCTCACCTCTTCTGAGCCTTTTGTTATCGATCTTAATCGAAACAAAAATTCTAACTGTTCTTCTTCTTCCCCCTTTGTCGTTAATCTGACTAAGTCTGATAAGGCTCAGCCTTCTGTTGTAAATACAGCATCTAGTATTAATGAAGCATCTCCTTTGCAGTATATTGATGTTTGTGGTTATGTACAAAGTTATTTACAATTGCTAAATAGCTTAGAGCCACTGACTATAGGGGTTGTTCAAGCTCTTCATACAGACGTATCATTAGACTCTATACAGAAATCATACTTTGTGGTCCCCAGTCGAAACAAGGGAGAAAATCCAATATTTTTCTATAAAGGACCTCAGAATCCTCCTAACTTGGAAGAAGATGACATAAACGATGATACTGGAAGGTTACAACTGCGTCGCTACAGTCAACAATCCAAAAATATTATCAAGAATATGGGTTATGATTTCAGAACCAGTCTTAATGGAAAAGGAAGAAGAATGCCGGTTCGAATTCCTCCATTAAAATACGGAAGGACAAAATGTGGTTTAGGTTATATTGCTCCTACCCTTTTATCAACATAGTCCATGAAGAGTCAAAATTCAATAAAGACGAACAATCTGAAGATGAACGATCTGAGTCTTCTGATTCTCTCTCTTGGGATTCTGACACGAGTGTTGGCGATCTTCATCGCTCTATTCTATCCATCAATATGGTCTCTGTTGATGGCCCACAAGAAAATGATGAAGATGAGGATGATTTTGAAATATCACCTGAATCAGAACAATGGGCTCAAAGATTAGATGATCAATGGGAATTCAGGTTCGAGCAGAGGGAACCTCCTACCGAAGATAAACTGATCCAAATTGATATTGGTGAAGAAGGTTCCCCTAAACCAATATTCATCAGTGAGAGTCTTTCAGAAACAGATAAGCAAGACATGATCAAGCTTATTCGTGATTATATCGATGTCTTCGCCTGGAGCTACGAGGATATGCCAGGACTAGATCCGAAGATCGCAATGCACAAACTCAATATCATGCCAAATGCTAAACCGGTCAAGCAACAGCAGCGGCGATTTCGTCCAGACATTATGGATGCAATTGAAGCTGAAGTCAACAAGCTTATGGCTTCTGGATTTATTCGAGAGGAACAACATCCTGAATGGGTGGCTAACATCGTTCCTGTCCTTAAAAAGACTGGCAAGATCCGAGTCTGTATAGACTTTCGCGATCTCAATGCTGCTTGTCCTAAAGACGAGTTTCCTCTTCCAATTACTGATGTCATGATCGACAATACATGTGGTTTCGAACGAATGTCATTTATGGATGGGTATTCGGGATACAACCAGATCAAAATGTTTCCAGATGATGAAAAACACACTTCCTTCAGAACGCCGATCGGTACATACTGTTATACAGTGATGCCGTTTGGTCTCAAGAATGCAGGAGCAACATATCAGCGAGCAATGAGCACTATATTCCGCGAACATCTCCGAAAAATAGTCGAATGCTATGTTGATGATATTGCAGTCAAAAGTCGACGAAAGGAGGATCATATCCAAGATTTGAAGACTATCTTTGATTTAATGCGTCAGCATCAACTTAAAATGAACCCTACTAAGTCCTTCCTGGGCGTCTCTAGTGGTAAATTTCTCGGCTTCGTCATTACCGCTAAAGGTATACACGTGGATCCCGAGAAGATCAAAGCCATCCAAGAGATGCGTCCTCCACGCACCTTAAAAGAGCTACGAGGATTTCAAGGAAGAATTGCTTATATCAGGAGATTCATTTCCAACTTATCAGGACGCTGCAGACCATTCCACAAACTTCTGAAGAAAGGTGTATCTTTCATCTGGAACGAAGAATGTCAAAAAGCATTTGATGACATCAAACAGTACCTCATGAACCCTCCAGTTTTGGTACCTCCCGTCTCGGGAATACCATTTCTTCTATATGTTCGAGCTATGGATCATTCTCTTGGTGCATTACTCGCCCAGAAAAATAAAGATGGTCATGAACAGGCCATTTATTATCTCAGTCGCACAATGACAGGTGCTGAACCGCGTTATTCTCCAATCGAGAAAGAATGCCTAGCATTAATGTTTGTTGTTCAGAAAATGCGATATTATATTATCGGTCAAACGATTCATGTCATTTCCAGAGTGAATCCTATCAGGATTATGATGAAGAAACCTGGTAATCTCAACTCCAGACTAGCTAATTGGAGAATCTTGTTAGCCCAATATGACATGCATTATATTCCTCAGAAGTCAGTTAAAGGACAAGCTCTTGCTGATTTTTAGCAGCTCATGCAGTCCCAGAAGATTCTAAATTATATGATGAGATTTCCGATGAAGTTCTGGATTCAAATCTGGTTCAAAAGGGAGAATTGGTCCTTACTGTCAGACGTCCGATGACCATGACACATATGAGCAAAGGCAAATTTGACGTGAAATGGGAAGGCCCATTCGTAGTAAACAAAATCTTCTCTAATGGAGCATATCAGCTTGCCTCTATGGACGGGAAAGTCACAATGATGCCTATCAATGGCAAATTCTTAAAGAAATATTATGTATAAATAATATTTTTATTACTCTCCAGCAAGTGTAAAATCAAAAATTTATTCTTCTCTACAAAAGCTATTTCGATGTCATTATCCCCAGCGGAAACTGATATTCTACCATGTATCATTTTCCCAGAGAATTTGATATTTTGTCTTATTAGATTCCCAGTAGATTTAATAAAGATCTTGTATAGAAAATCATGTCCATATCACCTCTGAATTTTCTATCTCAGTATGTACCATATTCTATGAAAATGATATCTCGTCCTTTTGATTTCTGAGTCTAAAAGATCAGTGAATAAAGGCAAAATAATATAAAGCAGGAAGGATACATCATAAACAAAGTTTCCTTAAACAGAGTTTATTTGAGACAAATTCTTCAAGAAGTACATCATCATGGAAGATCACTGGTATCCCTTTCGTACTTGGGACGAGGACCACATACATAATTAGCAAAAGAATTGAATACATCATTTCCTGACTGCACCAAGAACTGACAGACAGCCAGCCTCATTGCTTCTTCTTCTTCGGTTTCTCCTTGTTCGACCAAGAAATCCAAGATATCTTTCGGCAGCTTGGGAGCAGACGAGCTTTCGCCCGTCTCCTTCTTTTGAGGAGTCGAGTGCTCTTTAGCATTTTCATCGACTTGGGAGACGACTTCGGTTTTCTTCGTGTTCTCTTCGGAAGACATTTTGAATAAAGGAGAATAATGTGTGATCCTTCTACTCAAAGAGATACTCTATTTATAGGCATATATTTGCCAGAATTAAAGGAACGTGTTTTTTCCCGATATTCATTCATTAATACTTGACGGTTCATCCGTACATTTATTATATTCATCCGATGGTTCGTCTGTTCATAATCTTCTATCGATTGGAATTCGTTATCTTTCACATTTTCATAACCTTTGACCTCTGTATAAATACAAATCTGACTTTCTTTTTTGAGTCTTTACATCCTATCACGTCCATATTACCTCTGATGGCATTGTACACTCTAAAAAAAAATCAAGATTTCTATTTATCATGTTCTTTTTACATCCAGAGAGATACAAAATCACTTCAGATAAAGAAGATTTATCATTTCCATTATCATATTTTCATAAAAAGTCTATTACATTTCTTAGACTTTCCTACAAATCATAATGGAAATCTATTACAAATCTTGGATTTTCATTCTATGTACAACTGAGATCTATTTCTTCTTGGGTCTTCTCTGGCAATCTCGTTGTTTGTGGCAATTCCTGGGTGTCCAGCAGGAATCAAACTCTGGTCTTATCTCTCAGACGAGAGGAGAACCACAGAGTATGGCAACACGATGGCGTGTTGCTGCCAATACAGCGCGTGGAGGAACGGCGGCACCTCAAGCAGATAGGAATGTATCCAAACCTTGGGATACAATTCCTAGTTCTGTCGTGAAAGGAACTCTACTACCCGATTTCTCGGGGTAGAGTTGACTCCACCATCCAACTCTCGTGTATAAAGGCTCTTCCTACCATCTGAGGAAGACCCTTCTATCACACGAAGAGTTCTGAGTTGTCTGATATACGCGTCAAAAGCGTATGAGCTCCCTGATGTAGATGTCAGAAGAACATTGTCCACAGCATCCATATCACCAATGCCAGTTCTGAAGAAGGTTTTCAGCCAAAATTCTGCAAGAAACAGTAAAGAAAAATCAGTTAACAGAAACTGGCCAAGCAAAGACAGATGTATTCTGTTCATTTCGGGAAGATGAATTTGTCCTTAGCAAACAAAAATTTCGATGCGTGTATATTGAACTTACCGCTGAGTTTGCTGCTAAGGATTGACAGATCCATGTCTGGTAGCATGCACAGAGATTTGACATCAGACAACATGGCTTTCCTATTTCCTTCTCATAGAAAATTCATTCTCAAAAGAGAGGAAGAAGAATGGGAAGATGAGTTTGCGTGGAGTTCATCCATCTATTTAAAAGGGTCAAGTGCAGGTCTATTCTTGGAAAGGATCCGCATGAATAGCGCTCGTAAACGTGGAATGAATGACACGTGTACTTTGGAAACCAGCACAGCCTTGGAAATATTCAAAGAGTGCTTTCCACAACATTGGAAGATAGCGTAACTTACGGGCTATTTTGGTGCACGCTATTCATTGGCGTACGTTATTTGGCGTAATTCACAACGTTAAAGGACAGCGTAATTTATAGCATAACATACGCTGATATATGCTATTCAGTGGAATTCGCAAAACATTGGAAAATAGCGTAATATACGCTATTTCATTGGCATACGCTATCTAGCGTAACTTACAACTTGGAAGACGGCGTATTCTACAGTTATTCATCGGTGCATGTTAGTTTTCAACACAGAGAATTCTTGAATATTCATTTTCATTAAAGGCACTGATGGCCCTACAAAACAAAAAGAGAAGGGAAAGAAAGGGGTGCAACAAAGTCACGCTCTATTTTCCAGAGCGACTAAGCTTGACGCCTAACTCTTCTACGCTTTGGACCCTCATGCGGTGTAACAGAGCAACGAACATTTTACGCTTCTCTGCGAGGCTCTGCCCATCAGAAGAAGAGGAGCCGTCCAGACCAAAGTAGCCCAAGAAATTCTTGGCTAAATGCATAGAGTCGTCCTTGAGCTCGATGACGACATGTTCGGGTTCTTGGCCCCCAAAAGTGGGGTCACCATGGGAACAGAATCCCAACTTACGTGCTTCTTCTTCAGCAGCTTCCTTTGGAGTCATGGTTTCAAAATGAAAGTCAAAAATTGAATTCTCTCGGTTTATATAATAGAGCTTGCTGGCTGTTCATATTCTTCCATCAGATTCAATCAATCTCGAAAAATGAAGAGTCATCATGACATTTAATGAACTCATGCCAGCGTGTCAGGACTCATTCCCACTTTCTGTTCAAAGTAATTTCGAACTTTTGAAACTCATAAAGTTCGAAAACTTTGAAGGGGGTCTTGTAGGATGTGGAAAATTATGACACGCTGTCATTTTTATCCATATGCTTAAAGACAGATGTCAGTTGAAGCCATACGCTCATTCAAAAGCCATACGCTCAGTAAATATTTTATTATTTACTGAAGTGACAGCACAGCATATGTTTAAATGAGGAATGAATCTGACACTTCATCTTTCGTGCAAAGACAGCTGTCACGAGAAAAGTAACCGTCGTATAGGTTTTCGAAGAGCCGGTTTTGTCTTTTACGAGGACAACTCAGCAGCCTTCATAAATACAAAAGCCATCATTATTGTCAGTTTTGACAGTCTGTCAGCCGTCAAATCCGCAGTCACGACGCTCGAGGAGATTTTGTCAGTTATGGGAAGATATGGTGTACCAAAGAAGATTGATGATAGCCACGTGGCCACTTCTCCAGTGAGCGTATCAACCTCACATGACTCCTTCTTCACCCAGTCAAGTGAGCGTATCAACCTCACATGACTCCTTCTTCACACAGTCAAGTGAGCGTATGGACCTCACATGATTCTTTGCTAAACAAGCGAGCGTATGACCTCACATGACTCCTTGCCCATAAAGTGAGCGTATGGATTTCCTATGGCACTATGCTGTCCAAGTCAGCGTATAAACTCTCCTTCAACAAGGCAGCGTATTACAGCAACCATATCTAGGATTACAGTCAACACACGTTCTCACGTGTCCTGTACCAGTTATCCACTTCTCTAGAAGTTATGCAACGTGGCATCCAGGCCATCAATCTCTCCTGAACATGCTCCACTACTTTCAACCGCACGCTAATGTGTCTCCATCAGAATTCGCCACGCGTCCCTGCAGTTATGCACACGTCAAGTAACTACCTGAGCGTATGCTTAAGGACAGTTATCCTGAACTCTATAAAAAGAGTTTCTTCATCTTCATCAGAGACTACAGTCAATTTCAGAGAGAACAGAGAGATTGCCCAGTTGCTGTCCAAGTTCTTCAAAGTTCGAGTTTTCTTCATCGCATCGTCCAAGGGATAAAGTAATCGTCTTCTAGATTAGATTCCTACAGTTGTAATTTTCTCAGAAACAAAAAAATAAAGTAAATTTATTTATGGAAAACAACGAGATGTAGCGTCGAGTCCTATGTGTCGGCATATAAGTTGCATAATTTGGATGTGAGTTGTCTTGAGTTTAAGTCAGGAAATGCCACAAGGCAAAGTCAGTCGAGGGACACTTATCCCTCAAGTCTTGATTGGGTCAGTTGGATCAAAGTAGCAAGGGCCGCGAGGCGGCGATATGGTTAAGTCATACTGAGTTGCTAGGCACGGCACGATGGATTCTAGCACGATCACATGAAAATGGAGCCTCATCACGTAGTTGCATCTCTGATTTTGGCCGAAAGGCAAGCACGAATTGGTAGGTTAACGTTGTTGTTGCAAGTATGGGATGGTCTAAAGACACAAAATAGGCCAAGGCGTCTGTCCTAAAACTGATCCTAAGGCAAGAGTAGAAAGACATTGATAAAGGGACTATGTTGCACAAAGTAAATGAACGTGTCAGTTTTGTATGGGTGGGCGAGGAGCTCATTCCACCAGTATAGCTGAGTACTGACACCCACATAGTTTACATGTGCAGGCACAGGTAGAAGCTCGTGGCGCGGAGCTCGCTTGGATGCGTCGAGGCACGGAGTTCCTTGGCGATTCGAAGCGTGCAGTCGCGTGGATTCAAGACTTATACGGAACATAATGTATGGACGTCGTCTTCCAAAGCATCCGCTGGCTCAAGACATGTATTGAGAAATGAGAGAGAGCTGAGTGACTTGTAATGTGAGATGAGTGAGCTTGAGGGACTTGTAATCTTGGCCTTGCGCCCCAATGTAACCTTTGTCTCAATATCAATAAAAGTGTTTTGCAATGAATTGTGTTTTGCTTCAAGTTCTGCTGCTATTATTCAATGTCTCTACTTGGGACTTCTGTGCGACGACCCCGTCGTAGCCGCTGACATCGGCCGTTATGGAACCTGCCTTGCACGAGCACAATCTAGCCTTGTGCGGTATCACGCCTTAGCGAGGACGATCGCTCCTACGGGAGCAGGGTGTGACACTAAACCCGAGCCCGATCGAGTAAACTCATTAATTGGTTGGGTTAGGATTGAAGATACTCGGGTTCGGGCTCAGATTTGGGTTCAAATATTTGAACCCGATCATAAATTGGGATGGGCTCGGGTTCATATGCCGGGTTACCCGAAGGAACCCGAAACCCGACATATATATATATATATATATATATATATATATATATATATAATATATATATATATATATATTATATATATATATATAATATATATATGTGTGTGTGTGTTACGACCCGCACCCGCTTTTCGGACGCGAGCTCGTGAGCAAGCCAGCTACGTATCAAGCGGACTCCAGCCCAACTCGAGTACGTATAAGCTGTCCAGAATAGTGTATCATGGCTAATCTAAACTATATCTCAATCCACAAGAATCATATAAAACAAGAATGAACAAGTATGGGTCGTGGTCTACAGCCCACTAGCATATTGTTCGATTAGACTCCAAGAATAATATGAGTCTATAAAGCTAAGCTGATAAGCAGGATATATCATGAAAGCACGAAAAAGATAGTAAATCAATAACACTAATAGAATACCTGAATCATGCAGATGAAATCAACTACCACATGCTCAGTTAACTAACTCCGTGCAATCAGCTACCTGAAGAGATCATCAGGTCCTCAGAGGACTAGCAAGATACATAAACATGCCTACTAATATGACAGTAAATAACATGTATGGTGGATAAAACACTGCAAGAAGAACATCTAAGGACAACGAGTCGTGTGAAAATATAATACTAGACTTAGCTAACTATCAATCAGAACTCCTATAGCTTGTAGTACAATGCAAGATACTTCCAATCTATAGTATTTCAATTGACGTACAAAACATGATACTCTCAATCAAGATTAGCCAATTCTAATATCAATCTCCTCTCCTAAAGGATACAAGGTCAAGTAGACTCCTATAAACCGTAGTACAATGCAAGATACTCCCAATTTATAGTGTCACAAGTGTCAGCCCACTTTTCCAAGATAGGGATAAAATGGTAATTTTCCATTTTTGAATATTTTGGGATTTTTTTCATGAATGTTAATATTTAATGATTATAGGAGTCGGGTTCGAATTTTATCTCATTTCGACTTATTTCGGGACTCCGGGAATTTCGACTTAAGTTGTGCTTAACACATTAATTAGCCATGGCCCACCAAACTCATCATTTAGGTCTAAGAGTTTGGTCTAATCCCACATGAGTGATTATGCCTAATTATGATTTTTATTTGGTCTTTTCTAACCCCCAAACCCAAATAGCATCTAAACCTCCATAAAGAAAAGGAGAGGGGCAAACTTGTAATTATACAAGGGGACAAATATCCCCCTTATATGGCAGCCACCCCCTCCCCCTTTTCACCCATTCACACTTCAATATTTTTTCCATCTTCTTCTCCAAGTGTTCTTCCAAAGAAAAGAAGAGCAATCTCTTGGAATCATCTCCAAATAAAGTTTCCTTTCAAATATTCTTCCATAGATCTCTCCTTCTACCTCAAGTGGTGCTTCTACAAACTTTTAGGAGCAAGAGGAGTAGAGGTGTGTCCTAAACAATTCACTTTGTGTCGAAGCCATGTCGGAGGATTTTGTATTGGGATCCATCTCCCAATAGGTACAAACTATCCTCTATTTTCATTCCTTCATCATGTAGAATAGTTTTGACCAAGTAGGATGATCCCAATGGTTGTGTCCCTATTTGTGTCAAGTTGAGTCCATTTGGTGTGACCTAGGAAGATTTATGATTTGTGCTTGTGTCCTAGTGTTTTCCCCCAAGTTGGACAGTCCAAGAATATTTAGTTTTGTCTCTAAGTGGTTTAGACACTTTAAATTTCATATTTTGTATTAGTGTTATGTGCGTGTAAATATATAAATGGTATGTGGAGTATTAATTGTATATGTGTGTGTGTTTTATATATATATGTAGAGAAGAGGGGAGGAATTAGTGTGTGTGGGTCTATATATATATTGTGGAGTGATATAATGTATGTGGAGTGATATATATATATAGAGTGAGAATTAGGAGAAGAATTAGAGAGGAAGAGTTAGAAGAAGGGAGAATAGAGGGGGAATAGAGGGTGAGAAGGAGGAGGAGAAGAAGAGCAATAGCAGCAGCAGTAGGGAGGACTAGGGCTGCTGCCCCCCTCTGAAAACCAGCAGCAACAGGTTTAGCAGCAGTAGCAGCCCCCCCCCCCCCCACAAGCCCCCATTTGACCTCCCATAAACCCCTATATATATACCTATATATACATATATACACCTCTATATATACACCTATATACCCTATATTAATACCCATATAACCCTCTAAAATACCCCCCCCCCAAATAGTCCTATGTGTGTGTGTGTGTGTGTGTGAGAGAGTGAGTTTTTTGGGGTCTTGAGAGAGAGTGTGAGTGTTTGTGTGAGGGTGAGTGAAAGGGTAAACGGGTAAATTCAAGATACGGGATGCGGGTTGTCGGTCTAACTTGAAACTTAGGTGTCTTGATAGGTACACCCTACAAATGTCATATTTGAACCAATTTTGACTCGGTTGACCAAGAGTTGACTTTTTACCCAAAAGTCAACAACGAGTCAACCCTTTGTATAAAATGGTCCAAATCCAAACTAGAGTTGACCAGTTGACCAAAAGTCAACTGTTAGTCAAAATTTGACCAGTTTGACCTAGAGTTGACCAGTTGACTAAAAGTCAACTGTAAGTCAACTCTTGACCCCGTTTGACTTGCTTTGACTTGCTTTGACTTGCTATGACTAGTATGACCTAGAGTTGACTTAGTTTAATTTAGATTGACTTGACTTGACTTAGTTTGACTTAGATTGACTTGACAGGACCTAGTTTGACCTAATTTCATATCATATATTAGAAATCATTCATAACTTTGTTAAACCCAAATTAACATGAAATATCTCTTTAGGCTCTGATTACCACTCTGAGTATTGATATACCCTACAGCTCATGCCAGCAGGCGAGTACATTCTGATAGCAGTTACTTGTCTTGATATCTTCTCTACCAGTTCAGTTATAGTGTTTACTTGATTCTCGACACATTAGTGCACGGACTAGTATTGTCGGATTCCTGTCATAAGAATTCCTGGATTTCTTGGGATACTGGTACTTGCTTGGTCTTGATTCTTGTACTTGTATTGACGCTGATTCTTGAAGATGACTTGCTCCCCTCTTAGGAATCCCTGTCACGACCCGCACCCGCTTTTCGGTACGAGACGTGTCCAAGCCAGCCTACGCCGCAGAGTCGGCGGTAGAACGTTGTCAAGCCCGCAAGAAATAAATGCTCAAATATCACACTAGCTGCTCATTCTAGGTTGGTCTCAGCATACCCAAATCTTTATATTTAAAGGAAATATAAAGTTTTACAATTAAAGAAAATGATACATTGCTTTCTATTTCTAGGTTGGTCTCAGCATACCCAAATCTTTCCAGTACTAAGAATGATCGTGGCTAAACCTGAAAAATGATGGTTTCTAGTCAGGAATGGAACAAGTACACAAACCGACGACAAAACGAAAACATAATAGAATTAACAAGACATGAAAAGCATATGGAATATGAAAGCTAGTAAGAAAACTGATGACATAGTACGATAGAGAAGTAAACAAAGAAAAACTAATAAAAGACATCTATCTAGGTGGTGTGAAATATCCGTTTCGACATATGAACAGCTAGGGGGTAAATCAGGCATACTGCACGTGTCGTGTGCAGCGGCTATCATTTACGAGAGACACTAGGATAGTTCTGGGTAGTCCACATATTTACTAAGATATTTCCCCTCCCGACTACTCCGTGTGACGAGCGTATCAACAAGCAGCAAGATATATGTATAGACATGGAAAAGACTACTGAATCGAAAGCAATCAGAAAGTGCACTTGCCTGAGGTCCTTAGCTGGAGAAACCAATAATACCATACCACTCAATGAGCCACAATCAGTCAACACATGTAGAAGTCTCCGGATGCTGAAATAAATATTATCAACGTTCTCAGAATAGTCAAATTAGCTAGGATTGTCTATCCTTAAGTCCAATTCTGGATACAGGGGCAAAACGGTAATTTTGGACAAAAACGATGTCCGCTGTTAGACCCGCTTTGTACCGAAAAACGTGCCAGAGTCAACGGTCTCTAAAGTCATCAAACTACATGTCTACAGATTCAGTTTTTCGATACGAACCCAACCGTATATCCAGAGTTGGATTCCGGTGGGCCGTGCACAAAATTGTCCATCGAGTGGGACCGTGGGGCCCGCAAAACGTACGATTCAACTGTCTCAGAATTGGACCAAACTTGGCATACAGTACCAGAAAAATGATACGGTCCTGTTGGCACAAGTTTCGTCTCGATCTGACGAGCGTGCACAAAGTAATTGGAGAATTTGCAAAGTACACGATACGGGAAATTTCGACAGATACGCATCAAATTCGTCGCGCACAACGACCAATTTGAATTCTGCCAAAGCCCACACGACCACGAAGCTGTTACGCAGCTTTCGATGCCTTCGGTTCGTGACCACGTCGCCCGAAATGGCAGGACGAACGTCGTGTGGATGAATTTCTAAGTTTTTAAAACAGGTTTTTGGGAAACTTTGGGATTTTATTCTCGACACGTAGTCGATGGAATCAAATTCCGTAAAAGGGATTCGAAGCCCTATAGGTTGTCTAGGACTACCTTTAATTAGTTTTTGAAATATCCCACTACTCTGTTCAGGAAGTGCCTGTAAATTTGGGTCGATGGACTGTTCTGGGAATTCCAAAAATTGTGTTTTCGTCTCGATTTCTATACGATTATGGCTTGTTTCAATACGAACTAATTAGACATGCTCTTAAATGGTTATATAGGTTTTTATAGGATTTTACAGATCGCAAAACGATTACACGTGGGAGGAGAACTTCACCTGTCAAGCGAGGGGGTTGGATACTGTTGCTGTGCGCGACTCCAGACCGCGCGTGCGGGTCGGCGATGGTTCGGCGCTCGTGGCCGCGCGCGACGGTGCCCTAGGCTGGGGGGGGTCGCCGGGGACTGGTGTTGGCACGGCGTTTAGAGTTTGCGTGCCCAGGGTTAGGGCTTCGATGAAATTTTTCCTCTCGCTCGCTCTCTAAGTATATATACGAAAGTATATAAGCGGTTTAGCCTTTACAGAGGGTCGGGGCCTGGGCTTTCCTTGCTGGGGCTTGGCTGTGTATTGGATTGGGTTTCCCTTTTGCTGGCTGCTACTTTGTTGTGGGGGAATTACTTGCAACGGAGAGGGTGGGTCTGGGCTGACCTGGTCTTGTCCTGTGGGCCCTGCCATTGTTTGCTCTCTCGTTAATACATATATATATATATATATATATTAGATATATATATATATATATTATATATATTATATATATATATAGATATCTATATATATATATATATATATATATATATATTATATGCATTAATATATGTATATATTTACTTACACTTATTACTATATATAATCTACATTATAATATGTGTATATTTGTATACACATATATCATATTATATATATAATATATCTATATATATATATATATATATATATAATATATCTTTTATCATATTATAATTATTATATATATATAATATAATTATCTATATATAAATATATATTATATATATATATAATATATATAATATATATATTATATATATATATTTATCTATACATGCATAAATATATCTATATTACACCCAAATACATATATATTTATAGATAATTATATATACAGACACATATACGCATATATATATATATATATATATTTACATATATAAATTAAATTTACCATAAATCAATTCAATAATAATAATAATAATAAGTACTAATAATATGATTATTTAATCACTTTAATAAGATAAAATAATAAAACTTAATAATACTCAAAATGATTCATGGTAGCGTTAGGTGAACGTAACCTACGCACTCCTTTTGGCTCCATAAAATCATACAATACTGTCAAATACCTAAATATATTAATACCCATATTGTATAATACTTAATAATTAGGAATACAATATCAAATTGTAAAATAATCTAAAGAATATTTGCACACATAAAATGTGCCTGCACGGTCGTCCTTGGTCCCACTATATGCCCACATAGGTTTGGAAATGGTTTGGGCCCAGCTCGGGCTAAATCGATACAAACGGGCCTCCTACAGGTCAATAATATAATTAATAATAATTAAAACTACTATAGGGTTAAGTCGCAACTTGGCCTGGTTTTCTTAGTTAGGACAACACTATGGCTCGGCCTTCCCTACCAGGGCTAATACACTAGTCAAAGCATGCCACTGCACTATCCGTGCCACGATTTTTAGTCACCTTGTACTCAAATTTAATCATGATTAAAATTATCTACCATAATAATTAACTAAATAATTATTTATAAAAAAATTCTAAAATCACTATTAAATCAAATAAATAATAAAATAAAAATATTTCAAAAAATCCGGGAAGGGAGGCTACAATCCCGCGTCATGACGTGCTATGTCCGGATCCGTATACTATTCGGAAAATGGGAAATTTTATAGATAGTGTGATCAATGCCCACCTTGAGTTACTACTTGTATCATAGCTATAACCCTCACCTCACGATGGATATAGCCTGACCTGTGCTACTGCTTGCTCCATAGCTTGCCATCCCGGCCGGGCCGAGTCTACGTACTTGTAGCCGGTTTGCTGGAAGCCTGATCTTGACCCTTACCGATCACATTATGCTATAATATTCGAGGCACATTTTACATTTATTACATCAGTCATATATTACAATTCAGCTTACTTTTCCTGCATGATTCACCTTGTCATAATTTTTAGTTTACATATCTTGTTATACTTACATCTTGATATGTTCATCTTGTACTCTGTTATGATTGACTGTTAGATTATTTGTCATTACTATGGAATTTGTTGCCAGCATTGTACTCGTTCATTTTCCTGACAGGATACCGTTATGATATATCCAGATGACATAGATGCGGACTGTTCTACCCACTATGGGTATGGTCAGGACATAGACTGCGACCAGCTGACACCCTCGGAGCCAGTGGACGACAGTACTTCTATCTAGATCTACTAGCTAGGTTTATCTGGACTGCGATCCAGCTTATGTTAGACTTTTGCTACATATGTTATTCGGGACCTTATGTTATGTCTTCGACTCATCTATGGTTGTGACCTTGCTTTATTTCCGTATTCTATATTCACCATATCTATCTTATATCCGTGCCTATCTTTCCTAGTTGTCTTGTGATTGAGTTGAGATTATACTTCTGTGCGGAGATGACATGTCTTATTATATTGTGCCTAGATGCTATACTTCTAGGAGACCTATACAACGTTCTACCGCCGATTCTGCGACGTAGGCTGGACGTAACCGCTTATCGTGCCCCTAATCAGGGTGCAGGTCGTGACACATTTTTGTGGTGGCCCATGCAGTCTCCGAGTTAGAGTCGCAACTAGTGCGATTTTTCGTATTGATGCTCGACTTAGAGTGCTGCTACGAGCCTGCTATTAGAAATTTGGTCTAGTTATTACTACTAGAATTTCTCAATCACACCTAGGAAAATTTTTGATCTTTCTATTATCATGATGACTCTCCTTGTATTAAAATTAACTGTCCTTCTTTGATAATATCTTCTCATGTGCCATATTGATCTTTTTGTTTCAATTCGTCTCCAGGATGATGAAGACGCACCCGCAGGCCACTAGATCGAGTAGCTTGCACGAGAGATCTGACCAGGCTGAGGAGGAAGTTCAGAAGACTGTCCCCATTGTTTCCACTATCCTGGAGGCCATGGCAGTTGCACAGGGAGGTCTACCACCTCCACCCCAGAGGGTTTCCGTCGTTGTTCCAGAGATACTGCCGCCACCACCTCCGATACCGATGGATATACACCATATGTTCCTTCTCCTTCAGCAGATGATAGAGACTCAACGAGCCCAGGCAGAGGCATCGTAGCGCCAGAATGAGGCATCACACCGCCAGACTGAGATGCTGAGGCAGAGCATGGAGAACTCGCATCAGCTTGCACTGGCAGCCGTGGAGAGAGTGGCACCGGGTATGGTGCAGGACCCTACCGGCCAGCAGCCATACCAGCAGCAGTCTAGGCCATGAACAGTATTAGATTTTAGGAAGCTCCAGGGACTTCACGGGCACGGAGGGCATCCTTTATGCAGACGATTGGCTAGAGGACGTGCAGCGGAGTATGGAGCTGGCAGAGCTTCCGAGAGGACTTTGGGTTTCAGCCGCAGCCAGTCGATTCTTTGACATTGCGCTGACATGGTACCATACGGATCATGCGTCGATGAGAGGATGTCATAGGAGAACTTTCGGAGGCTCTTCTAGGAGAAGTTCTTCCCGGACGTGGACCTCACAGCGTTGGAGGGCCAGTTTGTGGGTCTAGTGCAGGGGAACTCGTCGGTGGACGAGTATGTAGCAGAATTCTTCCGCCTTAGCAGGTTCGCTCTCCGATTTGATCCAGGATGAGGGGCAGAAGGCTCGTAAGTTCCGTAGGGAACTTATTCATGCAGTGCGCATCCGCACCTCGGGTTGCCGTGATGCGACGTTGGATCAGATATTGATGGACGCACAGATTACAGAGGAGGACTTCGGCCTCAAGTCGAAGAGGAGCGTGATACCATAGGGGCGAGTTCCAGTGGGGACCGGCCTAGCGCCCCCACATTTAGCATCAGCAGAGGCCATTTCAGCAGCAGCATCAGGCACCAGCACGTGCCCAACAGCAGCAGGGTCAGGGCCAGAGACAGACCCTGCAGTGTGCTTTCTGCGGAAGACGGGACACAGCAGAGACGTATGCAGGGAGGAGGTTAGGCGCTTGCCTATTCTACGGAGGGACTGACCACCAGCTGAAGGGCTGCCCTGTTCGACAGCCAAGGGAGGCCAGGACAGGGCACTTACGGGACCGGCAGTTCAGCCGAAGGGTCAGCCACTCCAGACACAGCAGCAGAAGTTCGTCCAGCATCAGAGGACACCCCAGGGCAGAGCCTTTGCACTAGCAATGGAGGAGTTTGAGCCCGAGTCAGATGTTGTGGAAGGTCATGTTCTCCTTGATTCATTTCCTGCTTTCGTCTTGTTTGATTCTGGTGCCACGCACAGTTTTGTGTCTGTTTCTTTTGCTCTTAGACACTGCATCATTGCTGAATCTTTGGGTAGGACTTGCAAGATTATAACCGAGGGAGGCATTATCCTGGTTAATAATGTTTGCAAGGGGCAGAGAGTTACCATGAGAGGCCGGGAATTGTGTGCGTGTCTGCTCGTAATGCCCTTCCGAGGTACGATATGGTACTTGGTATGGATTGGTTGAGCAGGCACCATGCTAGTAGATTGTAGAGGAGGTAGAGTTCTTTTTAGGCCGGGGAGAGCCAGAGGTCGAGTTTGCTCGAGGAGCAGCGGAGCGGAGGCTGGATTCTGTGGAGCTTTGTTGGCAGGACAGGACTTACCACATCCGTTGATAGCGAGTTCTCGGATGTCTTTCCCGAGGAGTTACCGGGGATGCCGCCAGACAGGGATATTGAGTTCTCTATAGACTTGGTGCCGGGCACCGAGCCCATTTTACAGCACGTCTATAGGGTCAAAACAGCGAGTTGATAGAGCTGAAGAAGCAAGTCGACGAGCTCAGGACAAGGGGTTTATCAGATCCAGTTCTTCGTCATGGGGAGCGCCAGTCCTGTTTGTGCCGAAGAAGGACGGTACGGCCCGCATGTGTATTGATTACCGGGCGCTCAACAACCTCAATATCAAGAAAAATACCCTTTGCCGAGGATCGACGATTTGTTCGATCAGCTGAGTGGGACGAAGGTATTTTCGAAGATAGACTTGAGGTTCGGGTATCACCAGATGAAGGTGAGGCAGGATGACATTCTGAAGACGCCATTTTAGACTCGGTACGGCCAGTACGAGTTTACAGTGATGCCATTTGGGTTGACCAATGCTCCAGCGGTGTTCAAAAACTTGATGAACAAGGTATTCCATCAGTACCTTGACAAGTTCGTGGTGGTCTTCATAGATGATATCTTGATCTATTCGAAGATACAGGAGGAGCATGAGGAGCATCTGAGAGTTGTGTTAGAGACTCTGAGGAGGGAGCAACTCTACGGGAAGCTTTCGAAGTGCGAGTTCTTCTTGGACCAGGTCGAGTTCTTAGGTCATGTTGTGACCAAACACGGGATCTCAGTAGACCAGAAGAAGATTTCAGCAGTTGAGTCTTGGTCTACGCCCAGTTCAATTGTCAAGGTTCGAAGCTTTCTGGGTTTGGCTGGCTATTATCGGAAGTTCGTCCAGGACTTCTCGCGGATTGCAGAGCCGATGACTAGACTCACCAGGAAGGACGTGGAGTTCGTCTGGACTGATGAGTGTCAAGCTGCATTCGATGAGCTGAAGAAGAGGTTGACCTCAGCTCCGATCTTGACTTTGCCATCTGGGTCAGGTGGTTTCTCGATCTACAGCGATGCTTCAGGGAAGGGCTTGGGTTGTGTTATTCAGCAGCATGGGAAGGTGATTACTTATGCATCTAGGCAGTTATGTCCTCATGAGAAGAACTATCCTACTCATGATCTGGAGTTGGTCGCGGTTATTTTTGCTTTGAAGTTATGGAAGCATTATCTGTATGGAGAGCGAGTTGAGATCTTCACAGATCACAAGAGCTTGAAGTACGTGTTCACTCAGAAGGAGCTGAACATGCAACAGAGGCGGTGGTTAGAGCTGATGAAGGACTTCGATATATCACTGTAGTACCATCCGGGGAAGGCCAACGTAGTTGCAGATGCCTTGAGCAGGTATCCAGTAGCTATGTTCTTGACGACAGATCGTCATCTTTTGGCCGACCTGGATAGTTTGGGTATCGAGGTCATCATTCCGGGTGTAGAGAACCAGATGTGGGGTTTACAGATTCAGTCTGAGCTGATGGATAGAGTCAGGTCAGCGCAGTATGATAATGTTGCCCTGAGGAGCATCAGGGAGCAGGTACGGACGGGTTTGCTCGACGATTTTTCTTTAGCCGAAGATGGGTCGTTGCGGCACGGTACTAGGCTGTGTGTTCCGTATGGAGAGCTTCGGGAGGAGGTTCTTCAGGAAGCGCATCGCTCTCAGTATTCTATACATCCTGGAGCCAACAAGATGTATAGGGACCTGAGAGAGCACGTGTGGTGGTATGGCATGAAGCGCGAGGTAGCTTAGTTTGTATCTCGTTGCCTTGTGTCAGCAGGTGAAGGCCGAGAGACAGAGACCAGGTGGATTACTACAGCCGCTACCCATTCTCGAGTGGAAGTGGGAGCACATCACCATGGACTTTGTATCAGGACTTCCACGATCGCCAGGAGAAAAAGACGCGATTTGGGTCATCATTGATAGATTGACCAAATCGGCCCACTTTTTGCCTTTCAAAGTGGGTTTGTCTACGGAGGGCTGGCAGACCTGTACATTCGTCAGATCGTGAGATTGCACGGAGTTCGGGTGAGCATAGTCTCTGATCGGGATAGTCGTTTCACTTTTCACTTTTGGAGGAGTTTGCATACTAGCTTGGGCACCAAGCTCAAGTTTAGTACCGCTTATCACCCCCAGACAGACGGGCAGTCAGAGAGGACCATTCAGACGCTGGAGGATATGCTTCGCACATGTGTGTTAGATCTCAGGGGTTCTTGGGAGGACCATCTTCACCTGGTAGGGTTTGCTTACAACAACAGCTACTAGGCCAGTATAGAGATGTCGCCATTCGAGGCTCTATATGGACGGAGATACCGTACTCCTTTGTCTTGGAAAGATGTCGGCGAGAGGGCGCTTCTTGGGCTGGAGATGGTTGTGGATACGGTCGAGAAGGTCAGGTTGATTAGAGACAGACTTCGGGTGGCTCAGGATAGGCAGCGACATTGGGCCGATAGTCACCGGAGACCGTTAGAGTTCGAGGTTAGTTTCAGTTTCCTGTCGTGTTTGTTTGTGATTGTTTGTTTAGTTATGTGCTGAGTTTTGTCTTATGTCTAGGCTGGTGACATGGTGTTTCTGAGGATATCCCCGACACGTGGCACGATTCGCTTTGGCAGAGGTAAAAAGCTTAGTCCGCGCTACATCGGACCTTTCACCATCATAGAGAGGATCGGTGCAATAGCCTACCGACTGGACTTGCCGCCTATGCTCGAGGGAGTGCACATCGTATTCCATATATCTCAGCTGAGACGGTACGTGGCAGATCCTAGCCATGTATTGGACCATTCAGCGATACAGGTGGGACCTACTCTCAGCTATCCAGAACAACCAGTAGAGATTCTGGATCGCAGGGAGAAGGTGCTCCGGAACCGGGTCATACCCTTTGTTCGTGTTGCATGGAGACATCACTCTCCAGGTGAGTCTACTTAGGAGAGGGAGGACGACATACGGGAGCGCTTTCCTTATCTTTTCGAGCCCTGAGGTATAAGTCCATTTCTTTTTACTTTCTGCTTGTGATTCCTGTGTTGTTGTCTTCAATTTCAAGGACGAAATTTTTTTTAAGGTGGATAGACTTGTCACCCTCACTTTTCTAAGATAGGGGTAAAATGGTAATTTTCCATTTTTGAATATTTTGGGATTTTTATTTTATGAATGTTAATATTTAATGATTATAGGAGTCGGGTTCGAATTTTATCTCATTTCGACTTATTTCGGGACTCCAGGAAATTTTGACTTAAGTTGTGCTTAACACATTAATTAGCCATGGCCCACCAAACTCATCATTTAGGTCTAGGAGTTTGGTCTAATCCCACATGAGTGATTAGGCCTAATTATGATTTTTATTTGGTCTTTTCTAACCCCCAAACCCTAATAGCATCTAAACCTCCATAAAGAAAAGGAGAGGGGCAAACTTGTAATTATACAAGGGGACAAATATCCCCCTTATATGGCAGCCACCCCCTCTCCCTTTTCACCCATTCATACTTCAATATTTTCTCCATCTTGTTCTCCAAGTGTTCTTCCAAAGAAAAGAAGAGCAATCTCTTGGAATCATCTCCAAATAAAGTTTTCCTTCCAATATTCTTCCAAATCTCTTCCTCTACCTCAAGTGGTGCTTCTACAAACTTTTAGGAGCAAGAGGAGTAGAGTTGTGTCCTAAACAATTCACTTTGTGTCGGAGCCGTGTCGGAGGATTTTGTATTGGGATCCATCTCCCAATAGGTACAAACTATCCTCTATTTTCATTCCTTCATCATATAGAATAGTTTTGACCAAGTAAGATTGATCCCTATGGTTGTGTCCCTATTTGTGTCAAGTTTGAGTCTATTTGGTGTGTCCTAGGAAGAGTTATGATTTATGCTTGTGTCCTAGTGTTTTCCCCCAAGTTGGACACCCCAAGAATATTTAGTTTTGTCTCTAAGTGGTTTAGACACTTTAAATTTCATATTTTGTATTAGTGTTATGTGTGTAAATATATAAATGGTATGTGGAGTATTAATTGTATATGTGTGTGTGTGTTATATATATATGTAGAGAAGAGGGGAGGAATTAGTGTGTGTTGTCTATATATATATTGTGGAGTGATATTATGTATGTGGAGTGTATATATATAGAGTGAGAATGAGGAGAAGAATTAGAGAGGAAGAGTTAGAAGAAGGGAGAATAGAGGGTGAGAAGGAGGAGGAGAAGAAGAGCAATAGTAGCAGCAGTAGGGGGACTAGGGGCTGCTGCTCCCCCCTCTGAAAACAGCAGCAGCAGTAGTTTTAGCAGGCAGCAGCAGGTTTAGCAGCAGTAGCAGCCCCCCCCCCCCCCACAAGCCCCCATTTGACCTCCCATAAACCCCTATATATATATACCTATATATATATACATATATATACCTCTATATATACACCTATATACCCTATATTAATACCCATATAACCCTCTAAAATACCCCCCCCCCCAAAAAAAATAGTCCTATGTGTGTGTGTCAGAGTGAGTTTTGTGGGGTCTTGAGAGAGAGTGTGAGTGTTTGTGTGAGGGTGAGTGAAATGGTAACGGGTAAATTCAAGATACGGGATGCGGGTTGTCGGTTTAACTTAAAACTTAGGTGTCTTGATAGGTACACTACAAATGTCATATTTGAACCAATTCGACTCGGTTGACCCAGAGTTGACTTTTTACCCAAAAGTCAACAACGAGTCAACCCTTTGTCTAAAATGGTCCAAATCCAAACTAGAGTTGACCAGTTAGTCAACATTGACTAGTTTGACCTAGGGTTGACCTAGAGTTGACCAGAGTTGACCAGTTGACTAAAAGTCAACGTAAGTCAACTCTTGATCCCGTTTGACTTGCTATGACTAGTATGACCTAGAGTTGACTTAGTTTGATTTAGATTGACTTGACATGACTTAGTTTGACTTAGATTGACTTGACAGGACCTAGTTTGACCTAGTTCATATCATACATTAGAAATCATTCATAACTTTGTTAAACCCAAATTAACATGCAATATCTCATCTTTAGGTCTCTGTTACCACTCTGAGCATTGATATACCTACAGCTCAGGACAACAGGCGAGTATATTCTTTGATAGCAGTTACTTATCTTGATATCTTCTCTACCAGTTTAGTTATAGTGTTTACTTGATTCTCGACACATTGGTGCACGGACTAGTATTGTCAGATTCCTGTCATGAGATGTCATTCATGGATTTCTTGGGATACTGGTACTTGTTTGGTCTTGATTCTTGTACTTGTATTGACGCTGATTCTTGAAGAGGACTTGCTTCCTCTTAGGAATCCCGCGTCATGACGTGCTATGTCCGGATTCGTATACTATTCGAGAAATGGAGAATTTTATAGATAGTGTGATCAATGCCCACCTTGAGTTACTACTTGTATCATAGCTATACCCTCACCTCATGATAGGTATAGCCTGACCTGTGCTACTACTTGCTCCATAGCTTGCCATCCCGGCCGGGCCGAGTCCACGTACTTGTAGCCGGTCGGCTGGAAGCCTGATCTTGACCCTTACCGATCACATTATGCTATAATATTCGAGGCACATTTTACATTTATTATATATAGTCACATATTACAGTTCAGCTTACTTTCCCTGCATGATTCACCTTGGCATGATTTCCAGTTTACATATCTTGTATACTTACATCTTGATATGTTCATCTTGTACTCTGTTTGATTGACTGTTAGAGCATTTGTCATTACTATGGAATTTGTTGCCAGCGTTGTACTCGTTCATTTTTCTGACAGGATACCGTTATAATATATCCAGATGACATAGATGCGGACTGTTCTACCCACTATGGGTATGGTCAGGACATAGACTGCGACCAGCTGACACCCTCGGAGCCAGTGGACGACAGTACTTCTATCTAGATCTACTAGCTAGATTTGTCTGGACTGTGATCCAACTTATGTTAGACTTTTGCTACATATGTTATTCGGGACCTTATGTTATGTCTTCGACTCATCTATGATTGTGACCTTGCTTTATTTTCGCATTCTATATTCACCATATCTATCTTATATCCGTGCCTATCTTTCCTAGTTGTCTTGTGATTGAGTTGAGATTATATACTTCCGTGCGGAGATGACATGTCTTATTATATTGTGTCTAGATGCTATACTTTCTAGGAGACCTATACAGCGTTCTACCGTCGATTCTGCGGCGTAGGCTGGACGTTACCACTTCTCGTGCCCCTAATCAGGGTGCGGGTCGTGACAACAAGTCAAGTCAACCAATCAATCAATATATGCTATAGGTCGTAGTACAATGTAAGATACTCCCAATCTATAGTATCGCAAGTCAAGTCAATAATCAATATCAAGGTATAAGAATCCGCTATAAGTTGTAGTACAATATAAGATACTCCCAATCTATAGTTTGTCCCAACTATAGTACAATGCAAGATACTCCCAGTCAAGAATGGTCAAGTCAAGAACAAGATATAGAAACTGACAACTCAATCACGATACAAGGTAACACGATAAGACCAATAATCAGCAATGTCGAATATCCTATACGTGCACGTAAATCTAGAACAAGTAAAACAATCAAGGACAAACCAATCACAATATGGAATCATATGACAATATAAAAATGAATACAATAAAGAAAGAGAAAAACAATGTAAATACTGTATATGTTCGGCAAGGTATACTTGCCTGAGGGTTGCACGGAGAACCAACAATATCGCCAATCAACAAGTCAGAAAGTCCAAGTCTCACAACTGCCTCCAGAAGCTGTAATAGATGTTACCAACGTTTCCAGATTAGTCAAATTAGCTAGGATAGCCTGTCCTTAAGTCCAATTCTGGACAGGGCAAACGGTAATTTCGGATAAAAACTGTTGTCCGCCGTGGGACCCGCTTTGTACCGAAAAGCGTGCCAGAGTCAATTGTCTCTAAAGTAGACAACTACATGTCTACGGATTCGTTTTGATAATATGAACCCAACGGTATGTCCAATTTTGGATTCCGGTGGATCGTGCACAAAATCGTCCGTTGAATCGGATCGTGGGGCCCGCAAAACGGCGATCCGGTCAACTGTCTCAGAATCGGACCAAACTTGGCATACAGGACCAAAAAAATGATACGGTCTTGTTGGCGCAAGTTTCGTCTCGATCTAACGAATGTGCACAAAGATTTGAGAAATTTGCACAAAGGTCGATACGGTGAATTTTGACGGATACGCATCAATTCGTCGCACAACGCGACCAATTTAAATTTTGTCAAAACCCACACGTCCACGAAGCCGATACGCACCTCGATGCTTTCTGTTAACGACCACGTCGCCCGGATTGGCGGGACGCATGTCGTATCGAAGGTTTTTCAATTTTGAAATAGGTTTTTGATCAACTTCTAACTACTTTATCTATCTGCAACGGTTACCTAGAATTAAATCCATTAACAGGGTTTCGACGTCCTTTATGTTGTCTAAATAATTGTTCAATTAGAATTCTAAGTTGGTCATTGGTTTGACCAGAATCGGCCTTCCAACATAGGCGTTTGACTGGTTTTTTACTCTGTTTACAAGTAGGTTTTTCGTCGACTTCACTCGATTTTTCTGGACAACCTCGGCCATCTAGATTCGAACTAATTGAGGGGTCTAAGATGGTTAGTTTGGGTCGTACCTTAAAAAACGGTTCGCAAAATTATCGATCGTCGAGGGAGAAAAGTCGTCGAGAAGTTCACCCCTCCACCTGTCGTTGCTGCTGATGTTGTCGATCCCTCGCACGGCGTGGGTTAGGGTTAGGGTGGCACGTAGGGCCAGGGTGGCTGCCCATGTGGCTGGGCGTGGTTAGGGTTAGGGTTTGCGCGCACTTATCTCTCTTTCTCTCGCGTATATAGATACGCATAGGGTCGGGTATTCCAAGCTTTGGGCTCGGGTTGGTTGTTATTACTGTTCCGCAAGGGAACAGTAAGCAACCCTTTATTTTATTTTTTATTTTTTTTTGTTCCTATTTTGTTTTCCTTTATTGTTAGATATATATATATATATATATATATAATTATATATATTATATATATATAATTATATATATTATTATATATATATATAATATATTATATAAAAAAAAATATATATATATAAACTATATATTATACATATATACATAATAAACTATATATATTATATATATATATATAGATAATATATATATATATATATATATATATATATATATATAGTAAAATATATATATATAATAATATATATATAAATATATATATAAACTATATCTATAAACTATAATATATATATAATAATATATAATATATATATATATAATATATATAATTATATATATATATAATATTAAAAAAAAAATAATATTATAGAATATATAATATTATAATATATCTATATATATATACTATATAGATATATATATATATAATATATATATATATATATATATATATATATATACATATACGTGTATTTCCTATATATGCATAAATACTCCAAAAAGTCCAAAATAAATCTTAGGAATATTTCTCATAGTGTTGGGCTTATGCTAAATGTATACATACAATAATATTTATTTCAAATAATCTAGAATATTAAATGATATATTTTATTATTATAAATCTAATACACATATAAATAACATAATAATGATAACTAATAAGGAAAATCTATAATAAGTGTACATACAAATATGTAGTCTAAATATCTCACATGTATAAGGGTAAATAAGGAGGTATTTATCCTATTTCTAAAAATAGAATATCAATTCAGTAACAATAAAATAATATTATATTATGATATAAATCCTTTATATGAAATGCCTATTTGGACAATCAAAATTAATAAGTGCAATATGTACGTCTACATGGACGTCTTTGGTCTCACTACAAGATTACATGGGCTCAGTTTCGGTTCGGGTCTGGTCCGAGCTAAACCGACACAACCGGGTCTCCTACAAGTCAATAATAAATAATAACTAATTAAATCATTTTATAGGGGTCAAGTCGTAACTTGGCCTAGTTTTTCTAGTTGGGACACACTTATGGCTTAGCCTTCCCTACCCTGGCTAATACACTAGTCAAGGCACGTCACTGCACTATCCGTGCCATGATTTCTAGTCGTCTGGTACTTCAAAACTCAACCATGGCTAAAGTCATCTACCGTAATAATTAACTAAATAATTATTTTTAAATTTTTTAAAAAATATCAAAATATTCAAAAATTTCCGGAAAGGGGAGCTACAATATATATATATATATATATATATATATATAATATATATATATTATATATATATAATATATATATATATATATATATATATTATATACTTCTTAAATAAAAAGTTTAAATCCTAAACTTCTTCACCCAAACTCTTGAATTCCTCATCCTAAATCTTATTTCAGTTTGTATTTTGTAATGATCAAGACTTGATTCCTATTAATTATGTGTTTAATATTACTTTTGTTTAAAATTATTTCAATTAGTATATTAGAGCCCATAAAACTGATGGACCCGACCCAACCCGAGTTCAACGAGCCAAACTCGATCCTTCGGGCTTGGTCTTGGACTTCATATGTTTAACCCGAGGTCGAGTCGGGCTTGGACTCGGGCTAGACTTATGATTCATCGGGTTGAGCTCGGGTTGACCTCAAATCCGACCCAACCCGTCCGAGTTTCACCCCTACTAAAAGTGTTGATTTTAGCCGGGTTACAAAGGAGGAATTAAGGGTGTGCATCGGTCGGTGGCCGACCTATTTGGTCAAAACCGAAGTCGAACCGATGGTAATCGGTTTGAAAAAAATCACAACCGAACCAAACCAACCAATTGTGTCGGTTCGATTTTCAAACCGACTGACTTGGTTCGGTTCGGCTAATCGGTTTTGAAAGTATTGATAAGACAAGAAATTTTCAAAAAATGAGCAAACACAATCTCAGGAAAAATCATTGGAAATATATACTCTCAAAAAAAGCCAGTAGCATATAAAAATAAGCATCTACTGTGTATCGGACTCCAAAATAGAAAGTATAAACATATCAAAAAGTTAAAATAACTTCAAATAGAGTATGCAGACTTTAAGTTCCTGATACATATACAAAGTCCTGGAAACAGAGATACATAGAACATAATCACTTAATATTCCTGAGTCCTGGAAAGTGGAAACAGAGATACATATCACTTAATATTCCTCTTGCAGAGATACATAGAACATAATACTCCAAAGTCCTGGAAACAGAATCATAGATACATGTGCAGATAAATAGAACATAAATATAATACTCCAAACATAGAACAGAACAGATACTCCAAACCATACATTCTGGTTTCAACATATACAGATAAATAATCCAAAACTCCAAACATTGAACGGATACTCCGAAGTCCAAAAATAATTATTGGTAAAATTTTGGAGGAAGAAGACTTAAAGTCCCTGGAACATGGGAACCAGAATTCCTTTGCAGGCTAAAATCTGAGTCCCTCGAACTGATAGTCCAATGTCCTATTGTTTTTGTCACGAACCTGAAGGCTAAAACATAAGAACAAAGTTACAAACCATCAAGTGAAAATAGTTGAGGATATCAAAGTAGTATTAAGCCAAAAAACAAATCTGAACTGTATACTTATTAAATGAAAATAGGCAGAAGTAGCTGCATAACTAAAAACTGAATCTGCAGGAAACAATTGAGGCAGCAGCAGCTTCTGAATTAGCAAAAACTGAATTTGCATGCAGCAATAGAGGCAACAACAACATTCTTATTGCAGATGCAGCAATAAAGGATGTGATTTAAAGAGACTCATATATACTCCCAATGCTGCTGCCAGCCTGCCAAGTTCACATGATCAGCAAAATGCAACTCCAAATCAAACGAATCCTGACAATGAGAAGGCACAGGTGAAAACTTGTGTTTTGAAGAGGCACACTCCATAATCCATATGGCTCCAAGGAATCATCTCTCTAAATTATAATCATCGTTGACACAAGTAGTGATTGAGACTCATATTTTCTCAAAGGAGTTCTCTTCCAGGTCACATAGGTAAAAATAATATGCCTCTACTGCTTGTTAGTGGTCTCAACAAGCATAACTCTTATGTTACAGACAACAATATATGCCAAATGCCAATAAGTCAAGAACCAAGAGAAAATTATCAAGGGGAAGGAAGAACACATAAGTTGACTGACCAGTAGAGTAATTAATTTATATGGACATAAAAATGTTTTCAAACAAATTTCAGTTGACTAACCAGTACAGTAATCATGTAGACTCTGCAAGTTGAACCAATCAGTTCTCATCAATGGCGTTCTCTGAAGCACTACCTAAAACATCTATAAAAGAGGTAAAAAAAAACCCATTAGAGATTTAAAGGTCTCAACTCTCAAAAACAATAACAACCAACAAACCAACAAAAATAGTTATTAAATTAAAGTTATTATTACCTGTTTCAATGTCTTCAATATCGTCCACTAAACTTTGAAGATCAATTTTCACTTTTGAGCGTAACCAATTTTGCGTGCAAATGAGGACTTGTACTGTTGTTGGAGATAAAGAACTTCGATATGGATCAAGGACACGACCGCCAGTACTAAAAGCCGACTCAGAAGCTACGGTAGAAACGGGTATAGCCAAAATATCTTTAGCAATATAAGATAAAATCATGTATTTATCTGAATTTTTCTTCCAATATTCAAAGATATCAAAACCAGGTTTGTCCGCTTCACAAGATTCTATCAAATACTGATCAACTTCTGTTTTGTACTCCCCAACAACCTTTCTTTTCTTTTTCTTGAGATATCGAGAACTGATTATTGTCCTACTAACATCACCATTATCATCATCTACCTCATTGACCAAAGTTGCCTCATGTTGATGCTTATCACTTCCACTTTCAGGACAAAATAATTTGTATTCATCAAACAATTCATGTAAAAACTGCTTCACCTTCTTTGTTAATTCCCTACCCGTGTCTTCACCACATAATTCTCCAAAACAAAATTCAAGACCGTCTTCCTTGTGACGTGGATCAAGTAGTATAGCAACAAATAGAAAAGGATTCATTTTTTCGTAGCTTCCCCAATATTTATCATATTTTTTCTTCATATTATCACCCATGGACTGAAGAAATTTGTCTTTACTTGAAGTCTAAGTTTTCAGTTGTTCATGAATTACAACTAATTGCCATAAAAATTCATTGGATGTGGTACATGTTGAACCAGAAAAGCTCAAAGTTTGCATCATAAAATACCTTCAAAAACTTGTAAGAGCACGAGCATAATTCCAATCATCAACTGAAGGAGGCAACTTCGTCCCACTTTTATAAAACTCACGTACAAACTGGCCATTCTCCTCTTCTAAGCGTTCAAATACTTTTTGAAACTTTTCGGCGGTGTCTAACATCAAATAAGTCGAATTCCACCTGGTTGCAATGTAAAAAAAAATATATAGATTCAAATTGATGTAAGCATGCAGTAGAACAAAAAAGAATATTAAACTGATACATTCAGTGACTGAATACATGAAAAAAAATCACTTCAAAATAAATGTATTCAGATTTCAGTGACTGAATAAAAATCACTTCAAAATAACACAATTTACTTGAAAAAAAGAGTCTGATATATTCAGTGACTAAATACATGAAAACAAATCACTTTTCATTTCAAAATAACTGTATTTTAACAAGAAGACATAAGAAGAAAATCCCACTTCAAAATAAATGTATTCAGATTTCAGTGACTGAATTTCAGTCTAATATATTAAATTTTCAGAATATTAAACTGATACATTACATCTAGATATACAAACAATAGATATATTCAACCTGATATATTACAAACATCTAGATATTAAACTGATATACAAAGTTTAACAATTAAACTGATACATTACATCTAGACTATTAAATTTTCAGAATATTAAACTGATGCATTACATCTAGACTCTAGACTTTAGAGTTTAACAATTAAAGTTTCTAGATGATGCAAACATATATATATTCAACCTGATATATTAAAGTGAACTGTATGAACAAAAAGTGAACTGTATGAACAAGAAAACCCACATAAAGCCTAGAGTATCAGTTAAAAATAATAGCAATGAAGCAACAAAAATAAGTTAGCAAAGTTCTTATTACCTGGTTGGAACATCATGACATAGAAGCGCCTTTGAAGTTATCTTTTGCTTGTCTACACATGCCTTGAATTTTAGCAACCTTGCTGGGGAACCTCTCCAATATCGCACCACATCATGAATTTTATTGATTGACTCGTGATAATCTTTTAAACCATCTGTGACAACGAGATTAAGTATATGTGCACAACATCTCATGTGGATAAAGTGACTATTCATAACTGAACCTTTCCAATTGTTCACTATTTTTTTCAAGAATGAAATAGCTGTATCATTGGCACTTGCGTTATCAACTGTCACAGTCAGCACCTTTTCAATCCCCCACTCCAATAGACATGCTTCAATTGACTTGCCAAGGGTTTCACCTTTATGGTCGAGAACTTGACAAAAGTTATGATTCTTTTTTGATACCTCCAGTCGCTATCTATGTAATGAGCGGTGAGACACATATAATTCATATTTGAATTGATGTCCATGTGTCTGTGGTGAGACAAACTCTCTGATGATCACTAACCAAAATACCCTTCAACCTTTCACGCTCCACCTTATACATATGTAAAACATCTCGTGTGGTAGTAGTGCGAGATGGAACAGTAAATCTTGGTTCAAAATCTCTACACAATTTCCTAAACCCCTCGCTCTCCACTTGCCGAAATGGCAACTCCTCTTTGATAATATACCTGGCTATTGACTCTCGAAGATACAATGGATCATAGGAGGTGGCAATGAGTTTGCTATTGCTTCCATCTTCCCCACTTCTTTTAGGTTGAAAAGATAAGGTTTTTTGTTTCGACTCTCGACCAGAAAACTTTTTACATTGAAGACTAATGTGAGTATTCAAATTGGAAGTTCCATTTTTTTTGGGTCACTTGCATAATCTTTACCACAATATTTGCACTTTGCTCGAAGGCCAACTCTTTCGAAGTGTGCCCAAACCGCTGCGGGGGGCCTTGTGGGTTTTCTCTTACCATCACTACAGGATGAAGATAGATTATTATCATTGAGCTTGGAGGAACCTCACCTTCCTCAGATGCGATAGCTGGAGATTCATCCATTGGACTTGAATTTGATATCAGATGATTCAGATTAGTTTCACTTGCTCTTGCATTACAAACAGGAGTTGAAGTTTGTTGTGCGACAAAATAAAAGTGTTTCAATTTCAAATTTCAACTGAAATACACACAAAGATGAAAATATAATATAGGAAAATGAAATGCATCGGAGATTCGGAGTTTAGTTTATCTTACAGAGAAAGATGATGACGACGAAGCCATGACCACAGAGTCACGGACCACACCACAGTGACAAGTCAACTGACAAGTAACTTTACTAGGGCAGAAAATAAAGTTGCCCCTGCTTGCTGCTGCATATTAGTATGTAAATAAAAATGTTAGTTAAAATTCAACTACAACTTTGCAAGATTACTTGAACATGGCATTTGTTCTACGATATAAGTAACATTCGACAAAATTATCATACTGTTTAGTAACTTTAGTTACCTTTAAAAATTCACTTTGTATCTCCTTATTTTCCTGGTGAGTTGCAGTATTGCACTTGCACTTGCAAATTTTCTTCCTGTTTAGTTACCTATAAATAATCACACAAAACAAAGATATAAGGAGATAATTTTCATGTTTAGCTACTATACGACTAGAGTCTAGACTACTAGTAGGCAATAATCAGGAGAAAAATTTAATATAAAGACATAAGAAAATAATCATGAGATAATTTCGTAGGCAATAATCAGGAGATAGTTTCGTAGGCAATAATCAGGAGATAATTTTAATATAAAGACATAAGAAGAAAATAATCAAGAGATAATTTTCTTTACATTAACCATTTTTCCAAGAAGACATAAGAAGAAAATCTCTCTTCATTTCTCTAATAATTTTCATTGATCTCGTGAGTCCGTGACAAAATCACTTCCAAATAAATTTCTTAAATTTTCCATTAATCTTCTAACAAAATCACTTCACAGTAAAAAAAATTTGGAAAATAAACCCTAACCCTAGTAGATCTATGAACTGAAGATGAAAAAATTAACATATATATAATATACCAGTCTTGAGGGGGCTACTCGAGGATGAGACGTGGATTAGCGGAGGAAGGTCGGAGACTCGGAGCGGCCGAAGAGACTTGGAGTGGCTGGAGGAGGCGTGGACTGGAGTCGGCGTGGACTGGAGTCGGCGGAGACTTCCGACCGGCGGAGGCGTGGACTGGAGTCGGCGGAGACGTGGAGGCGTGGACTGGAACCCTAGATATAAATTTGGGGGAGAGAAGATGATGAGTCTCTGACTCTCTGGGAACTCTGGGAGTTGAAAATGAAAAATTGAATTGAGTCACGAGACTCACGACTTGAGAGCAGCCCCCCCCCCCCCCCCCCCCCCCCCCCCCCCCCCCCCCTTTCCAGTTTCCAAAGAATCCAAACCGGGCCTAACTTGGACCGGGAAACCTAAATATTTACATTAATATTACTGCTCCGGTTTGGTTCGGTTTTACCTCGATTTTTTCAAGGGTTAAACCGTGAATCGAACCGAACCAACCGGTTTTACAAAATAACCAATCGAACCAATCCGAACGAACTAGCGTTCGGTTAAAACCGACCGGTTCGGTTCGGTTTGGCTCGATTTGGTCGGTTCGGCTGAAATATGGACAGCCCTAGAGGAATTATGGACTGCATTTTGAAGTGGACTTACAGTTGCATCGGAAGTGGACTTGCACACTAGGAAGTGGAGTTGCATGAAAACACGCTGTTCGTCGGTCACACGCGTGAGGGGTCAGCTTTCCCTCCCCCCTCTCCCTCATTGGTCACACTCCCAATCCATTAAATCGCAGAGCTGTTTTCTCTCTCTCTCTCTCTCTTCTCGGAAATCTAGGGTTTTCTTTTTCCACTCCACTTCCTCCTCCTACTCCCACTCTCTCGCTCTCTAGATCGGCTCCAGGTACTCCAACTGTCCCCGCTGCTCGATCCGCGCTCACCATTTCATTTACAAAGTCGTCAACCTTTTTCCTTCTTTTACTAACTTTTTCTTTTGCAGGGTCTTCTCTGGTTTGATCGCAGTGAATTGCGTCGGTTCAAGCCCCGCACTGGCCGCGGCACTGCGGATTTTGTATAGTTAGGGTATGATTGCTGTTTAACCTCCCAATTTACTGAAATCTTGTGCTAATCTTTGTTGAGGATGTAGAATTGGTTGAAAAGATTGATTTGTGTGTTGAGTTAATGATACATGTGTGCATTTGCACCTTGGTTTATTGATATTCTGCTTGTCTATCTCGAAAAATGTGCAAAGAACTATTTTCATGTGGATGATGCCCAAGCTTCTGATATTTGTGGAAATATGCAATTTTGTTTGTGGAGTGAATGGGAAGTGTGTATATTCGAACCTTGGTTTCTGATATTATGATATGAATTGCTTAAGAAACTGCTTTTGAATTGCTCAAAGTATGGATCTCTATTGCGCATATCTTAGTCGTTTACCCAATCATTTTATGCTTCCAATGTGACCATGTTGACATATGAGGTGCCTTTGAGCCCACTCATGCAAATGTAGCGTTTCATTGATAATCATTGCTGCAAGGTGGCGGTGTTTCCGATACTGGTAATACTGTGTTTCTTTTAAGGGGTTCTAATGATGGTTGAAACATATTGTAGTACTTATGTTCTTGTTTTGAGGATTGAGGCATTTCTTGGCATGATGGTATTGTTTGGCGCGTGCAAGGCTTGGCTTACATCTTGACCCTCCCTAGACCCTAGATTAGTGGGAGTCTCATGGCGCAGGGACACCCTTTTTTGTGAGGGAGATTCCTTACTAATGGTGTCGTGAGATCGATGTTGCTTATGGCATTTCTCCTCTGACACTGCTATTCCGCGAGAAGGTAGTATATTGTATCTTCATTCCGTATTAGGGGCTCAAATTAGTTGCCCTTGGATCCATCTCTCTCTCTCTCTCTCTCTCTCTCTCTCTCTCTCTCTCTCTCATATATAATTATATACAGTTCTCTCCCTGTCATATTATAGGTTTTGTACTCCTAATATTTCTTTCTTATTTTTCACTATTAGAAATTACCCTAAACGGTTGAAATTTCATGAGACCTCGCCTATAATTACATTTGAGGTATGCTTCTTGGTAGTTAATGACTTGCTTCATTTGACTTTTCATTGGCTGTTCCAGAATTTTGATGGATTAGTTTAGGAACCCCATGATTCCACGATAAATTGGAGTTTCTAAAGTGTGAATAGTTTGATGTTGCTCCATCTGTCAAGGCGAATAATGATTTGTACTGAGGTTACTATCAAATTATTACATAATTATTATGGTTCTGATGTAATTGTTTTGTAGGCTCTTCTAGTACTTCAGGTACTGATTGAAGTTTCTGCCGAGAAGTTTTTTGTTTTGTTTTTGTTCTTACTACAGAGAATTCCTAGTAGATTTTAATCATCTTCTTAGGGATGCCTCTCTCTCTGCTTAATAGTATTAATTAAAAGCTACTCCTTATGCAGAAAATCAAATTCCAGTAATTTACTTTGTTTTTAGATGCTATGTATTTGGTTTTAGTTTTAAATAATTATAGGTATTCTCTATAGTGAATCTTGAATACCCCCACGACGCTTAATGGGTTTTCGTGAGATTATACCTATTTCTCCATCTCTAAACTAGACTAGTTTAAAGTATATTGACCACCTTCACAATTAAATACCCTGAACTTTCATAGATTTGTAAGTTGCTACCCTAAACCATCGAAATTGACAACTTGCTATCCTAAAACTATTATAATTAACAAAATAATACCTTTAACTTTCGCATATTTGCAACTTGCTATCCTATGCTAATAAGGTAGGGTACCATTAAGAAATATGAAAAATGAAGGGTACCGTTGTTAGCAGCATAGGGGTAGCAATTTGCTAATTTTGAAAATTTCAAGCTATTTTGTTGCTAATTGTAATAGTTTAAGGTAGCAAATTGTCAATTTCGATAGTTTAAGATAGCAAGTTGCAAATCTATGAAAGCTCAGGGTATTTAGTTGCAAATTAGCGTATGTATATATAAAAGCACGTTGAATTTCATTTGTTTGTTACCTTAAAAAGGCACTGATCTTTGTTTCTTCTTTTCAGATATCCTTTTCCATCCCACTCGCCAACCAGATGGTGAAGCATCTATTGAAGATAATATTGACTCTGATGTACCAGTTCAGGAGCCTGGCAGATGGTTGATTACAACTCTATTATGCTTCACAAGCATGCCAATGGGGCCATATCTAATGAAATGTCAAAGGATACTGTTCTATTCAGTAATGCTACTTTTTTCTTCAGCCAGGATACAATGTGCTATAAGTTCAGATGGTAGGGTCATAAAGTACTGAACTCTAAACTTTCGTACTTAGATATATATGTTATTCTCACTATCTTTATTTATTTATTATAGGTGAAGCACTTCTTAGTTTTAAGACGGCAATTGTAGGTTCAGATGGCATCTTTCTCCATTGGAGGCAAGAAGATCCTGATCCTTGCAACTGGAAAGGGGTGATGTGCGACACTCATACGAAGAGAGTGATTTATCTGTAAGAACGGGATAAGAAAAGCTTGCGATTTGTTTCATTTCTCTTTGCAGACAATTTACTGTCACTGTTGGCCTATGTTGCCACGAATACGGGCACGGATAAAGGACACGATATAGATACCTTTTGATAGGTACACTAAGTAATCACCTATGTTGCACAAATGTGGACACTGATATGGAACCTACATGATATGCACACTTATTTCCTGTGTTCATTCAACATCGCGATCGGCTCATGTGAAAATGTTATTGTTTTGTCATACTTATTGTTTGTGCACATTGTATTTTTTTACTTTTTCGTTCAACAATTTCAGGAAATTGCTTTCTCTTAGATGTAAATCTAGATCATGCCGAGTTACAAGTAGGTGCAGGGCTTTGAACCATGTTCCTAAGGGCGTCCTGGTTCTCGCTGCAAGGCCTGGGGAGAGTCAAAATGTATGCACCCTTCCATATATATATATATATATATATATATATATATATATATATATATATATATATATATATATTTTGGAAAAGGGTAAATTTTATTTCAAAATCAACTCATATAATCATACAATCACCAATAGTCTCCCACCCATTTAGGGTGCCATAGCAGTTACATCAAATTCTATATTATGTAGAATGTCTATAGGAGGGGTGGTTAGTCCCTCGAAAATGCGTCGATTTCGTTCCCTCCAGACATACCAGACGGAGGCCGCAAGCCGTAATCTGGCGGACTTGAACCATACCTATCCCCTCCCTCTTCTGTCTCGGATCCCGGTGATGATGGCTCCAATATCTCTGCCTGTGTCACATCCTCCCAATGATCTGCGACACTGCTCAGTCCAGATATACTAGGACACACTGCACTCAAAGAACAGGTGTCTCATAGATTCATTGTCCACTTCACACAGTACACACTTCGGGTTGGGGACTTGGATCCCAAAGGAGATGAGTCTGTCTCTCATCAGCAGTCAGCCAAGCATCAACCGGTAGATACACAACTGCATCTTGCGGGCCAACCCCTTGCACCAGATGAAGTCGTAATCTGCGCTACGAGGGGATGTACGCCGCAAAGGTTGTAGCAGCTAATGAAACTGAACTCCCCAGTGCCTCCAGTAGCTCCCGGCGGATCCCAGGTCCAACTATCTGCCAGCTGACTTGGATCAATATCAACTGCGTGAATAGCCTCTCCAAGCTCCAAGGTATGTCGGTAGACCTCTGGTCTCCACACACAATTTCTGATAATATGTTGACAAGTCAACCCCTACCAGCCTCCCTGTGTGTCCGGTCGCCCATAATCTCAATCAGAGATTGGCGCTCTAGCCATGGATCCCGCCAGAGATCAGTCCCCGCTCCATCTCTCATAATCCTCCGTTGGATGATTTGAGTATAGCTCTGTGGCGCAGGATATGCTTGAAAGTGACATAGTGGTTGTTGTTGAAGGAGCAGGTCCAGAAGTTGTCCCCCTTCACATACCGACTGGACATCCAATCAGCCCATAACGACCCACCTTTGATGAATTTCTATGCCAACTTCAGACTAGAGGCCTCCCTGACAGACATCAAGGGTCTAAGTTCCACCCCTCCCTCCTCCCGAGGGCAGCAGAGCTGCTCCCAAGAGATCGCATGCATGTCCCCTCTCCAGATGGAGTTGACGCAAATGCTCTCCACTTTTCGGATGGTTGCAACCAGGACTAGAATAGACTGGAGCCAGAAAAGTGTCAGTATCGAGATGACCGATCTAACTAGCTCAATGCGTCCACCAAACGACAGGCCAGCAGCCTGCCACCCTTCGACCCTCCTCTGTGCATACTCCACCAGGCTATGACAATCAAGATCCCGCGCATAATTGACTGTCAGGGGCACCCCTAGATATTTCACCGGAAGATTGCCTCTATCGACGTCCAGGGCTTCCGCACGTTCCTCCTTCAGCGTACAAGAGGAGCTGAAGTAGACACGGCTCTTCTCACAGTTCAGTTGAAGCCCGAAGAGTTTCTCCAATTCTCCCATAATCCCAGAGATCGTGGTCATTTCTTCCATAGAGGGCTGGAGGAAGACCATGAGGTCATCAACCTAAATGAGATGAGTAACAGGGGGCTCGATCCTCTTGAACAGCGGGACCAGCCGTCCACTGTGAACTGTCAAATCCATCAAGCAGGTGAAGTACTCCATGATGAGTGTGAACAGGTAAGGGGATAGAGGGTCGCCTTGCCGGAGTCCTCTGTTGTTGCGGAAGAACCCATACGGAGTACCCTGGATAAGGACAGAGAAGGTAGGAGTCGAGATGCACTCCCTAATCCTTTCTGCCCACCGCCTGTCGAATCCCATGGCTAACATCAGGTGGCACAGGAAGTCCCTATTGACCATGTCATAGACCTTCCTCAGGTCCAGTTTCACACACGCCTTCTCCCCTCCTGGTTTATTGAACCCTTTCACCATCTCATGTGCCAGAAGGTTGTGCTCTGCAATCGCTCTCCCCTTGATGAAAGCCGCCTGGTTCGGAGAGACCAGGTCCTGCATAATCCCCTCCATGTGCCAGCACATAAGGTGCGTAATTATTTTGTAGAGATAATTACAGCACGCTATAGGCCGAAAGTCCGCCAGGGATGTCGCTCCTTCTTTCTTCGGCACAAGGGTCAGGAAAGTATGGTTAAGCTCCTTCAGCAACTTCCCTCAGAGAAAAATTCCTGGACCGTCTCGAGCACCGGCATCTTCAGGGCATCCCAGCGACGTTTATAGAACCCACTGCTAAATCCGTCCGGCCCCGGGGCCTTGTTGGGATCCGCCTTCATGACGATAGCCTCTACCTCTAGAGTGACCGACACGAGTAACTGGCTATTCCCATAGGGCGTCACCAGCTTCTTTGTGATGATATCCGAAAACACAGAGAGATAGTCAGTCTGAAAATATAACTCTGAGTAGTACCTGACAGCTTGTTAAGTGTTATATTAGAGTTATTAGTTATTGGGCTTTAGTCCCACATTGCTTAGAGTAATAGGAGAGGAGGCTATATATATGTGTAGTCTCTCTTCAATAAAGAAATCATCTATTTTATTCCATTCCAGTGTTCTAAAAGTCGGAAATAGGCGGCGCCTAGGCGCTGGGCGGTTGGGTTCCGCCTAAACTTCGGCCGGAATCGGAGAAGAGGCGGCCAGGCGAGAAAAGCGGTCCTAGGCGGCCGCCTAGGCGGCTCGAGGCGTTGGGGCGGCCGCCTAGGCGTAGTCGCTGGAGGCGTTGGGTGCGGCCGCCTAGGTAAAATTAAAATTTTTTTTTAGTCAATACCCAAACCCGAAACCCGTTAAACTAAAATACCTAAATGAAGAAGAAGCAGCAGCAGCCGCATCCAAAGCAGTAGCAACAGCAGAAGAAGAAAAGAAGAAGAAGAAGAAGACGCAGCAGAAGACGCAGCAGCAGGAGCAGCTCCACAGGTTTTTCTTCTTCTTCTTCGTCTTCTTCTTCTTCTCCTCTCACTCTTATTCTTCTTCTTCTTTTTCTTTTTCTTTTTCTCTTCTCAGGAGCAGCCAGAAGAAGTTGCTCTTTCCTTCTCTCTTTTTCTTTTTCTTTTTATTTTTGCTGGCTAGCTGCACAGTGAAGAAAACGAGAATAGAAAAGAGTGAAAAAGTGAGTAGGTGCACACAGTGAACTAAAAATTGGCTTTGCAAATTGAAAAACTGAAAAATTGAAAAAATTATGGTAATAATTTCAGTGAAATAAAAGTCAAACTGAAAAATTAAAATTGTGTTTCTGCCAGTGAACTAAAATTATGTTACACGTTTTTAAATTGTGTTTTAATATTATATTTTTGTTACGTGAAACAGAAAAATGTCTGGAAGTGGATCTAATACGGCAACCCCTGACAACGTTTCAAGTTCATCGGTGCTTAGACGTTCCTCTACTGATATTGGATGGGACTATGGTGCATTGGTTGATCTAATACGGCAACCCAATTTATTGAGGATTGCAAAAAAAATTCTAGCTTTAACTACAAGTTCTTTCGGATGTGAGAGAAATTGGAGCACATTTGAGGGGGTAAGTATCTTTCAAGTTACTACTTCGTTATTAATTTCAATAATAATATACATATCCAACTTTGTATGGTTTTTTTTTTCATGTAGATACATACAAAGAAAAGAAATAGGCTAGATGTGGAAAGGTTGAATAATCTAGTCTACGTGCAATTCAATGCAAAACTCAAAAACAAGAAGAGGAAAGAGGTGACTAATGATGTGCTACATTCTAGTGTGCCAACACATGCTCAAGGGTGGGTGGTAGAGGGTGGTGATGATGAAGATGATAGTGGACCACACTCGGGACTTTCTTGGGCAATGGTTGCACAAGCATTGGGTGCGGACGACTACTTACAACCTAGAAGAAGTAGCAGAAATGTCGTGCCAGAACAAGAAGTTGAATCGGATGATGGCACCGAAGATGGAGGAGATGAGGAGATTGAGTGTGAATCTGATGATCCTTCTACACATTTTGTTGACTATGAAAATGAAGAACTGGGGTCCATGCCGACGGACACTTAGAGGAAAGAGATGTGATATTGTTATTTTGTAGTGTTATTGCTATCTTTTGTTATGTTAACTATTTGAATTATGTTTGAAACTTTGAACTTCTAGTCTCGTCTTATACTATGAATTTGACTATGTTTAGTTATTATGAGAGGCTTTGAATTCCTATATTTTTACTTCTAGTCTTTTACTTAAGCATATTGTTAATTCCTATATATATATATATATATATTTTTTTTTTTTTTACTATGAGCCGACCGCCTAATATTAGAAGGCCGCCTAGGCGCCGCCTAGCCCCCGGTTCTCTCCTCCTTCCTGGATCTGCGGCGCAGACATCCGGCTCCCCCACACTCCGGATCTGCGGCGCAGACACCCGGCTCCCCTACACCCCGGATCTGCTGTACAGACACCCGGATCCCCCCTACGCCCCGGATCTGCTGTACAGACACCCGGATCACCCACGATGGCTCAAAATCCTAACATTTTTCATCAGCCACCACACACCCTCCGAACCCTAGTTTTTAAAAAAAAGAAAAAAAAAGAAAAAAAAAGAAAAAAAAGAAAAAAGGAAAAAAAAAGAAAAAAAAAGAAGGAAAAAAAAGTCAGTGGTTCAATGCTTTATTCCTAGATTAAGTCGTTTGGACTTGACAAATGATTTTCCTACCCTAATCTTCATATCCAAATCTACACAGAGAATGATCGTGTTTTCTCCTGTGTCCTGACGTGTTTACTTTCTATGTGCGCGACGGTGTTGACCACGTTATAGCACATTCGTAAAGTTGGTGTGATTTTTGGGACTGGAAAGAACTCGCGACGGTTGCTTCCATTTCAGGATGACAGATTCGAAGGCAGATGGTGGTAACGGTGTCAGCAACACGACGAGCACTGGCACGACGATCTCTTCGACTCGACTTGTCGATCGTCGATTGGACGGTCCAGATGGTTACTCAACATGGCGGAAGAAAGTTGAGAAAACACTTCGTAGGATGCGGCTATCTAAACATTTGACTGACAGCCCTCCGACGACGACTGATCCCACATTTGAACAGTGGGAGACGGATGATAGTCGACTATTTACACAGTTGATGAACTCCATGGAACCGTCCGTCGAGGACATGGTTCAAAATACGGACACGGTCAAGGAGCTATGGGAGGTCCTAGCAACGGCGTTTGACGGAAAACGCGACTTGTCTCGCATATACGACTCGGTTGTTGGCGTTTACCGAGCAACTCAAGGAGACAAGTCTCATAAGGACCACTTCCGATCCTTCAAGGCTATGGTGGATGAAATTGATCGTGTTCTTCCTCTGACGGTGGATATCAATGAAGCTCGGGCTCAACGCGAGCAGCTTCATGTTATGGCATATCTTGCATCTCTCCGTCCTGATGCGGACTCGGCTCGATTCCAGATCATTGCTAGATCTGATGTTCCATCTTTGATGGAGGCCTACTTCCGTGTTCTTCGGACCGCAAAGGTGGTTGAGACCACTCCGGGAGATACTCCTGCTGATCGATCTGCCCTTGGTAGCGCTGCTCGTCCTGGCGTTCGTGGTGGACGTGGTGGACGACGAGGTGGTCGGACTTATGGTCGCGATGGCGGACGCGACAATGGTGGTCGTGATGGGGGACGACTATGAACATGCTTCCACTGTGGCCAATAGGGACATTTCTAGTGGCAGTGCCCTAAAGCTCCTGTTGCCAATATTACTTCGGATGCTACTGATAATAGCGTTCGTTCGGTTCAGATGAGCGACGATTTTTACGCGGAATTTCTTGAGTTCCAGGCTCAACGTCGTGGTGAAGCATCAACGTCTGGTTCCACAGTCGGATATTCCGCAGCATGCATAGTAAAATCCAAGCAGTGGGTAATTGACTCTGGTGCATCCTCACACATGACTGGTGACGCAGGTATGATACATGATTATGTACCTGTCCGTCGTGCTTCTGGCATTAATGTTGTCAATGGCGGTTCTCTAGCAGTCCGCGGCCGTGGAAGTGCCACTCTTTCTCCCGGACTGTCAGTTACCTCTGTTCTACTTACTCCTGGGAACCCGTTCAATTTACTTTATATCAGTCAACTTACTCGTGAACGTCATTGCTCGGTAACCTTTTTTTTCTTCTGATAATTGTGTTTTTCAGGACCTGACAACTGGGAAGACTATTGGTAAGGGGCATGTGGCTGGAGGTTTGTACTTGTTTGACGCAACTCCTTCTGTTGTTTGTGCAAGCATGAAACTTGATCCGGTCGAGTTACATTGTCGGTTAGGTCATTCGTCGTCTCCAGTTCTCCAGAAATGTACCCATCTTTAGCTATTCCCTCTTCTTTTCATTGTGAGCCATGTAGTTTAGCTAAGCATCATCGAGTTTCTAATCCGGTGAGTCCAAATAATCTTGCAACCGCTCCTTTTGTGTTGGTGCATTCTGTTATATGGGGACCTTGTCCGACTGAATCTGTAATGGATTTTAAGTACTTTGTCACGTTTGTCGATGATTACCCACGTGTCACTTTTATTTATTTAATGAAAAGTCGCGCTGAATTATTTAACATCTGGTGTAACTTTCATGCCGAGATAACTACACAATTTGGTCTTCCAATTAAAACCTTTCGGAGTGACAATGGTCGTGAGTATTTATCTCGTGATCTTGATAAACATCTGGCCAGCAACGGCATCATCCACCAAGTAAGCGTCGCAAGTAGATTCATGGCTTCTCCAAGAGTTGCACACTGGCAGGCAGTTCTCAGAATTTTATGTTATCTAGTAAAGAATATAGGGAAAGGAATTCGAATGGAGAATAATGGACACACTCGCATTGAGTGTTTTACTGATGCTGACTGGGGGCAAGTTTGACAGATAGACGGTATACATCTGGCTACTCAGTATTTGTTGGCGGAAATCTAGTATCATGGAAAAGCAAGAAACAAAGTGTGATAGCACGCTCAAGCTCGGAAGCAGAATATCGAGCTATTGCTCATGGCACGTCAGAGATATTATATATGAAGCATCTCCTACAAGAACTGGGAGAAGACACAGGATCTCAAGTGGCAGACCTATGGTGTGATAACCAATTTGCTATTCACATTGCCACCAATCCAGTATTTCATGAACGGACGATGCATATTGAAATTGACATTCATTTTGTTCGTGATGAATATACAAAAGGAGTGATAAAGTTTCAACATGTGCGGACCGGCGACCAGATAGCTGATATCTTCACAAAGCCTCTTCTGGGTCCCCGGGTTTAATTTTTATGTAACAAGCTGGGCATGATTGACATCTATGCTCCAGCTTGAGGGAGGGTGTTAAGTGTTATATTAGAGTTATTAGTTATGGGGCTTTAGTCCCACATTGTTTAGAGTAATAGGAGAGGAGGCTAGCCTCTCATATATATATGTGTAGTCTCTCTTCAATAAAGAAATCATCTATTTTATTCCATTCTACACAGCTTTTCCTTGGATCTCCGACGGCTCTCCAAACAGTTTGCCCTCACCATCTAGCAGGTGGGAGCAGGGCCGGCTCTAGCATTTTTGAGGCCCTAGACAACTCCTATAAATTAGGCCCTCATCCATCTATATAATTGTTACTAAAAATTCAGCAATCCAATAAATACAAAATACAATAAAATTAGTCCTTGAATACACATAAATTTTATCAAGATTAAATAAATTGAGCAACTCTTAGCTCCAAATTTATTAAAAAAAATGAAACCAAATAACACTAAACTAAATATAAGAAGTAAAAGTTCATACTTTTCTCGCTTTTTTCTGTGCAAAATTGTCAATTAAATCATTGTGATCAAGTTTAGCTGCAATTCTTTTTTCAATAGACAACATGGCCAAACCGTTCAATCTATCTTGTGACATAGTTGATCGAAGGTAGTTTTTTATCAACTTCAGCTTGGAGAAACTTCTTTCAGCAGTAGCTACTGTAACTGGTATTGTCAATATTATTCTATATGCTATCCAAGCATTAGGAAAAGCCAAACGCAAATTTCCACTATTGTGATCATCGAGTTTCTCATTACTTCCACGAATGCCAAATTATTACTAGCAAGAGTTTTCACAACACACATAATTCTCTTAAAACCTGTCTCCAATACATTTTTTCTTTCTCGACGGCTTTTTGATTAGAAGAATCAATTGTTAGATTTTTTCTCATCCTTGTTTCTGCCTCCATCCAATCTGTTAAACTATTAAAGTGATCACTGCTCTTTTCATGCTCACTAAGCCTCGAATGAATATTTTTCCAGTCATTATACCCTATAGTTGCTGTTGTTAAAGGACTTGGCACAACTCTCTCTTTTGAATAAGACACAACAAAAGCAAATACCTTATTATTTTTCAGAGAGTATACTAGCCATGATCTGTCAAGTTTTTCACCATTTGGCAAAGACCGAATGTAGTGTTTGTTACTAAAGCTTCTATTTGTGCATTAGCCGGATGCACTTCATTCATCACTCTTATTGGGCCCTTCTCTACTAACAAATCAACTTTTCTTTGAGGCATATTATTCTCCCAATTTTCCGGATCAAACAAATCATTTAGTTCTTCCTCATTTATATTTAAATCATCATTCAATGGTTCATTATCAACTATATTCCCCATCTCGTTATTATTATTCTCTTCTTCTATTCCATCTCCTTCGCGATTGTTATTTAAATGAATCTCATCATTCACAACTACGTTCTCAGTCAAATTTTCATTAGTATCCATGGGGTTTAAATTTTCATAATTCTCAACCACATTCTCAGGAACTTTTTCATCAACAATACCACTCTCAGTTAAATTTGGAAATATATTTGTGGATTTTACATACCTATTCATAGATCCTGCGAGAGATTGTGTGAGTTTTTCTTGTCTTTCCTTTTTCTTCCTCTTCGAACTTCCTGATTCAAATTTTCTTTTGCCCGTCATGATTTTCTAATCACACACAAACCTAACAAAAAAAGGGAAAAAAATTAGCGAATATTATATGACTTTAATTAAACACCAAAATCATGGTCTTTCTAAAAACAAAAATTGTATATGAAGCATAAAAGTTCTATAGTGTTGTGTAAAAAGAATGAAGTTTCCAACTAGGACCCATTACGCCTAATTTATGGTCGTAAAACTTATTTGTGAAATTTACGCCCAACATAGGGGATTAAAAAGTATTAAAATATGCTCCTATGTTTTTAGTGTTAAGACATAAGTTCTTTTTACATGAAAAATTTGTAGAAAAATGTTTTAAGTCTATTATTAACACAAAACATGAAGAAAAAAAAAATGAACGGTATTTCAACAGATGGAGAAATTTTGTTTAAAAAATTGTAAAAAATTGTTTGCAGTCTTGAGTCTCCTATGATTTAAGTCCTACAACAAAAGTCCTTTTTACATGAAAAAATTGTAAAAAATTGATTTAAGCCTGGACATGGAACATTAAAAAAAAGGTATTTGATGGAGAAATTTTGCTTAAGAAATTGTAAAAAAATGTTTTAAGTTTCCTGTGTTTTAAGTCTTAACACCGGAATTCCGGATATGAAAAAATTGTTCTCTCTGAGAACAAAAAAAAATGGACTATGGAGCCATCACTCATCAGCCAAGGAGGAACTCGGTTACTCGGTAACAATTCGAACAAACAAAGAGCAATTTGGATAAAAAAATATAGAGAACAAAAATAAACCTCTCAATCTGGCCGGTTCTGATTGCCACCGCCGGTAAAACTCTTCCGATTTCAGATCCGGCAACCGTGCGGCGTGTCCCCAAATGAAACAAAAAAATTATTTAGAGGGAGTTAGAAAGAGAAATCAATTATCAATTTTTCACTTATCAGGATTCAAATTTCAGAAGAGAGTATATTTAGAGAAAGAAAGATGTAATATTAGCTATCAAATACACAAATTTATAGGAGAAAAATATTAACGTTAAAAATTAAAGAAGAAAAATTACTAACCTGCGATTGCTCGCTCCAAGATCGGACTGTGTTTCCTTTTCGATTTTTTTTTCCGTTGGGAACAAATTTTGGGAAGCCGGAAGGAAGGGGGAGGGAATGGGGGCGGATTAAATGAGCTACGGAGGATGACAAGGTCTGGGTTTTGGAAAGTTTGACTCATTTGGAATGAAACGGAAGGGTGGGCCCAGGCGCCAGCTAACACATTAATTCTGTGACTGTGAGAGACTTTTTTTTGTTTGGTGTTTGCAGTTTGCATTTGGGGACATTCCTAATTGCTAATGCTTAATGGCAAATTCCTATTAGACTAGAAAATTTTGGAGGCCCCCATGGGGGAGGAGGCCCTAGGCCTAGGCCTGGGCTGCCTTCCCCTGGAGCCGGCCTTGGGTGGGAGAGACTGTTCCTGTGATGTCTGGTCCAGATCACATCGTAGAAGAACTTGGAGCAACGATCACCTTCTTTGAGCCAGGAAGCGCGTTGGACTGCACTAATCTCCTTCTGCAGTCGTAGGATATTGACTTCCCCAATCAGTTCCTTCTCCCTTGTCGTTAAGCGCCCATCCAGAACATCAGATTGCATAGAGTACTGGATGACCCTGAGTTCCACCTCCTTGTCTTCCAGGGAAGGCCTGGGCAGATTCTTTACCCAACTCCAAATAGCCTTCTTCGTGCGCTTGAGGATGTGGACCATGCGATACTGTGCCGTGCCTCCCTGCTGGTTAAGAAGACCATCTCTAACAGCCTCCAAGTAACCTTAAGAGAGAAACCATCTGTTGTTGTAACGGAAAGGGCGTGATTTTCATGTAGGCTGCTCTGTGAAGCCGACCCTGATAGGGGAATGATCGCTCGTCCCAGCAGCCAGGTCCTCTGCCACCGAGTTTGGGAAACGACGAACCACTCCCCATTTTTCAAAGTTCTGTCCAGCTGACAAGCAACTCTGTTGTTGACAGCTTTGTTATGCCAAGTCCAGATGTGTCCAGTTCGCTCCAAGCTCTGAAGGCCCGACTGAAGAAGACACCTCTGGAAATCTTACGAGATCTGATCCGGGACAGGTCTGCCTCCCACCTTCTCCCTTCTGTAACGAAGGGCGTTGAAATCATCCATCAAAAGCAGTGGGAGGTGCAAAGAGTCGGCAATAGAAGCTACTTTGGCTATATCCCTCCAAAGGCCCTCCCGACGCCGCCTGTCGTTGTGGCCATAGACCCCTCCCAGCACGAACCGGAAACCACCCTTGTTAGAGAAGGAGATGGCAATCAGCTATTTCGACAACAGGACCAGATCCCCGTCCCAGCTGTTGCTATTCCATCTGACCCAGATCCTAGCCATGTCGTATAGCGCCAAATTGTGAAGTTGGGCCCAATAGGGGGAGTCCGTCGGGAAAGAGTATTCTCTCCTTTAATCTTAGTCTCCAGCAAAACCGAGATGTCACACTTTTTTCTGCGTAAGACCTCGCAAATCTCTCTCCATCTCCCTAAGGAGCACGCACCCCTGACGTTCCAGGCGATAACCGCAATTAATTATTAAGAGGGTGGATCCCCTGAAGCCCTTCTGGACTAGTACTAGGGGATGGTACCACGTCCGTCGCCGCCATGTCCTCCTCCAACCCAGGAGTAGTAGTGTGCTGGTTTACTGTTTGGGAGAGCATCAGGGCCTAAGCCGGGTTGTCCACACAGAGCGACTTGCTGTGGCCAGGCGTACGACCCTCCTCCCGGGGGTGCCTGTCACGTAGAGGGCCGGCATTTCTCTTCCTGCTATAAACTTTCTCCTCGGATGTACCACCATCTCCCCGATGTTGTCATGCCTATGGTAACCATATTCCTTTGTGCGAAAAAGGTGACCGGAGCCCCACTCGGGTGTACCGGCTGAGGTGAGATAGTCAGACTCAATCCACTAGCATCCTCCATCAGCCGGTCCCCCCCTGCATGTCACCCTCTACTCTTTCGTCCCCGCTAGCAGTCTCCATCACCCGAGATGATCCAGGTTCCTCAGTTGACTCCGATGGAATCACCATCTTCTGTCCTCCAGTAGGGCATGTACTGGGGAGGTGTCCGAAGCAAGCACAGTGTGAACAGACAGGTGGAACCCATTCATACTCAACTTTCTAGGTAAGGACCTCTCCAGACGGAACCTCATACTCCAATAGGCTCGGGAGCTCTCCACCGGCCCTGATCTCTACGAACATCCGCGCATACATCAGCTGTGTCTGAAAGGCTGTAGCATCGTCAGCCTTGATCGGGTTGCCCACCAGGCTAGCAAGCCTCGAGCAGGGGTATGCTCCAATATCTAACTGGGAACTCCGGAAAGCGGATCCAGACAGGGATAGCATTGAGGACGTCCTTCTCACCCGCAACTCTGGGGTCCATTCTTTCATAATTATCAGTCTTCCATCAAACGTCCAAAGTCCTCCTTGTGTAATCCTGAGAACGTCTTCCGCTAGGCCAAACTTCACGTAGTAGAAGCCATTCTCCCTCGCAAATACCTCAATGCTACCTTTAGGTTGCCAAACACGAACCGCATATGTCCGGATCTGCCTATAGAAGGGCTTGTTCCCCAGTACATATAGGACCAGCGTGTTTTCCCAAAAAGCTGTAACCTCCGCTATCTCCCCCGCAGGGAACGAGGTTCAGAAGCTACTCCACACCTTCTTTGGTTGCACGTACGCCATAGACGAAGGACATTTGGGTCCTACCGGCTTGAAGATGTCTGCCCAAGATTTTCCACAGGGCGGGTAGATGTCCCCGATGCCCATTGGCTGCCACTCGGGGGAGACCCTAGTCCAAGGCCCCCCATGTCCGGAGCACTCCCTTTCCCTTTCTCCGCCGCCGTAGCTTTGGGTCGCCACCCCTTCATCTTACTACCAGCATTGGAACCCGAATGTGGTGGACCACCTAGTCCTTAGGATGTCTTCCTCGTCCCCGAGCCTGCACCCGTCCTCCTGTCTGTGGCGGGACGCGTCTTAGTTTGCATGTGGCCTCTACTCACATCTATACGCTGTCACGTCCCGATTTTCGTAGAGTCATTTTATCTCTTGGAATCGATCGTCCTCGCTTGGGCGTGATGCCGTACAAGTCTGGTATTGCACTTGTACAAGGCAAAGATGGTACACAATTGATAATATTCAAATAGGAACACATCGCAGCGGCAGAAACAGACAAATTGAAGTTAATGAGTACATTCTTTCTTATAAAAAGAAACACATCACTGATTTATAGCAGCGGAGATAAGCAGATAACTTGAGTGCACAGAGATATGTAAAATGTATTCTCTTTATTGATAATTGAAGTAGAGTACAACACTGGTATTGGAATACAATGCTTACAACAAATCTCACTTTGTATGGACAACCAACTGAACAAGAGCCATAAGGCTTATATTTGATACTTTCATACATTGAAATACAACTCGATATACCGACTTTGGCTTACAACTCACTGGTACAACGGATTACAATGTTCCATACATTATGTCCTTTATAAACAGAAGACATCATCTTGTACAAGGAGAGCTTCTGCATGCCCAACAATCTCGATGCCGCGGGATCGATCAAGCCAATCTTCGTGTACAGAACTTTCCAAGCACGAGCACCTGTCCACAACGTGGGTCAGTACATCATCTATGTACTGGCGAGCAGAATCCAACCCACTCGCCTAAACCAACACTACATGATCAATTTTAGCAAGCATTTATTAGAGTGATCTTTTAGTTGGGGCCTAGTATCAGTTTACAGTTCTTGAGCAGAAATATTGAAGTAAGTAAACATGTTATAGCATGATATAGCATTTCTTTGTGTAAGGAATAATCTAAGCAACATTAAGTTAACACGTTGAGCATATTATGGAAGTATTCCTGGAAGGCATCGTTTAGCATACTTGGTGTTATCGTTCAACAGGTTATGACAATATTCTAAAATGCAACATCTTATCATCGTTGGTATTAACATGTTAAGCAATCAAGTTGAATTTAACATGTAAATAACCATATCACATTTAAGTGATTTCTTACCAATAGCCGACTCCCTCGCACATGCAATAAAATACAGATAATATGATATACTTACTTTGTCTGCACAAAACATTCGTTAGCATGCATCCCGACTACATGGTCGTTGGTGAAACTGCACCACAAAGGACTTTCCAACGGGTATTACGACGCACCATTCCAGGGTAGGTTGCAAGCCTAGCCGAATGTCCCGTAATACCTTGTGCCACCATAGCACGACCAATGTTTCCTCCCGGTAGGACTGCAAACGAGCCGAGCCGAGCCAAGCTTTTGTAAGCTTGAGCTTGGCTTAACTAGAATTATTCGAGCTCGAGCTTGATAAGTTTTTTATTTTGAAGCTCGAGCTTGTTTATATTAAGCTTGAGCTTGGCTTGGTTTGAGCTCGAGCTTGGCTTGATAAGGAAGCTTGATTCAAGCTTGATGAACAAGCTCGATAAGCTTGAAATCAAGCTTGTCGCTAAACTTTATTTCAAGCTCATTAAGCTTGATTTCAAGCTTAACGGGCTTGATTTCAAGCTGGTTAGGTTTGAATTCAAGTATCTGAAATATTAACAATTTATTAAAAATTTAATTAAAAAAAGTTGCTTAATATCACTTATTAAGGACAAAATATATAATACACACAACCATATTGTTATACAAATATATATGTAATAGAATTCAATAAAGAACAAACGAGCTTCTAAACAAGCTCCTAAACGAGCTTCTAAACGAGCCAGCTCGCGAACCCAATCGAGCCGAGTACTTCTAAGCTTGAGCTTGGCTTGTTTATTAAACGAGCTCAAAAATAAAGCTTGAGCTCAGCTTGTTTACTAAACGAACCGAGCTCAAACGAGCTTTTATCGAGCCGAGCTTCGAGCAGCTTGCGAACGGCTTGGCTCATTTGCAGCCCTACCTCCCGGGTCGAATCGGTCCCAGCGTCCCAGGTACCGTTCGAGGAAATTTACTCAGACTTATACAAGTACGTCTATGACCATGCGAACGCGTGTCGACTCGATAAACACAAGTGCATGGTAAAACAACTGAAAGTAAGCAAAGCCAATAGTTCAACATCTCATCTCAATTCCGAGCCGTGTTCAACGACTAATCATTCCATCATTACTATCATTCCACTTGGTGATCTCCATGATCCCAAGCCTCATCATTCCTCATTCATTGATTCATTGTAACATTTCTCATAGCATTCCTCTCAACGAGGAACAAACAACATTTCATTCATTTCAAAAGGACAAACAACTTTTCATTCATTTCACTGGGACAATTATTATTCAGTTCATTGCTTATACGAAAACAGGCAACATCTCATTTCTTTACAATAGTTATACAGAGTGTACTTGATTCAAGAGTCTCATTCAGTTCTTTGTGTTAATAGCATAGCCAGTTCTTTTCTCATGTATCATTCACGCATCATTAACAGAAGGGACGTTATCAATTCATTTCAAGGGGCTTTAGCATTTTATTCTCAGGCATCAAGTCACATTAGCAGTTCAAGTGTGATTCATTCAACAGTTCAATGTTCATGTGTTGTTCATTTCAATAATTCTCAGCATAAGCATCTCTATTATTCAGCAACTAAACCATGGGACATTTAGGGCAATTCATAGTATTTTAATACTCCATTTTATTAAGCATGGAGGAGTAAGGAGGAGGAATGACAGTTCCACTCACATTGTATAAGGGTCTTCTTGTTCCGATTGCACATACTCCCACTAAGCGTAGCTCCACCAGCGAGCTGCGTTCCAATATCCATTTCGTCTAGCCAGCTAAGAGAGACTGCATCAGTCTCAATTCTCCTGATCTCCAACCCAAGTCATAGTCCAACATTCTGATCTTATCCAACAAGCCAACCAAATGCCTCGTGCGGAGCGGGACATTACATAATATACCACTCAGAAAAAGTTTCGTCATCGAAACTTAAGGAAACAACTCATTCTACTAATTCACTTAAGTCACAACAAATTACTCATTCAGCTTCAATTCAATATTCATTTCAGCACACCGGCCATCGCAAAATTATATCTAATTGTACCACTTAACTCATCAATGATTCAATTCGTGTTCTCTTTTCCAAAGTATTTGTACCCCTCATTGATTCACCCACATTCTTCCAGCATTGTTATCTTCGTCGCAGCCTACTACTTCTTCGTTTGGATTCATACACATATCTTAGACGTCCCCAAAACATATGCATTTAGCCAAAGTCCGTGCTAGTGCGATAACTCTTCTCACAATGTCATCTCAGTCGCAACGTATCACTTCGCTTGGATCCATACACATATTTTAGGCGTCCCCAAAATACATGTACTTCAGCTAACTTTCATGTTAGTGCGATTCGATTAGCCACGATGTAACTCTCTTCCCAATCCGACTTAGCATCCTTCCAATTGACTTATTGTTTCGTTTGCTTCACCACAATCGCTATCTTTCAAGCCACAATACTTAATATCAGGGACAACTCGAATAAGTCACTTATCCAAGCACAACATTTCTAATCTTCGGGCCAAGGGTCTAACTTAGAGCCAACCATACTAAGAGTTCACCACCACCACTATGCAATTATATTCCTTTCTGAATCCTACAACGTTTCCCACCGAGGCAATTCCTCTTAAAGGATACAATCCGATGGTCACTCACTATCAATTACCGAGCCAATAGTGCAATTCTATGCAACAGTCAAGGTTAACCCAGCTACCCGACTTTACATACTGATCCAATATTTCCGTCAAGAACAGTCAATTCCATCTCATGGAACAACTCACTCCTCGATACATACGATTCAAGTCTCATCCCACGATTCCAGTTCTTACTAAGGCCGACATATTACTTCACAAGGGTCCAACATCTCTAAGGTTCATGTTGAAGCATATACTTACAGCATATACTTTCTTAGGTCATACGCATCACCATCTCTGTTCCATACCAAAGGTTATCCTACGGGTCACCAACGGTCACCTATTATTCGGTCAAGTCTCTAAGGTTAGCTATACCAACATCTGAACCTAATCACTTGGTGACTTTCCTAAAGTGGACGGCTACTAGGGATTATACAAATTTTTTATTCTTAGGCTAACAAGCAACCGACGGTTCCCAGCAACTCTACCCAAACCTATGGGTATCCACTCAGTCTGAATAACTATTGGTCATTGCCGACTATGTCGACAATTGGTTATGTAGCCCACGGTCGCTAGGGTCAAGTCTATCTATGGTCATCAAGGACCTAATTCCCACAGAGGCTCATTCTAGACTTACCCAACGTTCGACTAAGATCGATCTAGCAACATTACGGTTTAATTTCAAATCCAACATACTATTCCCAACGTTCTAATAATCCATCAAGTAAATTCCCAACGATTCAATTTCTATTCCAATTCCTTCGTACCAACACGGATCTATATACCGAGGCTAACTATTCAAGGGTCATCAATTCTGATAGTCTCAACAAAACTATGAAATCATACTATTCGGTCTATATGACAAGGTCATACCACTAAGTCATAAGCCAACAATATATCCCAACCGACAGCCGTCTATACATCACACCATCTATCGACACTATCCAACACATTTCATAGTTCTCAATCCCGTTCGTTTCCCATCCATCAAAATCTCATACGGACATTTATAATTTCTCATCGCAAGGGTCGAGTAATCCATTCGAATCAATCCGACAATTCATGTATCAATTAACCATTCTCTATGCACACAAATATTCAGGGTCACTACTTATTACCTTTGTGATATAATTCAATCCCTCAGCACACATGCACATATGCAACGACTATCTATTTCGCCAAGCACGATCTCGTACTTCTGATTCTATTCGTTGGTGATCAAGATTAGCATCTATCGCACCTTAGGGTCATAGCACAGATTTTCAACATCCATTCGAGTCACCTACGACATTTCCAAAACTTCTTTAATTTAGCAACCAACTTGTAATAGCCATACATGATTCCCATTCAACTAGTCGCAACTATCGTTCAATGTTCTAAACCACACAATATCCGCTAGCCAAATTTTTTACCCATAGTATAACTATCATCCTGCTAGTCTGAGCTATCGCCAAACTGAACAATTCTCAACTAAGGCACTCGCTACACTTTCCGACAATCTCGCTACCCAGCATAACATCACCGTCAAGGGCAACTCAAGTCATCTAGTAATCAAGGTTCGCAGTATCGGTATCGGACTATTCCTACGATTATTGGTATCGGCGATATCGGTAGTATCGGCGATATCGGTAGTATCGGCGGTTTCGGATCGGAGTATCGGATTTTTTGGTATCGGAAAAAAATAATTATTAATAAATTATTTACATTTAAAAACATAATTTTATACATTTAGGCATAATTTAAGTATTTTCAGTGTTATTTCGTAGTACTTTTGAAATTAAATAACATTGTAATCACCCTTAGCGATTGGTTTACATATAATAGATTGATTTTCTTCTTTTACATGTTTTTAAAATCTTATTATGCTTTAAACCCTTGATTTGTCTTTCTCGTTTAATTTTCTTTGCCGAATTGACCGGAAAAGAGACCCTCAATGTTGGTATCGGTAAGTATCGGGTATCTGTCGGTATCGGATCGGGACATGCCAAACTGTATCGGTATCGGCCATATCGGATCGGTATCGGCCGATACTTTAAACCATGCTAGTAATATGACATGACTCCCAGCTAAGTCTCGGCACTACCCAAGGCTCACAGATAGACTCATTGCTATCCGATGAAAATGGTCACGATACATCTCATTCCGAAGTGGTAGAGGCATTATACCACTCAGAAATGAAGCCATTCCCAAACAATGCCAACTCAAATCTGTTCCGGACATTCGTGATCTATAATGATCACAATACTTAGCCAACATATCGGGGTCTCAATATCACAACCCAACATTCTTAGGGTCTCAAAAGCACTAGCCAATACACATGAGTCAACGCACCAGTTTTGTTGAACTCATCATCAATTACCTCATTCACAATTCTTTTCCAACGTCACATGCAATTCTCAATGTCTTACAGCACACGTAGCCACATTTCTCTATTCCCACATTTTGAACATCATTCACAAACAACATACTATGGCATCGAGTCATTGTTGGGTCATTAGTGTCCAAACCAACAACAATCAAACATTCAGGGGCATTACAACGTATTTAGACTTATTGTATGGAACATCCAGTGGGCAGCCAAGAGGTTCAAAGAACTTTCAGATACGAACAACTTGAAACGACTACAGGAACAATGACAGCATAATCACGGAAGCAATCTTTGATATAATCGCGGAAGCAACGTTGAGTGATCGTGGAAACAACTTTGGTTAATCGCCGATGCAACTTTGATTTGAAACGAATCAAATAAGAGACCAAGGACGTAAAACCGTGCTATGATACCAATTTGTCACGTCCCGATTTCCGTAGTCATTTTATCTCTTAGAATCGATCGTCCTCGCTTGGGCGTGATGCCGTACAAGTCTGGTATTGTACTTGTACAAGGCAAAGATGGTACACAATTGATAATCTTCAAATATGAGCGCATCGCAGCGGCAGAAACAGACAAATTGAAGTTAATGAGTACATTCTTTCTTATAAAAAGAAACACATCACTGATTTATAGCAGCGGAGATAAGCAGATAACTTGAGTGCACAGAGATATGTAAAATGTATTCTCTTTATTGATAATTGAAGTAGAGTACAACACTGGTATTGGAATACAATGCTTACAACAAATCTCACTTTGTATGGACAACCAACTGAACAAGAGCCATAAGGCTTATATTTGATACTTTCATACATTGAAATACAACTCGATATACCGACTTTGGCTTACAACTCACTGGTACAACGGATTACAATGTTCCATACATTATGTCCTTTATAAACAGAAGACATCATCTTGTACAAGGAGAGCTTTTGCATGCCCAACAAATCTTCGATGCCGCGGGATCGATCAAGCCAATCTTCGTGTACAGAACTTTCCAAGCACGAGCACCTGTCCACAACGTGGGTCAGTACATCATCTATGTACTGGCGAGCAGAATCCAACCCACTCGCCTAAACCAACACTATTTTGTCAATTTTAGCAAGCATTCATTAGAATGATCTTTCTAGTTGGGGCCTAGTATCAGTTTACAGTTTTTGAGCAGAAACATTGAAGTAAGTAAACATGTTATAGCATGAGATAGCATTTCTTTGTGTAAGGCATCATCTAAGCAACATTGAGAGCATATTATGGAGGTATTCCTGGCCGTCATCGTTTGGCATACTTGGTGTTATCGTTCAACAGGTTATGGCAATATTCTAAAAGACAACATCTTATCATCGTTGGTATTAACATGTTAAGCAATCAAGTTGAATTTAACATGTAAATAACCATATCACATTTAAGTGATTTTTACCAATAGCCGACTCCCTCGCACCTGCAATAAAATACAGGATAATATGATATACTTACTCTGTCTGCACAAAATATTCGTTATCATGCATCCTGACTACATGGTCGTTGGTGAAACTGCACCATAAAGGACTTTCCAACGGGTATTACGACGCACCATTCCAGGGTAGGTTGCAAGCCTAGCCGAATGTCCCGTGATACCTCGTGCCACCATAGCACGACCAATGTTTCCTCCCGGGTCGAATCGGTCCCAGGTACCGTTCGAGGAAACTTACTAAGACTTCTACAAGTACGTCCATGACCATGCGAATGCGTGTCGACTCGATAAATGCAAGTGCATGGTAAAACAACTGAAAGTAAGCAAAGCCAATAGTTCAACATCTCATCTCAATTCCGAGCCGTGTTCAACGACTAATCATTCCATCATCACCATCATTCTACTTGGTGATCTCCATGATCCCAAGCCTCATTATTCCTAATTCATTGATTCATTGCAACATTTCTCATAGCATTCCTCTCAACGAGGAACAAACAACATTTCATTCATTTCAAAAGGACAAGCAGCTTTCATTCGTTTCATTGGGACAATTATTATTCAGTTCATTGCTTATACGAAAACAGGCAGCATCTCATTCTTTACAACAGTTATACAGAGTGTACACGATTCAAGAGTCTCATTCAGTTCTTTGTGTAATAGCCAGTTCTTTTCTCATGTATCGTTCACGCAGCATTAACAGAAGGGACGTTATCAATTCATTTCAAGGGGGCTTTAGCATTTCATTCTCAGGCATCAAGTCACATTAGCAGTTCAAGTGTGATCATTCAACAGTTTAATGTTCATGTATTGTTCATTTCAATAATTCTCAGCATAAGCATCTCTATTATTCAGCAACTAAAACATGGAACATTTAGGGACAATTCATAATATTTCAATACTCCATTTTATTAAGCATGAAGGAGTAAGGAGGAGGAAGGACAGTTCCACTCACATTGTACAAGGGTCTTCTTGTTCCGATTGCACATACTCCCACTAAGCGTAGCTCCACCAGCGAGCTGCGTTCCAATACCCATTCCGTCTAGCCAGCTAAGAGAGACTGCATCAGTCTCAATTCTCCTGATCTCCAACCCAAGTTATAGTCCAACATTATGATCTTATCCAACAAGTCAACCCAAATGCCTCGTGCGGAGTGGGCATTACATACGCGATCTGCCATCATTGCCCACACTCCTACCACTGCGACGCCTTGTAACCGTCGTCCATCCGCCATTCTCCAACTGTCCCTCCTGAGGTCCAAGCATGGATCCTGGTTGGAAGATCGGCGATCCCGTCAAATCTGGGTTCCAACTGTTATTGTGCCCTTTGCCCGTCGTCACCGGGCGACCCCCGTCGACGAGACTACACCGGCCGGCCTGCTCCCCGCCGAAACTGCTGCTGCGGGAGCCGCCAACTCCATTGCCAGCGCCATAACGTTCTCTGGCCGGGCCGCACCCTCTGCCGGCGCTCGAGCCCCCTCCGCCGCACCTGGGCCACTCTGCCTGAGCCCCCTTCATTCATCGCCCGCGACCACGCACTGGCCAGCCCAGCGCCGCTTCCCGAGCCGTCGCCTCCTGCGTCACTGCCTCCTGCCGTTGCGTCGCCCGTAGCCGGTCCGCCCCCGGCCGGGCCGCCGCTCGCCGCGCCGTGGTCCCACGTGAGGGACCCCCTTAGGGTTTGAAGCCCGATTGCCCAAAGCCGCTCCCGATTTCATCTCTTACTTCCATATATATATATATATATATATATATATTTGGAAAAATGGTAAATTTGATTCCAAAATCAACTCAACAAACATACAATCGAGGATAGTCTTCCACCCATTCAGGGTGCCATAACAGTTACATCAAATTATATTTGGAGAATGCCTATAGGAGGGGTGGTTAGTCCCTCGAAAATACGTCGGTTCCGTTCCCCAGACATGCCAGACGGAGGCTGCAAGCCGTAATCTGGTTGTCTTGAACCAAACCTGCCCCTCCCTCTGCGGTCTCAGATTCCAGTGATGATGCCTCCTATCTCTCTGCCTGTGTCACATCCTCCCAGCGCATTGTGGCACTGCTCAGTCCAGATATACCAGGACACCTCACACTCAAAGAACAAGTGTCTCATAGCTTCATTGTCCACTTCACACAGTACACACTTCGGGTTGAGAACTTGGATCCTAAAGGAGATGAGTCTGTCTCTCGTCAGCAGACGGTCTAGCAACTGGTAGACACACAACTGCATCTTACGGGCCAGACCCTTGTACCAGATGAAGTCATATTCCGCACTAGTAGGGAAGTACGACGCACAAGGTTGTAGCAGCTATTGAACCGGAACTCCCCAGTGCTTCCAGTTATCTCCCGGCGGATCCCAGTTCCAGCTATCTGTCGGTCGACTCGATCGATATCAACCGCGCGAATAGCCTCTCCAAGCTCCATGGTATGACGGTAGATCTTCGGTCTCCACTCTCCATTTCTGATAATATGCTGGCAAGTCAATCCCCTACCAGCCCCCTGTGAGACCGTTCGTCCAGTATCTCAGTCAGAGATTGACGCTCAAACCATGGATCTCGCCAGAGGTCAGTCCCAACTCCATCTCTCATAGTCCTCCGGATGGATGATTTGAGTACAGCTCTATGGCGCAGAATATGGTTGAATGTGACAGATTGTTGTTGAGGGAGCAGATCCAGAAGTTGCTCCGCTTCACATACCGACTGTTCATTCAATCAGCCCATAATGACCCACCTTTGATGAACCTCCATGCTAGCTTCAGCCCAGAGGCCTCCGTGACAGCCAGCATGGATCTAAGCCCCACCCCTCCCTCCTTCCGAGGCCGACAGAGCTGCTCCCAAGAGATCGCATACATGTCCCTCCTCCAGATGAAGTTGGCGCAAATGCTCTTCACTTTCCGGATGGTGGCGACATGAACTAGAATAGACTGGAGCCAGAAAAGAGCCAGTGCCGAGATGACCGATCTAACAAGCTCGATGCGTCCACCAAACGACAGGCCAGCAGCCTGCCACTCTTCGACCCTCCTCTGAGCATACTCCACCAGACTGTGGCAATTCAGATCTCGCGCATAATTGACTATCAGAGGCACCCCTGGATATTTCACCTGGAGATTGCTTCTATCAACGTCCAGAGCTTCCGCACGTTCCTCCTTCAAGGAGCAGAGCTGTAGTAGACACGACTCTTCTCTCTGTTCAGCTGGAGCCCTGTTAGTGTTTCCAATTCTCCCATAATTCCAGAGATTGACATTCCTTCCATCGAGGGCTGAAGGAAGACCAGGAGGTCGTCAGCATAAATGAGGTGAGTAACAGAGGACTCGATTCTCTTGAACAACGGGACCACCACCCACTGTGAACCGCCATATCCATCAGGCATGTGAAGTATTCCATGACAAGCGTGAACATGTAAGGAGACATGGGGTCGCCTTGTCGGAGTCCTCGGTTGCTGCGGAAGAATCCATACGAAGTACCCTGGATGAGTACAAAGAAGGTAGGGGTCGAGATGCACTCCCTAATCCTCGCGACCCACCGCTCGTCGAATCCCATGGCTAGCATCAGGTGGCACAGGAAGTCCCTATTGACCATGTCATAGGCCTTCCTTAGGTCCAGCTTCACACACGCCTTCTCCAACCCTATCACCATCTCATGTGCTAGAAGACTGTACTCTGCAATCGATCTCCCCTTTATGAAAGTCGCCTGGTTCGGAGAGACCAACTTCTGCATAATCCCCTCCATGTGTCGGCACATAAGGTGCGTAATTATTTTGTAAAGATAACTACAACACGCTATAGGCCAAATTTATGCACCCTTACCTCTCTCTCTATCTATATATATATTATATTATATATATATATATATGTGTAGGTGTTGGGGGGGGGGGGGGGGGGGTTGGGGGGGTCAAAATTTATGCACCCTTACCTCTCTCTCTATCTATATATATATATATATATATATATATATATATATATATATATATGTGTAGGTGTTGGGGGGGGGGGGGGGTTGGGGGGTCAAAATTTATGCACCCTTACCTCTCTCTCTCTCTCTATATATATATGTGTGTGTTGTGTGTTGGGGGGGGGGGGGGGGGGGGGGTATGACTCGAACGTGCCTCCTCCAGGATGCAAGCAACAAGTCTTACCGTTGTGTGAGGCAATGCCCTCTAAACCATGTTCCTAGAAGAAACAAAAGAAAGTAAAACACTAAATTGTATTTGTGCAGTTTTTTTTATATTTTTTGTTTTGATGGTATCATATTTGTAGTAGTATACTTGTATATTTGTCCCTTGGTTTTTGGTTTTGAAGAAACCAGGAAACATGGGTTCTAATGATTAGTAACTTCATGTAGCAAAAGAAACGGATAAGTGATGGAATTGTGAAAATGGTGCTGGTGGCCAATTTCAAGTTGATGTCTAGAAGAAATCCAAGATTCATCATTTCTCTTACTTAGGATCATCATTTATCGTAGTGGTATTATCAAGGGGAATGTTTTTTCATTGAAATAAAGCAGGAACACTAAAAGGGAAAACTGTTGCTGCACTACTATTTGACACTAGAATGCCCTTTAAATTGAATAAGAAAGTACATAAGACAGCTGTTAAGTGTTATATTAGAGTTATTAGTTATTGGGCTTTAGTCCCACATTGCTTAGAGTAATAGGAGAGGAGGCTAGCCTCTCCTATATATGTGTAGTCTCTCTTCAATAAAGAAATCATCTATTTTATTCCATTCTACATGGTATCAGAGCCATAGAAGGAAGAAAAAAATTTCCACAAAAAAAACTCCCCCCCTTCGCCGACCCTCCCCTTCGCCGACCCCCCTGCTGCCCCCTCTTCGCCGACCCCCCCCCCCCCCCCCCCCCCCCCATCCAGCCCCCCTGTCTGGATCTGCTGTGCAGACCCCCGGTTCTCTCCCACTTCCCGGATATGCTGTGCAGACACCCGGCTCCCCCACACTCCGGATCTGCGGCACAGACACCCGGCTCCACCACACCCCGGATCTGCTGTGCAGACATCCGGATCCCCCCCACGCCCCATCTGCTGTGCAGACACCCAGATCACCCACAATGGCTCAAAACCCTAACATTTTCCATCAGCCACCACACCCTCCGAACCTTAGTTTTAAAAAGAAAGTCAGTGGTCCGATGCTTTATTCCTAGATTAAGCCGTTTGGACTTGACAAATGATTTTCCTATCCTAATCTTCACATCCAAATCTATATAGAGAATGATCGTGTTTTCTCCTGTGTCCTGACGTGTTTACTTTCTATGTGCGCGACGGTGTTGACCACGTTTATAGCACATTCGTAAAGTTGGTGTGACTTTTGGGGTTGGAAAGAACTCGCGATGGTTGCTTCCATTTCAGGATGACAGATTCGAAGGCAGATGATGGTAACGGTGTCAGCAACACGACGAGCACTGGCACAACGATCTCTTCGACTCGACTTGTCGACCGTCGATTGGACGGTCCAGATGGTTACTCAACATGGCGGAAGAAAGTTGAGAAAACATTTCGTGGGATGCGGCTATCTAAATATTTGACTGACAGCCCTCCGGCGACGACTGATCCCACATTTGAACAGTGGGAGACGGATGATAGTCGACTGTTTACACAGTTGATGAACGCCATGGAACCGTCCGTCGAGGACATGGTTCAAAACACGGACACGGTCAAGGAGCTATGGGAGGTCCTAGCAACGGCGTTTGATGGAAAACGCGACTTGTCTCGCATATACGACTCGGTTGTTGGCGTTTACGAGCAACACAAGGAGACAAGTCTCATAAGGACCGCTTCCGATCCTTCAAGGCTATGGTGATGAAATTGATCGTGTTCTCCTCTGACGGCGGATATCAATGAAGCTCGGGCTCAACGCGAGCAGCTTCATGTTATGGCATATCTTGCATCTCTCCGTCCTGATGTGGACTCGGCTCGATCCTAGATCATTGCTGGACCTGATGTTCCATCTTTGATGGAGACCCACTTCCGTGTTCTTCGGGCCGCAAAGGTGGTTGAGACCACTCCGGGAGATACTCCTGCTGATCGATCTGCCCTTGGTAGCGCTGCTCGTCCTGGCGTTCGTGTGGACGTGGTGGACGTGGTGGACGACGGGTGGTCGGACTTATGGTCGCGATGGCGGACGCGGCAATAGTGGTCGTGATGGGGGACGACTACGAACATGCTTCCACTGTGGCCAACAGGGACATTTCCAGTGGCAGTGCCCTAAAGCTCCTGTTGCCAATATTACTTCGGATGCTACTGATATAGCGTTCGTTCGGTTCAAATGAGCGACGATTCTTACGCGGAATTTCTTGAGTTCCAGGCTCAACGTCGTGGTGAAGCATCAACGTCTGGTTCCACAGCCGGATATTCCGCAGCATGTATAGTAAAACCCAAGCATGGGTAATTGACTCTGGTGCATCCTCACACATGACTGGTGACGCAGGTATGATACATGATTATGTACCTGTCCGTCGTGCTTCTGGCATTACTGTTGCCAATGGCGGTTCTCTGGCAGTCCGCGGCCGTGGAAGTGCCACTCTTTCTTCCGGATTTCAGTTACCTCTGTTCTACTTACTCCTGGAACCCGTTCAATTTACTTTCTATCAGTCAACTTACTCGTGAACTTTTGCTCGGTAACCTTTTTTTCCTGATAATTGTGTTTTTCAGGAACTGACAACTGGGAAGACTATTGGTAAGGGACATGTGGCTGGAGGCTTGTACCTGTTTGACGCAACTCCTTCTGTTGTTTGTGCAAGCATGAAACTTGATCCGGTCGAGTTACATTGTCGGTTAGGTCATCGTCGTCTCCAGTTCTCCAGAAAATGTACCCATCTTTAGCTATTTCCTTCTTTTCATTGTGAGCCATGTAGTTTAGCTAAGCATCATCGGGTTTCTTATCCGGTGAGTCCAAATAATCTTGCAACCGCTCCTTTTGAGTTGGTGCATTCTGATATATGGGGACCTTGTCCGACTGAACCTGTAATGGATTTTAAGTACTTTGTCACGTTTGTCGATGATTACTCACGTGTCACTTATTTATTTAATGAAAAGTCGCGCTGAATTATTTAACATTTGGTGTAACTTTCATGCCGAGATAACTACACAATTTGGTCTTCCAATCAAAACCTTTCGGAGTGACAATGGTCGTGAGTATTTATCTCGTGATCTTGATAAACATTGGCCAGCAACGATATCCTCCAAACCTCTTGTGCGTACAGACCACAACAAAATGGTGTAGCCGAACGCAAGAATCGTCATTTATTGGAAACAACACGTGCTCTTATGTTTCAAGCACGTACTCCCAAGAGATTTTGGTCGGATGCGGTCCTTACAGCTTGTTATCTTATTAATCGCATGCCGTCGTCAGTTCTCCATGGTAGCACTCCCTTCTCTAGGCTCTTTCCTGGAAGAGAGCCGTTTCCTCTGCATCCCCGCATCTTTGGTTTGTTTATGCTATGTTCGGGATACCCGACCAACCCTTTCTAAATTGGATCCTAAGGCTATACAATATATTTTTCTTGGGTATCCTAAAGATCAGAAAGGGTATCGGTGTTTCTCTCCTGTCTTAAAGCGATATTTTTTCACTCGGGATGTTACCTTTGTCGAAACAAAATTTCTCCGTTCCCCAATCAACAGGTCCGGCTCCCCTGATCTATCCCGAAGAAGATTTTTTGTTGTTTCCTCCTCAAACACAACCCTCCGTACGGGTGCCTCCCTTACCGAGCCAGTCTCCCAGGATGATGGTCCACATACACCGATTCAGCCATTAACTACATCAACCACAGAATCTTCCTCCTCTGGTTCCACCAGCAGCTCCGGCTCCAGTGAGTTGCCTCCATTTGTCCCTCCAGCAGCTCCACCAATTCCGCCAGCTCCGGCGATTCCGCCTCCAGGACGTCCTCGTCGTGCATGTCGAGATCATCCCTTGTATGTTAACAACTACAAAGGACTTACCAGTCACACTCAGTCTCTGGTAGCTATTATTGATGGGATTCAGATCCCCAAGACCGCTGAGGAGGGTCTTCGACATCCTGGTTGGCGTGCTGCTATGCACGAGGAGATGAAGGCTCTCCAGGAGAATCATACCTGGGACTTAGTCGATCTACCTCATGGTAAACAGGCAGTCGGCTGCAAATGGTGTTCATGATTAAGGTAAAACCGGATGGCACTCTTGACCGATTGAAAGCTCGTCTGGTGGCCAAAGGTTACTCGCAAACCTATGGTGAGGATTACTTCGAGACTTTTTCTCCCGTGGCCAAAATGACGTCCGTTCTGTCCTCATGTCCTTGGCCATTCGCTATGACTGGCCTTTACTTCAACTCGATATAAAGAATGCTTTCCTCCACGGGAATCTTGATGAAGAAGTATATGTGATGCAACCTCCCGGGTTCGTTGCAAGGGAGGGTAAGGTGTGTCGTCTAAGGAAGGCCCTCTATGGCCTGAAACAATCACCTCGTGCATGGTTTGGTAGATTTACACATGTGGTTACTCAATTTGGAATGTGTCAGTCGAAGAAGGACCATTCAATCTTCTATCGACACACATCTGCTGGAAGAATACTTCTTGGTGTCTACGTTGATGATATTGTAATCACGGGAGATGACAGCCAGGGTATTGCAAGTCTCAAGAAGTTTCTTGGAGAACAATTTCAAACCAAGGATATGGGATCCTTGAACTATTTTTGGGCATTGAAGTCACACGGGGTAAGCGGGATATTGTAATGTCTCAAAGAAAATATGTATTGGATATACTAAATGATGCAGGCATGATGCAAGCAAAGGGAGCAAACTCACCTATGGATCCAGGGGCAAAATTACTCTCAGACGAAGGGGTCCTGATGACCAATCTAGATCAGTATCGTCGAGTGGTTGGAAAACTCAACTACTTGGCAGTCATGACGCGTCGGATATTTCTTTTGCAGTAAGCCTCGCAAGTAGATTCATGGCTTCTCCAAGAGTTCCACACTGGCAGGCAGTTCTCAGAATTTTGTGTTATCTAGTAAAGAATCCAGGGAAAGGAATTCGAATGGAAATAATGGACACACTCGCATTGAGTGTTTTACTGATGCTGACTGGAGGGCAAGTTTGACAGATAGACGGTCTACATCTGGCTACTCAGTATTTGTTGGCGGAAATCTAGTATCATGGAAAAGCAAGAAACAAAGTGTGATAGCACGCTCAAGCTTGGAAGCAGAATATCGAGCTATTGCTCATGGCACGTCAGAGATATTATATATGAAGCATCTCCTACAAGAACTGGGAGAAGACGCAGGATCTCAAGTGGCAGACCTATGATGTGATAACCAATCTGCTATTCACATTGCCACAAATCAGTATTTCATGAACGGACGAAGCATATTGAAATTGACATTCATTTTGTTCGTGATTAATATACAAAAGGAGTGATAAAGTTTCAACATGTGCGGACCGGCGACCAGATAGCTGATATCTTCACAAAGCCTCTTCTGGGTCCCCGGGTTCAATTTTTATGTAACAAGCTGGGCATGATTGACATCTATGCTCCAGCTTGAGGGAGGGTGTTAAGTGTTATATTAGAGTTATTAGTTATGGGCTTTAGTCCCACATTGCTTAGAGTAATAGGAGAGGAGGCTAGCCTCTCCTATATATATGTGTAGTCTCTCTTCAATAAAGAAATCATCTATTTTATTCCATTCTACAACAGCTATACGGATTAAAATGATGGGCAATAAGGAAACATGTCTAAAATAATTTCTTAGCTGAAAAGTTGATTTGAGTGGGCACAATCTCTGCGGAGGTTAAAAAAAATCTGCAAAACCGACTTCATGTGTCGCTACAATTTAAGTGAGATGCAAAGTCATCTATGAGCCTAACCTTTGTTTCTTTGCAACCACCATGGGTCAATGTATTGTGACCTGGGCAAATTACTTCTTTGATCTTAATCTTCACTTTATACTTGGAAGCACAACACCCAAAAGTACATGTTTCCGTGTCATGTTGTGTCAGACATCTATTGCATTGGCATGACACATACACTCCAAAAGATGGTAGGACATACCAAAATGGGTTCTGTGTCCTCGTCGATGTATCCATATCTTCTCGTGTCTAATTCATGTCTCTGTGCTCATTGGCTCAATTTGTTAGATCACCTTGCCCCAAGGATTCAATTCCTAGAGTTTAATGCTCCCTCTATAATATCTCAAAGGCCTAATTGTTAGATAGTCTATGACACTTTTTGGGACCCTAGTGCGAAAACTTAATGGAACCACTATACACAATTCCTTTTATCGAGTAGTTTTTAATCACTAGGAGCTATAAAGATGAGAGGATTGCAGTTAGATCAGCAACTCTCTCTCTCTCTCTTGATTGCTTGCTTGATTGAGGCCTACATTGTCTAATTTACAGCCAACTTGGGCTTAGGTACATCTTATTGGAGTTAAGTAGCTAATCTTGAAGGAGTCTGGCATTCATAGCAAAGCTAAGTCGTGCGTATGTACATGTTAACGGATGGATCAATTAAGGTTAGCATACAGCTCCAATTGGATCAATTTGTAAATTTGGTAGTCCTGATCTTTAAGCAGTCAATGTCACATATAGGATCCTGGAAAGATGGGGGGTGCAGATCCTAAAATGCTTAGAATGATCTAAATCACTTATATGAAAGATGAACATTAATCTCAATTAGATCAGTTTGTAAGATTCGGTCTTCTGTTAGGATCCTAAGAAGGTTAAAAGTGTAGAGTAAACGAGAATTTGAAGACTGGTTCACAGCCAACTGTGTCATTTTGGTGGAACCTAAACTTCATCTCTTAAGCAATTCACGTCACGGGGTTATTCTAATGTGCCAATGTACTTGGAGTTCAAAATTCAATAAGATTTGCAATAGAGTCCAACTATTTTACTTTGTAGGTATAGGAGATCTTAAAATTTCTCATTAACGGCTCACGAATCTGACTGTCTCGCTTTGGAGGTGCCTAACTTTAGATTGAAAGATTTAAGGTGCTATACCTAACTAGCCAATTTACCTGTTGTTTGAAAGACAGAATGGTGCAGCCCCAAGAGGTTAACCGTGTATGTGTTGGAGATCCAGAATTTTTTGAAGGAAACTATAGACTGCTCGTAAGATGATGCACTTAGAAAGAAAGCAGGCCGCCTCTTATGATAGCAACAACAGGCCCCCTATACTAAATTAAGGATTTTAAGAACTGTTTAGGGGTTCATTTGAATAGAAGTGCCCAAGTATGGGTGATGCGTGGTTGTTTTTTAATTTGGAGGAGCCTAAGGATTAGCGTGGGAAGAAGGCTCTAAATATTGGTCTTGAGTGGATACATATGCCAGGGTCCTACAGGGCAATTGAAGGAAGCTTTGTGAGCTATCATAAGAAGAGCTCCAAAGCTTCAAATGATTGCAAAGAAACTAGGACAATTCAAAAACTGAAGAGTGGAAGCAGTTGAATACCAGAGTGGAAGCAGTTGCATACCACTGTATCCTCACTTTTTATCCTAAAAAAGTAAATGACTCTTCGTAAATCCTGTTTATCACTGGTGAAAGGGTAGCCATGTTCTGATGCAGGGCATACATATATGGCTGTGTGATTTGGGGACTCATAACCTCTTTAGTTCACTTTATGGAGAAAATCCAACCTGTACATTTGGTATCCATGAAGGTGATTATTGTAACTTCTCGGTATATGACTATATAATAATCTTCTGAATGCCCTGTACTAAGCTAAATGTTTGTGGTGGAGGTATGTACCACATTTTCATATTAGGCACTTCTCTTCTTTAATGCTGGGACGGGGCACTTAATAATGCCGTAACGAAGGATGTTATATTTGCTAATATTATGGTCGGCATGGTCTTTAACAGAGATATATGTAAGAAAGGATTAAAAACTCCACCAAAAAGTTTTGGCAGAAAGGCTTTGTTGTTGTTGTAGTAGTACTAGCCCGAGTTTCTATATATTTTTGATCAGAAATTCATATCAACTTTCTCACTTTATGATTGATAATGATTTTATTTAGTAGGCTTTCTAGTTTTTTATTGTGAATTTTTTATCTCATTCAGAAAATGTTTTGAAACCAATCTCCAATTCTGTAGAACATGAATATGCTTCTCTCAATAGCAGTTATCTGGGTTTGTTGTTGACGCTAGTGAAAGTTTTCTACATACGCTACGACTTATGTTTTGTCTTTTTCATACCAATTATGTGGAATTGTTATAATCTTAAAAAGTGTGGATGCTTAATTTTTTTACTATATATTATCCAGGAGTCTTGCAAATCATAAATTAATTGGGTCTTTATCGCCAGAAATTGGAAAGCTGAATCAGTTAAAGCTACTGTGAGTGCTCTCAGAAAAGCTTCTTAGTTAATTCATATATATATATATATATATATATATATAATAGGCAAATGACCTCTAGCCTAGTGGTTAAGAGAGATGCATGCGGCCCGAGTGGTCAGGAGTTCGAATCCCAGTGGGAGCGATTCCAGAAACAATTTACCTGATTTCAAAAAAAAAAATATATATATAATAAATGAAACTCGAATTACTCTGGTTCTGGATGTATCTTTTTTGCTCTAGGTCTCTACATGGCAACAGCTTATATGGAAACATCCCTCCTGAGCTAGGAAATTGCACAAACTTGCAACATTTGTAAGTTCTTTTTTTAGGAGCCTGGACTGTCTATAAGTTTCTCAACTACTGTATTTATTTATTGACTTTTTAATATTTGAAGTGGCACTCATACAATACGAGTCAAAAAAATTATGCCATGTTATAGTTAGTATTTCCATAATTCTACACTGTTAAATCCTACCTCTGTCTCCCTGCTGTGATAAACTAAGGCAACAACAATACATTTTAGTAATAAATTGTCTCTGAATAGTATCTTTTATGGTTTACTGCTGCTGGGCAGCTTGAGGCAGACAACATAGGCAGTCATTTTGCATACCATTGATATAGAAAATTAAGGGCAATAAATATGAAAAGAAGAAATCAGAAAGAAAACTACAATGAAATTTGTTTGGTTCAATTCTCTAAATTTAGTGCTATATTGTTTGAACCTATCACCATTGGCATGGTTATGTCCAATTGATCCTGCCAAAAAAGGATTGTTTTTCTATTTGTAATCAATATTGCTGCATTGGCTAACACAGGTTACCAAGTGAGCACATGCTCAAACAGGAATGGAACTAGGAATGAATGATGTGGGAGCCAAAACATAACCACATATTTTCGCAAAAGTTTAGGCGGGGGTTTTTTTTTTGTGGGGGGGGGGGGGGGGGGGGGGGGGGGGGGGGGGGGGGGGGGGGGGGGGGGGGGGGGGGGGGGGGGGGGGGGGGGGGGGGGGGGGGGGGGGGGGGGGGGGGGGGGGGGGGGGGGGTTACACTAAGTATTCACCCTTCATTGTACTGTTTCTTGCCTACATTGCACAGTGTGATGCAGAATAAAGTTACCAGTTTAATCTTCAAGTTTCCAAATTACATAAAAGTAATGTTTCTAGAATTAAAGAGATGATTAAGTTAATAAAATATCATGTTTCTCAGGTATACACACAAAAAACAAATTAGTCCTACTAAGTTGACTTATTTAAAAGCATATAGAAAACTGAGACAAAGCTTGCAAATATAATTTTTTTTTTGTTCTTGATATCTTAAATGCAGACCTCCTTCTTCCTCTCCTGGAAGATTGGAACTAAATTGTGTCGAGCTTTCCTTCTCTCTGTGTCTAATCCCTGTTCTCATGTGATCAATGGTGTACTGTGGAGCCTGCTTGATGTAAATTACTAGTCAGATCTATTTAACTTTTCAGAACCCAGATCTGAAAATCATGATGTTACTGGAACTGCTTCAATGTGGTTCCGATAATTCTCTAACATGTTTTAGGACCCAGTTACCTGGGCCATCAACATGGCAGATGACCCAATTGCTTATTTGACATCTTTATCAGGATTAGGCAATTATATTTTATCTAGTGGGAATGACTATAAGCGTATAAGGGTGTTGGAACCTTGTGGGTAGAACTGTAGAAGGTGACCAAAAAGCCATACAGGCGTATTCGAGCTAATGCTGAAGGTTTTTTTTTTTTTTTTATGATGATGGTAGTTTGAGAGAAGCTAAAATTTACATGATATACACCCACACCTTTCAGTAAATAACTAAATATGCACATCAATATGTGTATGTAACTTGCCGTGTATCCCTGTTCATTATCTTATGACATTAGTGGCATTGATTGTTTTGTTAACCATAACATTAACATAAACAGGGAGCTTCCCTTTTAATGCTTTAATACCTTGTGGATTGATTTTTTATCACGATTCCTGCTTTTGGCTCTTTTCCGCTCTTTTAGTTTGAGAGTGTATCCCTGTTCTTTATCTTATGATATGCTGCAGCCACAGACTTCTGGGTAACACATCGATATGTGTATCATAACTTGCTGTGTATCCCTACATTCTTATGATATTGATGTCATTGATTGATTTTTTTGTTAGTCATAACATAACAAGGACCTGCCTTTTTAATGCTCAATACCGAACTGATTTTCTTTCTTTATCATGATTCCTACTTTTGACTCTTTTCAGTTCATTTAGTTTGTGGATATGTGTCTCTTAATATGACTTCAGCATATCATATTATGTAAAGAAATTAACAGGTACTGTTATCTTATCAGATACTTGCAAGGGAACTATTTAAGTGGGATTATCCCATTGGAGCTTGGTAACCTTTTGGAACTTGAGACTTTGTGAGTTCTATTTCTTCATTTTATTTATTTATGAACTAACTTGTTATCAGCTGGATTGCATGTTAATCAAGAATTTATGTGAACCGAACAGTATTTCAATTTGTAACAAGTTGTGTACTCAAGAAATCTTCTGGAGAATGCTTTGTGGCTCACCTAGTAATCACTAACCAATGTAGAAAAATAATCTAATAAATTTTCTTTCCAGTCTGTTTAATTTAAAGAACCTTCCTGTGGTACTCACAGATTCAGTTGTCTAAATGGTCCTTTGTGTTATGCTGATTAATTGACTGTAAAATGATCTAAGAAGCTGTGTAACATTCCTGTAATTCATATTTATAGTTGTGAAGCTTCTTTGCCATCTTTTTCGCAATCCAGATAGGTTTAAGAAAATTGCTTGTATTACCATAATTATTAGCTAAGATCTTTTACTAACTATGTTTGTAGGGATATCTCCAGCAATGCTTTAAGTGGGTCTATTCCTTCATCGCTTGCTAAATTGACGAAGCTTAAGTCATTGTGAGTGAGTAATTGTACTGAAGAGAATAATTCCACAAATTCATTGCATCAACATCTAACTTATTTTGTTACCTTTGCGATCATATCAAAGTAATGCCTCAATGAACTTTTTGACGGGAACTATACCATCTGATGGAGCACTCTTCAGATTTACTGAAAATTCGTAAGTAATGTATTTCCTGTCATTTTTATTTGTTGCATATTTCATCGTACGTAATCACATATCGTAGCATAGTTCTGTTTGAAGGAGACCCTGAAGTTTATGTCCTAAGATATGATACTGTTTTTCATCGTTCCCCATTGTTCGATTACAGCCAGTTAATTGTTCCTCTGTGTAGCTATAACTTTTCATTAGTTTATAAGTACTAAGATGTTACCAAAACATTTTTATGCTATACAGCATCTAGACTCGTAAGTTCAATGCTATCATCTATCTATATTTTTCCATATTCATGTCAGATCTATCTGTCCTATAGTCTGTACATGAACTTTATACTGGCGGGGTCTTCTCGAGTACTTCCTGAACTGTCCTGAATCTGGAATGCTGCTTACCAGATCCCTTTTTTATTTTGCAAATAAGAACAACCCACAGATGCCCCCAACACCAGGCCCACCCACTCACCCAAAAAGAAAAGAAGAAACACCGTCAAGTTCTGTTTTGATGTCCTTTTCCATCTTGAAGAGGCTTCGAAACAACTTGTTTACCCGTATACATCCTTCTTTCATTTGAGGACTGTGATACTGTATAAGTATGTATTGATTTTTCATGATAGTAAGCAATGATAATGTGGCGGTGATTTCTTATTGTTCCAACTTTCTTATGGAGGTGGGAGAGCTGTGTGTTGGGTGGAGTCTCAATATGTTGGATTTGCTTAAGAAAACAGAAAGCTTTCTTTTAATTTTTCTGTGAGGATTCCGACGTGATTGTTTTTGAGTGTATCATCTGAATATTGAGCGTCTCTTATTGGCTTTTTGTGAAAGAGGAATCCGCTTTTAGTTTGTCAAGTTTTTCTGTACTGGGTACACAAATATTAGATGTTTGAGGTTGTTATAATATGAACTCAAGGCTCGTATACTATCCAAAAGAATTGATGTAGGCACTACATGTACTTACATTGCTTGATACATTTTTGTTTGGGATTAGGTAGTTGATTAACTATTGGGGTTTTCCTTCTGTATATTAGCAAATTATTTTTGTCATTATTTTGATTGAGCATGCCACTAGTGTCGATAAACTCGAGAATATCTTCATATTTATACTTCTGTTTCCGTATGATAATTCAAAGTATATATTATTAAATCATACTGAATGGGCTTACCAGTACTTTTGATTAAGACTGACTTAAGCTGCAAGTTGTCTTATACAATCACTATACCTGCCGAGTCATTTTTGAAGGGCTAGGTTTTCCTTTCAGAAGAAGGAAAATTACGGTTCTGTCATATTGTAAAATTTATTGGACTCAACTTTCTAAGTACATGATGCCTACTTATGATCCTTGCTGATGATGCTATATCAATGAATTTGAAGTAGCTTGAACTCACCTGATTCCTTTCAGGTTTCAATTTGATTGACAATTCCTTGCACTTTCAGAGTTTGTATTCGTTTGACATTCATTGTTTCCTCAAGCACTAGCTCTCTAACAAGACTTTTTCTACTTCAACAGTATTATTGCTTTCTGAAATGATGCACCTTTTATTTAGTCCAGATGAATGATATAGTCTTTCTGATGCACTAGTGACCATGCATGTATCTAACTTTTCATTAATTACAATATTCTGTCTGTGGCCTCTATTTGGCTAGAAAGTCGAAATCATGATTACTTTCATTTGTGAAAAATATATTTGTAGTTTTGCTGGAAATCGTGGCTTATGCGGGAAGCAAGTTGGCGTTGAGTGCAAGGATGCTAGTCTGTCGCCATCAGCAAATTCCGAGTCACCCTCTCCTGGTACTGGCACGTTGACTTGACTGTTTATTGCTTTCTATATGTCGATGGATATATCAGCGTATGTTTTTAGTCATGCATGTAAGGAAATAATTCAGAAATACATGTAATGGATATATCAAGAATTTACTTTCTTTTACTTTTGCTTTTGGAATTTTTATATCTGAACACTACATTAGTGAAATCTGTTGATCAACTAGGATCACCTCTTTCAGTACAACACATACTTGCCTTTTGTGCATTTTCTATAGTCTAGTATTATGGATCCTTCTTCCTGTCAGTCATTTAAAGAACCCTTTAATTTTAGGAGGACTTAATATATGATATAACTTTGATTGATGATTGTCATATGCATTGTAGTTTGTGTTAGCATGAAAGGGAGGTAGGTTATTTTCTGGTTGGATTTTTCAACTCCTATTATGGGCAAATGTATTTCTTATCCATAGGCGCAAGGTTAACAAGAGACCGAAGTATGTTCTGCAGAAATAGCTGTTTCAAGATAAAAGTGGACCCCCCCCCCCCTCCCGGTGGAGTACCTTAGTCCTGGAAACAAAATTAGAGGGTGGGGGGTCGAAAATACCTTAATTTGCATTGAGGGCACATTATATATAATTTATGAGAAAAAGTTAAAAAAATAACTGTAAATAATGCATAATGAGGCTTGAGAAATTGAACTCAAGACCTCTTGGTTAAAATCCCATCCATGTATCAACTAGGCAACCATTCAATTGTGGCATTTTCTGAAAAAACAAACAAAATAATAAGACAAACAATATATATATATATATATATATATATATATATATATATATATATATATATATATATATCACGGATGAGCTTTGCTAGGGTTTCGAGACCTCGGAGAGATCGTGCCCCGGCCCTATGGGGTCCCCTCCGTGGGACCCCGGCGCCGGGGGGGGGGGGCGGGGGTGGGGGGGGGTGGGGGGGGGGTGGTTAGCGGCGGCTTGGCTGTGGCGGCCAGGACTACGGCGGATGCAAGGATGGCGGCGGCGGCACATGGCCACGTGCGGACGGCCACGGACGGCGGCCTGGGGGACGCTGATTGGCGCGGGCGGCCAGGCGGCTCCCCGAGAGGTCGTCGGCGGTCTGGCGCACGGCCAGGAGGTGGCGGGTGGCCAGGCGGGCATGGCAGCGGCGAGCACAGCCCCCAGCGGGCGGGGAGGGCCGATGGCGGGTGCCGCGGGGAGGCTCGGCGGGAAGGACGGCTCGGGGGGCCCAGATCTCTCGGGTACCACAGATTTCCAACCGGGATCTGGGGACAGTCATCAGGGGGGCCAGGTGGAGCGAGGTGGTTGGACGACGGTTACGCGACGACGGGGGGCAAAGACGGGAGGCAAGGTGGGGGGCGTGCAGACCCCCCAAAAGGTGCGCTTCTCTACGGTGAGAAGACCGAGTGTGGGACCGGGGTTTCGGACGTCGTCTCGGGGCCCGGTGGAGTTACTGCGAGATCAGTGGGCTGGCGTCCCAAGGGACCACGACGGAGAAGGGAAAGGGTAAATTGGTAGACCTGGGGTCAGGGCCCTGGGTCATCTACTACTGAGGTAGCCCTTCGGTTACAGGGGGTGGCCCCCCGTCCAGCGGGAAGGTCCTGGGCTGATATATGCAAGCCAGTGGGCCCTAAAAGTCCCACATCTATGGAGTACGTACAGCCGAAGAAGGTAGGGAGCGGCTTCGGGTCTCGTTCCCTGTGAGAAGATTGAGAAGGTGACTGCCTTCTGGGAGAACACGCTCGTTCTGTACGTCATGGGGAACAAGCCATTCTGTGGGCAGATCCGAGGGTATGCGGCGCCGGTCTGGTAGCCAAAAGGGAGTATGGAGATATATACTAGGGAAAATGGCTTATACTATGTGAAATTTGGGCTAGCAGATGATGTCGCCAGGATTCTGCAAGGCGGTCCATGGACGTTTGATGACAGGTTGATCATTTTGAAGGAGTGGACACCTGAGTTGCGGTGCGAGAAGGAAGTCTTGAATGCCATCCCGGTTTGGATACGCTTTTCGGAGTTTCCTGTTAGGTTTTGGAGCATCCCATTGCTGATGCGGCTAGCCAGCTTGGTGGGCACCCCGATCAAGGCTGATGATGCTACAGCGTTTCGGTCGAGGCTGATGTACGCCCGGATATTCGTCGAGATCCGGGCTGGAGGGGAGCTTTCGAGGTTATTGGAATATGAAGTGCCTTCTGGAGAGGTACTATCCCAGAAGGTGGAGTATGAATGGGTTCCCCCAACCTGTTCACAGTGTGCTTGTTTCAGACATCTAGGCAATGCTTGCCCAGCAGGAGGATGACAGTCGGGGTCAATCCCACCCTCTATTGAGGTGCCGGACACATCACGGGAGATGGAGTCGTTGTCTGGGGACGACAGAGCGGAGGATACCACGCAGGAGGGCGATCGTACGATGGAGGAGGCTGGGGGACTGAGCCGTACTATCTTGTCCCAGTCGGCTCCTACTAGTGGGACGATGATCACCTTCTCGGCGCAGAGGAGGATGGTGGCCTTGGGGAGAGAGGAAGGCGATGACGGATCTTTGGAGGGGAAAGAATATAGCAGGAAGAGACGGGCTGGACCACTACGGGATGGCCCCCCAAGTGGGGGGGGGGGGGCGGGGGCATTCTCCTGATAGGGAGGAGGTGCTCTGTGTGGACAACCCGGCTTGGGCCCTGGTGCTCTCCCAAGCAGCGACCCAACATACTCTTGCTGCTGGAATGGAGGAGGTTATGACAGAGACGGATGTGGTACCACCCCCAGGTACCAGTCCAGGTGACGTCCAGGGGAACTTATCTCTCAATAATTAATGGCAGTAATCGCCTGGAACGTGAGGGGTGCGTGTTCGTTAGGGAGATGGAGGAAGATTTGTGGGGTCTTACACAGAGAGAAGTGCGACATCTCTGTCCTGCTGGAGAAGAAGATTAAAGGAGAGAAGACTCTAGCTCGTCGGATCCCATCCCATTGGGTCCAATTCCACAACCTGGCACTCTGCTACATGGCTAGGATATGGGTCAGATAGAACTCAAAGTGTTGGGATGGGGACTTGATCTTGATGACGGAACAACTGATTGCCATCTCTTTTACGAACAAGGGTGGCTTTCGGTTCTTACTGGGAGCGGTGTACGGCCACAACGACAGGCGGCGACGGGAGACCCTGTGGAGCGACATATCCAGGGTAGCCTTTACTGCTGATTCTTCGCACCTCTCGCTTCTCCTGATTGGTGACTTCAATGCCCTCCTACACAGAGGGGAGAAGGTGGGAGGCAGACCGGTCCCTGATCCGGTCCTGTATGACTTCCAGAGATGCCTGCTATAGGCGGGACTTCAGGGGCTGTCGCGCTCGGGGTTTATCTGGACCCGACATAACAAAGCAGTCCGTAACAGGGTTGCTTGCTAGTTGGATAGAGCCCTGGGCAACGAGAAGTGGTTTCGGCGCTTCCCCAACTCTTCGGCTGAGGGTCTGGCCGCTGGGACGAGTGACCATTCCCCTATCAGGGTTGGCTTTACAGGCCGGCCCACTGTGAGATCGCGTCCCTTCCGGTACAACAACAGCTGGTATCTCTCAGAGGGCTACTTGGAAGCTATTACGGAGGGCCTTACTAGCCGCCAGGAGGGTAAGGCTCAGTTCCGTATGGTGCACCGGCTCAAGGCCACGAAGTGAGCCTTACGAAGCTGGGTGCAAGGTTTGTCACGCCCCGACCCGGAATCACCCGAATCATCGTCCTCGCAGGGGGCGTGATGCCGCACGAGCCTGGAGTTGCGCTCGTGCAAGGCAAGATGACAAGTTCTCAAATGGTTATCTTTTGATTCGATATTAACAACGAAAGGAAAACAGAGTATACGAAACAATTCTCTTTATTGATATTCGAAACTGAGATTACAACGGCTTTCGATAGCCTAACAATATATGCCAGATTGGCTACAACACTCAGGTTCTCTCTTGCCCACAAAGGATTTCACCGTTCCATACATCATGCCTTCTATATCTCGGCCGCATCAATCCAGCTGCGTAGTCCGAGCGTCAATACGATAGCACGCTTCAATGCGCTTCGGCATTCCAAGCCTTAACACATTCAAGCAACGCTTCGCCGCGGGCAATCCATTCCCTGCACCCTGCATGAAGCTGGTGGGGGATCAGTACGTTCGTCCTCGCATGTACTGAAGCAAAGATCATCTTTCCAAACCGACATTTTAATATTTATGTTGAATGATGCAACTTAGCTTATGATCTTGCTATGTTCTCCTTAGGGTCAATTTCATGGCATCTTCGAAAGCGTAAAGCATGTTATCATAGTAGCATGTTATCGAATTGAATAGGCAAACAAACAAGCAATCTCGTGTTTGATTCGTGGCGCGACTTACCAAGTCGACGCACTCGCCCTTGCACCGACGCAAGGTGAATACGCCGTAATCCTTCCCTGTCATGTTATTGTGCATCTCTAAGCATGATCTCTATGCGGGACGCATATGCGCCTATACTTTCAATCCATCGTTCCTTAACTATATGAGGGCCGTTGGCGTATCCGCGCCGGAATGGACTAAAGGAGTTCCTTTCTTTTCTCTCCTTCTTTTCTCACTATTTGGTTGGGCTGCCGGGCGTTTCACGGGTTGGGTCACATCCCAAACAACCGAAACGTTCCCGCTACATACCATCATTTGCGGCTTTTCCCATCTTGTTTAAGGATGTGCGCCTACAAAGATTATCCATTCCCTCCTAGGCCAAATCGGTTCCGGGGACCTCCGGCATTTAACCGTTTGGGGGAACACTCGTGCACGAGTTATTATCACATTAATCTCGAGCCCATTCCAATCGACCATGCAACGTCCTATCATTCAACAGTTAAATTCAAACAACCAAACATAGTCTTGAGTCCGAGACTCAGACTTATCGTCTCGCATCTCTTTCGTTAGCTTTCTGTGTTCTTACATTTCATACTTCGTTTCAATGATTCAATGGCATCGTGCTTCAACTCAATGCTCGTCAACCGAACGACCCGAAGGTCTTGAACACCTTTCGAGGCACCATGTCATATCCGACAGTTCCGCCACATTCATGCCACAACTGTACTCTCTCGCAACGAAGCCATCTTTTATTATCCCGTGCACGTAGGCACGTTTCGACCGTACTTCCAATGTTCTACAACTTAGCATTCAATGTTCGGGGCTTGCGCGCTAGGGCGCTCGCCTATTGTCTTTCAATGTTCTAGCCGTCTAACTCGTGCAGCAAAGGCACGGTATGGTTCGTGCACTAAGGTACTCGCCGATTACAGTTATCCCATGTTCTTGCGGCTTGCGCACCGAGGCGCTCGCCTTAGCGATATCCAATGTCCCATAGCGACTCGTGCATATTGATGCACGTTTCATTTCAATTGTTCTAACTTAGTGTTCGACTCACACTACGATTTCATCTCCAATCGGCCACGCCCGTGGCGTCGATAGGTTAACTTTAGCATACAATGATATATTTGACTTATCGAATGAAGGAGTAAAAAGAAGTCAATCCTCCCACCTTGAGTCGATATGCCTTGGTTGTTTCGCCGAGCCGATGCGGCTCGATTCCCTAACTTTGTTGCACGGCCACTCTCCTGACTTAGCCATTCGAGCACTTCGTGTTTCGTTGAGTTATACGTCCAATTTGCCTTAGCGTGCCCAAGTCTTAGCCCGTCGCAAGGCGACGATTTGATTTCGCGGACCCCTTACTAAATATTGCAAAAGATCGACCTCTAATATTTTTCCGTCAAAGTATAACCTGCACACGAAACCAACTAAAATCAATACTTGCATCGATTCGGACTTGCGCCTTGGTCGATTCGATTTCTTAGAATCTTCGAGCCGATTCAACGCACTCATCCTTCGGGGCAACGCGGCGCTTCGCATCGATTCACTTGATGCATTCCTTCGGGGCAAGGCAACTCTTCGCATCAACTTAGTTTGATGCATTGTTCGGGACAACTTAACTCTCGTATCGTTTTGCATCGATACATTTCCTTTGCGTCAACGCGACTCGTTGAGTCAACGCTTCAGCGTAATGCGCCGTGCGGAGCGGGGCATTACAGAATATACCACTCAAAACAAGGTTCGTCCTCGAACCAAAACCAACACTCCGACTAAGTGTTTCATATATCGTTTCACGATCTCGTCCCACCAATGTTGTTCAGTTTCACACTATCTCGCAAGCTTTTGATTAACATTTCAAAGTCATCCCTGCAGCTCGATTTGAATTTTGTATACAACTCGATTTGGATCCATACTTATATTCAAGGCGTCCCGAAGATATATGTATTTTGACCAATTCCAGTGGTAGCAAATTGGAACAAAGCTGACAGGTAAATTTCAATCCTATGCTTGCCATCTCGTACTCTCGATCGGACTTATCCTTAGCAACCGTTCTCGAAATTTCATCGCATACATATATTCGATACATACGTGATTCATTCAATAAAGTCACTGCACGCGACGCGATTCACAATCGCCTTCTCGTTTCGTATGTTTCATCGGAACTATCAATCTACGCATTGCGTCAAGCCGTCGCGCATCCAATCACAACGAGTCTCCGCAACGCCTTGCGTTCGAAGTCGCTACCCAACTATTTTCGAAGTCTTACTTATGCAACTTGTCTCGATACGATTTTTCTTTGTTGACTTGCAAATGCATCACCATTCAGGGCTGCGTCCGCTAGGTTACTTACATAGTCCCCGTGCTTAGTTTTTTTTTTTTTCCCGACGCAAGTTTAAATTGACATTGCACAAAGGCCACAATCTATCCGACATGAAAGTTTACAGCAAGGCGACAGTGCTCAAGGCAACGATCGCCTTAGCACGAAGGTCTTTACGACGCGTCTTACATTCAATTTCCTAACGAGTAGGAATTCGATAGCCAAATTTCCAACTTATCCATCTCGCAACATCGAATGTAAATTTCGATTCACGCAAGCTCAATTGCAAGGTGAATCCGAATCTAACGACATGACTCGTAAGTCATTCCCTTATCGTTCCCTCTCGTGCATAGCACGTTTCTCGCAATCGCCTATTCTTATCGTCAACATGCACCGTGTTATATTTGTTATCGGTGCAATCTCATATGCGATATCGCATGGGTCATCTTACGGTCTGCAGCATTCAATTTGATTTGGCGGTCAAGTCTTCTAGGGTCAGCTGCCCCGAAGCTACGCTCGATAATTGTGGATCATTAACGAAGGACAGTTTACTACGAACCATGCTATATCTTATTTCGGAGCCAAATCACGTTCCGACGATTCTATGCGACTACCCAATTTCGGACAAAACCATTTCTATCGGCGCAACTGATGCGCAACTATCCTCCCAGTCAAGTCATGCACTACCGTCGATGATTCCGCAATTTACGAAACATCTACTCGCATCGAGTTCGAGTCTATCTTATTTGCGGGTCGACACACGAGATGCTATACGCATCGAGCAATCGTCGATGACTTATACTCTCGTCTTTGATCAATCACAAAATTTACGATCAACCAAGTTCGTTCATTCTCGTATCCTTACTTACAAAAATTTTGATAGCGCAAGGCGCACTCCATTTTGCATTCTCACATCGTGCTTACGTTCCCTGCGTATCGATCTTGATAGTTCATATCAATTTCGATAGCAAGAGGGTCGACTTCGAATTCGTTTCGACATCAACTTAACTCGCATCGCATACATCCAAGTTCGCAACAAACTTTTCCATACGCATCTACTCGTTCTCCGATTCGCCGCATCCCGCTATACTTTGATCGCGTAACCGAGTTACCGATTATCCAACATCGTGCCCTCGAGTTATACGATCTCGCCCTCTAAGTTTTGTGTGTTTTCAGTCGTACTCAAATGAGTGTCGCCGTAACTTAACCAACTATTTCATAGGCACGGTTTTTCGCGTCAACCAACTTTCTTACCGAAGTCGCATATCGTGCGATTCAATTACAATTCACATCGCCCAACATTTCTATCGAAATCGCAAGTCGTGCGATTCGATTCGCCTTAGCCGAACATTTCTATCGAGATCGGAAGTCGTGCGATTCGATTCGTCTCGTCCAACATTTCTACCGAGATCGCAAGTCGTGCGACTCATTTATAAGTTCAAGTTTTCCCTTCCCGTCGATCCGATTATTGCCTTCAAGGCATAATCGATTCGCTAGTCTCGGTCGTCCGACCAACTTATAACTTTCGTCCGACGTATCGTTCATCGATACGAGTCTCGCCTTATCGTCCCAACCGATTTTCGAAGAACATTTGCATCAACATACCGTCATACAAATTTTCATACAAGTCTCGGTACTCTCCCGTCCGTTGCGGACAAACCTTCCGCAATTCTCACAATGTGTCGATGCAAATCATCGTACAAGTGCTATACTATATACCACTCGGAATCGAGTCATTCATCGCCTACGTGGTATGGCATATACCACTCGGAATTCAAGCTATTTCCCTCGCGTTATACTTAGTATAGGCCAACGTTCTCTTCCGACTTACGATTTCCGCAGTGATCGTGCTTGATCACAACCGTAACTTTGATTCTATCAAAATTCGACACGATTCGGTCAATGTTCTCGTTTGCCAACATAAGTTTGGTGTGCAACCGAACGATTCGTTCTATCGATTTACGATTTCAATTCTTTCCTTACGTTGCATCTCGTGCAACAATTTATCTGATATGCGTCGCACCCCGTGCAACAAATTTTACTTTCGATACGCGTTGCACATCGTGCTACGATTTATTTCCGACACTTTCATTCCACTTTATACAACGATTCAATTCCAATTTCCTTTGCACTTCGTGCAACGATTAATTTGATATGCTTTGCACCACGTGCAATGATTTTTACTTTTCAATACGCGTTGCACATCGTGCAACGATCATTTCCGACATTTACCGCACCTCGTGCAACGAATTACTCTCGACTTTCCAAGTCAATGCACAATCCGTTTTAACACATTCGGTATTGGCTTATCACTTCTCACTTTCATTTTAACCCATATTCGCCATTACTCGTTGCACTTCGTGCATCACTTTATTTCTCATTCAACATGTTACATTGCGACAACATCTCAAATCGTATTTCACAATTTGTTGCGCTTGCAGCAACTAACATTTTTACGGCTCGTTTGCATTCAATGCAATATACCCCTCGCGACTTCCTTAGCAAACATCGTGTAATTTCCAAAACACATGCGGCAAAATTACACGATTTGTATTAGACTTATTGTATGGAACATCCAGTGCGGCATCGAGTAGAGTCAAGAGTGATATCAAGTGGTGGTGGGCAACTTTTCGAATTGTAATGAAGCAAGCGTCCAGAGGAAATTGAGCCTAGAGCTCTGATACCAATTTGTCACGCCCCGACCCGGAATCACCCGAATTATCGTCCTCGCAGGGGGCGTGATGCCGCACGAGCCTGGAGTTGCGCTCGTGCAAGGCAAGATGACAAGTTCTCAAATGGTTATCTTTTGATTCGATATTAACAACGAAAGGAAAACAGAGTATACGAAACAATTCTCTTTATTGATATTCGAAACTGAGATTACAACGGCTTTCGATAGCCTAACAATATATGCCAGATTGGCTACAACACTCAGGTTCTCTCTTGCCCATAAAGGATTTCACCGTTCCATACATCATGCCTTCTATATCTCGGCCGCATCAATCCAGCTGCGTAGTCCGAGCGTCAATACGATAGCACGCTTCAATGCGCTTCGGCATTCCAAGCCTTAACACGTTCAAGCAACGCTTCGCCACGGGCAATCCATTCCCTGCACCCTGCATGAAGCTGGTGGGGGATCAGTACGTTCGTCCTCACATGTACTGAAGCAAAGATCATCTTTCCAAACCGACATTTTAATATTTATGTTGAATCATGCAACTTAGCTTATGATCTTGCTATGTTCTCCTTAGGGTCAATTTCATGGCATCTTCGAAAGCGTAAAGCATGTTATCATAGTAGCATGTTATCGAATTGAATAGGCAAACAAACAAGCAATCTCGTGTTTGATTCGTGGCGCGACTTACCAAGTCGACGCACTCGCCCTTGCACCGACGCAAGGTGAATACGCCGTAATCCTTCCCTGTCATGTTATTGTGCATCTCTAAGCAGGATCTCTATGCGGGACGCATATGCGCCTACACTTTCAATCCATCGTTCCTTAACTATATGAGGGCCGTTGGCGTATCCGCGCCGGAATGGACTAAAGGAGTTCCTTTCTTTTCTCTCCTTTTCTCACTATTTGGTTGGGCTGCCGGGCGTTTCACGGGTTGGGTCACATCCCAAACAACCGAAACGTTCCCGCTACATACCATCATTTGCGGCTTTTTCCATCTTGTTTAAGGATGTGCGCCTACAAAGATTATCCATTCCCTCCTAGGCCAAATCGGTTCCGGGGACCTCCGGCATTTAACCGTTTGGGGGAACACTCGTGCACGAGTTATTATCACATTAATCTCGAGCCCATTCCAATCGACCATGCAACGCCCTATCATTCAACAGTTAAATTCAAACAACCAAACATAGTCTTGAGTCCGAGACTCAGACTTATCGTCTCGCATCTCTTTCGTTAGCTTTCTGTGTTCTTACATTTCATACTTCGTTTCAATGATTCAATGGCATCGTGTCTCAACTCAATGCTCGTCAACCGAACGACCCGAAGGTCTTGAACACCTTTCGAGGCACCATGTCATATCCGACAGTTCCGCCACATTCATGCCACAACTGTACTCTTTCGCAACGAAGCCATCTTTTATTATCCCGTGCACGTAGGCACGTTTCGACCGTACTTCCAATGTTCTACAACTTAGCATTCAATGTTCGGGGCTTACGCGCTAGGGCGCTCGCCTATTGTCTTTCAATGTTCTAGCCGTCTAACTCGTGCAGCAAAGGCACGGTATGGTTCGTGCATTAAGGCACTCGCCGATTACAGTTATCCCATGTTCTTGCGGCTTGCGCACCGAGGCGCTCGCCTTAGCGATATCCAATGTCCCATAGCGACTCGTGCATATTGATGCACGTTTCATTTCAATTGTTCTAACTTAGTGTTCGACTCACACTACGATTTCATCTCCAATCGGCCACGCCCGTGGCGTCGATAGGTTAACTTTAGCATACAATGATATATTTGACTTATCGAATGAAGGAGTAAAAAGAAGTCAATCCTCCCTGTTACTATGGAGGAGGTGGAGACTATTATATCGATGGCGGACCCCAACAAAGTTTCAGGACCGGATGGTTTCAACAGTGGGTTCTATAAACGTCACTGGAAGATTCTGAAGTTCCCGGTCCTTGAGGCGGTACATGAGTTTTTCACCAAAGGGAAGCTGCTGAAAGAGCTGAACCACATCTTCTCGACACTTGTGCCAAAGAAGGAGGGAGTGACATCGCTGGCGGATTTCAGACCTATTGCGTGCTGTAATTATCTATACAAGATAATTACGTACCTCATGTGCCGGCGGATGGAGGGGATCATGCAGGACTTAGTCTCCTCTAGCCAGGCGGCTTTCATTAAGGGGAGGTCGATTGCGGAGCATAGTCTACTGGCGCATGAGATGGTGCGGGGCTTCAATAAACCTGGAGGGGAGAAGGCGTGTGTGAAGCTGGATTTGAGGAAGGCTTATGACATGGTCAACAGAGATTTCCTGTGCCACCTGCTGACCGCCATGGGGTTCGATGATCGCTGGGTAGCAAGAATTCGAGAATGCATCACGACTCCCACCTTCTCCGTCCTTATTTAGGGCACCCCGTATGGGTTCTTCCATAGCAACCGTGGACTTCGGCAAGGCGATCCACTGTCACCTTACCTATTCACGTTTGTCATGGAATACTTCACTTGCTTGATGGACATGACGGTACATCGTGGGAGGCTAGTTCCGATGTTCAGGAGAGTCGAGCCTTCGACCACCCACCTTATTTATGCTGACGACCTCCTGGTTTTCATTTAGCCGTCTATGGAGGGCATGCACACGATCTCAGAGATTATCGGTGAGCTGGAATCCCTATCTGGACTCCAAATGAACAGAGAGAAGAGCAGAGTTTACTTCAGTTTCCTTTGTCCCTAGAAGGAGGAGCGAGCCGATGCCTTGGGAGTTGAGAGGAGTGACCTCCCGGTAAAATATCTAGGGGTTCCTTTGACTGTCAACTATGCTCGGGACCAGGACTGCCATAGCCTGGTGGAGTACGCCCAGCGGAGGGTCGAAGGTTGGCAACCGCTGGTCTTTCATTTGGGAGCCGCATCGAGTTGGTTAGATCGGTTATTTCGGCTTTGGCTCAGTTCTGGCTGCAGTCTATCCTGATCCCTGTTGCCACCATTAAAAAAGTGGAGCGGATATGTGCCGACTTCATATGGAGGGAAGGTATGCATGCGATCTCTTGGGAGCAGCTTTGTCAGCCCAGGAAGGAGGGAGGTGTGGGACTTCGACCATTGATGGAGATCAGGGAGGCCTTTGCGCTGAAGCTGGCGTGGAGATTCATCAATAGGGGGTCACTCTGGGCGAACTGGATGCACAACAAATTTGTGAAATGGGACAACTTCTGGGCTTGTGCTTCTGATAACAACTATTCCGTCTCCTTCAAGAGCATCTTGAGGCACAGGGGGTCCTTCAGTCTGCCATTTGGAGGATCATGAAGGATGGAACTGGAACGGACCTCTGACGGGATCCGTGGATAGATCGGCAATCTCTGTTAGAGATCAAGGAGTCACGTCGCACCAAGAGGTTGGGAGGGGGCTGACTTGCCAACGTATTATCCAGAATGAATGTTGGAGTCCTGAATCCTACCGCCATACCGAGGAGCTTAGAGATGTTATCAGCACAGTCGCTATTGACCTAGCATTGCCTGCTGATTGTTGGATCTGGGATCCGCCGGAAGATACTATGGGTTCTGGGAAGTTCAGGTTCCACAGCTGCTATAATCTGATTCGTCGTACATTTCCTCCTAGTACTGACTATGATTTCATATGGTGCAAGGGCCTAGCCAGGAAGATGCAGCTTTATGTTTACCGTCTCCTACTGGGCCGTCTGCTGACGAGGGATCGCCTTCTCTCCTTTGGGATTCAGGTCCCTGACCCAAAGTGTGTGTTATGTGGCTTGGAGAATGAATCGATAGGGCACTTATTCTTCGAGTGTGAAGTGTCCTGGCGTATCTAGACGGATCAGTGCAGGGAGCTGAGTGGATGTCACTCTGGCAGGGGGATCGGTGATATTATCACTATGTTCCGGGATAGTAGAGGGAGAGGGCAGGGCTGGTTCAAGACCGCAAGAGTCCGGCTGGCTGCTGCTGTCTGGCATGTATGGTGGGAACGAAACCGCCGAATCTTCGAGGGGCTTATCACCTCTCTTGTTGGCATCCTCCATAACATTGAGTTTGATGTAAAATCGATGGATATCTGATGAGTGGGCCTCCCCACTCTGAGTGTATGACTGTATGATTACATAGTGATTTGGAATAAAAATTACCTTTTTCCAATATATATATATATATATATATATATATATATATATATATATATGAGAAAGTCAGGGGTGCCCCTCCACCTCCGGGCTTGGGTGGGTCCGCCCCTGTTTCAAGATTAGGTGGCTTGTCTTGGAGAAGCCTACATATAGATATAGTGGTAGCTACGTCAATTTCTAGAATAAAGAATGGTGGCTACATGTTGAATCTCAAAGGCTTTTATGCAAAGAGAACATGATTTGCTAATATATGAATCACCTAAAAGTGATGCAGTATCCTCTCCTCCCTTTAGTGCAAATAATGACTATCCACAACAATTGATCAAACGTTTCAGGTATAATTGATAAAACTTTATAGTTTATGAAGTTCATTGGATTAACTCATTTATGATTGAAAGAGTATTGAACTCTCTTTTTTATTTCGTTATTAGTCTGTCTCATTTATTTTAGGTCTCGCTTCAGTTTGTTACTGTACACCCTCAGCACGAGTTCTCATCCCTTGAAATACAATTTTATTGAGTATGGAGATTCTTAAAGATGATATCCATTGTTGAAACGATCCTTTAGAGGGTTTTCTAGTACATACAAAGCAGCTTGATTACAATTTACAACCCTATAGAAGGACTACATTATTGGTTTTGTGAACATCTGTTACTACGAATGGAAGTCAACTGCACACTGTCAATCAGAGGGAGCATGATTCTAGTGTTTTTATGGGAATGTTTCCGAAAATCTTCCATTTGAATACAACGATTATGTCACTCTCTTAAGGGAAAGTTTGGGAAAATTTCTCCTTGTGCTTGAATATCTTTTCTTCATAGAACTAGGAGTTTTCGTATGTTTTATTATTATCCTCCTATTTTGAAGAGTATTAGGGGAAATATGAGTTTGTGAGGCCCATCTGTAATATACTTAATCTCTAATAGAAGGTTAGGCTTTTTCATTCTCCTAACTATTCTGTTTCTTTCTCTATATCAAATATTTACTTCATATGGTCGCAGTGTGATGAATTAGCTTTAATAAAAGCTGTTAACTCCCTGATGCTGTTTATTCGGGCTCTGATAGGTCCAGGGAGGCATTAACTTGTAGTATACCCTTAAATTTGTATTTGATTATAGTAGCCTGAGGTTTTAGAATGCAGAAGTTGTGATTATGATATACTGGGACTTGTGTACAATTTGAGCCACTTCTTGAAAGCTTATGATGGAAATTTTGTATGCAGGGAGCCCGCCAAGCAGGAAGAACTCTACTAAGCTTGTTATTAGTGCAGTAGCAACAATAGGTGCTCTATTGTTGGTTGCGCTTATGTGTTTCTGGGGATCTTTTCTTTATAAGAAGTTTGGTAAAGGAGATATGAGAGGTCTTGCTGTTGATGTCAGTGGAGGTACCTAAAATTTGATTTCTACCTCATAAAGCATCATATAGGGATTCTGCTCCATCAATATTTTTTAACCCATGCAAACATATATTTCTAACTCAGGAAGTATATTTTCTGACCTTAAATGATGAGATATATCTTACCTTTCAGGTGCTTCCATAGTTATGTTTCATGGTGACTTGCCTTACTCATCAAAGGACATCCTTAAGAAGTTAGAGACCTTAAATGATGAGAATATAATTGGCTGTGGTGGATTTGGCACTGTTTACAAGCTTTCTATGGATGATGGCAACAATTTTGCTTTGAAAAGAATAACAAAGACAAATGATGGCCTTGACCGTCTTTTTGACAGAGAACTTGAGATCTTGGGTAGTATTAAACATCGTTATCTGGTCAATCTGCGGGGTTATTGTAATTCACCTTTGTCTAAGTTGCTACTTTATGACTACTTACCTGGAGGAAGCCTGGATGAAGTGCTGCATGGTGAGAATTGCATCTTTCTAGTGCAATTTAATAACCACAAGAAGTTGTTTTTATGATTCATCTACTTGTAACTAGTAAATTTAATGCGTAAATCCTTGTGATTTAATTCTTGCCTCCGCAAATATATGGCTTTAGATCCTTGTGTTTATCTTTCCATGTTTGCGTTTTATGTTGCTTGCATAATTAGGTAACTATTTTTGCATTCAGGCTTGGTAACATGATGACACTACCAATGATTTGTTGAAATTACTTAACAGTGGTCACGAATAAATGTACCATAACCTAGGGTATTCTCATTCTCAAAATCGGTTTAATATGAAGAGCATTTGATCAACTTTAAGATATCCTTTTTTGTAGTTGCGGATAAATATCAGGAAAGAATACTATTTAAGCATGACATTGCCAGTCAACTTTTAATTTTATTCCTCATTTGCACAATTGAGATAAATGCAATTCCCTATAGAAAATTGTACCATCTTACCTCTATGTCTAGACTCTTTATAGTCTTGAGAATTTGGAGGGTTCTACTAGGTTGCATCAGCTTAAACTGCATATCCAAGTGGAGGTCTATCTACCGGCTGTAGGAGCTCAAAATTCTGTCTTTCTTAGGTGCCTAGCACACTTAGGCGTCCACTGTTTCTTAGGTGCCTAACATTCTTAGGCGTCCATTACTTTTAGGAGTTCTATTCTCCTAGGCTCCTTATGCATTCAGGCGCCCATCTCTCTGAGGCGCCCTGACCCATTTAGGCGCCTACTGCTACTAGGCGCTCAACTTTTCTAGGCGCCTACTTCCTTGGACGCCTTTCTCAAAGTACTCAGTTTTCTGCTGATATCTACAAATCTACGTGGCGTATTAATCTGCCATGCATTCTGAACGTGGTGCACTACCCCAAGCTTTTCGAAGAACGTGCCCATCACTTGCCCATGATCATGCGCCTATCCCGTACAAGCACCAGGTGTCATTAGGCACTTCTGTCTTCGTGGCGCCCAGTGGCTTAGGCGCCTATCCAGAAAAAAAGGTGCCTACTTTGGATAACTGTCAGGTGGTTATCTCTTGGCTCTATAAATAGAGCTCAACTCCCCCAACGTACAGACACAGAGAGGAGGGGTATAGTTTGAGCACTCATCGCACTTCCATCTTCTGCAATCAACAATTCTCAAGAGCAAGTTCTTCAACTGTTAATCGAAGCCAAAGTTCTGTCGATACTTCTACACGGCCGAGCCATACAGAAGATTCCTCATCAACAGAAGCTTCGAGACACAGTGACAAGCTTGCTTCCATCCACAATCGCCTCGTCAAAGGGACGCAGCGGTCGTCATTCAAGACCGGACTCCTACAGTTGTACTTTCCCAAAATTTATTGTACTCGTGTACGATTCTTTAAAGTTTGTAATAAAACTTGTGTTTTTGCAAACAAAATGGCGACTCTGCTGGGGAAGACCTTCTCCTCCAACGAGAATGTGACAACTCAAGGCGATTCATCATCGGTTGACACTAAGAAAGGAATGTTGGTCGTTAAATTCGACCAAACAACGTTCGAAAAGATGCTAAGTGCTCCTGGTGCTAAGCGCGCATCTATTTCTGCAAACAGGACGCGTACAGCCAATGTGACCAAAGCTAGGCGCACTGTACAAGTGCAGAACCACTCTCTGAAGAGGCGCCTCGAATGGGTGCCTAGGTCTGCTGGTGCACCACAAGGAGATAGGCGCCCACTTAAGGGCGCCCATTCTCTCAAGACCACTGATCCTACCTCTGTTGTGATGTCCAGATCTTTGGACGCATCATCTGGAGATAGGCGTCCGCTTGAGGGCGCCCATTCTCTCAAATCTGCCTCTGCAGTGATGCCCAAATCTGTGGGCGCATCATCTGGAGATAGGCGCCCGCTTGAGGGCGTCCATTCTCTCAAATCTACCATCCCTAGTTCTTTTATGGAAGATGCGCCACAGAGAGATAGGCGCCCACTTGAGGGCGCCCATTCTCTTCCATCTATTTTGCCAAACCTTAAATCTTTCAGCAAAGGCACTACGGCTGCTCAAAGGCGCCGTATCAGACGCACTGAGAGATTGCGCGCACAACAAAAGAGGATACTTCCTACCCCTCATTTGAATGAAAAACTTCCCATAAATCATAATGCACGAGGAAAACTCCAAGTACAACAGACTGAAATGATGGTTGATACTGATATGCGCACCCATCTTAATAGGCGTCGAGCCCAACTTAACCAGAATGTGCGCCCCATCGCTGAACAAGCAATGGTGCCTATAAGTTCTGAGCGCCCAAAATTCTCCTTTGCCAATGTGAATCATGTTCAAAGGGTAACACCTACTACTTCAAAGCGCCCAAAGATGAGTGCTAAAAATCCCCTCACTTGTGCTGCTTAATTAGGCGCTTCCTTATAACCTTCAAGGAACCAACAAGGCCATGAACATGCCACATCTTCCCTCTTCTTATACTAAGAAAATCGACCTCCGTGATCTAATTTCTAAGAAACAGGAGGCCGTATCCCCATCTCCACCAATAGTGCATCATTGTAGCCAAACGGTCAGTTTTTGATCGTCTTACTTTGACCTATCCTGTTGAGGTATCTTCAGAAGATGAGTCAGTATATGCCTCTGTTAACATGACAACTCATCGCTCTTACGAGACTGGGGGTAGCCCAAGACATACTTCGTCTCGGACCCGTACTCATAGACCCCCGGTTCGTACACATCGCACATTTGATGGGGTCTATCGACACACCAGATCAAGGAGTCGAACTATAATCGGTCAAAGGAATCTTTCCATCTCTTATCCTGAGGGTAGCTCTTTACATGATTTTGACGCCGCCAGCGAGAGTTCTGTGCAGACTATCTCTTCTTCAATAGCTAGAGAGGTGACTGCGTACGTCATCACAGAAGATCAGTATGCTTCCAGTTCTGCTAGCCAGGAGCAACGAATCGCCGTGCTAGAAGACAAATTGAAAACGATGGCCGAAATGGTGGCAAGCATGCACACCATAATTGTGGCTCAACACACGGTTCCACCGGTTGTGAATACAACCCAAGAACCTATATCGACATCTGCTCCTGTCAATGTTAGTTTGGGGGTACAGTCTCCTCATATCGCCTCCATACCAGTGCAGGTTACTCCAAGTCAGTCTGGGGCTGGGGGTGGTACTTATCATGCAGTCCCTCCTTCTAACACATCCAATCAATCCACTACTCCGCAACTGTCGGAAGACACTAACGAGGCTGTGAAACTCTTGCGTTCTCAATTCGAAGCCTTTAAGCAAAAAGACGGCCTGCAGAAGCTTGGTATCAAACAACCATATCCTATTGAGTGGAAAGAGGCGCAGTTTCCACCCAAGTATAAGCCTCCTATTATAATGTTGTTTGATGGCAGTACATCTCCGAATCAATATCTCGATCACTTCGAGATAATGACCGACCAGCTTTAACCTAATGATGCTCTCCTCACAAGAGTCTTTGTTGGGTGCTTGAAAGGAGTAGCCTACGACTGGTATCGCAGCCTGCCAGACGGATGCATTACTTCTTTTGCGGTTCTGAAACAGATGTTCTTGGAGCGCTTCTACGAAGGAACAAACGACATGACTACGTCGGCTTTGATCAAGATCAAACAAAGGCCCAATGAAACTGTGGATCGTTTCATTGAGCGTTACCGTCGCGAAGCACTCAAAATGCCTTTGGGAACTCTGGATGCATTAACTATAGATACATGCAAATCAAACTTGTTACCTATAGTTAGCATGTGGACGGGTTTCACTCAATTTCAAGATTGGCCTTCCTTCATAATAAGCGCTAGAGCAGCTGAGGAAAGTGCTGACAAATTCAAACAGTTAGACATCCAGATGCCAAATCTCGACAAAGATGAACAACAAACAACCAGCAGCGGAGGTCGCCAGAACAACCGCAAAGGCAAAGAGACTTTGACTATCAATCTCAAAGGCAAAGAAGCTCTGGCCGTCAACATAAGTCAGCCAACGTCTACCCCAACAATACCACCACCGAGGGTACCACGTCCGAAAGAAGAATATTCCTTCGACGAGGATGATATCATGAGCGTCTTTGATTGCCTAATCCAGAGCAATAAACTTCAGTTGCCGGATGCAAAATGGCCAGAGGAAGTCGGTAAGACTGACCATCCTAAATATTGTGTCTATCACAGGTTTATTGGACATCCGACTCGAGCATGCTACGTGCTCAAAGGAAAGATCCAAGAGATAGTCAATTCTGGTGCAATTACTCTCCAGCATGCTAACGTCGTCTCTCTACAATTTGGCGATTTTTCTGCTCAATTTGTACAGGATGGTGTCGTCCCTATTCCGAGAACTACTATGGAGATTGTAAATCTCCCACCTGCACAAGTGATGGTCTGGTTCCTCTTTCTACTGAAAAAGGAAAAATCATGTGGATCCATCCAGACTTGGTGTCGGACTTTGAAGCACCATCTTCCTCCACAAAGTCCAAGAAAGCAACCAAGTCCAAGTCATGCCATATGATTTCATTGGGTGAACATTGCCTTCCACCCTTAACTGCTACCTTCATCTCGGCGGCAGATTCTTCTTCTCCTTCCTCCCCTTCTGAGATAGCACTGTCAAAGCCAGAAGCCAAATATCAACCGGCTTTCCATCTGTATAGTCCACAGTCTCGTGAACTAATGACAAAGATGAGATATGACTTACAAAAGGCCCCCGGCTTGAATAATGGAAAGGGATCTCCAGTACCTCTTTCTCTATGCCTTCCACGTAACCAATTTCGTGTCGGCTTAGATTTTTGGACGAACTCTTCATCCTCCCAGAAGAAACGTTCTAAAGAATTGTAACATGGTGTCCTTTGAACCTGTCTCCGAAGAAGAAGCTTTAACCGGTACCAGGTGTGGGAGACTCTACTTGCGGGATTATTCAGAAGGTCAAGAGAACTCTGCTCCAACTCCGGAGACTATTCCAGCATCATCTTCTTCCTCTGTCGCGAATGTTCCGTCTGCTTCATTACCTTCAGTGGAACAGACTCTTCCCAAACCAACAGCAGCAGACAAGGGAATGTACACACCTCATGTGAATACACTCATTATTGTAGTGTCCCTTCATTATCGCAGTTAAAGGCATTAACGACTTTCAGACTCTCCCCAGACAAGCAAAGGTTTAAAGCCACATCCTGTTTTGAAATGGGGGAGATTATGTGCCTGCCTTACTAATTAGGGGATTTAAGAGAAATTAACCCATGTATTTTATCATTTCACTCCCCGATAATAAGCATCAAATTTCTGTTTTATTATCTCAAATTACTATAGGAATTTCAAATACTCCAAAGTCCTTTGCCAGTTTGGTGAGCTATGTATTTTTTGTATGCGTCTTAATTTCAATATTTTATGCAATGTAGGAATTTAAAGATCTTCAGATAGCTGTGTAAAATGATTAGTGTAGAATCTGTAGATTAGCTTTATCTCCTCTTTTAGTTATTTTTCCTGCAGTTCGTCCAAAAGGGACACCATGGTAAATAAATTATTAGTTTCATTTGCTAAAGTTAAAGACTTAATATGCATGCCGTGCCATCACTGCCATGCCATTCTGCATAGTAGGAACTTGCATACGGGTCAATATATTTTGTAATTTGTATTCTAATATTGATCTGAATGCTTGAGCAGAAAGGTCAGAGCAACTGGATTGGGATGCACGCCTTAATATTATCATGGGGGCTGCAAAAGGACTTGCATACTTGCATCATGATTGCTCTCCTCGAATCATACATCGTGACATTAAGTCGAGCAATATATTACTTGATGGGAATTTGGAGGCCCGTGTTTCTGATTTTGGACTTGCAAAACTGCTGGAGGACGAAGAATCTCATATCACCACTATAGTAGCTGGAACATTTGGATATCTGGCTCCAGGTATCACACATAAAATGCAGCATGATAAATTTGTCTTATTTTCTAGTTTTATAATATTATTCTTAATTATTCAGTCTCATTAGTGGATACAAAATATTTTTAGGGGGAGCGAGAATACAATAAGTTGGAAATTTAAGTCGGCATTATATATGATTTGTAAAAAACAAAAAAAAACAAAAATTATAAAACAAACATAATGGTGCTAATGATCATTGAATTCAAGATTTGTTGCTTATAGGAGCATCAATTTACTAATTGCTAGCATTTGGTTGCTTAGTTTTTAAAGAAAATAGTTTTTTTTGCATATAAAAAACCCCATGTTTAAAATTATTCATGGACGATTTTGCCCTTTTGATTTTCTTAAACCATTATTTTTTTTTCACTCTTCTCCCTCATTTCATTGACAACAAAGAAACCGTAAATCATTTGATAATCTGTATGAATTAATGGTAAAGTTGGATGAAGTCTTCAACCCTCCCCTACAACAACCTTCATATATACTCTATGTTGTCACTGGCAATGCCCAGGCGTGCAGGTTGAAGATGACTTTCCTCGACTTGGGAAAAATTTCCTTGGGTGAGGCGATGCTCACTTAGGCGTCCGCCTAGGGTCGCCCAGGGGAAAAAAGACTCGCCTAAGGTCGTCTAGGGCCGCCTAATTATGCTTACCATCTTTACGATGTTGGACATTGGTTATTTCATATTTTTTTGCTTCTTATATTACTTTTATGCTTATTGCTTAATATTTATTGCTTATGAGTTATACTACATATTTGTTGTATACATAATTGCATAATTTTTTTTTTCAAGAGCAGCGGATTCTGGGTGGGCGCCTAGGCACCTAGTCTAGGCGGGTGACCTATCGTCTCACTTCGCCCATCGCCCAGTACAACATAGTATATACTATTCAAGGAATATATTCAACTTTTCAATTTTAGGGGAAATAGTAAGAACTTACAACAAAATATAATATTTTACCTTCTATTTTAATTTTTTAACGTTTTTATATCTTTACTTGTGGCATGTCTTTTGTTTTATAAATAAATAATAGTATTTGAACAAGAATTTTCTAAATCTTTAGTAGTTTGTGGATTGTGGAATTTGACTTTCATATATATATATATATATATATATATATATATATATATATATATATAGTTATAATTATAAATGTAAGTTTAGACAAATGGAAAAAGAAAGTATATATGGAATTGGAAGACGAATAAGGGTTGGGAAAATCGAGGGAGACGAGAGGATGGAGAAAGAGAGGATTTTTAAATGAGAAGAGAATAGTTGGAGAGTTGGAGGGGCTATCTCGATTGGAGAGTTGGGAGGTTTCTACTAGTGTACAAATTAAAAGAGAATATAATAGTAGTAGAATTGATGAGTTTTGATGGATTTTTAATGGTGATTGGAGACTTGAGGAAAAATGGAGAGGAAATATAATTGGTCTCACTGAGAGGGGACAAAACGGTCAAAATAAATTTCTACCATCAAAATAATGGAATATTCTATTGTAAAATTGGTTTGACTAACCGGAGGGATGCGTAACTCTTTTTACTCTTTTTACTGGGATTTGAGGGACTTTTAAGCAATTCATAAGATTTAGGGGATTTATTTAAAAATATGTGAGATTTAAGGGATGTATATGCAAAAAACCCAAGAAAATAAAGTAAATAATAGGTCAATGAAAGACTATATAGAAGGCAACCAAAAACTCCGATCTTGTTCAGTCTTAATACAATATTTTAGTCTTGAACATGTATTTCACATGGCTCTCACTATGCTAGTTAAGCAGTGCTATCATGGTAGTCAAAGGCGCGCCTCGCAGCAAGGCACATCATCTGCACCTCGCACCTCAGTAGGCGAGTCGCATTTCTCCGGACACACCTAAGGCACGCCTTAGGTGCGCCTTTCAGCAAGGCGCAACAAAGAAAAGGCGCGCCTAGGCGCGTCTCATGTGCTTTTTGTTTTTTACAAAAAATTTGAGGCGGAGACATAGCCCTTACCTCATACAAGTGGGAGAGAGGTAGTCATTTCCACGGTTGCCAAAGTCGGCTACAGTTGAACATTGAAAACTAAAATCTACTAAAAACGTGGTAGGGAGAATACAAATTCTTGTTAGTTCTGTTGAGTGCTATTGTTGCTCTGCTAGTTCACTTGGTTATGTTTTAACATATTTTTGTTGGTTCTAATATGTTATTTGATTTTCTTTCTTACATTACTATTTTATTTATTTATCTATGTATATTTTTATTATTTATTATTTTGTGTCTTGTTTCGCTTGGACGCGCGTCTTAAATGCGCCTTGCTCCTCGGGCGATATGTACCCTTTGTGCTTTGAGTGCGTCTTACGCCTTTGACTACCTTGAGTGCTATATGTTCCAGAACCTTTCTCTTGTTTTTCGGTCATGATTTAGCATGGAAATTTAATTTCCTCTGCTTTCTATTGTCTAAATTATATATTTCATGATATTAGCAAGCTATGTTGCACATTCACCAGAAAATGTGGTCTTTGTCCGTATCAGTGTCCGAATTCTTCCAATACAGGGGACTACCTATTTGAAAATGATCGTATCCCGTATATGTGTCCATATTCTTTCAACATATGTAGCAAGTTTTATGATGCCGTGAAACTAGTATTCATGCAACATTCATAGTAAGTTTTATGGTAGCATGAAGCTGAAATAATAGAGGACCAGAGTCAACGTGTCTTATGTAATACTAATACTAACACTAACAAAAACCATAGTTTCTTTATAACGTCAATCCATGTTCTTTAGGCCATCTCTTTTAGGCCATCTCTAATCCTAACGGCTCCTTAATTACTATTTTATTGCTCCTTTCTAGTGGTTTGTGTTGCATATGTCAAAACCACCTAAGACGAACTTCTCATCTTGTCATCAATTGACGCCAACTCTACCATTCCAGGAATAAGCTCTTTATATCGTATGGTTTAATGTATTGCCACTCATCCATATTAGCATTTTTATTTCTGTTGCACTAATTTTTCGGACATGTTTTTTCTTAATACTCCAAAACTTTGAACTATAAAGCATTGTTGGTCGTATAGTAGTCTTATAGAATTTTTCTTTCAACATTAAAGGTGTCCTAAGATGACAAAGTACTCAAGAAAGTCTATTTTAACCACATGTTTTGATCCTATGCATGACATTCTTCTATTATCTCCATCATAATGATAAATGATTGATCCTAAATTAGTGGATCTAAAAAAACTGTTCCACTCCTATGTATCCCTTGTCAAAGTATATGTACTCCTCCCTTATTTCTCTTTGACTTAATCTCACATTACATGTACTCTGTTTTTTGTTGTACTAATTATAAAACTCTTGGATACTAGCATGTAACCCTTCTTTAATATTGTTGACCAACACATCATCTACAAAAACATACACATCCATGATATGCATGGTATATCATCCATTGGCATATCTTTATCCAAGCCTTCTACCATGAGAATGGGGTCGGCTATGGAGCATAAGAAGCTCCCTACAAGTTTTGACAAAGTTTTATGACTATATGTTAACATGATGCCAACCCTCTATATTGATGCCAAATTTATAGCCAAGGTAGCTATGAGCGTAAGTGGACCACGTATAAAACATAGGTAGCTATTTGGAAGGTAGATAGGCCTACCTTTTAGATTGTAGCTTAAGCTTATGCAACCAAGAAACACCCCAAGCTCCCCAGACTAGAGAGTATAGACGGAGAGGTAAGATGAACGATTTGATACAGGGAATTGCATTCATCTCTATGACATGCCAAAGAGTGAAATATTGACAATATATTCATAACACAAAATTATAATCCTTGATAAACAAGATAAAAACTTAATGATTATCCTTGATGTAAGCCAACATTGGCAGAAAATGGTTTATTACTTATCTCCTCAATGGTTCGCACGGGCATCATAACAAACACATAAATATTGCATGGTCGTTGTGACCAAACACATACATGTTATTGCATGGTGGCATAATACAACTTAATAAATTTTGTTTTACAACCCGTATAGTCTAATACTTACTGTTCGTACTCTAACTTCAATCAAAAGCTTATATTCTAAGGTAGTTCCTCATTAAAATATTATAGGTGACCCGGACCATACCAGTCCAATCTCTTTTGGGTATGGTTTACTTGAACTCATGATAAAATTCGAGTCGTCTCCAAACATTAAAAAAGGGAAAAAAATGTTGAATATGTCAACCCTAAGTTAGTTTAACTACCAACTAAACTCCTGCTAAAAAAAGTTGAAGAAACTTCTTATACATACCTGGTGGCAAGGTATTTGAGACATAAGAGAGATGCAGGAGCCTGGATCTGTTCCATAGCTCACAACCATCATGGAACGCTATAAAACAAACATTCAAAGGCAGCAGAAACGCAAATGCTACTTTTATCATTCTTCAATCCAATTAGAGGGAGGTTTAGTGGATTAAACTTCACAAGTGACCCTACATCTCACCTCCCCCCAAGAAATATAAGCTCAAATGGTACAAAATTCAAGGTGAAGGGGTTTAGTGAGAGAGGACTCGGAGGAGTTGAGGGAATGGAATGAACGAACAAATGAACGATAGGAGAGAAACTAGCTGCCTCTTCTCTTATGGTGTAAAGTACCTACATGACGTGCTAATCCCAATACAAATCTGGACCTAGGTTGTGAACTGGCGATACATATCGTGTATCGATTTGTTTGTAAAACGTATCATATATCGTGTGTATCGTACAATATAATAACTCTAGGAATTTAGGTCTATACTTCTAAATTCATATAGGAAATTGATTTAATAAAATTCTCATAAATTTTTCATGTGTTTCATCTTAAAAGGTCTATCTAGTTCTAGAATCCCAATTCTTAAGTATACATTACATGACCCAAAAAAATCAATACTACCTATGAGCCTATATATATCGTATCAGATCAACTATATGTAGCGAAATGGTACTATATCCTATAGTATCCTAAGGTAGGTATCATGTATTGTAAGATACAAGAACATAGATATGACATGCAAATCATCATCCTCATCCTCTTCCAGGCCTTCTCCCATTTAGAATGTGGCTAGTATGGAGCACAAGAAAGTTCTACAAGAACTTGACCAAACAGAAAATATCTGATGTGAGACTAATCTTCCAAAGCCCCAAACCTGCAATCACTTGTGCAATGGTGTTCCACTAGTGTGAATGTGGTTTAATACCCACCGCAAAAGCATCATCCTGTCATTCAATTCTTCTCCAATTTATAATGGGGTTGACTAAGGAGCATAAGGAAGTTCCACGTGAATTTGACAATACACAGAAATTTTCTGACACGAGACTTCTCTTCCACAGCCCCAAACCTGCAAGCAATTCTTATGCGATGGTATTCCACTAATGTGAATGTGGCTTAAAATACCCACCACAAAGGCATCTGTTGTTTGGATTATAAGAATCCACGAGCCTTTATATTGATGTAGAGATGGGAGGATGTAACATGCAATTTCATAGGTCCAAGTTATCTGTGTTATGGGTTTCAGGTATCCTTAATATTGCCTTTATGGAAACAATCATATCATATTAGAATCTTTCTGTATTTGGTAGAGAATATTGTCTTATTCTGATCAAATTCTGCAGAATACATGCAAAGTGGCAGGGCAACAGAAAAAACAGATGTGTATAGCTTTGGGGTTTTGGTGCTTGAAATAATGAGTGGAAAACGACCCACTGATTCCTCGTTCATCGAGAAAGGCTTGAATATAGTCGGATGGGTAAGACTTACTCTCATTATTCATTATGTTATGAGCCAATAAATCAGAATTCTTTGAGAGCGTTGAGGTGATTATCATTTATTTATTATCTAATACCTAGACTAAAAAATTCACTCAAGAAATCCGTAGTGAAGTAACTTGTCAGACCAAAACACGTTATGTTTTTTATGACTGCTTGCTGGGAATGTGCTAAATTAATTATTGTATGACAACAATTTAGGATGATATGCTGTGTAATGTTTACCAATTTGAGAATGCTAAATTGTTGAGCTAGTTGAACTGCAGGAGCATTGCTGGGAGCTTGAATTATCATCCTTTGTTGGTTTATTTCACTGTAAAATTCATATGTCTAACCTAGGCATATATTTGACAAATTTTTAGGCAAATGATATTGTTTTATAATGCGCACCAACTGAATTTTTAATCTCCTCGAAGGTGTGGAGGGGTTTCATTTCAAGGGCTAATAATTTATTTTTGAGCTACCTTGTTTATGTATGATGACTTAAACATTATCGGCTAAATTGCACTTTGATACCCTCAACTATTCCGCTTTTTCAAGTTGATACCATAAACTTTTTTACTCAACAACTTAATACCTCAACTATTATTTTTTTTCAACTTAATACCTAAATTTTACCTAAATTTTTAAAATCCCCAAAATGCCCTTATCCCTTCCCTCTTTCCCTTCTCCCCTCCCCCCCTCCCCCACTCCGGCGACCACCTCCCTCCCTTCCCTCGCCGGAGACCACCTCCCCCCCCCCCCCTCCCGCGGCGGCGACCCCCCCCCCCCCCTCCTCCCTCTCCGGCGATTGGTGGAGTCGGGGAAGGAGGGTAGCGGCAGCGGGAGAGGGAGGGGAGGGAGCGCGAGGGGGGGGGGGGGAGAGGCGGAGGGTGCGGGCGGGGCGGCGGGGAGAGGGGCGGGGGTGGCGGGGGTGGTGGCCGGAAGGGGGGGGGGGGGGGGGAGCTGGAGGAGGGGAGGGGGGGAGGGAGGGGTTGAGTGGTAGTTTTAATTTTGGGTAAGGGCATTATTGTCCAAATTTTTTTTAGGATATTAGTTGAAAAAAAAAATAGTTGAGGTATCAACTTGAAAAATTGGAATAGTTGAGGGTATCAAAGTGCAATTAAGCCAACATTATCCTCTCCAGTTGTTTTTATAAGTAAATGGGATTGTATAATATTAACTTGATTTGTGCAGTCTTTCTATTAAGTTTTTTTTTAAAACTTTTGTTCTACTTAATAATACTAATCCAAAACCCCTATAATAAGTCGTTTATTAGACTTAAATTTCACTTTTCTCATGGACGTGAAGTCAACGCTTGTTTGAGTGTCAAATACGAACTTTTATCTTTATAGTCTCCCAACGATCGAAAAATTCAAAAATACTTGCCTTATACGATTACGTGAGGAGCACGTGCTTACTTTTTCATCCCACTTCCCAACAACCGTAGATCATATCCCGCACATTTGTCCTATCTCCTCTCTCTCTCCCCCCCTTCCCTCTCTCTCTCTATAAACACCGACCCGAGAAGAGATTATCGAGTAGTCATATTTTGATCAAAACAGAATTCAGTTGAATGCACTCAAGGGACTCAACAAAGTAAAGAAAGACAGTGAAATTGATATAATGTGCACAATGGACAGGCACAGTTGATTGTATGAGTCACGACTTTGTAAAACACTTTGCCACAAGTGACCGGTTGAGGATAAAGATGATAGGTGACCACTGATGCACTGGATAGGAGTGATAGGATCTCTATAGTTAAAAAAAGAGATGGCATTTGCTAATGTTACTATATACTCAAACACTTTGCAACTAAGGACTATGGTTGAGGATAGAGATGAGAGGAGACCAGTAGACGCAGTGGACCGAAGTGATGAGATCTATTATTAAAAGGAGGACATTAGCTGATGTAAGGTAGATTACCCTTAACAGAGCATAATGTAATTAAAGCATTCAAGTAGCTGACCTATATTTTGGGATAGAGACTTTGTTATTGCTCTCTCCCTCCTCTCTGTTTGTGTGTGTGTGTCGCGTGCGCGTGCGTCCGTGCATGTGCATGCTTGTGTGTGTATATATATCCCTTTGAAATATCAATAAGGTTAATCCAAATGGCATAACCATAGCTCGTAAAATGCATAATCTATTCTTCTGAGTGAAGACCTACATTTGCCAAACATTTAAAAATGGAACCTTTGATGGTTTGATCCTCTCTCAACTCGTCCATCAAGGTCTCTCTATTTTCAAATGCTGGAAAACCGTTCATTTAGCGATATCTTGACGTGTTAGAAATGTTCATACCACAAGATCCTTTATTTCTATAGATGGTTTTAGACATTTAGATTACTATGTAATTGTGGATCATGCATTTTATGTGCTATATTTGTTCCAAATGGATTCCTCCTATGGGTCAGTTTGGTTTACATTTGGGCAAGTCATTGTTTGCCCAAATGGCTGTTTCTGGAGCATTGGTAGCTGCATATTTGAGCCCCCAAATGAGCAATGTTGTTTGGCTCTAATGAAATGTATGGCTAGTCAAACAGCTGACTATTTTGTTTCATTTCAAAATGGGCTCTCAAATGAAAAGTAACGGTGTAGCTAAACCTAGAGGTGTTAACGAACCAAACTATTTGCAAGCCTACTCGTGCGCGGCTCATTGGAAAGCTCGTGAGCCAAGATTTTTGAACTAGATAGCTCGAGCATAAGAATAGGCTCTCGTTAAATAAAAGAGCCCAAACACAAGTTTGGAGGTATTTGGCTCGTGATCTCGCGAGCCGGCTCATTTTTATTTATATAAAAGAAATATCTTATACTATAGACATTTACAATTTGGTGTGAAGTTCATTTACACACTTTCCATTCCGATAGTATTAATATGCTTATTGAGGAATACTTTTGGTTTGGGAAAAAAAAGAGTTCATGAGCTCATAACAAGTTCAATTCAAGTTTAGGCTTCAAGCTCATAAGGCTCGTCTTAGAGCTCACTCTTTGCTCTAGCGCTATTTTTTTCCCTTAGAGAACCGAGCAAGAGGGTACTCGCTCAAAGCTCAGTCTCGATAACACCTACACCAGCCCTTACAAGATTCTTATATAATCACTTCTTAGCTTTGTTTTCCTTATGGTTTTTCTCAATGTTCATATAAAGGCTCTTACTGTTGTTTCACTGTTAGGTAGTTTCTGAGTTTCATCTTCTTTTTTTCTCTGCAGTTGAATTTTTGGTCGCGGAGGACCGTCAAAGAGAAATAATAGATCCCTACTGCGAAGGAGTGGAAACTGTAAGCTTGGATGCTTTGCTTTCAGTCGCAATTCAGTGCGTCTGCTCCAGTTCGGAGGACCGTCCGACGATGCATAGAGTGGTGCAGATGTTGGAATCGGAGGTGATGACCCCGTGTCCAAGTGATTTCTACGACTCCAGCTCAGAGTGACGTGCCTAAATAAATCCCATTACGTTGTAACTGCTCTGGCTCATGAGAGAGGCTACTCTTTTCTTGCTGTACACAATTCATTGTATTCTTTGTTGCAGAATCTGTAAATGGAACCGCTGTTAAATCTCATTCCTTTCTTTTGGTTAAGATTTAAGAGCTGCTCCGAATTTTGTTAGTTGGTAACATAATTGTACAGCCATTGAGATGGGTAGATTTGCCAACTTCAGGTCTTTGTATTTGTTGATTTTGGTTGCAATTTTTGACAGTATGTAGCAAGAATAAAAGTATGTCTCTAGGGGTGAGTATTATTCGGTCTTTGGCCGAGAACCAAACTAAACTAAATAAGAAATTCGGTTCGGTATCGATTTTGAAAATACTAAAATTTATTATTCGCTTTTGGTTTGAAAATCGAAGAAGACTTACGCAATTACGTACATAAGTTCAATTTTATGCATATTAAAAATATGTATATTTTGAAAACAGTAATTTTAAATTTATGTATGTGATTTAAAGTCCAATTTTAGTAATTGAACAGCTAACTTTGGGTCCAATTTTGAATATAAAAAATATATGTATAAATTTTTATATTTTAATATAACTTAGCCACAATTCTAACCTCCCGTTGACCCTACCATACAATAAATAAATATGCCCGACAGTTGTGGCTATGTATCTCCACTTAATTACTTGTATACCTGTCAGAAGTAACATAATAAATGCTCTCCCAACATGTGATTTTAGCATGGAAATTTCAAGGTTATTTATAAAGGTACATCAATTTTTGATCAGGGCTATCTTATTTCAAAGTTTGATTTATTTACAAGTTTGCCATTGAAAAAATTGATCAGGACTATTCAAGGCATAAAAGTCACTTTTTTTTGTCTTCTTCCTCTCCAAAGCTCTCTCTCCACCTTTCTCTAAACCCTAGAATGATTCCTCGTCCCCATTTGTGGTCCCCAACTTAACACCTAACAAATTCTTCTTGTCTCCAAACCCTAGAATAATCCTCAACAAATATTTGTAGTACTCGGTATGTTCTCGAGTACTAGATGGCAAAGTTTGTTAAATAATCGGTTCTTTCCAAATTATTGAATATTTTGTCACAATGTAGGAAATATGGAAGAATGTGGGACATCAAATCTATCAATCGATCAGTCCGGTCCTTCCGAAGAACACAACATTCCCTCCGAAGAACTCTTGTAGGTCTCCGACCCTACCTACAATATTGCGTAGTCGACACTAGGACTGCCACACATTCAGACAGTACTATGTACTTGAAGGACTGCCAGAAAATGTGGCAGTCATGAAGTTGATCTTCTGTTCAACTGGACTGCCACATTTTCTGGCAGTCCAGCAAGTACTTAGGACTGCCAGAAAGTGCGACAGTCCAGAAGATGATCTCGTGCTTAACTGGATTGTCACAATTTCTGGCGGTCCAACAAGTACCTAGGACTGCCAGAAATTGTGGCAGTCCTTAACTTAATCTCATGTTTAATTGGACTGCCACATTTTCTGGCAGTCCATCAAGTACTTAGGACTGCCAGAAGTTGTGGCAGTCTAGTTTAACAGCAGTGTGAGTCCTGAATTGGATATTGTCTTTGGTTTTGTCGTTGATTTTGTCGTTGATTTTGTTTTAAATTTTTTGGAAATTTAGTGTAGGGCACACCATCTCCTATTTTCATTGATTTGAGGAATATATCTCGACGAATATTGCCTTTGAATCTTACGATGAAGCATTAGAATGATCCAGAGAAGTTGGAAGGCAATCGAACACAATCCTTGTCATTTCAAGGTCATTACGATCCCGGCCGAGTCGTAAAACTGTAGATCTTGGATGTGAAAGAGGTGAGACGTTTAGGGTTCATCATAAAAAAGATGAACTTTCCCCAAGAAAATCTCCGGAGAAGGCGACATGGACAAGGAAATATGGTTGTCCATTCAAGGTAGTGCTGGTATGCAAAAATGATGGAAAGTGGATAGTTGTGGTGAGGGCTGCAAACTAGCCAAGCCGAGACAAGCTTTTGTAAGCTTGAGCTTGGCTTGGCTAGAATTAATCGAGCTCAAGCTCGAGCTCGAGCTTGATAAATTTTTTATTTAGAGCTTGAGCTTGGCTCGAGCTTGTTTATATTAAGCTTAAGCTTGGCTTGATAAGCAAGCTTGATATGCTCAAAATCAAGCTCTTTAAGCTTGATTTCAAAGCTGGCTCAAATTTATTTCAAGCTTATTAAACTTGATTTCAAGCTTAACGAGCTCGATTTAAATTTAGTTATGTTTGAATTCAAGTACCTATAATATTAACAATTTATTTATAAAAATTAATTAAAAAAGTTCCTTAATATAAGAACAAACGGGCTTCTAAACAAGCTCCTAAACGAGCCAGCTCCCGAGCTCAAACGAGCCGAGTACTTCTAAGCAGGGGCGGAACCAGGATTTTGGAGTAGGGTGGGCTAGCTAATAGTTATTATAAGGTTCTAAAAATTTATGCCAAAAATTCAGTAGACTTTTTTTTTTTTGTAAATTCGATGATTCACAACCCGTCTTGCACAATAAATATAAGAAAAATAAATATGTATTCATCGTAAATATAGATAACAAGTACTCAATTCATCATTTCCAACAACTGTGTATAATAAATGAAGTTGGATAATAAAAGTTGTGATATAGAACTATGAGGCCTTTAGGCATGTCTACTCGTACAAGGGAAACCAAAAGCTGCAACGGACTTGGTAGGAGCAATTGGGTGTATCTATTTGATCTTCATGAAATTGAACTTTGAACTTGTAAAGAAAGATAACTAGCCTTCAAGGGGTATTCATAGAAAGAGTCAATACTTGTGTCAATTCCAGCATCCATTTAATCTTCATGAAATTAAACTTGTAAAGGAAGACAACTTGCCTTCAAAAGGTACTCATAGAAAGAGTCAATACTTGTGCCAAATTCAGCACCATGCAATTGAAAAAATACAAAGATAAATAATAACAATCATCTTTATGAAATTTTACTCAAATTGCCAATATCAAGCTCCAATGAAATGAAAGCTAGCTTGAGTATCAGGTTCACGTAACGTTTTTTTTTCTCCATTATAATCCACTTAAAGTCCCTCCGCCCCTGCTTCTAAGCTTGGATTTGGCTCGTTTATTAAACAAGCTCGAAAATAAAGTTGAACTTAGTTTGTTTACTAAACGAACCGAGCTCAAACGAGCTTTTATCGAGCCGAGCTTCGAGCAGCTCGGGAACGGCTTGGCTCATTTGCAGCCCTAGTTGACTGACTACTCGTTGGTTACGAAAGATTAAGGGCTGGGCTGTCCATTAATTGCCAAGATCAAGGCCTTTCCATATATATATTTATATATAACTTAGCATAAAGTAATAGCATTTGAAATAGGAAAAACTTCAACTAACGATATAGTTTAACATAAT
>JANAVB010029819.1:33778647-33821733 GCA_029216955.1 Iris pallida
TTTTTTAATGGTTGTTCGTATGTTTCAAACTTTATTTTAGTTAATAGACTAGTTCAGACCTTTATTATCAATGTGTACCATTATTATTATTGCTTTTATAAATTGTTTGGTTATGTACATCATGATGTACAATTAAAATTTTTTTTGTTCTTTTCTTTTAATTAAATTGACTAACGCTGGAAGTATAAAGAACATGAGATCGTTCATCTCAGAGCCTACTTTCTTGCATTGATATATGAAATAATGGTTCATGTAGGATACTATGTTTATATCCATTTTTCCGAAGAAGAGAGATTTTTTTACCATCATATGCTCATTCCATCCTTTTTTTGGCCTAATTACAGCAGCCAATAAATTCAAGAGATTCAATTTTTTTTATATTAATTAAGCAAATAGCAATGAACATTTTTTCATAGCATGCTAATTACAACAATCAGGCGAAAAAAAAACTGTTTATATAGTATAACATTTCTTTATACTCTAGATGTGATTTCTTGTCTAAGAATTTAGTTTACAAATAAGATTTTGGACGAATTAATGTCTTCTTTTTCTTGTAAATAAAACATGAATTGATATCAAATTAATTTATTTAGGTAGATTTTAATGTTATCAATCTTTTTTTATATATGGTATAATTTATTAGAGAGAATTTTTAGGAGATTGAATAAAAGATTGTTCCCAAACTAGTGGAATGATCAAAATCTACCTAAAATAGCTACAGTTGAAATTCTGATGGTTCTTAGCCCATCTCCAATGGTGATTTCTAAAATTGAGTTCTTATCCTACTTGGCATTATGCTTTAAGGAGATTTTTATCCTAGTTGGAAGAGTTTCTACATAGAAATTGTAGACATACAAAAATACTCTCCAATGGTTCTCCATTTCTATCCTATGTGTCACATAGTAAAAGGACCAATTTAATGGTGTGGGGCCCAATAATAATTGTCACGAGGGATAGGAGAATTTCTATCTCCTAGAAAGTTTTTATCCTACATCATTGCTACCTAGGATAGAAATGGTGATAGAAATCACCATTGGGAGAAGTTTTTTCTAAAATAGATTTCTTCCATAGAAATAGGGGATTACAACGGGGTTTCTATCTTCCCTATTTCTATGGAAGAAATCCATTTTAGAAAAAACTTCTCCCAATTGTGATTTCTGTAAGCCCCCTGAAATTCCGGGATTATTTTTTTAATTTCTAAATAAATTATTATCGATGATTCATTTTGATTTAATTAATTTTGATCATTAAAAGCTCTTTACCATGACTTGGATTTCTAGAGCATCAGGGATGCCAGTCTCTAAAAACTTTCTTCTTGAAGTTTGTAGTAGACGAGATTATCTTCAATTTGATATATCATGTCGCACTCGAACTTGTTTCCTTGTGCTCCATTTGCTTCGCGCAACTTTCGGGTCAATTTAGACCAATTTATCGTCTGCCGTAATTCGTGACTTAACTTCCAACTTAATTTCGGGACCCGACATCGGTCCAATCCAGTCGACCCAATATATGGCCCTAGCCTGTTTTGAGTCTACTATGCACGTTGCACTTGCGTGCCACCGATTGATCTCCCTTGTGCTCCTATTTCATCAATGATTTAATTGGTTTGAAATTGTTATTTTAATTAAATCTTGGCCCCAAGCTTGTCCAACTTGACCCAACACCCAACCCAAATTGGCGTGACCCTACCATGTCTACCTATACACCCCACTGATATTTTTCTTGTTTCTCTACTCAAAAATATCCTCCTCTTTACAAATATCTATTTCTTTCTCTCCATTCAAATATATACATAATATATATACTTAAATATATATCTCTCTCTCCCCCGTTATTACACTCACACACACACATCACCCACTCCTCCATCACCATCAGCACTCTTTCCCCCTCTCCTACACACGAGCAGCTCACCCCCTCTCTCTAAATATCTCTCTAAATATCTATCTCTCTACTTCTCTTTCTCAATCTCTCTCATTAAATCACTCTCTTCCTCTCTCTACTTTTTCTCTCCCTCACTTTTTTGTTCCACAGCAGCCCCCCCTCCATTTTGGGCCGACCCCTCCTCCTTCTTCTTCTTCACGCCACCACACACCACCACCTCCCCTGGTCGGGCTCCTCCCCGACAACCTCTCCTCCTCCTATTCTTCACATTCATCACCATTAACACCACCATCAACACCACTGCACCCGAGCTCCACACAGCAGCCATGGCCGAACTCCCCAACATTCTTCTTCACAGCTCGAACCACCACCACTTCAAGCACCTCCCCTCGCTGCCACTGCTGGCCGCCCTGCAGCCAGTGCGTTGCTGCGACAGCAACCAGGAGCATGCAGCAGCGCGCGTATGCAAAGTTGGCCGTTCGAATTCGTAATTTCCAAGTTGTAAAATTCCATTTTTGAACCCGGGACTCCGAATTCAATTTCTGACACCACCAGGACTCGTGGCATCGTTCTAGCACATTTCATATAAAGTTTGTTAGATTTTAGTGGACATTGGCTCCGGCACGCATTTCGGTGCAAGTCGAATACCAATATCCGGGTCAACGGGTCATTTTGAGATCAGCTCATGGAAATCCAATTTTGGACATACCGTTGAGTTCGTATCATCATTCTGGACTCGTTGACATATAATTTGCTGAGTTTTGAGGACATTGGCTCCGACACGCTTTTCCGTACAAATTGGAATTTTAATGTCCTGGTCAATGGACCAATTGAGATCGGGTCAACGGAATCTAATTCTGGATATACCGTTGGGTTCGTATCGTTATTTTGGATTCGTGGACATATAATTTGTTAGGTTTAGTGGACTAGTATTCTTGCAAGTTTTTCGGTACAAAGCGGGTCCGACACGGACACCATTTTGACCCGAAATTATCTTTTGCTCCTGTGTCCAAATTGGACTTATGGATAGGCTATCCTAGCTAATTTGACCATTCTGGACACGTTGGTGATGTTTTTTTTATAATCCGACAATGTTTGTAGATATTTCTCTGTGTATTACCTTTTATTATAATTAATTCTTATTAAGTTCATATTTCGGAATTAGTACAACGAAACTGAGATCAGTCGATTCCAGTGATCTCACATCGCTGAAATTGGCAAGATGATCATGTGGATCACTGTGATAAGATTATTAACCTTACCGTTGATTTTTTATCTCGATTTGCGTGTCGTAGGTTTCGATGTACGAATAACGAGGTACAACTTGATATTTTAATTCTTAATTTTGAGTTGATCCAGTTTGACCAAGATATATGGTATCTTGGTAGGTAAATATTAGGAATAGTATGCTTAGGCTAGTTTTGACCTCGGTTGACCAAGTTTGACTGCTTTGACCAAAAGTCAACTATCAGTCAACACTTGGCCTAAAAATATCTAGAAGTTGACCAGAGTTGACCAGTTGACCAAAAGTCAACTGTTAGTCAACATTAGCCTAGTTTGACCTAGGGTTGACCAAGAATTGACCAGTTGACTAAAAGTCAACTGTAAGTCAACCTTTGACCCAGTTTGACCTAGTTGACTTGGTTTGACTTCCTGTGACCTAGTGTGACTCAGTGTGACCTAGTTTGACTTAGTTGGAGTGAGATTGACCTAGATTACATAGCTTTACTATATAATCCTGCCTAACAATGTTGAACCCTAATTAGCTTATATGTATATCTCATCTTTAGGTCTATGATTTCACTCTGAGCTAGATTACACAGTTATCATATTTCCACCAGATCTCAGGCGAGTACATTCTCTGATAATATTTCTGTTTTATGATATCGTCTATGTTTCTTGTATTTAGTGTAGATATCCTTGTTCTCTTGATACATTGTTCACACGAATTGGTATTTCTCTGGATCCCATCATGAGATGGTATTCCTTGTATTCTTTGGTATATCTTGTGCAAGTCTTTCTTGTTCCTTGTGCATTGTATAGACACGATTTCTGCGAAAGCTAGCTACCTTCTCAGAGAATCGCATGTCATGATGTGTCATGGTTGGATCCACTATACTAGTCGGGGACGAGGAATATTAGTGTAGATGTGTGGTCAATACCCGCCTTGTATATCTTGTGAACCTTGTGAATGCCAATCCTATACCACACGTATGATTGGCTAGCTCATGACCTTGTGCAGACCCAAGCCGGCCACATGTTGTAGCTAGTACTCAGACACTTAGATAGATGATTCTTGATTCTTGTACATGCCATGATCAGTTTTACTTGTCTTGTTCTAGCTCTAGATTTACAGCTTACCTTGCCATGATACTCACATGTACATTTCGTGATTTTTTGTATATTCTCTCTATTTACTTCTACATTTTCAATATCGTCTAATTAGAACTGTTATTGAGATTTGTTTCGTTCCATCCTGACTGGATATGTTGACAAAATTTTAGGAGTAGTTGTGCCCTCAGTATTGGATTTATGATGTGCTAGCTGAGGTGGATCTCACTATTCTTCTATGTGAGTTGCCTGGTAGTTATCCTTAGTTTTTTTGTTGTTTTTTTTTTATTTTCCTGTCTTATGATTCCTTCTATTAGTTTCTAATTGTTCTTGTGCCTTAGTTATCTTTCCTATCTTATCTTCTTTAGATGTTGAGTTGTGATTGAGTACAGTTGTAGTTCATAGACCTTCTAGATGTAGTGTATATTTATTGGGTACTAAACAACGTTCTACTGTCGATACTGCGGCGTAGGCTGGGCGTGGCCCACGTATTCGTATCCGTATATCCGAGTGCGGGTAGTGACAATTTCTTTCACCATTTCTATCCTAGGTGGCAATGATGTAGGATAGAAACTTTCTAGGAGGGTTTCTACATGTAGAAACTCTCATAAAAGTTCTCCTACTCTCATGACAATTATTATTGGGCCCCACACCATTAAATTGGTCCTTTTACTATGTGACACATAGGATAGAAATGGAGAACTATTGGGGTGTGTTTGGTAGGAGGAAAAAGTGGGAGGAAGGAAAATAGAGAAGGGAAAAGTGAAGGAAAAGATTCATTTTCTCTTGTTTGATATGGAAAAAAATAGGAATGAAAAAAAAGTGGAGGGATACTTTCCTTCATAACCTAAGAAATCAAATCCCCCCAAAAGTGGGAGGAAAAGTGGAAGGAAAAGTGTAGGCTTGTATTAATTAACAATTATACCCTATATGAATGTATTATTTAAAAATTATTTATGAAGTCAAATAGTAAATAAGTGTTTTTAGTTGAGGGTAGAATTGGTAAACCCTATATTTTTTACTTTTTTTTTTCTTCCACTTTTCTTTCACCAAACAATGGAAAATGCATCTCTTATCTTTTCCATCCTTGCTACCAAACACGAAGGAAGAAAATAATCTTTCCTTTTCATATGGAAGGAAAATAAATCTTTATCTTTTCCTTCTTCCACTTTTCCATAATTCCTACCAAACACAGCCTTGGAGAGCATTTTGTATGTCTACAATTTCTATGTAGAAACTCTTCCAACTAGGATAGAAATCTCCTTGTACAATGCCAAGTAGAATAAGAACTCAATTTTAGAAATCACCATTGGAGATGGTCTTAATAAATCATGCCATGTCACCATGTCATATCACCATGGCATGTCATGAGAGATATCTCTTGCTTCAAATTAAGAAAATCGGAAATAACATTCAATTATGCTATTTGTCTCCTAAAAAATTTGTATTATGCCATATTATATGGCATCTAACATTACAGCTGACATTATAAATTTTAACCCAAAAAATTAATTATCTAATTTTTTTAACATTAATGTTAATATTAATATTAGTATTAATATTAGCTAATGTTAATTTTAAAGTTAATATTAATATTAATGTTAACATTAATTTAATTTTAATGTAATTTTATATTAATTTTAATTTTTAATGTTAAATTTGCCACGTCAGCTGTCATGTAGTAGTCATGTCATATGCCACATAATGAGATATGTCATCAACCAAATTTTTGGGGAGACAAATAGCATTTTTGAATAATATTTTGCCCTCCACATGCCACATGGCAGCAGCCCACTAGCTCCCCCTGCTAGCTCGGGCCCGCCACTAGAAATTTCTTCAATGAAAGACCGACAGATGACAGACATGCCAAAGCTGCAGGCAATGTAGCAGTGTCCGAAGAAAATTTACATTCCACACACCTCTCTATCATTTAATCGAAAAGTTGGATAAATATTTATTCAGTTTCAACCGAACCAAAATTTTCAAAATCTAATAATGTGAACTTCTAAAAATCCTAAACCAAACCAAAATTAACCATAATCGAAACCGAACCGACAATCGATTAAGTTCGGTTTGTTCGATCGGTTGGACTATTTTTATTATTTTGATGGGTCGAACTCAAAGGTAAAATTATGATTTTATACATACATGTGTAGTATTTCAAATTTGAGCCCAAAATTAGACTAGCTATTAAATTACCAAAATTATACTTTAAAATACATACATAAAATTATTGTTTTCAAAAGATACATATTTTAATTATAAAATATGCATAAAATTGAATTTACTTACATAAGTTCTAAGTTCTATCATTTAATTTCCTGTATACATAAGTTCTATCACATTACACATCTAAAATGGGTACGAAGTTATGGTTATTCTTCCACTGGCCTTTTTTTTGAAAACCAACTTCATTAACTTAATGAGAAAGAGAACTCATATCATGAAGGATATGAGGAAACATACAAGCTGGTATCTCTTCAAACAGAGACACTGAAACACTGGATGTTAAAAGTAGAGCATTAGTAGATAGTGAGTGTGCACATTGATTAGAACTCCTATGTACATATGAAAATGACACTGTAGATAGATGTTGTAGCCTTCCTCGCATCCGCAATTGTGTGACGAGCACGTCAGAGAGGAATAGAAGACGAAATGTTGATTGCATCAATTAGACGCTTACAGTCTCCTTCAATCATCACATTTTGTAAGTTCTTCATGTTGCAGATTTCAAGAGCTAAACGAATGTCCATTGCTTCAGCTTCTAAGGGTGATTCGCCATCCTCAATCTTTGTCATTGCCATCTTGAAGTCGCCATATGAATTACGTAGAACAACGCCCGCTGACATCCTCTTATCCAAGTAAGCTCCATCAAAATTAATCTTCCAGTTTGGATGATGTGGAGGCTGCCATTTGAAATCTTGTTGGGTCCTGGTTAATAGCATTGAGTGAAGAAGAAGAACCAGTGCTGAAAACGTCTGTCCTTTCCTTTAATCTTGAAGCATCCTAAAAAATTTGTGTTGTATTGATTGGTTGATGATTGAAAATTACTTTGTTCTAGCCTTCCAGATAATCCACATTTGGTAGAATAGAGATGAAGTTAAGGATGGATCACCCTTCTTCAAACAGTGGTGATAATTGATGAAACAATGGAGTCTTCATGAATCATAGTTGCAATTTCAGCAATATGATCCCAAGATTTACCTGTGATAGGACAAAAAAATAATAAATGGTTAGTAGTTTCAGGATTCACCTTGCATAGAGGACACATGGCATCAATGCGGTTGATTCGAAGGTGGATATTGTCTTGTGTCGGAACAGATTTGTAATGGCACGCCAATCAAAAAGCACCACCTTAGGACTGATAGTATTAGGGACCAGATCTTCTAATCTTTGAACTCATCTTCACTACTGCCGATAAGATTGGGAAATAGCTTCTCATGCATTACTCTGTAAGCTGATTTAGAAGTGAACACTCCATCAGCAGTATGTATCCACATGAGTTTGCCACCAAAACAATTAGCAGATAAATGTATTTTCAGAATTGCATTTGCTTCACTAGGAGGAAATAGGAGGTGGATGAGGTTGGCCTTCCATGATAGGTGATTAATGTTAATCAGGTCACTGACTTTATGAATCCATCGATTACTGAAGTTAAAACCTTTCACTCTGAAATCTGGTAAAGAAGGAATCCACGGATCAACCCATATGTTGATATCTGAACCATCTCCTACCGACCATAAGATATTGCCTAGAAGAAACTCTCTGCTACAAAGAATACTGGACCAAATGTAGGAGGAGGAACTAGATGGCACTGCTGTCCAGGAGGATGCTGAATGTAGATATTTACTGGTAAGAAGGGAAGCCCAAACTGAATCTGGTTGCAAATAAATTTCCATGCTACTTTGAGAACAGTGAAAGATTGACGATGCATGGATCCGAATGCCAAGACCCCTTGATATTTCGATGAGTGAATTTAGACCAAACCGAGAAATATATCTTCCTTTATCATGAGAGTCCACCAAAACTTACGTTGATGTTTGGACAGAGTATTGGATACTGATTTGGAATGAGATATGAGGAGAGAAAATAGGTAGGGAGAGAGGCCAAAGTGGATTTGATTAAAATAGTTCTTCCAGTATGTGATAAACATTTCCTCTTCTATCCCAAAAGTTTAGATAGACTAGTATCCAGGAGAGTGCGGAAAGTAGACACTCTTTTCTTAGATTGGAGAAGCAAGTGGACCAAGGTATTTGTCATTGGAGTGCATCAATTGGACCCCCAGGAGTTACGAAACAATTCTCGCATTATAGGATCAGTTCTCCTACTGAAGAAAATGGAAGATTTTTCAAAGTTGACGGTTGGCATGACCAACGTTCAAAAGTTCGAAGGATAATCTTCACTTGAGTAATATTATGTAGGGAACATTTGCCAAAAATGAATAAATCATCGGCAAAGACAAGGGGGAATACTTGTGGTGTGAACTACGAATAGACACACATTCATAAAGAGAATTTTGAACCATTGTATTGATCAGAATAGTAAGAATTTCCATACACAATATGAACAAATATAGGGAGAGTGGACATCCTTGTCTGATTCCACGACCAGGAGAAAAGAACTAGATGGAACACCATTGATTAGTATAGCAAAGGAGGGTGTGGGACACACTGCATGATATAAGTCATGTGATTTCCATTAATACCAACATCACCTAATACTTGACTGACCCCATCCCAATTGTCATGACCCGTCCCAAATAATCTGGGTCTAGTCGGATCATGCCCAGCCTGCACCGTTGTGAGACGGCATGCGAAAGATCTAACAAAAATAAAACATTTTATTAAATTGAAAGTGAGTCTGAAAGTAACCACCATTAATAACAACATTCAAAAGAAAAATTCATTTATTACATTGTTTAAAAAGGAAAAGTGCTAATCCAGCATCTAAGGTTCTAGGGTTCCTGGTTCAGCCTCTGCGAGACTCGAGTCTGTCCCGTAGAAAGTACAGTAGGACATCTCCTCTTCGTCACAGTCATCTAAAAATGTTGTCTCCAGTCAGTAGGGAGCAAGTAACATACCACATCCACAACTAGCATTCCTAAGATAATAACTAAATGGAAAAATGCAAGACATTTATGAAATATTATAATTTTGTATTTAAAATAGTAAAATGAGACTAGCAAGTGTGAAAAAGATCAATGTCATGCATGATGTAATACTAGGCTAGTGTTTGAGTATATAACATGGCCTGTGACCGGCTGGTGAGGCAATATGTATACTAACGTTTCGGCCAAAACGAATAGTATACGGTACAGCTCAACCCACAGTGAGGTTGGGGTTAGCGCAGACGAGAAACGAGCAAGTTTTGGCTTTGGTCACAGACGTTATACTACCCCCAAGCAATCCTCGAGCAATGAGTCAATGAGTCAATAATCAACATGTCAAGATAGCCATCCAGCCATCTATCTTCCTTTGTGGACACTACCAAAATAAGTCATATCAACGACAAAATTAGCGACGCCAACGTAAAACGTCGCTAATATTTTTGGAATTAGCGATGCCAATAGTAAATGTCACAATACGTCGCTGATAGCGACAAACAACGACATATTGCGACTACCTTTAGTGTAATAAAAACCAACGTCGTTGATATGTCGGAAAATGTCGCCAGTTTTATTAGTTCAGCGACGTTTAGCATCGCAAAGCTTATGGCATCGCAGAATATTAGAAATACATCGACGCTTTGTGACGTATTTACAGACGTCGCTAACTTGCTGCTAATAGGGTTCCTCGGTTCGATTTTTCATTTCTCCCTCCAAATATTTTGTTCCCGCCCTGTCATCCCCACTTTTCGAATTAGGAGTTTTTGTCATTTTCCAAGTTTTATAATTTTTGAGAATTTTATTTGATTTTATAGGATTTTTAGGGATTTGTTGATTTAGTTTGAATTTATCCAATTTGGACTTAAGTTGGAGACCCGGGTAGTCTGGACGCTAGTGGGACCCACATACTAGCTGGGCTTGGCCCACATGCCATCGTAACTAGGCTAGAAACCATACTCCCATGGCTTAACTAGTCAATTAGAGGCTTAATTAGTCATTTTGAAGTTAAACCAAACCATACCGAACCAAACCAAATCCAAACCAACCCAAACCAATTTAATGGATGTGGAGGCCTAATGGGTCTCCACCCAAACCCATTAGTACCCCCATGGCCGGCCACACATAGGCCACTTCCCCCCCCTTTACTTCACTCCTAAGTCATCCCTCTCTCTCTTCATTTCATTCTTTTTTTTTTGGAGCTTCTTCTTCTCCAAGAGATCTACATTTAGGTATGCACATTAAACCCTCATAAATTCCTCTTTTCATTTATTCCTTCACAATAAATGTGGAGGAGACCATTCTCTACATATGACCATAGCTTTATAGGTTTCCCTAAAACCTAGTTTAGGAATTTTATAGGGGTTTTCCCTTATATATATATATATATATATATATATATATATATATATAGATATATATATATATATATAATATATATATAATAAAAAATATATATATTATAGATTATAGATATATATATATTTTTTATTATATAATATAGATATATATATATATATATAATTATTATATATATATATATATACTCACAAACAGATATAATATATATATATATTATATATATATATATATGTTTGTGAGTATATATATATATATATATATATATATATATATATATATATTATATATAATATATATATATATATATATATATAAAATATAATATATAATATTATATATATTGTTGTGAGTATATATATATATATATATATATATATATATATATATTATAATATATATATATTATATATATTATATAAATATATATTATATATAAAAAAATATAATATAGATATATAATTAATATTATATATATATATATATAATATATATATATATATATATATATATATATATATAGTATGTGTTGTGTATAATATATATATATAGATAGATAGTTAGATAGTTAGAAAAAAATAATTAATATATATATATATATATATATATATAGATTATAATATATATATATATATATAATATATATATATATAATATAATAGAGAGGGGAAGGAGTTGTAGAAGAAGGAGAGAAGGAGAAGAAGAAGAGAAATAAGAAGAGCAGCAGCAGTAGTAGACTGCAGTAGCAGCAGCAGCATTAGCACTAGCAGCAGCAGCAGCTTTAGCACTAGCAGCAGCAGCAGCTAGCAAGAGCAGCAGCAGCAGCAGCAGCAGCAGTTGGCAGCTGCAGCATCAGTTGGCAGCTGCAAGCAGCAGCAGTTGGCAGCTGCAACAGCAGCTTTAGCAATAGCAGCAGCAGCAGTTAGAATAAGGAGAAGTAGAAGGGAAGGAGGAGGAGGAGGAGAAGAATAAGGGAAGGGAAGGAAAAAGGAAAGAATAAGGAGAAGGAGAAGAATAAGAATAAGGAGAAGGAGAAGAATAAGGATAAGGAAAGGAGAAGAATACGGAGAAGAAAAGGAAAAAGGAGAAGGAGAAGGAGAAGGAGAAGGGAAAGAAGAGTGGTAGTAGTAGGAGTTGTAATTGTGATAGTAGTGTAGGATTGGAAATTTACCCAAATCCTAGAGAATGAGGTATCTAGGATACCAATTTGGTATCGGAATACTAGAGATTACTAGGATACGGGGTAGGAAATGTAGGAAATCAAATCGGGGTGAAAGGGAATGGGTTTTGGATATGGTTAGAGACTAGGTTTGGGTTTACCTTGGTATTGGTCAAGGTAATTGACCAAACACTAGGGTACACCCTAATATGGGTTAGATGGGTTAGGATCGGCCGTGTAGCGGTTGGTAATGTCTAGATACGGTAGTATCTAGCTACCCTAGGAAGCACGTGTCGAAATACCAAGCGTAGGTAGGCTAACTTGGTATTGGGCTAGGTTAGGAATTTACCTTTGTAAAGGGTAAATTTAAGGTATTGGCCTACGGCCAAGATATGGATTTCGGAGTTCAAGATGGACTTGGATATAGGTTGTAAGGGTTGGTAATGGTTAGAAATAGTCGCCTAGACCTAGTCTTGACCTTGGTTGACCACAGTTGACTTTTTAGACCAAAAGTCAACCATGGGTCAACACTTTATCCAATTTAGTCCCAAATTCCTATTAGAGTTGAACAGTGGACCAAAAGTCAACTGTTAGTCACCATTGACCTAGGATTGACCTAGGGTTGACCCAGAGTTGACTAGTTGACCAAAAGTCAACTGTAAGTCAACTGTTGACTTAAATCGGCCTAGTTTAATTTCGTTTGACTTGCATTGACCCAGTTTGACCTGGTTAGGCCTAATATGACTTAGGTTGACCCTGTACAATTTAGTTTGATGTGTCTTGACCTAGAATGACTTAATAGGATTTAAATTGATTTGACTTCACTTCCTAAACATAGTATGGATATGTCTTGTTATCTATAGGTCCTCGAGGCGCTGCATTGGATCCAGTTGACATATTATATCATATCACAGGCGAGTACATTCTCTGATAACCTTTTCCCAATTTATGATAACTGTTATGAATCATGTACTTAGTGTAGATATATTTATTCCTGACACATGGTTCTCACGAATTGGTATTCCTGGATCTCGACGAGAGATGTTACTCCTTGTTAGCTTGGGATGTATTGTGCAAGCTCCCTTGTAGCTCTTGTAGCAATATATGTCATCGATTCTAGAGAAAATTTGCTCCCTTCTCATAGAATTCCGTGCAGTGACGTGTCTGTTTGGATCCATTCTACCAGTTGGGGGGGGGAGTAGTAGCGTATGCCTGTGATCAAATCCATCCTCATTTCCGAACAGTGTTAGTCATATACCGCACTTATGACTAGCCATGCCAGTTACTTACAAGGTGTCCCAAGCCGATCACAAGTTGAAACTACTACTCGTACACATTGGACAGATGGCTTACCCTGATTTGTGTACATACCATGATCAGTTCTACTTTTCTGTTCTAAGCTCTAGCTCTAAAGCTTACCATGCCATGATACATATATGTACACTCTATGATTTTATTGATATATGCTCTATTTACAGTCTTATGGCTTTTATTCTATCTTGAGATATGTTATGAGATTTATGTACTCGTTCCATTCTGATCAGGATATGTTGACAATGTTTACAGATGCAGAGGAGGACTATTACTGCACTTACTACGACCCACCGGACGTAGTAGGTTTAGAGACAGATATCCTAGATCAGCAGGGTGCAGTACGGCAGGGCGAGATACCGCCTATCCTGTAGATAGAGTAGGTTTTTGTACTGGACCTTGTCTCCAGTTACACTTGGGACTGTTATTATTTTGGCTAGTATTAGAGACTTTGGACTTGGACTTGTATATTCTTTGTGTTTGGACTTGACATGTTATATTTTATTGTCGTGTTGTCTTTATCTTTCAGTATTTACTTTATCATCTTAGAGTTGTGATTGAGTACTCATATATTATCATTACTTGTCCTCCGTTCGGAGTTGACCATATTCTCGACAGGTTTTGATATTATATAAACTGTTGTTAGAGTAGTAAACCTACAGCGTTCCATACCGTTTTTACGGTGAGGGCTGGGCGTTGTTACGCACACGTGCCCTTACAGCAGGTGCGGGTTGTGACACATTTTTAGTGGTGGCCCACGCAGGTCCTGAAGTCGTAATTAGTGCGATGTCGTAGCAGCACTCGTCTTAGAGTGTTGACTACGAGCCTGTGTTACATATAGGAGGTAGTAGGCTAAGAGTACTCAATCAAAGTAGGATCTTTCCTTGCTTATCTTGCTTACCGTCTTTGATATTGATTTAATGTATTCTAGCTGTCCTCTATAGTCCTTCTTGTGCCATATTGATATCTTCTTTTCAATCTGTCTCCAGGATGGTTATGACTCATTCTTCCGGTGAGGAGCATGGGGAGACGGAGAGGTCTGCTACCTCTGGCGGACAAGCTCCAGTCACTTCCCCTGTAGTGGGGACTTCAGTAGGGGCTCTCGGGGGTACTCCTCCAGCGCTCTCGATGACTATCCCTGGGTCACTGCGGGTGCTCTTCCTGCAGTGCCGGGGCTACGACGGGAGCTGTCGGAGGCGTTCCTCCTCCTCCTCAGCAGGGGACTCCTCCGCCGGTGGTGGGAGCTATTCCTCTGTTGCCTCCTCTGCCTACAGACATAGGGCAGATGCGCGCATTCTTTCAGCAGGTGCTGGAGTCCCAGCGGGCCCAGCACGAGGCACAGATGAGACAGACTGAGGCAATGCGCCAGGACATGGAGGATGCCTACAGGTTGGCCCTGGCTACGGTGGAGCATGGGGCTCCACAGCGGGAGGTGCAGCAGAAGAAGCCCGGAGACATCCAGGCTTTCAAGAAGATGGGTCCGAGGGATTTCAGAGGGACCGAGGGCATTGTATATGCTGATGATTGGCTCGAGGATATCGAGCGTTAGATGAGGGCCTCCCGCCTGGCAGACGACCTGAAGGTCGAGGCGTTTGGCTTGCAGTTATTAGATGTTGCCCGGACATGGTTTCGGAACGAGCCGGCTCTTGCAGGAGAGGGCCACACTTGGGCTGAGTTTCGGGCCCTGTTCAGAGAGAAGTTCTTTTTCCCCACAGACAAGATCGGCCTAGTGCGGTAGTTTCAGAACCTGCAGCAGGGCAGTATGACTATGGAGGAGTATGCGGCAGAGTTCGGCCGGCTGAGCCGATACGCGGAGTACATGGTGAACGACCCAGCGATCCGAGCAGAGCTCTTCCGGGAGGGATTGACATGGAATATCAAGATCCTGATCCCTTCCTTCTATGTGACATAGGAAGAGGTCTATGCGGAGGCTCGGAAGGTGGAGAGAGAGTGGGGCTTGAAGCCCAAGAGGGATCGTGATTTGTTTTCAGGGGCCAGTAGCAGCGCGGGGGCTGCTAAGCGCCCTCAGCTTCAGCATCAGCCGTTCCAGCATCATCAGTAGCAGGTGCAGGCCAGGGCACCTATCTAGAGGGTTCAGCAGCGTCAGAGGCAGGATGATCCTCCGTGCCACTACTGCAAGAAGCCCGGTCACCTCTTTGAGTTATGCAGGAGGAGGCTGGATTTGTGCCTCTTTTGCGGTGCAGCTGGGCATCAGATGCGGGAGTGTCCTAAGAACCCCCGTGTTGCTGGAGCAGCTCAGAGGGCACCTGTTCTGAGGGCACCAGCTAGTGTGCCTGTAGTTCAGCAGCGGGGTCCACTTCCGACCCACAAGCAGCAGTTTGTCCAGCTGTAGAAGCATGTAAAAGAATAAAAAAAGATCCATGCGGCTAGAGAGCCCCCTACGGCTCAGAGAGTTCATGCGGCTTAAGTATCCATACGGCTCGAGCGTTTTATGCGGCTCAAACAAGTCCTATGCGGCTCAAAGAGGAGCCACGTAGCCTACAAACAGCTCTTTCGTTTTTATATTAAATGTCTTGACGGCTGACAGCTTTCACGAAGTGACAGTTCTGACACGAAGATATCATTATGACCCCCTCATAATGACGGACTCCTTGGAAAGCGAAGAAATCTCTGATACGATCTTTCGAGAGTCAGAAACTGTCATGCGGTCTTGACACGGGGACAGCCCCATATGGCTCATGAAGACTAGCTCCATGCGGCTCATGAAAGCAGCCCCATGCGGCTCACGAAGACTAGCCCCATGTGGTTCACAAAGACTAGCTCCATGTGGCTCACGAAGACCATCCCTATGCGGCTCACGAAGACTATCCCTATGCGGCTCACGAGGACTAGTTCCATGCGGTTCACTCATGCGGTCATCCACATTCATGCGGCTCAAATCATACCATGCGGTCCAAATATTCTAGGGGGGCACTCTTAGGCAGCCTTGACACGTAGCCAGCCTTATGCGGCCCAACTTTCCCGCGGCTCAGATTTCTGCTGTTTTGACATGTGGCATGATAGCAGGGCACGTGGCATCAGATTGATCGAAATATCTCAGCAAATCCTAATAAAATATTGGGATCAAATCAGATCATTTGCAAATAAGCCAATTAAAGACACATGTCGAGGAATCCGAGGTTGGCATGATAAATCGGGAGGATTTATGTCAATCAGCATTAATTACCTACAAAAGATTTGATGCAATCACATTTATTGCTCAAATCTCGATGAACGGCCCAGATTTAATGATCCTTAGCCGCCAACTTTTAAGACTGGGCAATCATTGTAAACCCTAATGAGGCCCCCTCACTCTTATAAATAGCAGGGTGCCATTCCATTACAAAGACACACATATACACAGACAGAGACATACAGAGAGATAGACAGAGAGAGACAGGCGCACATAGAGAGAGCCAGAGAGCCTGAAGAGAGAGCATTTCTTCATCAACGCCAAGCAGTTCTTTCACAGAGCCAAAAAGCTGTACCCGATCGTCCAAGGAGTAAGGCAGAGCGGCCGTCGCTTTCCCGAGCCTCTATCGTCACCCCCAGAATCTAAAATAAATAATTGTACTTAGATTACTGTACCTTGGTTTTTGTCCCTAGGCTTTCTTTGTACAAGCGAGTTTGTATTGTGAAGTAAAAGTCCAGTCCTCCGATAATTGTTCTGTCCTTTTATATTTCATGGAAAACACGATGGCGACTCTGCTGGGGACAAACTTCTCCACGGCTGAGGAGTTGGTGACGCAATCGAATGCAGCCAAACTTGGCTTCACGTAACAAAAGATGGTCGTCCGCTTCGACCAACAGGCGTTTGAAGAAATGCTCTCTGAAGGAAGTGCTGGTCCGGTCAGAAGCGAACCCGCGCAAAGAAAGCTCGTTGCGAGTGGAGGCCAAAATCATTTGCTCCTCCACAAGCTCTGGACGGAGTACTCTCTGCTACCCAAGACGGCGAAGGCGACTCTCACACGGCTCCACTCCGAGCCGTAGAGCACTCTGCTGTCCCCAAGTCCGGCAGAGGAAAGCACCACGATGCTGGACTTGCAGGGACAAAGAGTGGTTCTATGCACCCAAGAAGAAGTTGAACACTCATGTGGCCAACCACATGCAGGATGCTCATGCGGCTGAATCTGCCAGCCGCATAAAGAAGGTCTATACGGCCAGATCATCCAGCCGCATGAAGAAAACTCATACGGCCGAGACTTCCAGCCGCATGAAGAAAGCTTATGCGGCTACGTCTGTCAGCCACATAAAGATTGTTAATGACAGCAGCATGACGCCTACTCCACGTGGCTCTGTCTTCGACCGCCTCTCCTATGGTCCTGATCTCTTGTGCTCCCAAGAAGATATGTCTGACTCTCTCCAGCATCACCTAGACTCTTCCTACTATGTGCCTTTACGCACTAGAGCGAAGAAGTCTAGGGCAGCGCGAGCTTGGCAAGCTCGATCCGCTGATCCTGTCTCTGACCATCCGAGCGTCCCACATACTGTTATGTGGGCCTCAGATGGAAAGTTGTACAGAACCACTCGAATCCAACCCCCGACGACAAACGGACAGAGAGGTTCGCAAAAGTCTCCTAAAATCCAGGGAGCAAACAAGGTCGATCCAGACCCATCTGACTTGCGTGAGGCCATCCTCCACAAACGCAAGGAAAGAGAAAATGCATCGGGGTACAAAAAGTCCTCCCACGGACGTCACTGCACCCAAGTCATCGTCAACTGCTGCTACAATAATGCGACAGTGCGAGAAGACCGGCAGTCCGTGTTTCAAAGACTGTAACAGCCATCTTCAGAAGACGAGATACTTTCCGTCGTCTCCTGCAACTCTACTCAGAAAGTCCCCGCCGATGGGAGAGAGAAGAAGACAAATGTTTCCAGCCCAAAGATTTCAACCACTTTGACTAAAAGACTGTCGTCTAAGCGGGTGCCCACCACCGGAGTTTTCCAAGGTACTCGTTCTAAGACGAAATCTGCTACAGTGGGTGATTCGTCGTCCATAATGCTGGGGGTTATTAGGACTGGGGGTAGCACTCCTCCGAACCTCCACGACAATCTGATGTTCCAGGAAGACGAGCCGAAGGAGACAACTCTCCCATCAGATGCAGCAAACCCCGACGTCCCCGAGGACGTCCACAACTCCTAAGACGAGACGAACTCAGAGACTGGGGGTACTGTTCCTTCTGAGTCCGAACTAGAAGAGAACATTCCCATATATTCCGGTGACTTCTCACTACAGGGGTATGATTCGGAGGGCGCTTCCTCCATCGCTCCGTCCATCTCTCCTCATGTAAAGACGGTGTTCATGACGGACAACAGCCAAGGTGGCTCCAGTGATCGTCAACGCATCGACACTCTGGAGGCCATACTGCATGCCTTGGTCAAGTCTGTGGACGAGATCAAAGCGGCCCTTCCAACTCTGCAAGGAGGGATGCCTGGCCAAACAAGCGCGGGTCCCGCGGTCAATGTAAACTCGAATTCAGCGGCACCGAACCCGGGCAACAATCCTCCTGAAGTAACGGCCCCCACCGCCGTGGATGAGGCCTGCGAAGCGGGAAGAGAGGTCCAAGAGCTCCGAGCCATGTTTTACGCTAGAGAAAATTCTTAAGACCTCAGAATACGGCAACCGTACCCTGCTGCCTGGAGGGATATTCCATTCCCACCAAGATATAAGCCGTTCAATATCAATCCTTATGATGACAAGACCTCAGCAAGTCGGTACATCACTTACTTCGAGGTCACCACCGACCATCTGTCCCATGACGATACCATTCTCACACGATTATTCATCGGGGCATTGGAAGGGGTCGCCTTCAACTGGTACCGCAACCTGCCAGACAACTGCATCCACTCCTTTGCCGGCTTCAAACACATTTTCTTGGAGAGATTCTACGAAGTAGGACAGGACATCACAATGTCCACCCTCATGGACATCATCCAAGGGGAGAAAGAGCTGACAAGGAACTACATTGAGCGGTTTTGCCAAACCGCGATGAAGCTGCCGTCTGGAAATCCGAATTCCTCCCTGATTGAAATTTGCCAAAAGAGATTGCTCCCAACAATCAGTCTCTGGATGGGCGAAAGTAATTCTAGGACTGGAAGACGTTTATCATCAGTGCTACAAGCACCGAAGAACGATTGAAGAAGGCTCGCCAATTGGGATTGCACATCTCGGACGGAGAGAACAAGGCTAAGCGTCCTAATACCAACAACGACAATGGGGGTAGCCCCTCCAACAATCGGGACAGCAGGGGTAAGCAGGCTATGGTGGCCGACACAGCACAAAAACTTGAGCCAAAGCCGGCAGACAAATAATGGCCGCAAATTACTTACTCCTTCGAAGACGGTCACGTCAAGCCCATCCTGGACATGCTCATACAAGGAGACAGAATTCAGCTTCCTCCACTAAGACGGAAACCTCGATCGACAGACATGGAGAACCCAAAGTACTGCCATTACCACCGCTACGTCCACCATGCCACACACGACTGCTACCAACTAAAACGGTACATCCAAAATCTCATCGATTCGAACGCTCTGGCCATTGATTTCGAGGAGGTAACAATGACGGCCAATATGGTGTCAGTACAATTTGACAGCTTCCCTCCGACGGAAACTCAAGACGGTGTGGTCTCCATCCCTCTGGCGACAATGGAGATTGCTAATCTCCCACCTCCCCGAAATCAAGCTGCTGGTCTAGTACCCCTCACCACGTCACGAGGAGAGGTCATGTGGGTCCATCCAGACTTGGTATCAGAAGTGACCCAGCCCGCACCATCTTCCATTTGCAAGAAGAAGAGTAGAAAAGTCAGGTCCTGCCGCACAATCTCGGCAGCGAATCTTCTCCAAAACCGATCTTCGTCAGTAAAAGCTTAACAGACGAAGAGCGAGAATCGCTGCTGAAACTTGTCAAAGAATATATTGATGTGTTCGCCTGGAGCTATGAAGACATGTCGGGGTTAAATCCCGATATTGCTCTTCATAAACTCAACATTCGGCCGGATGCAAAGCCAGTTAAGCAACAACAGCGACGCTTCTGCCCGGACATCATGGATGCGATCGAAGCCGAAGTCAACAAACTGATAGCCAGTGGCTTCATAAGAGAAGAACAACATCCTGACTGGGTCGCCAACATAGTACCCGTCCTTAAGAAGAATGGAAAGATTCGTATCTGCATCAACTTTCGCAATCTGAACGAGGCATGCCCCAAAGATGAATTCTCCCTCCCTATCACAGACATCATGATCGACAACACATGCGGCTTCGAACGTATATCATTAATGGATGGCTTCTCGGGGTACAACTAAATCAAGATGTCTCCTAACGATAAAAAGCATACATCATTTCGAACACCGATTGGCACATACTGCTACACAGTCATGCCGTTCGATTTGAAGAATGCCGGCTCCACATATCAAAGAGCCATGAGTATCATCTTCAGAGACCACTTACGCAAGACGATAGAGTGCTATGTTGATGACATCGCCGTCAAGAGTCGCTGTAAGGAAGACCATCTGCAGGATCTGAGGACGGTATTCGATCTGATGCGAGCGCACAATTTGAAAATGAACCCTACGAAGTCCTTCCTGGGCGTATCCAGCAGAAAGTTCTTGGCTTTTATCATCACCGCCCAGGGTATCCATGTAGACCCTGAGAAGACAAAGACAATTATGGAGATGGGTCCCCCGAAAAATCTTCGCGAACTCAGAGGCCTTCAAGGGAGGCTAGCTTACATCAGGAGGTTCATTTCTAACCTCTCCGGGCGATGTCGACCATTCACCCATCTCATGAAGAAAGGCGTCTCATTTGTATGGGATGAAGAATGTCAGCGGGCCTTCGACAGCATCAAAAAATATTTGTCGAACCCTCCAGTCCTGGTGGCTCCGGTTGCTAGAAACCATTCCTGCTCTACGTACGAGCAATGGAACATTCCCTCGGGGCTCTGCTGGCATAAAACAACGATGCAGGCCGTGAGCAAGCCATATATTATCTCAGTCGAATGATGATTGGGCCAGAGCACCGATACACCACCGTGGAGAAGGAATGCCTCGCCCTGGTGTTCGCCATTCAGAAGACGCTGTACTATGTCACTGGATAAACAATACATGTGATCTCACGAGTCAACCCTCTCATGGTCCTCATGACTAAACCAGGGGTGCTCAGCTCTCGCCTTGCTACATGGGTAATATTGCTGTCCTCCTATCATTTGATCTTCGTCTCACAAAAGGCGGTCAAAGGTCAAGCACCGACAGACTTTTTGGCAGCCCACCCGGGCTCGGAGTCGTCCAGAATATATGAAGAAATCTCAGATGAGGTCGCCGACTCGCATACAACCTCTCACGATGATATATGGCGAATGTTCTTCGACGGTGCTTCGAGAACTGGACCCAAGGGCAACATCGTCGTCGAAGTCGGGGTGGTGCTGGTTTCTCCTTCCGGATTAGTGATCAATCGCGCTTACTCCCTCACAGAACCCTGCTCTAACAATGTGGCCGAGTACAACGCTTTAGTCATTGGCCTCCAACTTGCAAGAGAGCTGGGGGGTAGAATATCTTGAAGCGTACGACGATTCTCAGTTAATCGTCAATCAGATCCGGGGCTCATACGAAGTTCGCCACGAAGACATGATCCCCTATCACCAAATAGCGATCGACATCATCTCTCGTTCGAGGGGTTCTTCATCGAGCATGTTCCCAGACTCCAAAATATCAAAGCCGATGCCTTAGCCGGCCTGGCCGCTTCCTTAGCAGTGCCAAATCATACTCATCAATCGGTAGATATGATAGGCCACGAACTGGTCTGCCCCAAGAACAACGTTCAATTCGTGGCGAGTTATTCCGCTCAAACGATCGATGACGTCCTAGACTGGAGACAACCATTTATTGACTTCGTAGTCTACGACATCCTGCCCGAGAACCCAAAGGAAGCCACCTCTATCAGAAGGCGTTCTCTCAGATTCTTCTACGACACAGAGACGAAAATGCTGTATCGGCGATCCTACGATGGGTTATTGCTTCGGTGTCTGTCAAACACAGAAGCCGTATGAGAAGCTCATGACGGTGTCTGCGGGGCCCATCAGCCTGGCCCTAAATTGCAAGACCGTCTTCGCCGAATGGGCTACTACTGGCCCACGATGGTAGCAGATACGATAGACTATGCTAGAAAGTACAAAGCTTGCCAAGTCCATGCGGACTTCATCTACTAACCATCCGAGTTTCTACATCCGACAGTGGCGTCCTGGCCGTTCGAAGCATGGGGAATGGATATCATCGGTCCAATTACTCCACCTTCCTCCCGAGGACATCGCTTCATACTCGCAATCACAGATTACTTCTCCAAATGGGCGAAAGCTGTCCCGCTTGCAGAAGTCAAAACTTCGAACGTGATCATCTTCCTCAAGCACCACATCATCTATCGCTTTGGACTGCCCCGAAGGATCATCCAAGATAATGGTCTACTGTTTGCAAGCCACGCCTTCTATCGGTTCTGCGACAAGCACCGTATCCAGAATATTGCTTCGACGCCATACAATCCAGCAGCAAATGGGTTGGTAGAAGCATTCAACAAAACCATCATCAAGTTACTCAAGAAGTTCGTATCGTCCAACAAACGCGACTGGAACGAAAAGCTTGGTGAATGCTTATGGGCGTACCGTACAATGGTTCGAACGGCCACAGGGAATACACCATTCTCCCTGGTGTATGGGAGTGAGGCAGTTCTCCCATTGGAAACTCAAATACCCTCACTCCATGTTGCCCTCACTTATCAATTGACGACGGATGATAACAACCGACGCTGACTACAAGAGTTAGAGGCCTTAGATGTAAAGCGCCTCTTGGCTCAGCAAAGAATCGAGCTATACCAAGCACGCATCTCTGGAGCCTTCAACAAGAAGGTTAAAATTAGAACATTCCAAGTAGGCGATCTCATTCTGGCAGTCCGGAGACCGATGGTCATGACTCACAAGACCGTCGACAAGTTTCAGCCGAAATGGGAAGGTCCATTTATCATCGAGACTGTATTCTCCAACGGTGCTTATCGCCTCGCAAAACAAAATGGAGACTTGCTCATGTTGTCCGTCAACGGCAAGTTCCTGAAGAAATATTATGTCTAAATGACACATTCCAGATTAACGAGTCATGTACCCGCTGGTGTTGCTGAACCCACAACCATAACATTCCAGATTATCGAGTCATGTACCCGCTGGTGCCGCTGAACTTACATCCATAACATTCTAGATTATCGAGTCATGTACCCGCTGGTGCAGCTGATCTCATATTTAAAATATTCCAAATTATCGAGTCATGTACCCGTTGGTGCCACTGAACTCATATTTCGGTCACTCTTTCAGATAGCAAGTCATGTATGATCATACCTCTGAACTTTCTTCTTGGAAGAGATCCTCCCTTATGATCCACTACCCGCACTCCCAGTGCACAAAAAGGGTAACCGATCCATAAATTTTCAAAATGGCCATGTCCTCATTACCTCTAAGTTGTTTCACTTCCGCCAAAAATAAATCACCCCTCACATAGAACTTCCACGTCCTCATCTCCTCTGAGTCATTCTATGTACCCTCCTTCATTGAGCCCACTCCTGTCATGTCCTCATTACCTCTGAATGGGAAGGCTCCGTCGAAGAAACCTTCATGCTTGCCATGTCCTCATTACCTCTGAGTAAGTATGATGATTCCCTTTCGACTTATTATCTGTACCCACAACCGGAGTACTCCAAGGATAATAGATCCACAAATATTCTCCGCTGAGTCCACTCCTACCATGTCCTCATTACCTCTGAGTAGCACGGTAAAACCTCCGTACTTACCATGTCCTCATTACCTCTGAGTAAGTACGTTGGTCCTCTCTCGTCTTATTACCCGTACCCTGAACCAGGGTACGCCAAGGGTAATAGGCCCACAAATGTCCTCTGTTGACCAAGAATATTCTTCGCTGAGTCCACTCCTACCATGTCCTCATTACCTCTGAGCAGGAAGACTCTACGGTAAAACCTCCGTACTTACCATGTCCTCATTACCTCTGAGTAAGTACATTGGTCCTCTCTCGTCTTATTACTCGTATCCTGAACCAGGGTACGCCAAGGATAATAGGCCCACAAATGTCCTCTGTTGACCACAAATATTCTCCGCTGAGTCCACTTCTGCCATGTCCTCATTACCTCTGAGTAGGAAGACTCCACTGTAAAACCCTCATACACTACAACAAATTGGGCCTACAATAGCAGTTTTTCTACAGCGTTCAAGTGTCCTCGCTATAAAATGTTATTAACAATAGCGTTATTTCTACAGTGCTATAAAAATATCTATCTATAGCGTTTCTTGAATGCTGTAAAATCTATAACATTCATATGTTCGTATGTCAAAGCAGATCTCATAGTCAAATCCTAGGAGAAACAATATAAATTTTTATTTTATATGATAAAAGAATACGTGTCCAATATTTACAAAACCCATAACCTAAACCCCTTAATATCCCTTCTTCCCGCTCTCTTATTTTTGGTTCCCTCAAAATTTTCAGCCCCACTATTTTCTTTCCCTCTCTCTCTCATTCCCCTCATCTCCACATACCCTATTTTCTTTCCCTCTCTCTCTCCCCTTCCCCTCATCTCCACATACCCTATTTTCTTTCCCGCAGACCCCCAAATTCCTTCTCTTTTTTCAACCACTCCTCCTCCTTCCTAAACCCTAACCCCCAAACACTAACCCTAGAAATCCCCCACCTTCATTTTGTTTTGTTTCCCAAAAAATTAAAAGCACCACTATTTGTTTTGTTTCCCTCTCTCAGCCATTTGTTTTGTTTTATTTCTCTCTCCCCCTTCATCCTCCCCCTTTCGCCCCCTTCCTCCTCGCCGTCGGCGACTCGATCCACTTCCTCCTCGTCGACCAAGGGCTTCCGGCCAGTCTACTCCCGTACTCCATCAGCAACTTCCCCTTCGACCCCACCACGGGCCTCCTCTCCGTCCGCGTCAACTGCTCGCACCTGTCCGAGTTCGACCGTAAGGCTTCCATCCTATGAGCACAATAATATCATTTACTCCTCGAGGATGCTGTTTGTGGAGGAAGATGAATCCACAAGGCAGATCATAACTGCCCTCTTCAGGAAATACAACTATAAAGGTCTTCTATTCTCTTTATCAACTGCCTCATTTTAATTTTTTCTCTTACTTTTGCATTCTAGGAGTGGCAATCGGAGTCGATACAGCAGAGAGGCGGAGGGTCACAATTGGGGGCTTGCCCCAAGGATGCAACCAGATCGAGATTCTTGCGGTGGCACTAGTTTAAAATAAGGATCACGATTTTCTTACTTCATTATATGGTTCCGTGTTCTAAGGTATTTTTCTCAGGTCTGAACATATACATATGTTTATTTTTGGATTTCTAATTGATTTCAACTCAGAATTGCTTGTCATTTGATTGGTCTTGGTTAAGTTCATGCATATAGACACTGTTTTGTTTCAAGGATCTGGTGAAGTAACCATAGTGTACCTTTGCATTCATTTCATTTGTGGTCTTGACTGTTTTCTCTTTCTTTTATAGACTCATTTCAGACTTAACTTATGAGTCTTATTAATAAAGATAGTATGATCATTAAATGACTCAGCCTATATATGCACAACAAAAGATAGTTTTTATTAGTGATTTTAGTCAGTTGATTTAGTTGTCTTTCTGAACTAAGGGAGATAAGGATCACGATTTGTCTAGAACTTGATTGATGAATGTTGTATGATTCCTCTGGCTGATACATACGGGTCTGTTATGCTGGAATCTTGTATGATGATTCTCGGATTAATTCCATTAAGAAACTTATGATCTCTTTATAAATGGTTTGGACAGACCCTTAAATAGTTTAACCAAGCTATATCTTAACAATCTAATTAAGGGAGAATGTGAGGGATGATAACAGAGTACCAGTGGAAACTATCAAAGCGCCACATTTTTCTTGTAGTGCTAGCAGCAATAATAGAGAAGGGGAGGGCGCTGGTCGATGTAATGGGTTCCTAGTGGTGGTGTTGCGAACTAGAGATGGGGGCCCTGTGGGTTGAAAGCAACAACATACATAATAAAACAAAGGAAGTAGTAGAAAAGTAGGAAAAATACATAGCATGGAATAGAGAGAAGAAAAACAAAAGTATTAGATGTACAGAGAATGTAAGAAGAAAGTGAAGGAAGAAAATGGTGACAAAAAAAAAATCTGAGTATGGTGTACAAATTTGAACAATAACTAAGCACAATTGAAAAAAAAGCAGAGCAAATATATCTGCTGGTATAGAAGAAGAGGTAGAGGAGGAGAAGAAGATTGAGAATCGATGGAAGCATCAACTGTGGTTGGTGCTGCCAAGTTAACAAGAGAAAATATAAAACAATGTGTCTGTTTCAAAAATACAATTAATAAATGAAATATGATTTGAGTTCGGTATGACTTATAATTCTGACGCAACAGAATACCGAATAAGAAAGAAATATATTGGAAGTTGACAGCAACATAAAAATGGGTTATCTTGTAGATTTTGTTAATTGCTTGCTGAGCTGTAGTTTGCTCACTCTTATTGTCAGGTTAATAGATGAATGAGAGTTATTTGGAGCTCCAAAATTCTGTGATAGTAGTGCAAGAACGCTATGTTAGAAGAGGTTTAACTTTATATACCAAAAAGTTATCCAGGAGTAAGCTCAAGACTCGTTTATAGAATCTGATAACTCAATATTCATATTGTATTCTTGATTGTACATAGAAGGAACACCATATGTCGTGATATACAATTGTTGGTTTATGCTTATGTCTAAATGGATATCTATTACATAAGACTACTGTTGGATATCAAGTATTGAGGTATGTGTGTAAAGTATGAATATAATTATAATTGAAGTCTATGGATCTACTAAAGTATATATATATTCTATGTTAGTGATCATGTGATAAAACATGATTATACTTATTGGGAGAGAAGGAAAGAAACAAGTCATTTTTCTAAAACCAAAAAGCTTTGGGTTTCAGGTCGTGACAAAAGTAGCAATCATTCCTTTTATAAAATGTACTATGTAGTTAGAAGAAATTAACTACAAAGTAATTGATTAGATGAGTACTATAACAAATGAATAGTAGCATATGCATTGCCATAAAGTATATAGTCTAAAGTAATAAGCCATTACTGAGCCGATCTTGAGCTTGCACTTCAAGCTCAAACATGTGTTCAAGCTTGAGATTGACTAGACTAGAGAGAAAATTGGCATAGATCGTGCATCGAACTTGTTTCTTATCAATACTTGAAGCTGATTTTCGTAGGTCAACCTTCTTCTCAAGTTAAGGTAGGTGTATTATACATGCATATATAGGAAAATAAACTATTAGTCCACAAGTCGTTCTTGTTTACGAGCTCACATCTGGAGCATCCTATGTTCAAAGCCTTTTACATTTACACTCCTTTGTATCAAAGACTACCACAAAATAGTTCAAATCCGAACTAAACTTTTGGGTTGGCAATACACATTGTACTAAAGAGTGTCCGGTTGGACCAGCGACGAGATTGCATGTATACTCTTAAAGTTCTTGCTAAACCTTGGGGGGTGGGCTTGGCTGCCCTTGGTTCCCCCTCCCTTTGGTTTACCAAAGCATTCTCTTCTTGTCATTAGCTAATGATTGGTGTGCATTGCAGGAATTCAGTTGGCCTTGAAACCATTAAGAAGGCTGCAGGTGCTGAAATGGACTCTAGAAGTCAACTCCACAAATCATTTTATACAAATTTTCCTAGTGCTTATAGGGATGATATCCAGGATTTAGTGGTACCAATTGGTTTTGAGTTTGATTCAGACAAAGAGCATTACCATGTGAAGGTATCATTTTGGTCTTAGTTCTATAGCATTTCTATCAGAAACCACTTGTGGATTAAGATTTTTTTGGTCAAGTATGATAATAAGGCAAATACTACAACAACAGTGACAACAAAAAAGCCTTTATCAATGCAAATATTACATATCAAAATTTGGAACTTTGTTTCAAGAAAATTTACTTCTTTATGAATCAGGTATTTGACAAGTGCCAACCAGGTTCAATATTATCGTGCAAGTGTACACTTGTGAAGGATAATCAAGAGCTTCAAATTTAAAAGGTATGCATACTTACCTATTAATGCAGTACGATATCCTAGTTCTGGTCCTAAATCATGTTATAGAACCCATTTGCTATTAAAAGTGTACCCAGCGCTTTGCTTATACGAAGTGCGCCACTGCATCCAAAGCGCCACCTAGGTGTGTGCACCTAGGGGTTGAGGCGACAAGGTGCTTAGGCACACATCTAGGATTAAGTGTGCTGTTCTTTAGTGTTTTGTAATAAAAAGGAAAAAGTTGGCCAAAAAGGGCTAAGGCCCAAAATGCTTGTCATTTCATTCCTGCTTTTCCTGAAGTAGATATTGACCCATAATATTGCTCACTATATGTTAAAATCTTGAAGGGTTGTTGAGAAATTCTTGAAATTGATGTTAGACCACCTATGTAATGGTAGGTTTAGAACTGAATCTGACAGGCTTCACAAAACCTACTTTAGTTTAGGCACAAATTTGGGACTCACAAAAGTATAAGCTAAAGGGAAAAAACTAAATTTTCTTAAGCAACTTATTGGCAGTGTTCTTGAGGACGCTACAATATATTACCCATTTTTTCTCAAAACGATACATATGATATTTATGGGTGATATATGTCAGTTTAGGCCTCATGCAGAAATATCGGCCCATATCACTGATATCTGTAACAATTAAGAGCTTTTATCGAACAAAGTCGATTGAGCTTGAGAGTTGCTCTTCTCATTTGCAACCCTTCTTCACTGAAGGAGTGAAGGAGTTCCTTATCATCTTTCTTCAGTTCCTCTCACCTATCTTTTTTATTTCTTTTTTTTTTTACTTTTGCAGTATACTTGTTGCAGTTACGAAGTGATGTGAACCTTGGCAATACAAAGCTCCTAGTTCATTTTGTAGGATAATGAAATTATTCTTTTAGCTGTGCAATGTACCACCTTCGCTGTAATTTTTGGCATGCCCCACTATGTTTTGAAGTGCAGATTTAGGTGCCTTGCTACAGTAGGAACATTTTATTGATAAATAAATGAAAATTAATTGGAGAGTATTACTCTCTATTGATGGTTTCAGAGGAAAATATCCAACTTCATTTGTTTTTCCTCTGATTCTCATGATGTTCTACTTTGTTCAGGGACTTTCATTTTTATTTGTTGCTCAATAAATCTCTAGAGACGAAACACGAATATATGTTAACATGATATCAACTGATCTTGACATCTTGGTGCAGCCCTCACCTTCTCTTTTCATATGTAACAAATAGATTCTGATGGAGCTGCCAGTGGAGCATGGACTCTTATTAGGCAATCTCTTGGACCTTGCTCGTGCTCCTTTTACTCACACCTCAACATTTGCCAAAGGATGGAGTGTTCCAAGGTCAGTTTCTCGCCAGAAATCAACCTAAAAGATGTAGCCACTTTCGCCTACTTTTTCGAGCTAACATCATATATATATATATATATATATATATATATATATATATATATATATATATATATATATGGAAACTTTTAAGCTTGGTGACGTTCTTAACACCTAAGTTTGGCCTCCAAGGATATTGGGATCCGTACCCCATCGACATGGAATTTCATCCCCCTTACATCGTCCTGTCCAAGATCGGGATCGCAAAGCCTGGGAATCTACAGTGGCAGAATAGTACCAGGCAATGCTCGACTCACCTACACCATCTACATGTGTGCTTGCCCGTCTCTAGAGGGAAAATAAGGTTATTGTACAAAATGTCATTGGATTTTGCTCCTCTGCTTAAACATGTCCCCTTCATGCACATCCTGTGGAAATACTTCGCGGATAAGGTATGTCTGGCAGTTATACATGATTAAGTTGGCGTAGGAATTATTTTCTGACTTGTACCAGAATATTTACCTCTCTCTCTCTTTAACATGCCTTAGTATAATAGGTCTTGAATGAGGATCTTTGGCTTGTAGTTGGCCAACATGAACGTATAATCAATGGAGCAAACATTTGAAACTTCCCAGTGTTGCACGACAAGCTAGGGGTCAGGTACAGGTTATGGAGGGACTCTCTCGAGTGTGACTCCAGGAAGTTGCCTTTCACTAACCAAGACAAGTAGCCAATTTTAACTCCCCATCTGCACACACTGATCCTAACATGGACCTTAGTTTCTGTAGACATGGACTATCATTATTTTTCACTATTTGGCTTAATGTGTCATACGGATTAATGCAGTTTTCTATAGCAAATTGTTCGCCAATGAATCTTGATGCAAAGATGTGGCCTGATGCTCCAGCTGATGACGCATCTTCTTTCTATAAGGTAAATAACATGTTTAAAATTTGAAGTTTATTTTTTACATAAATTGGATGAACTTGAAAATGTTTAGTGAAACAGAGATATTTTGTGAACTTGAGTATCAGAAATATTTTTATCTTATTTTTTAAAATTTGAAGGTAAATAACATGTTTAAAATTTGAAGTTTATTTTTTACATAAATATTTTTTACATAAATTGGATGAACTTGAGTATCAGAAATATTTCTATCTTATTTTTTATATCATAATGTATTTTCTTCTTAATTTTGTGTAGGTTGGCGTATATGTTTTTGATGGTTGTGGATAGCTGCTAGAAGGAAAGAGGCGATCGAGCTGTTTTTTGGCCTACATATATTTGTAAATGGAATGGTTTATTTTGGACTACAGATACTTTGTAAATGGAATGGTTTATTTTGGCGTACAACTACTTTTTCTACATCTTGAATGTTTTAATGACTACTACTTTTTGTACATCTTGAATGTTCTAATGAAATATTTCATATTTTGGCAAATCTTTACTATATCTTGATTGATCGAAATGCAAGTTGCGATTGAAATTGTCTGCGATTATTGTTATTTATATGTGATACAAAACAGGTTATGGAATATGAAATTCTGTAGCAGATATAAAATAATATAAAATTCTGTAGCAGGTTTATAGCACTCAAAACGTCTAAATTGCTGCTACCACGATAGCATATGATGAACGCTATAATAAATCAAACCATTTATCAAACGCTATAAATCATCCACAGCATTCACAAACGCTATAAATAATCCACAGCATTCATAAACGCTATAAGTAATCCACAGCACTCACGAACGCTATAAACTATCTACAGCGTTCTAGAATGCTATAAAGTATTTATAGCATTCATAAACGCTATAAACCATCAACAACATACACGAACGCTAAAAACCTTCTACAACATTCATGAACGCTATAATGTTATAGCGTTCACATGTCTGGACATACTATAGCGTGGGCGATCATAGCAGACAGAATCTGCTATAGAAGGCTTTTTATAGCGTTCTGCGCATGCTATTGTAGGCCATATTTGTTGTAGTGATACTTGCCATGTCCTTATTACCTCTGAGTAAGTATGTTCGTTCCCCTTCATCCTATTATTCGTATCCTAAGTCAGGGTACGCCAAGGATAATAGGCCCACAAATGTCCTTTGTTAAATCTCTTAGTACAGGCCCACCATTCCTCATCATGCCCCCGGAGCCCAGCTGCTACATGGCATTCTGTATCCCGATACCCCGAACACCCACGACCACCTTCCCGTGGAACTGTTCTAGGTATTCCCAATCAAACTTGTTATTCGTAACTAAAACCAAGGTATGACATGGGTAACAGGTCCACAAACAAGTCCTCCATGCGGGGCAAACATTATCACAATACCACAGGCACAACAAACAGTACAAATGAAGGGTAGAATGGAAAGTACTTTTATTTGAAAGATAAAAAAAGTATTACATGTTTTGGGACCACATCCCTTTCAAATAGAAAAGAAAAAGAAACAGAAACAAAACCAGAAAAAGGCCGACTACAGTTCGGCATTACACAACTCCAAGAGGCGGTTTCTCACCAAGGCAGTCCCCCGCTCAAGCCTCTGTTTTGCTCGACGTTCGGCTTCCTGGGACAACTGCTCTGCATCATTCAAATACATATATGCTTGCCAGTCGTTCTCCATCTTCTTTAGGGCAAGTTCTAGATTGGCAGAAGCCCTACTAAATTTGTCAGCCTCCTGAATGGCAATCCCTTTCTCAGCACGAGCAGCTTCGAGATCGGACTCCAAGAAAGCTAGCTTTCTCTGAAGCTTGAGGATTTGCTCCCTGGTGTCAACTACCCCGCGGGAGGCCGCCACTTCCCGAGCTGCACAATCTTCAGTCCGACGATTCCATTTATCGTACAACTGAGTCAGATCCTGGCGGTCCTTCAATATAGTTGGCTTGATCGATTTCCGAGCAAGCCTCACATTCTCTACCGCGGTCATGAGGAAATTGCGCTCTTGGTTTATTACCGCGGGTAAATCAGCTTGCTGCAGCACGCGAAACTGGGCCACAAGACGATCAGCCTCTAACAGCTTAGGCACCAGAAGCGCAGCCAGTCCCACTCCACCGGGGAGTGTTCTAAGGATATTAATCTGGCCACTGGCGCATTGATGGGCCATAGAAAAGGGACTCCCCCTCTCCATAGCTGCCTCAATTCCCCTCTTCAGGTGGCGGTGGAAACTGTCGACCACATCCTGGGACACTTCGTCCAAAACTTTAGTAGAGGACGGTGTCAAAGGGAGTGTGGCAGGCAGTACCGAAGGAGTAGCCTCAGAACTGGCTGTCCATGTCACCAGGGAAATGAATTCCGTACAAAAAGAGGCATGGATGGCAGCTAGCTCCTCTTTCGCCGCCCGAAGAGCCTGGATACTTGGGAGAGCGGAAAGGTTAACTCCCGAAACCCTATTCGCAAAGGATGGTGTGAAAAGCGTCATCCCTTACTCCAGCTGTGCTATCACCAAGGCTCCCGAACTCGACCCAGCTGGAAGCCCCTCAGTATGGGTTGGAAAAGAAGGAGGCACACGTGCTCCCATCAGATTCCCCCGATAGAGTCCGCCCTGGCAATGTCCATCACCGACAATAAAGAGGTGGGACCTGCACATCCAAAGCAATCATTAATCCATGAAGGACAGGGTGATAGAGAAAATAGGCCTCCTCACAAGTTAAAAAGTTGGTTTATCTTACCAGGGAAGAGCTCGGAGGCTGCAGCTCGATCAAAGTGAGCATGGACTCCCCATCCGCAGCTCCCAACTCAAATTCAACTGGCTTCTCTGCCCTAGCCACCCCTGAAGGGGAGTCAGCCGGGTCAGTGTCATCCTGTTGGAATTCAGCTGTCTCAGGGACAGGGGCAATAGAGCCCCCGTATCCACGGGTTGAGGTCTCAGCAAGGTGAGACTCCCCGGCCGCCTCCGAAAGAATTCCAGCGGAAGTGATGGCAGTGCACATATCATGGATCAAAGTAGACAAGGCTGGATCGACTTCAGTAGTCGAGTCCCGAGAGGCAGACTCCCCGGACGTCTGCAAGGAGTAAAATAAAAATAATTAGACCGTAATTTAGAAAAAGAAGGAAAAGGCGGCTAAAATTCCAATCACCTCAGAAATAGCGTCAACATCAATAAACAGCCTACGACGTCTTACCGCAGCCCGCTTTGTGGAGTAAGTCCTTCCATCGTCAGTAGACAGATGCCTGACTCATGGGCACGAAGCACCAGGCACAACAGGTGGATGATCCTCCACCTCTTCGTCCGGCACAGTAGGAGGCAGGTTCCCCACCTCCTCGTCCGACGAATGCGACGAGTCATCGGCGGCCTGCTCGTCATCCTCTTCGTCCGCCGCAGTGGACTCCGAGTCTGGAACCCTATTCGCCCATCTCTTTCTCTTCCTGGAACCCTCTGGCTTTTCTGCCAAGTCGGTCCCGACAATGAAGCTGGTGTTCATGTCAAAGTTCACGGGAGATTTTCTCGCCGCAACGTGATAAAGAGCCGCCATGTACGGAATATCCCCTTGCATATTAGCGTCAGGGACTGAGAAGCTAGCCTGGGTATGAACAACATTGTAATAATGCCACGCCCGGATGCCGTCAAGGACAATGCCCTCGAAGCCCAGGCAAGCACTGGGGCAGTCAAGGAACAGCTGACTATACCCGAATTGACGAGAAAACCTGCTAGGCAAATAAGGCTCCAAGTATACGTTATTTTGGTAACGATATACTAGGTGCGCAGGGCGAATGTTGCGTAGCCATAGAAGCATCTTCTCAGATAAGAGCTGGGGAGGTTCAATGCCATCAACGTGTACCATCCTCACTTCTCTAGGGGTAAACTGAGGAAGAGACACAAAGAAGTCGGGCCCGTCAACTCTTGCCAACGCCCTCCGACAAGCCGGCATGGTGTCATACTCCCAAGATTGATGACGGTATCGAAAGAGGAAGGCGTTATCAGCGGTGACATCATCCTCTGTCCCAGCCCTCATCAATGACCGGTAATACATCAATAACCACCCCATGAGATAGTAGTATGGTAGCACTATCCGCTCGAAGTCCAGCATCGTCTCACAAGCAATGACTTTAGATGTAAAAGCACGGAGGCCGTGGTGTATGCTACACATCATAGCCGAAAGAAGGGCCAGTCTTACTTTGAAGACCAGCTTCACAGCCGGAAGAATGAAATGGCGGCTGATCCTTTCAGTAGAACCTATCCCTCCCGAGACTATGTAATTTCGTAACCATACCATCAAGAACCCGGCCAAGATTGCTTTCTCGGACATTTATCGGGTACCGTAGTGGAAATAACTGAAGGAGTCAGTGCGGCTCCCAAACCTGTCACGGGTGGACCTCGACCTCTTGGCCTTCAACATCATGTCCTTCATCTCCTCCGGGGTTTGAGGACCTCGAGATGAAACCCGACCGGAAGGACGTAATTTGAAAAGATACGCGACCCAGGCCGTGGTATGGGGCGTTCCCTTCTGAGCTATTTTCTTTCTTGATAGCAGTCTGGTGGCAGATGCTATGGTGGCACAACAGTTCTCGGTACACAGCGACGAAACCAGGAAATCGTCGATCTAGGTCATCGAATTCCTCGCTCGTTGGGGTATATACTTCAAAGGCCTCGCCTCCCCACGGCAGCTTAGAAATAGCATGCATCTCATGGAGAGCAAGTCCCAACTCTCCTCCGGGCGCGAAGAAAGTCCCCGTACGTCGGCTATACATCTCTAGAAGGGCCATGAACAGCGGCTTGTTAATGGGCAATCCGTAACAGGTGCCCCAGATGGCGTAGTAAAGATCAACCTCCCGAAGGAGTTCCTCGTAGTTCCTCAGGATCCAGGAGAAAAGATTGGCCCATGTGGGAATGTGGTTTATCCAATTCAGCAGCGACAACCTGCCCACAGGATATGACCCCTTGCGAGCGAGCTGATTCAGGAAGGTGTCAGCTCGGGTAAAAGTGAAGTTAGGACCAGACACATTTATAAAAGTAACAGGAATCAGCCCCATCACAGTCCGGCTGACTGACTCCCTACTTGCACAAGCTGACCTAATACTCATATTATAGTGGATGTTGCCTACGAACATCCCCTGTTGGGTTGGAGTCAGAGAACCTGCCATTTTCCTACCCAACGACACCATATTAAACCACGAGAGGGGAAAATACCGCTCCATCTCGGGAACATGGATATCCACCCCATCCACCGTGAAGTCCCAGTTCTCAGAAACGTCCAGCATTCGGGAGTTCTTTACGGAGAAAGCAACCCCAAAAAGAAAAGCTGGTTTCAGATATTCTCCGTCCAGTTTTCCCGAATTCATCATAGTGTAAAGAAAATGGAAAGGCTGATTGTTGATGGCAGCCACCCTCTCCAAAGGCTCATTAGAGGGAAGTTGATCTGTCATATGTCGAATTAGATCGTCAAGCTGCACACCCATGGCAAACTGAGCTGAACCCACTAGAAGCTCTCCGGCCGGGTTGGTTGGGAGGTTCACTGGAAAAGGACAAAAGAAACAAGATTAAAAAAATAGGATAAAATGAAACCACTTAGAGTGTCTCAAAAAAAGAAGTTCCTATGGGCCTATGCGGCTCGGATCGACGAAGCCTTATGCGGCCCAATTCAGCTGGGTTTTATGCGGCACGGCTTTAATAGAGCCTATGCGGCTCAGGTCAACACAGCTTCATGCGGCCCAATTCAGTTGGGAGTTCCATGTGACACAGATTCGATAGCTTATGTGGCTCAGATTAAGACTTATGCGGTTCTATCTCGCAGAAGAGTTTATGCGGCGGGACTCAGCAAAATTCTATACGGGCCAGTTTGTCAGGAACATATGCGGCTCCGGTCAAAGGAGACTTTATGCGGTTCATATCCAGAAGTAATCTTGCGACTTAAAATCTTTCTCATACGGCTCATACATAGGGAATGTCCTATGCGGCTAGGATGCGAGAGGGTCATGCGGCCCATACAACGCATGCGGCTCCATTATGATCGAGCTTGAGCGATTCAAACGATGAAGGCTTGTGCATAAATCAAACAACAGAGCCATGGATTCTTAGGGTTCAAAGTGTTCAAAAGAAATCCTTACACTTTAAAGTGGGGCGAACATCAGGATGCACTTCAGGCACGGCGGCCGACAAGGAAGCCACCTTCTTGTCTTTTGCGGCAGCGGAGACGACCTTGGAAGATTTGGGTGCCATTTTCGACAGTCGGAGAACGAAAATAGGGAAAGAAAAGAAAGACAGCAACAGTTGGGGACGAAGGAGAAAGTAAAGAAATTCCTCCGATTGAACTCATCCATATTTATAAACAAAAATAAGGCACTTCGATTCTCGTGCAGAACGAAAACCAACTCTTCGGTTATCGAGGCGAGCCGCCTAAAATAAAGGCCAGACTCCTGGGATCCTGTCCCAAAAAGTGACCTCAAAACTGACAGCAAATCAACATCATTTAATGCAAAAGATCTTCATACGTGGCAAGATGACGTGGCGGAAAGTCCCCGCGGCTGAGATAGCTATGCGGCCGAAAGCCCTGCGACTAAGACACTTGTGCGGCCCGAAAGCTCCTGCGGTTGAGTCATCCATGCGGCCGAAACATCCATGCGGCCGAGACATCCATGCGGCCAGGACATCATCTGCGGCCAGAAGAATCCATGGCCATGCTTCTTATTCAAAGTATTTCAATTTTGCAAATTGAAAACTTTGAAGGGGGTCTTGTAGAAGCATGGAAAAGAATAAAGAAAGATCCATGCGGCTAGAGAGTCCCCTGCGGCTTAGAGAGTTCATGCGGCTCAAGTATCCATGCGGCTCGAGCATCTATGCGGCTCAAACAAGTCCTATACGGCTCAAAGAGGAGCCACGTGGCCTACAAACAGCTCTCTCATTTTTATATTAAATGCCTTCACGGCTGACAGCTTTGACGAAGTGACAGTTCTGACACGAAGATATCATTATGACCCCCTCATAATGACGGACTCCTTGGGAAGCGAAGAAAATATCTGACACGATCTTCCGAGAGTCAGAAACTGTCATGCGGCCTTGACACGGGGACAACCCTATGCGGCTCACGAAGACTAGCTCCATGCGGCTCATGAAGGACAGCCCCATGTGGCTCACGAAGACTAGCCCTATGCGGTTCACAAAGACTAGCTCCATGCGGCTCACGAAGACCATCCCTATGCGGCTCACGAAGACCATCCCTATGCGGCTCACGAGGACTAGTTCCATACGGTTCACTCATGCGGTCATCCACATTCATGCGGCTCAAATCATACCATGCGGTCCAAATATTTTGGGGGGGCCACTCTTAGGCAGCCTTGACACGTAGCCAGCCTTATGCGGCCTAACCTTTCTGCGGCTCAGATTTCTGCTGTCTTGACACGTGGCATGATAGCAGGGCACGTGGCATCAGATTGATCAAAATCTCTCAACAAATCCCAATAAAATATCGAGATCAAATCAGATCATTTGCAAATAAGCCAATTAAAGACACGTGTCGAGGAATCTGAGGTTGGCATGATAAATCAGGAGGATTTATGTCAATCAGCATTAATTACCTACAAAAGATTTGATGCAATCATATTTATTGCTCAAATCTCGATGAATGGCCCAGATTTAATGATCCTTAGCCGCCGACTTTTAAGAATGGGCAATCATTGTAAACCCTAATGAGGCCCCCTCACTCTTATAAATAGCAGGGTGCCATTCCCTTACAAAGACACATATATACACAGACAGAGACATACAGAGAGATAGACAGAGAGAGACAGATGCACATAGAGAGAGCCAGAGAGCCTGAAGAGATAGCATTTCTTCATCAACGCCAAGAAGTTCTTCCACAGAGCCAAAAAGCTGCACCCGATCGTCCAAGGAGTAAGGCAGAGCGGCCGTTGCTTTCCCGAGCCTCTATCGTCACCCCCCCCATAATCTAAAATAAATAATTGTACTTAGATTGCTGTACCTAGGTTTTTGTCCCTAGGCTTTCTTTGTACAAGCGAGTTTGTATTGTGAAGTAAAAGTCCAGTCCTCCGATAATTGTTCTGTCCTTTTATATTTCATGGCAAACACCAGCACCGCCAGCAGAAGGGTGTTCATGGTAGAGCTTTTGCCCTTGCAGCCGAGGAGATGGAGCCTATAGCAGATGTTGTCGCAGGTTCTGTTCTGCTCGATTCTTTTCCTGCTCTAGCCTTGTCTGATTCTGGTGCTACGCACAGTTTTGTGTCTGTTTTTTTTTGCTCTTAGACACAATATCATTGCTGAGTATCTTGGTAGGACTTGCAAGATTATGACTGGGAATGGCATCATCCTGGTTAATAATATTTGCAAGGGGCGGAGAGTTTCTTTGAGAGGCCGGGAGCTGAGTGCGTATTTGCTCGTAATGCCACTTTCGAGTTACGATGTGGTACTCGGTATGGATTGGTTGAGCATGCACCATGCTAGCATAGACTGAAGAGGAGGCAAGATTCTGTTCAGGCCGCCGGGAGAGCCATCGTTTGAGTTCACCCGAGGTGCAGCGGAGCCAGGAGATGGATTCTGTGGAGCTTTGTTGGCGGGGCCGGTATTGCCACATCCACTTATTGCTGAGTTCTTGGATGTCTTTCTCGAGGAGTTACATGGGATGCCGCCAGATCGTGATGTTGAGTTCTCTATGGATTTAGTGCTGGGCGCTGAGCCTATCTCATAGCACGTCTATAGAATCAACAACAGTGAGTTAGCGGAGCTGAAGAAATAGGTCGATGAGCTGCAGGACAAGTGCTTTATCCGATCTAGTTCTTCACTTGGGGCACGCCAGTTCTTTTCGTCCTAAAAAAGGATGGTACGGTACGTATGTGCATCGATTACAGGGCGCTCAACAACCTTACTATCAAGAATAAGTATCTTTTGCCAAGGATTGATGACTTGTTCGACCAGTTGAGCGAGGCGAAGGTGTTCTCGAAGATTGACTTGCGTTTCGGGTACCATCAGCTGAAGGTGAAGCGGTATGACATTCTGAAGACTGCATTTTGGACCCGTTATGGCCAATATGAGTATACTGTCATGCCATTTGGGTTGACCAATGCCCCGACGGTATTCATAAACTTGATGAACAAGGTATTCCATCAGTACCTTGACAAGTTCGTGGTGGTCTTCATCGATGACATTCTCATCTATTCGAAGACGCCAGAGGAGCACGAGGAGCACCTGAGGATTATGTTGGACACTCTCAGGAGGGAGCAGCTGTATGAAAAGCTATCGAAGTGCGAGTTCTTCTTGGATCGCGTGGAGTTCCTAGGCCATGTTGTCTCTGGTAAGGGGATTTCAGTGGATCTGAAGAAGATTTCTGCAGTGGAGTCCTGGTCTACGTCGAGCTCAGTAGCAGAGGTTCAGAGTTTTTTGGGTCTGGCAGGTTATTACTGAAAGTTCGTGCAGGACTTTTCTAGGATTGCCCAGTCGATGACCCGACTTACCAGGAAGGACGAGGAGTTTGTTTGGTCCGAGGAGCACCAGGCCGCCTTTGAGGAGCTGAAGACGAGGTTTACTACAGCTCCTATCTTGACACTGCCATCTGGATCTGGTGGTTATACGATCTACAGTGACGCTTCAGGACGGGGTTTGGGTTGTGTACTTCAGCAGCACGGGAAGGTGATTGCCTATACATCTAGGTAGTTACGTCCTCATGAGAGGAACTACCCTACCTACGATCTGGAGCTGGAAGCGGTCATCTTTGCTTTGAAGCTGTGGAAACACTACTTGTACGGAGAGCGAGTTGAGATCTATACAGATCACAAGAGCTTGAAGTACGTATTTACCCAGAAGGAGCTGAATATGAGGCAGAGGCGATGGTTAGAACTGATGAAGGATTTTGATATATCCTTACAGTACCATCCGGAGAAGGCCGACGTGGTTGTGGATGCTTTGAGCAGGTATCTCGTGGCCATGTGTTTGACGATGGATCGTCACCTCCTGGCAGATCTGGAGAGCTTGGGCATAGAGGTGATAGTTCCTAGGTTCAAGGAGCAGATGTGGGGTCTTTAGGTACAGTCAGAGCTGATAGACAGAGTCAGAGCAGCTCAGTTTAAGGATGAGGCTCTGAGGGTCATCATGGAGCAGGTCCGGGCAGGACTGTTGGATGAGTTCTCTATAGCGGGAGATGGGTCGTTGAGGTATGGTACCAGATTGTACGTGCCGAGCGGAGGACTTCGAGAGGATGTTCTTCAGGAGGCGCATCGTTCTCAGTACTCTATGCATCCTGGAGCCAACAAGATGTATAGAGACTTGAGACAGCATGTTTAGTGGTATGGCATAAAATACGAGGTAGCTCAGTTCGTTTCTAGATGCTTGGTGTGCCAGTAGGTGAAAGCCGGGAGACAGAGACCCGGTGGATTGCTCCAGCCACTACCCATTCCTGAGTAGAAGTGGGAGCATATCACTATGGACTTTGTATCTGGACTTCCGCGCTCTCCAGGAAAAAATGATGTAATTTGGGTCATTGTTGATCGATTGACCAAATCGACCCACTTTTTGCCTTTCAAGGTGGATTTGTCTACGGAGAGGCTGGCCGAGATGTACAGGCGACAGATAGTCCGATTGTACAGGGTTCCAGTGAGTATAGTCTTGGATTGGGACAGACGATTTACTTCCCACTTCTGGAGGAGTTTGCAGCATAGTTTGGGCACATCGCTCAAGTTTAGAACCGCATACCACCCCCAGACAGACGGGCAGTCGAAGAGGACGATTCAGACCCTCGAGGATATGCTTTGTACCTGTGTCTTGGACTTCGGGGGATCTTGGAGGACCACCTTCACTTGGTAGAGTTTGCTTACAACAACAGGTACCAAGCCAGTATAGAGATGTCACCTTTCGAGGCACTATACGGACGGAGGTGCCGTACTCCCTTGTCTTGGGATGATGTCGGCGAGAGGATTTTGCTTGGCCCTGAGATGGTAGTGGATGCTGCACAGAAGGTCAGAGTTATCAGAGATAGACTTCGGGTGGCGCAGGATAGGCAGCGGCATTGGGCCGATAGCCACCGGAGGCCGCTGGAGTTTGAGGTATAGTTTAAATTTTTTCTAGTATTTGAGTCTGATTGTGATTGTTTCAGATCAAGCTTTAAGCCTTATGTTTTTGTTCTAGGTTGGTGATCTTGTGTTTCTGCGGATTTCTCCGATGCGTGGCACGATTCATTTTGGTGGCGGCGGGAAGCTTAGTCCACGATACATCGGACCTTTTCGTATCTTGGGCAGGGTCGGTGCAGTGGCTTACCGATTGGAGTTACCGCCCGCACTAGAGGGAGTACACAACGTGTTCCACGTATCGCAGCTGAGACGGTACGTGGCAGATCCCAGTCATGTCTTGGACCACTCCGAGATCGATGTGGGACCGACACACAGCTATCCAGAGAAGCCAATTGAGATCTTGGACCGAAGAGAGAAGGTGCTCCGGAACCAGGTCATTCCCTTGGTTCGCGTTGCATGGAGGCACCACTCTCCAGGTGAGTCTACCTGGGAGAGAGGACGACATACGAGAGCGATTCCCATATCTCTTCGAGCCTTGAGGTAAAATTCTTTCTTTTCCATCCTTGTTCTATTCATGTTGCTGTGTTAGTTCTCATTCAATTTCGAGGACGAAATTCTTTTAAGGATGGTAGATTTGTCACCCCCAGTTTTCGAATTAGGGGTATTTTTGTCATTTTCCAAGTTTTATAATTTTTGGGAATTTTATTTGATTTTATAGGATTTTTAGGGATTTGGTTGATTTAGTTTGAATTTTATCCAATTTGGACTTAAGTTGGAGACCCGGGTAGTCTGGACGCTAGTGGGACCCATATACTAGCTGGCCTTGGCCCACATGCCATCATAATTAGGCTAGAAACCATAAACCATACTCCCATGGCTTAACTAGTCAATTAGAGGCTTAATTAGTCATTTTGAAGTTAAACCAAACCAAACCGAACCAAACCAAATCCAAACCAACCCAAACCAAGTCTAATGGGTGTGGAGGCCTAATGGGTCTCCACCCAAACCCATTAGGACCCCCATGGCCGGCCACACATAGGCCACTTCCCTCTCCCTTTACTTCACTCCTAAGTCATCCCTCTCTCTCTTCATTTCATTCTTTTTTTTGAGCTCTTCTTCTTCAAGAGATCTACATTTAGGTATGCACATTAAACCCTCATAAATTCCTCTTTTTCATTTATTCCTTCACAATAAGTGGAGGAGACCATTCTCTACATATGACCATAGCTTTTATAGGTTTTCCTAAAATCTAGTTTAGGGATTTTATTAGGGCTTTTCCCTTATAAATATATATATATATATATATATATATATATATATATATATATATATATATATATATATATATATATATATAATCTATATATATATTTTTTTTTATATATATATTATAAAAAAATATATATTTTTATTAGGGCTTTTTATATTTTTATTTAGGGATTTTTTATTAGGGCTTTTCCCTTATAAATATATATATATATTATATATCTATATAGATATTATATATATATATATATATATATATATATATATTATATATAATTATCATAT
>JANAVB010029819.1:33826746-33931746 GCA_029216955.1 Iris pallida
TTTGACCTGGTTTGGCCTAATAGTACAATCTAGTTTGACGTGTCTTGACCTAGAATGACTTAATAGGATTTAAATTGATTTGACTTTACTTCCTAAACATAGTATTGATACATCTTGTTATCTATAGGTCTTCGAGGTGCTGTATTGGATCCAATTGACATATTGTATCATATCACAGGTGAGTACATTCTCTGATAACCTTTTTCCAATTTATGATAACTGTTATGATTCATGTACTTAGTGTAAATATACTTATTACTGACACATGGTTCTCACGGATTGGTATTCCTGGATCTCGACGAGAGATGTTACTCCTTGTTAGCTTGGGATGTATTGTGCAAGCTCCCTTGTAGCTCTTGTACAATATATGTCATCGATTCTAGAGAAAATTTGCTCCCTTCTCATAGAATCCCGTGCAGTGACGTGTCTTGTTTGGATCCATTCTACCAGTTGGGGGGGGGGAGTAGTAGCGTATGCCTGTGATCAAATCCATCCCGCATTTCCGAACAGTGTTAGTCATATACCGCACTTATGACTAGCCATGCCAGTTACTTACAAGTGTCCAAGCCGATCACAAGTTGAAACTACTACTCGTACACATTGGACAGATGGCTTACCCTGATTTGTGTACATACCATGATCAGTTCTACTTTTCCGTTCAAGCTCTAGCTCTAAAGCTTACCATGCCATGATACATATATGTACACTCTATGATTTTATTGTATATGCTCTATTTACAGTCTTATGGCTTTTATTCTATCTTGAGATCTGTTATGAGATTTATGTACTCGTTCCATTCTGATCGGATATGTTGACAATGTTTACAAATACAGAGGAGGACTATTACTGCACTTACTACGACCCACCGGACGTAGTAGATTTAGAGACAGATACCCTAGATCAGCAGGGTGTAGTACCGCAGGGCGAGATACCGCCTATTCTGTAGATAGAATAGGTTTTATACTGGACCTTGTCTCTAGTTATACTTGGGACTGTTATTATTTTGGCTACTATTAGAGACTTTGGACTTGGACTTGTATATTCTTTGTGTTTAGACTTGACATGTTATATTTTATTGTCGTGTTGTCTTTATCTTTCAGTATTTACTATATCATCTTAGAGTTGTGATTGAGTACTCATATATTATCATTGCTTGTCCTCCGTTCGGAGTTGACCATATTCTCGGCAGGTTTTGATATTATATAGACTGTTGTTAGAGTAGTAAACCTACAGCGTTCCATGCCATTTTTACGGTGAGGGCTGGGCGTTGTTACGCACACGTGCCCTTACAGCGGGTGCGGGTCGTGACACGTCCCTCTTCTCCCGACCTCGACGACAGCCCGGCCCCTTCCCTCCGGCGTCGCTCAAACTCCTTTCCTCCGCCTCCGGTCGACGCCCCTCCTTCTCCTCCTCCACCGCGAGCCCCTTCTCCTCCTCCACCGCGAGATCCTCCTCCTCCACCACCGAACTTGTCCTCCTCCTCCTCCTCCACCACCGTGAGCTCCTCTAAAGGTAAACTCTAACCCTAATTGAGGTGTTTTTCGTGTCCAAAATGGACACGGAGACACATTACGACCATATGTTTACTGATACACTGTGTTCGTGAGGTTTTGGACACTTTGTGTCCATTTGTTGGACACGTGGACACCCCCAAGCATGCATATATATGTATTTCACCTCTGTACACTTAATCCCCTACTTACACTTGTGTATTTTTGTATTAATTTAGATTGCATATTGGGTTTGGGTTTCGATATAGTGTTTGATACATTGTTTCACCTTGCAACATTCCTACACTTAGAGACGTTTAGTACATAACTAATTATTTTATCCTAGTTCGCAAGTGTACTTTTGGGTAATCTAGGTATATTAGTTTACCAATATCCCCAATGGCCGGAGATTTTAAGGATCGCCGCATTGCAAAAAATGATAGCAACACCTACTTGGAAAATAACAAACCACTATGCAAGAATCAAGACAAAAAGAAAATAGTATTTTATGATGACTTTGTCACCAGAAAAAATTCCAGTATATATTAATTGATTAATACAAGATGAATTACAATATTTGTTGGATCATTTGTCCCAAGATCCAATACTCAAAAATCTCAAGAAGAAGAAGAAGAAAAGAATAAAATGACATCGCTCAACACCCTATGACAACTCCATGAATAAAGTAGACGATCCTCCATACAAGTCTTCCTCCATACAACTCCATGAAAAAAAAGCGTCATGGTTCGTCATTAATGACGCTTTTTAGCCGTCATTAAAAGGGTTTTTTGTTGTAGTGTGAGGCAATATGTATACTAACGTTTCGGCCGAAACGAATAGTATACGGTACGGCTCAACCCACAGTGAGGTTGGGGTTAGCGCAGACGAGAAACGAGCAAGTTTTGGCTTTGGTCATAGACGTTATACTCCTCCAAGCAATTCCAGAGCAATTAGTCAATAATCAACATGTCAAGATAGCCATCCAGCTATCTATCTTCCTACGTGGAGTCCGAGAGGGAACCACGGTGATTCAGTGTAACTAGACTACATGTAATCAATATTTGTATAACATTTAATTATTAAAATGGAAACACAAGTATGGAGTAAATATGAAAACTTGCCTCAGAGTATTTTCCTGACTTGACAGCAACCAGAATATGACTGCTAGGATTTACAGATCAAACCTACAAGTTCGTAACGCTAGTTTTAGTAACAAAAATTACTCCTTAATTCTGAGGTACCAACTAGGTCAAGCCTACAGGTTGGTGATCCTAGTAGAAACCATTTATACATAAAATAGGTTTTGTTACATATCTAATAATTGACAAATAATCGTTTTAACTGAAAAATAGGTTTTGTCAAAAATAATAATATTTAGAAAATGACTTTAAATTGTATTTCTTAGAGATTAATAAATCTTAGGAAATTAGATTTATCTAACTAATATTTTAAAATAGAAATTATACCGAACATTTATTAATAAAACGATTTTGCTTAGAAAATACCTTTTTAAACATTTTTCGTAAATTAGAGAGAAAATAACTTCTTAAATATTAAAATAGTCCTTTGCATAAAAAATACTTTTGCATAAAATACGATTTTCTTGCCAAAATAACGATGTTTGAATTAATACAAACATTTTCGATTATTAACACTAAATAGTAATCTTTTTACCGAAATTAATTATTTTAACAGAAAAACTCATTTATGGAAAATAATAACTTTTCTATTATTATTCTAATTATCGAAATCTTTTGGTATAAACACTTATTTTAAGAATGTATAAATTAAAAGTAAATGGCAAGTATTATTACGATATCACAACCAAAATCTTTTTCCATAATTAATAATAACTCTAACAAGTGATTATCAACATATTGCCTCAAATAAAAGCTAAAACTTTTATAAAATAATTAAACTAACAATTACTAGGATTTAAATATATGTAACCAAACTTATAACTATATTGCTAATAATCTTGATTAATTAGTCCAAGTTTTTAAATTAATTAAGTTATGGTACCACATGCCAATACCAGCAATCCTATAACAAAATTGCCTAAAATATAACCCTATTACAAACGTTACCACTAAAACCTTAACAGAAACTAAATATTCATCTGCAGAACACATCACTAAGGCCAGAAGGTACAAATGGATTTCTGGAATAAAAGTCAAAAACTACTCAGGGTAGAGTTTACCCAAAGGTTGCACGTAGGAGTACCGATGGGAGGCCTCGGACTCGGAACGACACCGGGATGATGAGCATGGGCATGTGCGCGCACACGAGCGAACACGTGAGGAAAACACGGGGCGACGAAGCATGCGCGGAAGACGACGACGCCGGCGGAGGGCGCGCGGGTGTGCTGGCGGGTCCTGGGCGGCCGGCGGGCAGGTGGCGGCCGGCTGGGGGCTGCGCCGGCGGGCTGGGGTGGCCGCTAGTGGTCCGGCGCGGGTCCGGGGCGGAGGTCGGCGGCCGGCTGGTACGGGAAAGGTGGGGGAGTGGGGTAGTGCTGGTGTGTTTTGAGAAGAAGGGAGAGAGTGAATGTGAGGAATGGTTCTGTGAGTGGGTTTTTCTTTGATTGAAAGTAGTTGGGAGAAAAAGGAATATAGGTGCTGTTAGTGAGATTAGGGGAATTAGTTGTGAACGTGTGGAGAGGGAAAAATGGGGGGTGATGTGTATAGTTGGGAGAGATGTTAGGGAGAGTTGAGAATGTGCAAAAAAAAAATTGGAAAGAGGGAATGGTTCATGCGGCTGAGAGTTGAGGGTTTTTTTAAACAGGGTCTTACAACCTTTCGATCCCTCCTTAGAAAATTTTGTCCTCGAAATTCAACCGATAAAGAAAGAGAGGGTTTAGAAGATACCAAGAAAAGATGAGGATACTTCTCTCTCATCTCATCCTCTCGCTCCCAGGTAGCTTCGCTAGAAGAATGGTGACGCCAAGTTATCTTCACTAGAGGGATTACTGCACGCCGCAATCTCTTCTCCATGCGGTCGATGATATCCACCTGTTGCTCTGGCACTGTAAGGCTGGGTCAAATCTCTAACTCTGAATGATCAACAACGTGGCTCGGGTCCGGTACGTAATGCCTCAGCTGCGATACGTGAAAGTCGTTGTGCACGCCTTCGAGACTGGAATGTAGATCCACCTTGTATGCTACCTCTTCGATTCTGTTCAAAACTTCAAAAGGACCAATGTAGCGGGGACTCAGCTTTCCAGCTTGACCGAATCTGATTGTCCCCCTGGTAGGTGATATTCTAACAAATACCTGATCTTCGGCCTCAAATTCTAAGGTTCGACGCCTGCTGTCCACCCAATGCTTCTGGCGGTCCTGTACAGTCCTTAGTGCCTCCCTGATCATCTTCATCTTCTCGGTCACATCTGCAATCATCTCTGGCTCCAACAAGACTCGATCTTCAACATTGTCCCATGTTAGAGGGGTGCGACATCGACGTCCATATAAAGCTTCAAAAGGTGTCATCTAAATGCTGGCCTGGTAGCTGTTGTTGTAGGAGAACTCTACAAGGTGTAGGTGATCTTCCCAAGATCCATCGAACTGCATGACGTATGATCTCAATATGTCCTCCAGCATCTGAATGGTCCGCTCTAACTGGCCGTCTGTCTGAGGGTGGTACGTCGTGCTAAACTTCAGCTGCGTATCCAAGCTCTCCTGCATGCTCTTCCAGTAATGCGAGGTGAACCGGGTATCCCTGTCGGATACGATGTTGACTGGGACTCCATGCAACCTGTAAATGTTCCGCATGTAAAGAGCTGTTAACCTTTCCGTGGATAAACCAACCTTGAAAGGAATGATATGGGAAGACTTGGTCAGTCTGTCAACTATCACCCATATAGCATCCTTCCCTCCTTGGGATCTTGGTAATCCTGTCACAAAATCTATAGTAATATGTTCCTATTTTACCCCGGAATGGAAAGAGGTTGTAACAAACCTGCTGGTCTCTGGCGGTCTGCCTTCACCTGCTGGCAGATCAAACATCTGGAGACGAATTCTGCCACATCTCGCTTCATTCCAAGCCACCAAACATGAGTCCTCATGTCTTTGTACATCTTGTTAGCTTCGGGATGTATAGAATGCTACGACTGGTGCGCCTCCTTCATCAGTTCATTCCTCAGTTCGCCAATAGGCACGTAAAGTCTCGTGCCATGCCTCAGAGCTCCATCTCCAGCTATAGAGAATCCTTCAAGTGTTCCAGCTAACACTTTGTCCCTTAGCTTGCACAGTATCTCATCCTGGAATTGAGTCTTCTTGATTCTGCTGATCAAACTGGACTCCACGTGTAGCTGCATCATAGACGAGTCTACGCTTGGTACAATTGCTTCTTTTCCAAGCTTCAATATGATTTTCTCTGGTAGCACGATCTCCAAACCAAGATTCTCCATGTCTTCCAGCAAGTGACGGTTCTTTGTCAAGAATATAGCCATCGGGTACCTGCTAAGTACATCAGCGACCACATTAGCCTTACCCGGGTGGTACTGTAGGTTGATGTTAAAATATTTCATCAGCTCCAGCCATTGCTTCTGGTGCATGTTGAGCTCCTTCTGAGTGAAGACATATTTGAGACTCTTCTGGTCTGTGTATATGTTCATCTTCTCGCCATAGAGATAATGCTTCCACAATTTTAAGGAGAAGATGACTGCTGCCAGCTCCAAGTCGTACGTTGGGTAGTTCTTCTCATGATTACGTAATTACCGAAAAGCATAGGCAATTACATTACCATGCTGCTGTAGTACACATCCTAATCCTTTACCCGAGGCATCACTGTAGATGGAAAATCTGCCTGATCCAGATGGTAGCGTCAAGATGGGCGCTGTTGTCAGCCTTCTCTTCAGCTCCTCGAATGACGCCTGACACTCTTCAGTCCAAATAAACTCTTCATTCTTTCGGGTCAGCTTCGTCATAGGCTCCGCAATCCTCGCAAAGTCCTTCATAAACTTCCGGTAGTATCCAGCTAGACCCAAAAAGCTCATGATCTCTGCAACTGAGCTTGGGGCTGTCCAAGATTCAACTGCTGCTATCTTCTTGGGGTCCACAGATAAACCTTCTCCTGTGATAACATGACCAAAAAATTCTACCTAATCCAGGAAAAATTCATACTTGGACAACTTACCGTAGAGCTTCTCCTTCCTCAGAGTCTTCAAGACAATTCGCAGATGCTTCTCGTGCTCCTCCTGGGTCTTTGAGTAAATCAGAATGTCATCGATGAAGACGACGACAAATGGTCCAAGAACTCATGGAAGACCTTGTTCATGAGACTCATGAACACAGCTGGGACATTGGTGAGACCGAAGGGCATGACCAAGAATTTATACTGACCATACTTGGTGTTGAATGCCGTCTTCGGAATATCCTCCTCTCGAACCTTGACCTGATGGTATCCTGATCTGAGGTCAATCTTTGAGAACACCCTTGCTCCACTCAGCTGATCGAACAGATCATCGATCTTGGGCAAAGGATACTCGTTCTTGATGGTGATGTTGTTCAGCACCCGGTAATCAATGCACATCCGTACAGTTCCATCCTTCTTGGGAACGAACAAAACTGGTGCTCCCCAAGGTGAAGCTCCATCTTTGATAAATCCCTGGGCCTTCAGCTCATCAATCTGATCCTTTATCTCCTTGGCCTCTTTGGAGTCTGTAGCATCCTCGAGAAATGGGGGAAGAGCGGGGAACTAGGTCAATAGTAAACTCTACACCTCGATCCGGGGGTAAACCTGAAAGATTGTCGAGAAAGACGTCCAGGTATTCTGCTATCAAGGGATGAGGTGGTCCAGAATCTACTGTGATGGAAGTGTAGGAAACAAATCCCATGCTCTCAGGTGCTCGAGCTATCTCAAACTCTGGTCCTCCATATAGGCTAAAGATAACACAGCCCCGACGACAATCTATCAGGGCGTGTTGCTTGCTCAGCCAATCCATACCCAAAACTATATCATTGTTAGGGAGAGGCATAACAAGTAAGGGTGCTAGAAAGGTATGACCGGAAATTGTGATGGGACAGGTACAAGTCTCTGTGATAGGGATAGGTCCCCCTCCAGTCATAACTCTGCAAATCATCTTACTACACCCTACGTCTATATGGTATGTAGCAACAAAATTTGAAGATATAAAGCTGTACGATGCTCCAGAATCAAATAGACATAAAGCTGGGTGTGAGTGTAATAAGATGGCACCTGCGATGACATCTCCTTCTGGCTCTGGTTCTGCCTCAGGCTCCTCAACGGCCAAGGCAAAAACTTGCCCAGCCCTGAGCTGGTTGTACCGCTGCTGCTGGAAAGGAAGTGGACCCTTATGCTGTCCAGGTCTAGCTCTAAATGCTGTGGGACAGTCTCTGATCTGGTGGGTATCAGACCCACAAGCAAGACAGTGGCCCAGTCTCTTCCTGTAGATATCTGATGAGTGTCCGGGCCTCTTACAGTAGGTACAAGAGACGGTCTTCGGCTGATTTTGCTGGGGTACCCTGTGGTACTGCTGAGAGGGCTTGCTACTGGTGTTGGGCCTCTTGGAACTTCCCTGGTGATGGCTGCTAGATCCAGGGTGCTCTCTCTTGGTACTGCCGGTTGAACTGGCCTCTACGTCTTGGGCCACCTTAAGCATCTTGTCGAACATCTTAGCTCCGTTCGCAGCAACATACGTGTGAATCTTCTCCCGCAATCCATGTCGAAACTTCTGAGCACATTCCTCAGGGTCTGCAACCAGGCGGGGTGCAAACCTGCTAAGCTGATTAAACTCAGATATGTACTCCTCCAGAGTACGGTCTCTTTGCTTCAGGTCATGGAATTGCCTTCCCATGGCTTGCAGAGCAGCTTCTGGAAAGAACTTCCTCTTGAACTGCTTCTTGAAGGAATGCCAGGATGTTCCTCGAGTCATAAATCTAGGCTCACTACGATACCATATGCTAGCAACATCTCGAAGCTGTAGAGCTACAGCCTCTACCATAAGTCCAGGTGGGATGCGAGCAATGCTGAGGAGTCGCTCCATGTCATCCAGCCACTCGTCCGCGTAGGTTAGACCTTTAGTCCCTTTGAAAGACCGCGGACTCAAGTTCTTGAAACTCTCGATGTCCCCAACTTTCTCCTGAATTAAAGGACCGATACATCAACATCTATATTTCTCCAATGAAACATAAATTATCAATTCACTTTTCTCACCTTGGCAGGCCTCTTCTCTGTCTGCAATGTTTGCAATACTGCCATGGCGACATTGTGGGCATTCTCCATGACCTCCTTTATAATCGTAGTTTGCTCACGATTCACTTCTGCTTGAGCCCTCTGGCCCTCAAGTACACCTCGTAGTAGACTTACAAGGTCAGCGTTGTCCACTAGTGCTGGGGAGCAGCTGGAGAAACCGCTTCAACAGGTGGAGTTGCGGTCCTCGGAGGGATCGGCGCTGCTGCATGCACTGTAGAAGTATAAGCAACATGCAGAGGCCGTGCAGCGTGAGGGCGATCAGTAAGCTGCAACGATGAGGGGTCTGACTGAGCCTGAGTTGGAGTATGCTCAGAGGATGAATCCTCCTCAACAGCAGGCCCAGAACGAGTATCTCTACCCTTTGCCATCTGCGAACAGGTTTGGGTACAAACATAAGCAAGGGAGCCTAATAAACTACAAGCAAGCAAAAATAGTTATTAAAGTATATACTTTCGGTCCTATAATGTAACAGGGTAAATATTCTCTAGGTGTTCTATGTTGTTTCTAAGTCTATTTTCCTAATGTCTCAACTAAACCTAGGTCAAGTCACAGAACTGCGTAATGGCCTAGACTAAGTTGACTAGACCAGCTTACAGAACTGACCTGCATGGGCCACCACTAAAAACATGTCACGACCCGTCCCAAATAATCTGGGTCTAGTCGGATCATGCCCAGCCTGCACCGTTGTGAGACGGCGGCAGTATGCTGTATCAAGTAGTGAAGCACAAACATACAGAAGATCTAATAGAAATAAAACATTTTATTGAATTGAAAGTGAGTCTGAAAGTAACCACCATTAATAACAACATTCAAAAGAAAAATTTATTTATTACATTGTTTAAAAAGGGAAAGTGCTAATCCAGCAGCTAAGGTTCTGGGGTTCCTGATTCAGCCTCTGCGAGACCCGAGTCTGTCCTATAGAAAGTACAGTAGGACAGCTCCTCTTCGTCACAGTCACCATAAATGTTGTCTCCAGTCAGGAGGGAGCAAGTAACATACCACATCCACAACTAGCATTCCTAAGATAATAACTAAATGGAAAAATGTGAGATATTTATGAAATATTATAATTTTATAGTTAAAAATAGTAAAATAAGACAAGCAAGTGTAAAAAAGATCAATGTCATGCATGATGTAATACTAGGCTAGTGTTTGAGTATATAACAGGGCCTGTGACCAGCTGGTGACACTATAACAAAAATGCCTATTAATGACGTTCGACAAGGAGTTTTAATGACGGCTGATACATAAGCGTTATCAAATTTGAGAAATACCTTTTTTCTATGACGGTTTGGGTAAATTCTGGACCTTTTATAACATTTATAAAATAAAACGTCATTAATATTTTAGAGCGGTGGCAAACTTGTAATTTTTTCACTATATAAAAGCTCAGTGGGAGAGAGAAAATTCATTTCTCATCTATTTTCTAACCGAGCAGCATCTCTCCTCCTCAAACCTCTTCTTCCCCAATTTTCAGCCCTAACCTTAATTATTCCGACGATGGGCTCGACTACGCAGCAACCCTTCGGCGATTGAGCTATCGATGCAGAGCCACCACTTCGGCAGCGTGTTCCAGCGACGTGTGCCTCATCTCGACGATCGATCTCATCTCGACAAGCTATCGGTACAGAGCCTCCTGGATGCGTAGGTCGATACGGTGTTTGCCGCGATGGGGCGGCTCGGGTTCGACAACATGAGGGTGGTGGTCTCGGAGACCGGGTGGCCGTCGAGGGGCGACGACCGCCGGGAGGTCGGGGTGGGGCTGGAGAACGCGGAGGCCTACAACGGCAACCTCATACGCAGTTCCTGTCGGGAAACGCCGGCACCCCGATGAAGCCGCGGGCGGACGTCGACGTGTACCTGTTTGCACTGTTCAACGAGAACCAGAAGCCCGGGCCCACGTCCGAGAGGAACTACGGGCTATTCTACCCTAACCAGGAGAAGGTGTACGATGTGGAGTTCACGCTGAAGAGCGGCGGAGGAGGGGGGAGTGGTGGGCTGAAGTCGCAGAAAACGAGGGGGAGGAGGAGAGACAAGAGGGGCTATAGCAGCAATGGCAGCGACGGAAGTGGGAGGGTGAGTATCGATCCCGAATTTGAGTTCAAATCTGAGAACTCTTTGTACTATTTTGATTCTTGAATTTTTCTTTGGATTTTCTTAAGAGCCGCTGTCATCCTCTATTGAACTCTCTCTTTTCTCTGTATGGCAACTGTTCGATGATTTGTGCCAACAGAGCATTCGAGTGAACTCGTGGATCCGTGTCTGGATTGTGTTACGATTTCGAACCAGTTCTTCCCAAAAACTGGCTCCCGTATGGATAGTGATTGAAGCCACAATTGTTGCAGAATGTTGGTGTTCAAAATACTTCGAACCAAAATTAAAATTTTGAATCTAATTCTCAGTTTGTTTTGATTGCCTTTTCTCTCTGTGAAAGGAATAAACAGATTTCTACCTGTGTAATTATGTTACTTTTGTCAGTATTCTTTTATATAATATCATGAGACTGGCAGCTAGCCCAGTTCTTTATTGTCCAAAAGAAACAAAAAAAAGGTTGTGTGTGTAACACCCAGTTTTCCAAATGAGGGCAATTTTGAAATTTTATAATTATAATCATTTAATAGTGATATTTAAATCATATTGTGATTTTTGGTGATTTTTAATTAATTTTAAAACTATTTAAAATATTGATTAGTGTTTTTGATGGTTAACTAGTTAAACCCTAGTTTTGCTAAACCTAGAGACTAACCATGACCAAGGGAGCCTAGGCATGTGATTAGGAATTCAATTTACCAATTTGTAGCCTAAAGGTATTTTGGTCATTTTGACAATTTTGTGAATTTGTAATTTATATTAATTAAATATTGTGCTAGCCTTTTTATGAAGCCTTAACCTAGAAGTTAACCTAACCTAGATTAGTCATGAGATTAAAATTAGGGTTAGAACATTCTTACTAAGTGCCAAGGTTAGTAATATCTAGATATTATTAGGAAGGATATTTTCTTTTGAGATATTTGTGAAAAGAAGCCTTAACCAATAGGAAGCCTTGGAAATTGTTGGAGCAACCTCAACCACTCACCTAAAACCCTAACCCTAATGATTTCAACAGCCACACAAGACCCCCCTCCTATAAAGTCACATTAACAAAGCCTTGGCCTATTTTACAAACCCTAGAAAAAGCCCTACTTGTTCTTCCCTAAAACTCTTCCCATTAATCCAAATTGAGCCCAAATTGAGTCAAATCAATTGCATCATCATCCCCAACAGTAGAGGATACTTGTGGGTGCTTGCTAGCAAGGTTCGAGGACGGTTGAACTGAAGAAAATCGAGGAAGACGTCAATTTGAGGCTCTTTACATTGAGATTCTAGCTCTCAATAGGTAAACCTATCTACACCCATTGAAATCATGTTTTTTCTTCATAGATGCATTCGTTTAGGGTTCCCCTAGGTGTAGCCCAAGTTTGGTAGGAATTCGTGTCCATTTCGTGTCTGTATCGGACACGTATCGATTTATTTAATTGGGTATTCGATGAAATATCACATAGAAATAAATATTTTTAATTTCAAAAACTAATTACATGATTTTGTAGCCCTTGACATGCTGATCACAAATCATAATGCCTGAGCACATTTTCGAGCCGTGTCCATATCCAAATTGGACACGAACACGCTGCACGACACTGTCGTGCAGTGTCCTGCTGCTCGATCACGATTCCTCCGTGTCTGTGTCACTTGGACACGTAAAAAATGACACACGACTAGGGGGCATGACTGACACGACACTTGTAAATTTTCACGGCTTCTCGTTTACTGTGTGCGAAGAAATCGAGGCTGCACTGTCTCGTGCTCCCTGTGCACACACGTGAAATCCCTCAATGACACGCTTTCGTATCTTGGACACGACACAGTTTGATGGCGGTACAGACACTTGAACACGAGCCCCTATACCCCTTCTACCTATGTGCACGACCACGACATACTAGGTAGGACACACGTGTCCCTAACACACTCGACATGCGTGCACGAGGCTGTGCCTTTGCACAATTTCTGTCACATGTTGACACTCGTGTTTGACACGACTTGGACACAGTTTTGATACACCATGGACACGTGTGTATCACACACACTCGACCCCCCCTCTGACACATGTTATATGTTTTGATTTTGAATGATTTGGTTTCGAATATGCAATGTGTATGGGCTAATTTCAGTTCTCGGTTTGACATTATTTGAGAATTGGGTTCGATTGAACTAACAGTAAATAGGAACCTGATTTTCGAGTCACTGATTCATTGTTTACTGTTTTTAATTTTTTTAAGGATTCAATTCGATTTCAAATGAGTTTCAGTGGGTTATGTTTTAGTTTTAACTTATTTTTTTTGAATGATAACTGAACTGTCATGTTCCATTAAGAAGAACCTGAGAAATAACCCAAAAAACTGAAATAAATCCTGAGTGATTCAATATATGAAACCTGTGATAGGTTGGTTCAGTCGGTTAGATGTTAAATTGAGATACCTATGAATGATCCTGAGTTTATGAATGAATAACTGAGACTGGAACCTGAGTTTTAGTAGGTTATAAAACTGTCTATAGTTCCTGAGAACACACACAATTGTAGTCCTGAGATTTCCAGTTTATTTTCAAACATTAATAAATGAGTTCCCATGTGATTTCTTATGATGATATTCCTAAATATATTTCATATCATGTTATTAATGGCATGGACTATGAAATCCCTGTTAATGCAAATTTTGGTTTTAAGAAAGATTAGAAATTGAGTTTGTTTTCTAATGATTTCTTTCCTATATTAAACTGAGATTAGGATTTGGGTAGTAGGTTTGATTCACTGTTATTAGATGAATTTCCTGAGATGTACAGTTATGAATTTCCTTGATTACCTATTTCTGAATTCTGAGAACTGAGGTTCATTACCTCATGTGAAACCTGAGAATTTGGATTGGGATGGCATGGGCTGTCATTGCACTTCCTAAACACTGTTAGACTGTTTTGAAAACCTGAGTTTTAATGACTGTTAACTATGAGTTCCTGAGATGATTTCAGGATCTCAACTTGAGCCATGTGTTATACACAAATGTACACACACACCAGTACACACACAAATCTATTCACATTGACACATTAAATCACTGATTTTATCACACGCAATTGTAATTCCTGGAACCTGAGATTTCAGGTAAACTGGAATGAGGTTCATTGTATAATCCTGAGATTTAGTAGGTTGAACTGTCAACTAAACTGAGACTCACTGTTAAGAGCTGAAATCTGAGAATTTAGAATGGTATGGACACTCACACCATTTCCTGAAATTGGATTGTATTTTTAATTCCCTGTTTCAACTATCATTGACAGTCCAAACTGAGAACAGCCCACACATATCCCACCACACACACATATATGTATGACCCCCTACCCTTCTATATGTATACTACATATGTAAATGAATACATGATTGAATAAGGTAGGTATGCCATGATATATACATGTGGGCAATGCATGCTATGAGAAGAATGAATGAAAATATGCAAGAATGATGTGTTGTAATACAATGTATACAACTGCCCTTCCTATTACCTAAACTGTCAAGATACTTTCCACACACATCATTAGACACTACACACATCACTAGACACTACACACACATGTGTATATTACCACACTAGCACACACAGGCATATGCCCTTGAACCCTCTTCACTCCCCTTGCTTGATAACACACTACACCCTCTATATGCATATATGACTTGTACCCTACATTGAATGCTAGGCAATAGCCTATATGGTTAATTATATACATTGTGTGCATATATGTATAAATGTATTTTTGGTGTTGGTAGCTTGTGTTAGCTTTGTGATTGTGTGTGAGTGCTAGACTAGACTAGGCTTGGCTAGGCTTAGTGAGACTTGTTTGACTAGTGTAGTTGGCTGGAGTTGACCAAAAGTCAACATTGAGTCTAGATGTGACTAAGTGACCTAGTTGACTGGTGTAGTTGACTTGGGTTGACCCAGAGTTGACCAAGTTTGACTTGGACCTAGTTTGACCTAGACAGTTGACCATGTTTGACTTAGAGTTGACCTTGACCTAGATTGACCCAGAAATTATGTAGATTGCATCGTAGATTTTATTTACCTTATTTTAAACATGTCATAACCTATACTCCTCTATTTAGGACATTATGACTCCGGTGTAGACATCTGATATTTCATACTCTTTTCAGAGTATCAGACGAGTACATTCTCTGATAGTTCTTTCATTTACTTGTCAATTACTGTACTTCAGTTCTAGTTAGTTTTATGTGATTCTTACAACACGTATGGATATTTCTGGATTCATGTATACGACACACATACCATTTTGTCTGGCCTCTATTTCTGGAATCACTACTGGCATCACCTTCTGGAACCACTACTGGCATCACCTACTGGAATCACTACTGGAACCACCTACTGGAATCACTCTAGAATCTTTTGCTGGTATCATTACGTTTGGCTGGACTCATCTCGATTCTCGTGTCATTTTTTGGATTCACTTGTACTTGTGGGCGGGGAAATATTAGAGTAGACATGTGAACATTCCCAAATACTGGAACCACTCCCTTAGAATTATTCTGGAACGATAGCCATCCCACACTTGGCCGAGTGTGCGGTGTGCCATATTACCTACAGCCGTTTACATGTCGATCTCGGTATTTTAAAACACACTGTTAGAGTATAGGCTGAAATAACCCTGGAACCTTTGATCACTGACAGGAATCATCCTATACTGGACTCATCTTGTACTGGAATCACCTGGTATCAGATTCATGTTGTCTGGATTTACTTGAGTTTTGTACTTGTTACATTTATATTCTGGACTTATATTATGTTGCTCTAGTTCAGCTAGTTTCTATTTACAGTCTTTATTGCTATGGTTCTTCTCTTGTTTTACTTGCCTTACTTTCCTTGTACCTTAACTGTTTCTCTATACCATGACCTGTATACAAACTACCATATTCATCAATAAAACTGTCTATAACTGCTTTATAGTTCTCTGTCATTTACTTGGAATTTCTTGATGATTTGTACTTATTCCTGTCCTGACTGGACCTGTTAAAAATATTACAGATGACAGCCCTGAGGACGTTTGCCCTACTTGCCTTGGAGCAGGAGATGGCTTAGCTACCTATGGCCCCGACACTCAGGAGTGATCGGGAGACTAGCTAGTAGACTTGGTTTAGTTTTCATGTTTTAGAATTTGAATTGTAATAACTTGAGATACGAGTTTGTATTTGAGTTTGTTTGGGATATTATTATTTAGTAGTTTTTAAATGTTGTTGTTAGTCTTTAGTTATAAACTTCTGTGTTATCTTATCGTTCTTAGACTGTGATTGAGATTCATTATATCTATACTTGTCCTCCGTTCGGAGTTGAGATTTGACAAGTACATTATATAATTGCGTGATTTGTTGATTAGATAGTAACCTAGGACAGCGTTCTACCGCCGACACTGCGGCGTAGGCTGGACGTACCCACTTCTCGTACCCTTACTCTAGGGTGCGGGTCGTGACAGTGTGGATGATTATATTTTTAATTAAGGATTGCTGTGTTGAATCAAAAAAAAGACTAATCATTTTTTCCAGTCCGTTTTGGAGCAAAACTCTAGTTGGCCCCTGAGGAAATTGACCTTGCTATATTGACACTTGGCCAATGTTTTGTCATTTCTGAGCAACTCAGGAGAAGTAAAAACTCTATCAAAGGCTGAGGTGTAAGGATCATGCTTGGGTTCTTCTCATTTGAGGTCACTACTTGGTTTTACTGAGAAAATCTGTTCCAAAATATTGCAATTGTGACTTAATTTCCTTTTTCTCTTTGTGTTGATAGCAACAGGAAGAGTGCAATGGGATATCTGGCCTCTTCTCTCAGTATGCACTCCATGCATTGCTTTGTGAAGGTATCTAGTTGTAAGTTATATATGTCTTTTGCTGAGTTTGTTTCTGTTGAATATTTTACCATCCTATGTTGTGCATATCACGTTGTTTGTAGATACATATTAATACAAATTACGTTCCTAGCTCCCGTATGGATAGTGATTTGAAGAACATAACCAAGTTTCTCTTGGTTGTTAGTTGTGGTCTCATTTACCAAATTGGTTTTATGAAACTGTTTTATGCATGGAAATTATGCTTCACAAACCATACGTGCAAGCACCTTTCCTTGCACAGAAATACAACTGAAGAATCGATTCATCGTCCAACATTTTTTCCATCTTCTCATATATTTTCAAGGCATTAGTTAGAAAGATTCATCTTCTATCTTTTCTTCTTATATTTTTATATTTATTCAAGGTAGAGGAAGTCCAGGGAGGCGCTGGTGGTGGCGAGTGGCGACGTTGGAGAAGTATGTGAGGATCATGGATGGAGGAGCACTACATCCTATTTCCAGGGCCTCAAGGTTTTTTCTTTCTTTCTTTTCAATCTGTCCTTCTTATGTTTGATGAAATGTGTCATAGAGTCATAGAGATTGAGTTCATAGAGATTATGTTTTATACGAATAAATGTTATAACTTATTATTAGTTTTGAGTTAGTGTTAGCAATTCACAAAAATTGTGTCACAGAAATTGAGTTCACTTGTTCAATTTAGTTGCACATCACGTCATAATACAATGTATCATTATCTAATAATGATAGAAAGCAAATGAAGAATTGCTGCAAAAAAAAAAGGATTGGTATTGAAAAGCCCAAATGGCTCCAACTTCAGATATATAGGACCTATGAGTGAATGTGGATTCCACAACCACTCCACACCTCAGAAATAGAGAGAAGAAAGAAGACCAAAAAAAGATGGTTCTACTTACTGCTGCAAAAGAAGTACAAATTAAAAAATGTTAATGCATGCTTCATTCTGAAAGTTGTCTGAGGACTTCACATAGCAGAGGAATTATTGACATGAGCACTTAGAGTTCTATAAACTTTTTTCCATTTATGAAAGTTTTGGCTTCTGGGTTTTCTGAAATTCACTTGAACCTGTTTTTTTTTTCTCTTGAATTTTGTAGTGACTTGAAGTTTTTTTTTCTTTCCAGTTTCCGGTCTTTCAAATATAATGTGTCATTTATACCTAGTTCTAACTTGATAACATCTAAATTGTGGATATAGGTGGGGTGAGGATTTGGAACACGAGACCTCCATTTGGTTGGTATTTTAATATCATTATATTTTTAGCAATTCTCCATTTGCGCCAAGTGCAGTCAGTCTAATAAGTGATGCTTTCTTAATTATGCATTTTCGATTTTGATTTCTAACATATAAATTTCTTGTTAACTTTCTTTAATTTATTTGCTTGGTAAAATCCAGGTTGATTGCTAGGCTCACATTTTAGCGTTGATTACTAAAGTTCTAAGCAGACATTTTTAATTTTTTGCAAAAAGGGCACAACGTGACGCTGAGGTGCATGCAGGCGATGGTGAGGGTTCAGGCGAGAGTAAGGGATCAGAGGATGGGGCTCTCCCACGACGGTGCCGGCTGCAGCAGCACCAAGTCGTCGCTCGGCTGCGACACTACTTCTCTTTGGGACTCCCGATATCTTCAAGAGATGGCAGAGAGAAGATCCATGGTCAGAATCTACTTAAGTAAATATTTCTAATAATTTGGTTAACAAAAGAGAGATTTATTCCTATTTTTTGGGTACATTCTGTATTTGGATATTCAATGTAATGAAGATGTTGATATGTACTCTATTTTGAGAAATGTAATAAAGATGGTGATATATAATGTTAAGTTTTTGGAATGTAATATATACTGTGTCACGACCCGCACCCTAGAGTATGGGCACGAGACGTGGGTACGTCCAGCCTACTCCATAGTGTCGGCGGTAGAACGCTATCCTAGGTCACAACATCTAACAGTTTAAAGTAATAACAGTTATACTCCCCGAATGGGGGTGACATAACAGAATATATCTCAATCACATCTAAGGTAGAATACGATAAGATAGAATAATATAAAGATGCGAGACCCAAATCCACAGGAAATACAAATAAAGAGAAAGCTAAGTGTCTATGATAAACTCCACTGACAACCAGAAATAATACAGATCCAAATAAACAACTCAAATCTCCAATACAATGAAATAAGATAAAGATATCTATGGAGCAACAGTCTCTACAGCTAAGGGATCCGACTGGAAGTCCGGATCGCAAGTGTCCTCTAAGGCTGTCCCATAGAAAGTATCTAAGCAGGTCTCCTCCTCGTCCTCTGTAAAATTTTTAACAGGAGCAATCAGGACGGGAACGAGTACATATCTCTCAAAACAGTTCATAACAGGTTAGGAGTATAAAGCATGCAATAGAGTAAAATACAGGAAATGCTGGAAAGGAAGTACGGAAAAACAGGAGATACTTTGTAACTGAAAGTAATACATGATAAGTAAAGACTGTAAGTGGCTAAGTGATTTAGAGTACAATATGGTTATGTAAACGGCTTAGGGGCACTTGAATACAACTAAGAAGCACATGAATACCTACTGGGGATAGTGTTCACATAACCAATTCTACTCACCCCGCCCCAATCAATACACAAGGATCCATTCAAGTTACGTTATTGGCACATGAATACAACTAAAGATACGTGAACTCATGTAATGAGTAGTACATGAGGCACATGATAGTACATGAAGGCACATGAGAACATGTAAATACATGAACTAGTACGAGTACAAGGAGTACCTGATGCACATGATAAAGTACATGAACATAAAATACTCGATGCACCCGTAGAGGGATAACATCTCAGGAAAGGATCCATATAGTACTAATCCGTGAAGATACGTGTCATCATCAAGTAAAGTAATCTAGAGCAAGAATATAGTCCAGACAGGTATGAAAAGATCAGAGAATGTACTCGCCTGATGTCTGAATGTCCAAAGTAAATATACTGTCCGATGAGAGGTGTCTGGCTACTAATCAGAACAGCACAAGTCACAACAAGTCCAAAATGGCAATATGAAGTTCTACTGTGCATATAACATGATTCTAGGTCAATCTAGACCAAAGTCAACTCTTGGTCAACTTGGTCAACCTTGAAAGTCAAACCTAGGTCAACTATGGTCAAACTAGATCTAACAAGTCTAAATTAGGTCAAACAAGTTATTCTAGGTCTAAACAAACTAAGTATATGAAAATCAAGTATCCAAGATAGCTACTAACTCATAGCCTAAGTCACTTGCTAAACCAAGCACAAAACTAAACCATAAGCTAACGAGGCACACAAACTTAGTAATATAATGTATATATATTATTCACATTCACATATTCATATACATAGATATATATAGGAGAGCTATATATAGGCACATACATATATATATATATATATATAGAGAAAGAGAGGTAAAAGAGTAAGTGAGTATGTGTGTGTTTGGCATGTGTGTGAAAGGATATGTGTTAATGTTCTAAAATTTAGTGATAGGTAGGTGTATGTGACATGGGATACATGATGTTAAAGGGTGTATGAATGCATGTGTGTAAAAGGTTATAGGTTAACTCAGTTTATAGAAATACATACATACATACTTACCTTGTATACATGCATACATACATATCATGTATATTATATTTATATGATACATACATGTATACTTGTATTATATTATACTTACATTCATGCATATTAGATACTTGTATTTATATTAACATATTGCAAACATTCATTTCATTCATGCATCTATGCATTACCTACATGTTTTATACATATGCATATATTTTATATTCATATTATTTCATACATTAACATAGAGACATACAAACATGCACACATCATATATTTCATACCTTGCATTACCTTACATATCATGTTATATATTATCATTCATTCCTTTCATATATTACATTATCTTGCATGCTTGCATTCATATATTACATTCTATATTACCTATATACATGTATTTCCTCCATTCATTCATGCTTGCATCATATACTCTACATTACCATACATGTTATCATTATATATTGCATTACAATATTTATACATTATGCATTCATATCTATCATTACATATATATCTTGTATTCATATCTAGCATTCATTATATACTTTCATGCATACATTGTATATTATTCTTTCATTCATGCATTGCTTATATGCATTATATTAATTGCATTCCTACATGCTTGCATTCAACCATATATATACGTTAATGTAGAGAGAACATTCATTTCATTCATCTAACATACCATGTATTACATACTCTATATTCATTTAATATCCATACTACATAGGCTCATAGGTTACACAAAATGCATATATCGTATAGTCACTCTTCTACTTAAAATCAATACTGTACCAATTGGGCATTCACTAAATTCTAGGATTAAAGTATGTCGTAGCCCTTTGTGATAGCTTTCCGAAACTTGAAACGGATCGCATTTTCGTGTCCGGAAGCTCCCAAAATCGTAAAAATACCGAAACACGTTCGTCTTTCGTACAGCTGACACTCAAATAATTCTACAGAAAGTTACAGAAAGAATTTGGCTTATTAAAATATAAATTTGGAAAGCTAACTTCGATACGGTTCTTTTAAAAAAAATGGAAGATAAATCGGAGTCTAAGCTAAAAGTTATGATATTTCTAAGTTGCTTTGGTTAATAAAAACGTGGATGAATATTATGACGAATTTGAGTTATTTTGGACAAAAGGACACATATAGGCCAAGATACTTGGATACAAACATAGGTATCCAAATGAAACTTATTCTAACCATCCTAAATAAGATCAATCCACTCTCTAACCATTCTAAAACTGAATTTAAATATCTATTTAAACTATTATCATACATACATACACATGGGGTGTCCTAATTTGGGATCTATCAAGTAGGACACAAGACACATATCTAAAATCCTCAAGAGAGCTCCAAATGGCCTCAAATTTGAATCTAAATGGGACACATACATGAGGATGGTCCTACGAATTCAAAACTAATTTATATGCAAAGAAAATCGATTTAAAGGATGGGTTTTACCTATTGGGAGTGGAATCCCAATGAAATCCTTTAGGACACGGCTCCGATACGAAGATCCCTCAAAGTGGACACTCCTCCTTGTACTCCTCTTCCAATCCTTGGTAGCACCCTTCCCTTGGAGAATGGGAATGATTGAGGGAAGGTTTGGAGAAGGAATGATTTGATTTGGAGATCAAATCAATGGGAAGGCTCTCTAAAATTGGGGAAGAACAAAAGGAAAATAAAAGAGGCAAGATTGTAATGAATGAAATGAATCATTCTCCCCTAAAGGTGGCTGCCATAAAGAGTCCATTAGGGCTAATGGGAAATGTCCTAATTGCCCCTCTCTAGTCTTCTATGGTTAAGTCTAGACTAGGTTCAAGTTTGGGGTCAAAATGATCTAGTTTTGAGTCTCTAACTTAACCATTCTAACATGATAAAAATTAGTTTAATTAACTAACTTAATGTTGGGTCTTGTGAGCCATGTTTAACTTAATATTGGGTCCCATCTAGAGTTCAAGTTACCCGGGTCACAATACAAGTCGAAACGAGACGAAACTCAAACCCGACTGAACAAATCTAATAAAAACAATATTAAAAATATAAAATTTTCCCAAAATATTAAAATATGAAAAATGACCAAAATCATAATACATCAATTTAAATATTATTAAAATAATCTAAAATTTACCAATTAATTAAAATCCTAAATAATTCAAAAGTCACAAAATGACCAAAGTACCCTTAGCCTAAAAAGTTGTAAATAGTCATTCTAATCACATGGTGTCACGCCCCAGAACCAGAATACTGGAGAGCGGGGGCAGACACAGCCAGCTACGTATATTGAAATGGAAGCCACCTCGATATACGGTCACGGCTGTCTAGAAATATGAGGGTTTACTACAAGCCAACAGTCTCTTATGGTCATGAACAAGCCTAATGTCTCAATCATAAGCAAGTAAGTAAAGTCGCAAGATGTATGATCATTAAATATACAATAATAAGGCATCCCAAATATTACATATTCAGCTGATCATGAAGCTAGTCGTTACAAAACGTTAGGACTAGCAAGAGTTTAGTCATACATGATCAACCCTAGGATTTGTCAATCATGTTTACAGTCCGTAGGCAGACAGTAAGTAAAAGTACTTCGAGCTAACAGGTGCTCGTCGGCTAAACGCCTCAAAAGAATACTTTTTACAATAGAGTGAGCGAAACAAAATAGAAAACCCACTCTTGGCCCGGATTCCGTCTAGTGTTCACCATTGGGCTGGAAGCTTGGTAGATCCTCGGGAGCTGCTCCGAAATCTGGCCACACAAAACCAGCTGGGTCAAACCCAGAAAGAGCAAGTGCCACAAGGGGGCCATGAAATAAGAACAAAAGCCAGCAATCAGCACAGAAAATCTAATATTAAAACTAAAATTACGAAAACATGTCAGGATGATATACGACGAGATAACCATGGAACTATTCCGATAGCCAGGTTACAACCCGTAAACCAAACAAGGACCGGGGTTGTAACCCTTCATCTGAACAGAGCTTAGTTTCCCACCATTTATCGGCAAGATAAGTAATGTAAGTAATCAAGACAGAAAGCAATCTTGCATGGGATCAAGACATGACTAGACTGGTTATACCTCATTCAATCAATCACGGCAAAGCAGATCCTACGGCTTACTACTTTAACTAACTAGGGTTATCACAGGCCTAATTACTAACAAGATGCAGTTAGATTGTTCCACAGCCACAAGCCCTGCAGACCATCCAGGTTACCCAGGACGAAAGATTAGGGTTGAATTCAGGTGGGTACATCGCCCGGAGGACAAATGTACCCTTAGGTGACTTAGAGGGTGCAACATGCGACGGTGTGCTGGAAATGTGCCCTAGTCGACGGCAGGCTACAGATCCCAAGAGCGCCCAGGTAACGGGATTGCCCGTAGCTGTGTCATCTCTTCATGACTACTAAGTTATTCTAGTTATTAACCTTAATCCATTTTAGTAGGTACTCCTGATCGTGGTACTCAGGAGTCCCATCCTAGACATGATGCAAGACAGGACAAGTGGATTTAACAAGCAAGCTAGAAAGAACCACCCACTGTGTCAAGGCCAGTCAAGTTAAATTATCAAGATAAATTATGTCAGGGTACTTGTCAGGAGTGCGCCACGACGGGCCACTATCATGTCAGGTTGGTCATGTCAGGAGTGCACCACTACGGATCACTGTCGTGTTATGCAAGTTCCTTGCCATACCAAGCCATGTACAATAGTCATTCTAAACATATTAAGTAAAATCAAGTTCATGACAAAAGACGTAAGGATATAAAATGGGCGTAAAATATCTAATAAAATATTAATATACAGGGCTATAGAAGAGCCAAGCTTAAAGAAATAAGACCAAAACTCCAAGAGTCAATGGGTTAAGCAAGGGGTCAGGGGAGCAGCGTAGGTGAAAAGTCACGTACGCATGAGAGCTGCGTAGGTGAAAAGTCACGCACACTACAGGGAGCAGCGTAGGTGAAAAGTCACGCACGCTGAGAGAGCGACGTAGGTGAAAAGTCACGCACGCTACAGGGAGCAGCGTAGGTGAAAAGTCACGCACGCTACAGGGAGCAGCGTAGGTGAAAAGTCACGCACGCTGAGAGAGCGGCGTAGGTGAAAAGTCACGCACGCTACAGGGAGCAGCGTAGGTGAAAAGTCACGCAAGCTACAGGGAGCAGCGTAGGTGAAAAGTCACGCACGCTGAGAGAGCAGCGTAGGTGAAAAGTCACGCACGCTACAGGGAGCAGCGTACGTGAAAAGTCACACACACTGAGGGAGCAGTGTACGTGAAAAGTCACGCACACTCAAGGGGAGCAGTGTACGTGAAAAGTCACACACACTCAAGGGAGCAGTGTACGTGAAAAGTCACGCACACTCACGGGAGCAGTGTACGTGAAAAGTCACGCACACTCAAGGGAGCAGTGTACGTGAAAAGTCACGCACACTCAAGGAGAGCAGTGTACGTAAAAAGTCACGCACACTCAAGGAGACACTCTTCCAACAGGAAGCGTACTCAAGCCTGCATACGCCGCACTAAAGAGCGCACGTAGCTCAGGGTGCGTAAGCTAAATAGCTCTGCACACTGCTCACTGTCTTCTCCAAACAGCAAGAACACCATGGCTGAACCCAAGCTTCAAATTCATAACTTGGCCATCCGAACTCCAAATCCAGATTTCCAAAGTTCCAACTTGGGTAGAATTGAATGCTCTTCCACTTGGAGACACCAAAACCTATGAAAATCCAACTTAAAGAGATCAAACCATGCAAAATCCAAAAATAGAAATAACTTAGATCTAGAGCAAAGGAGACTTCAAATCATAAAATACCAAGTCCTAATGTTGATCAATATAGCCTAATCTAGCAAATGAACCAAGAAAATAGGGCTCTCATAAAGTGGCAAGGTGCACTTGCCTAGGGTTAGGAGAGTCGTGTAGAGGAAGGAGAAGAAGAAGAAGAAGGAAATAAATGGTGGTTATGAGGAGAGAGAAAATATTGGTGGAGTTATAAAGAGGGGGAGTTGTGGTGGGTTGAGGGGGTAGCATAAGCTAAGGTGATCCCATGCATAATAAACCAAATCAAACCAACCCAATCCAACCAATTAAAACCGAATCATGACAAAACCCAAAATACGAGAAATACCGAAATTTCACAAGTTGAGAAAAATAAAAATACCTGCCAAAATCCAGATACGAGTATAAATACGAAATACGAGAAATGAGGGTAACACATGGTTAGGTCCTCATGGTCATGGTTAGTCTCTAAGCTTAGCAAAACTAGGGATTAACTAGTTAACCATCAAAATCATAATTCAACATTTTAAATAGTTTTAAATTGATTAAAAAATTACCAAAAATCACAACACAAGTTAAATCTTATTATCGATTAATCAAAATTATAAAAGTTCAAAATTACCCTCATTTTAGAAAAGTGGGTGTTACAAGTCTACCCTCCTGAGAAGAATTTCGTCCTCGAAATTAAGATGGTCGTACTTCTTCTAGAGTCTCGTCCCCAACAATCATGGTCTCAGAACTTACCTAAATCATACGATTAAAATGATGGCATACATGGTCATGTCATATGGTGGTAGTGAAAGTCTCATCTAGGTATACTAGTCATGCTAACCAAAAGGGTCATAGGGTATCAAACATACAAGCAATCGGGGGTGTTAAACTGGAAAAGATACAGAAATAATAAATCATCAAAACTGTAAGGCAATCTACCATCCTATATAAAAACTGGTACTTATCAGAAAATAAAATAAGATAACTACCAATTATCTATAAAGGGGTACTATTCAAAGAAAAATCAAAATCAAAAGTTAAAGAATGAAAGTCAATTGCATTGAAATCCAATCACAATATATATATATATATATATATATATATATATATATATATATATATATATATATATATATATATTTTTTTTTATATATATATATATATATATATATATATAGAAAGAGAGAGTGTTAGAGAGGGAAAAGCTAACATTATGTAAAGGTTATGTGGTTAGTGTGTGTATGGGTGTATGTGGACATGTTCATATGGTTAGATAGTAGGCTTGTGTGTGTGAAATATACATGAAAGTGTATAAGAGGATTTGGGTCTCAAAACAATAGCTATCAAGTTACACTATTCATGGCATATTGGTTAAACAGTCTACAAGGCACAAGCTATTTACTCATAACATGCATGGCTAACCATATATATGTATATCTATATGTATAGAGAGGTAGAGATTTAATTATGTATCTATATACATTATAACATGTATGCATAAACTATATATATATATATATATATATATATATATATATATATATATATATATATATATATATATATATATATATATATATATATATATATAAATATAAATATATATATATATATATATATATATATATATATATATATATATATATATATATATATATATATATATATATATATTTATGAACATAACATGGAGATGAAGGGTTAGGTTTACATGGCAGTTGTGAATATTAGTGTAGAGTGTCAAGTGTACATGGGTTAAAACTTAAAATGAAGGGTTCAATCATTCAGTTTAGTTCAACATTACATATTAATCCAAAATTGAACTACACATTTGAAGCAATGTAAAATGTTAACATGTATTCAGTTTTCAGGATTTTGGAGAAATTCGAACATCAAAACCAACCCAACGTTTACCACAACCACAACCTAACATGTAAGAGTATGAAACCTAACATTATATCCCTACATACAACAATGTATACGGCTCAAAACATTACATTTAAAAAAAACTGCAAATTGACTAATCACTTAGAATTCAGGCTTAAAGGGTTAATATGCACACAGTCTCAGATTTGACAAATTCAAACACAAAACTCAACCAATTTCTTTAAAATTTGAAATCCTGTATATAACATACATGTGTGCAGTGATGTAAACAACGACTAATAACATGAAATTTACATTTAATTTACGAAATTTAATCTGGAAAACCGAGAACTAGTCACTGATACTGTACTATATTAGAAATATTGGGATTTTAAGAAATTAACATCAAACATATTAATATGCATTTAGATAGGTTGGTAATCAAGTGTAGCATGCATACGTGTCAGGCAAGTATCTGTGTCCACTATATATATATATATTTTAAGGTAATACAAGAAATAATGGCAAGAAGGAAATAATGATAAAATCTGTTCTGCTTATCTGTTTAAAAGAATGAACCATTTTGAAACCAGAGCTATAATATCAAATCCAAGTTAAGGTCTAGCAAAATCATCGATTCATTGTATTAGAAAAAAAATTATAGCAAGAAGTTACACTAGATTTATAATAACAGCTAAGCTACTCCTACTCATACTCCTACTCCTAAGTTATTTGATGATGGAATACAATTTATAACAACAGAATGGTACGATAGAGATGATATATTTAAAAAACCTTCTCAAGATACAATCTGATAATCATATGCGTCTGTCCAAAATCATGTTACTCAGAGTCCTCGCCATGCCAGTAAGCAAGACTGCGATAAACGATAGATTCCATAACTGGGGCATGCACCTCTATAATCATGTCATCTGAAATTCTCGCTATGCCGACTAGTATAGCTGCGAGAAATTCCAAATATCATAACCAAGATACGTACATCCGAAGTCAGGACTCTATGTTTCCGCCACGCCAGCTAATATGGCTGCGATAAACTACAGGTTCCATAATCAAGTAGACGTTTTACCATCCCTGTTATTCCCGTCAACATATGTTATCAGAAAATATCGTAACTCAGGCCATAAAATTTATCTCGATAGAAAAATCAAAATCAACAACGATCTATCAAAATCAAATTCAATAATCAAGGAGTGAGAGCGAACAAAACAAGGGAAATGATTTCAAATTGAAGTTTAAATAAGATTCTCAAGGGTCGTCCTGGGAATCTTTCAAGGAGTCCTAACTATGATTGAGTACCCTCAAAAATATCCTAATCCTATTGCAGGCTGTAGTGATACTCTAGTTTGAATATCACTACATAAACTCGACCTGCATGGGCCACCACTAAAAACGTGTCACGACCCGCACCCTAGAGTAAGTGCACGAGACGTGGGTACGTCCAGCCTACGCCGCAGTGTTGGCGGTAGAACGCTGTCCTAGGTCACAACATCTAACAGTTTAAGGTAATAACAGTTATACTCCCCGAATATGGGTGACATAACAGAATATATCTCAATCACATCTAAGGTAGAATACGATAAGATAGAATGATATAAAGATGCGAGACCCAAATCCACAGGAAATACAAATAGAGAGAAAACTAAGTGTCTATGATAAACTCCACTGACAACCAAAAATAATACAGATCCAAATAAACAACTCAAATCTCCAATACAATGAAATAAGATAAAGATATCTATGGAGCAACAGTCTATATAGCTAAGGGATCCGACTGGAAGTCCGGATCGCAAGTGTCCTCTAAGGCTGTCCCATAGAAAGTATCTAAGCAGGTCTCCTCCTCGTCCTCTGTAAAATTTTCAACAGGTCCAATCAGAACGGAAACGAGCACATATCTCTCAAAACAGTTCATAACAGGTTAGGAGTATAAAGCATGCAATAGAGTAAAATACAAGAAATATTGGAAAAGAAGTACGGGAAAATATGAGATACTTTGTAACTGAAAGTAATACATGATAAGTAAAGACTGTAAGTGGCTAAGTGATTTAGAGTACAATATGGTTATGTAAATGTCTTAGGGGGACATAAATACAACTAAGAAGCACATGAATACCTACTGGAGATAGTGTTCACATAACCAATTCTACTCACCCCGCCCCAATCAATACACAAGGATCCATTCAAGTTACATTATTGGCACATGAATACAGCTAAAGATACGTGAACTCATGTAATAAGTAACATGAGACACATGATAGTACATGAAGGCACATGAGAACATGTAAATATATGAACTAGTACGAGTACAAGGAGTACCTGATGCACATGATAAAGTACATGAACATGAAATACCCGATGCACCCGTAGAGGGATAACATCTCAGGAAAGGATCCATATAGTACTAATCCGTGAAGATACATGTCAGCATCAAGTAAAGTAATCTAGAGCAAGAATATAGTCCAGACAGGTATAAAAAGATCAAAGAATGTACTTGCCTGATGTCTAAATGTCCAAAGTAAATATACTGTCCGATGAGAGGTGTCTGGCTACTAATCAGAACAGCACAAGTCACAACAAGTCCAAAATGGCAATATGAAGTTCTACTATGCATTCTACATGATTCTAGGTCAATCTAGACCAAAGTCAACTCTTGGTCAACTTGGTCAACCCTGAAAGTTAAACCTAGGTCAACTATGGTCAAACTAGGTCTAACAAGTCTAAATTAGGTCAAAAAAGTTATTCTAGGTCTAAACAAACTAAGTATATGCAAATCAAGTATCCAAGATAGTTACTAACTCATAGCCTAAGTCACTTGCTAAACTAAGCACAAAACTAAACCATAAGCTAACGAGGCACACAAACTTAGTCATATAATGAATATATATTATTCACATTCACATATTCATATACATAGATATATAGGAAAGCTATATATATAGGTATATACATATATATATATATATATATATATATATATATATATATATATATATATATATATATATATATATATATATATATAGAGAGAGAGAGAGAGAGAGAGAGAGAGAAAAATATATATATATATAGAGAAAGAGAGGTAAAAGAGTAAGTATGTGTGTGTTTGGCATGTGTGTGAAAGGATATGTGTTAATGTTCTAAAATTTAGTGATAGGTAGGTTTATGTGACATGGGATACATGATGTCAAAGGGTGTATGAATGCATGTGTGTAAAAGGTTATAGGTTAACTCAGTTTATAGAAATGCATACATACATACTTACCTTGTATACATGCATACATACATATCATGTATATTACATTTACATGATACATACATGTATACTTGTATTATATTATACTTACATTCATGCATATTAGATACTTGTATTTATATTAACATATTGCAAACATTCATTTCATTCATGCATCTATGCATTACCTACATGTTTTATACATATGCATACATTGTATATTCATATCATTTCATACATTAACATAGAGACATACAAACATGCACACATCATATATTTTATACTTTGCATTACCTTACATATCATGTTATATATTATCATTCATTCCTTTCATATATTACATTATCTTGCATGCTTGCATTCATATATTACATTCTATATTACCTATATATATGTATTTCCTCCATTCATTCATGCTTGTATCATATACTCTACATTACCATACATGTTATCATTATATATTGCATTACAATATTTATACATTATGCATTCATATCTATCATTACATATATATCTTGCATTCATATCTAGCATTCATTATATACTTTCATGCATACATTGTATATCATTCTTTCATTCATGCATTGCTTATATGCATTATATTAATTGTATTCCTACATGCTTGCATTCAACCATATATATACATTAATGTAAAGAGAATATATATCATATATATATTATTTTATTCATCTAACATATCATGTATTACATACTTTATATTCATTTAATATCCATACTACATAGGCTCATAGGTTACACAAAATGCATATATCGTATAGTCACTCTTCTACTTAAAATCAGTACTGTACCAATTGAGCATTCACTAAATTCTAGGATTAAAGTATGTCGTAGCCCTTTGTGTTAGCTTTCCGAAACTTTAAACGGATCACATTTTCGTGTCCGGAAGCTCCCAAAATCGTGGAAATACCGAAACACGTTCGTCTTTCGTACAGCTGACACTCAAATAATTCTACAGAAAGTTACAGAAAGAATTTGGCTTATTAAAAAATATATTTGAAAAGCTAACTTCGATACGGTTCTTTTAAAAAAACGGGAGATAAATTGGAGTTCTAAGCTAAAAGTTATGACATTTCTAAGTTGCTTTGGTTAATAAAAACGTGGATGAATATTATGACGAATTTGAGTTATTTTGGACAAAAGGACACATATAGGCCAAGATACTTGGATACAAACATAGGTATCCAAATGAAACTCATTCTAACCATCCTAACTAAGATCAATCCACTCTCTAACCATTCTAAAACTGAATTTAAATATCTATTTAAACTATTATCTTACATACATACACATGGGGTGTCCTAATTTGGGATCTATCAAGTAGGACACAAGACACATATCTAAAATCCTCAAGAGAGCTCCAAATGGCCTCAAATTTGAATCTAAATGGGACACATACATGAGTATGGATCCTACGGATTCAAAACTAATTTATATGCAAAAAATTAATTTAGAGAATGGGTTTTACCTATTGGGAGTGGAATCCCAATGAAATCCTTTAGGACCCGGCTCCGATACGAAGATCCCTCAAAGTGGACACTCCTCCTTGCACTCCTCTTCCAATCCTTGGTAGCACCTTTCCCTTGGAGAATGGAAATGATTGAGGGAAGGTTTGGTGAAGGAATGATTTGATTTGGAGATCAAATCAATGAGAAGGCTCTCTAAAATTGGGGAAGAACAAAAGGAAAATAAAAGAGGCAATATTATAATGAATGAAATGAATCATTCTCCCCTAAAGGTGGCTGCCATAAAGAGTCCATTAGGGCTAATGGAAAATGTCCTAATTGCCCCTCTCTAGTCTCATATGGTTAAGTCTAGACTAGGTTCAAGTTTGGGGTCAAAATGATCTAGTTTTGAGTCTCTAACTTAACCATTCTAACATGATAAAAATTAGTTTAATTAACTAACTTAATGTTGGGTCTTGTGAGCCATGCTTAACTTAATATTGGGTCCCATCCAGAGTTCAAGCTACCCGGGTCACAATACAAGTCGGAACGAGACGAAACTCAAACGTGACTAAACAAATCTAATAAAAACAATATTAAAAATATAAAATTTCCCAAATATTAAAATATAAAAAATGACCAAAATCATAATACATCAATTTAAATATTATTAAAATAATCTAAAATTCACAAATTAATCAAAATCCTAAATAATTCAAAATTCACAAAATGACCAAAATATTCTTAGCCTAAAAAGTTGTAAATAGTCATTCTAACACATGGTTAGGTCCCCATGGTCATGGTTAGTCTCTAAGCTTAGCAAAACTCGGGATTAACTAGTTAACCATCAAAATCACAATTCAACATTTTAAATAGTTTTAAATTGATTAAAAAATTACCAAAAATCACAACATGAGTTAAATCTTATTATCGATTAATAAAAATTATAAAAGTTCAAAATTATCCTCATTTTAGAAAAGTGGGTGTTACATACTGTGCAGTATAGAGCATTATAAATATGCTAATTTGAATAGTATAAAGTGTTATAAATGTGCTGCATTGAGCCTATACATATTATCGTTTCATAACGTTTTAAAATTGTTCTGAATTGTGCACTATATATTAACTATTCATAAGGCTTTTATAGAAACTATTCATGACGGTTTTTTTATAACGTTTTTAAAAAATATTTATAACACCCATTTTCATAACAGTTGCTGTGAAAAAAAAAGCGTCATGGTTCGTCATTAATGACGCTTTTTAGCCGTCATTAAAAGGGTTTTTTATTGTAGTGTGAGGCAATATGTATACTAACATTTCGGCCGAAACGAATAGTAAACGGTACGGCTCAACCCACAGTGAGGTTGGGGTTAGCGCAGACGAAAAACGAGCAAGTTTTGGCTCTGGTCACAGACGTTATACTACTCCTCCAAGCAATTCCAGGGCAATGAGTCAATAATCAACATGTCAAGATAGCCATCCAGCCATCTATCTTCCTACGTGGAGTCCGAGAGGGAACCACGGTGATTCAGTGTAACTAGACTACATGTAATCAATGTTTGTATAACATTTAATTATTTAAATGGAAACACAAGTATGAAGTAAATATGAAAACTTGCCTCAAAATATTTTCCTGACTTGACAGCAACCAGAATATGACTGGTAGGGTTTACATATGAGAACCTACAAGATCGTAATGCCAGTTTTAGTTACCAGAATTACTCCCTAATTCTAAGGTACCAACTAGGTCAAGCCTACAGGTTGGTGATCCTAGTAGAAACCATTTATACATAAAATAGGTTTTGTTATATATCTAATAATTGACAAATAATCGTTTTAACATAAAAAATAGGTTTTGTCAAAAATAATAAATATTTAGAAAATGACTTTAAATTGTATTTCTTAGAGATTAATAAATCTTAGGAAGTTAGATTTATCTAACTAATATTTTAAAATAGAAATTATACCGAACATTTATTAATAAAACAATTTTGCTTAGAAAATACCTTTTTAACCATTTTTTGTAAATTAGAGAGAAAATACCTTCTTAAATATTAAAATAGCACTTTGCATAAAAAATACTTTTGCATAAAATACGGTTTTCTTTCCAAAATAATGATGTTTGAATTAATACAAACTTTTTCGATTATTAACACTAAATAGTAATCTTTTTACCGAAATTAATTATTTTAACAGAAAAACTCATTTATGTAAAATAATAACTTTTCTATTATTATTCTAATTATCGAAATCTTTTGGTATAAACACTTATTTTAAGAATGTATAAATTAAAAGTAAATGGCAAGTATTATAATAATATCACAATCGAAATCTTTTTCCATAATTAATAATAACTCTAACAAGTGATTATCAATATATTGCCTTAAATCAAAGCTAAAACTTTTATAAAATAATTAAACTACCAATTACTAGGATTTAAATATATGTAACCAAACTTATAACTATATTGCTAATAATCTTGATTAATTAGTCCAAGTTTTTAAATTAATTAAGTTATGCTACCACATGCCAATACCAGTAATCCTATAACAAAACTGCCTAAAATATAACCTTATTACAAACGTTACCACTAAAACCTTAACAGAAACTAAATATTCATCTGTAGAACACATCACTAAGGTCAGAAGGTACAAATGGGTTTCTGTGAATAAAAGTCAGAAACTACTCGGGGTAGAGTTTGCCCAAAGGTTGCACGAAGGAGTACCGAGGGGAGGCCTCAGACTCGAAACGACACCGGGATGACGAGCACGGACACGTGCGCGCACACGGACGAACACATGAGGAAAACACGCGACGACGGAGCACGCGCGGAAGACGACGGCGCCGGCGGAGGGCGCACGCGTGTGCTGGCGGGTCCTGGGCGGGCGGCTGGGGGCTGCGTCGGCGGGCTGGGGTGGCCGCTGGTGGTCCGGCGCGGGTCCGGGGCGGAGGTCGGCGGCCGGCTGGTACGGGAAAGGTGGGGGAGTGGGGTGGTGCTGGTGTGTTTTGAGAAGAAGGGCGAGAGTGAATGTGAGGAATGGTTCTGTGAGTGGGTTTTTCTTTGATTGAAAGTAGTTGGGAGGAGAAGGAATATAGGTATTGTTAGTCAGATTAGGGGAAGTAGTTGTGAACGTGTGGAGATGGAAAAATGGGGGGGTGATGTGTGTGGTTGGGAGAGATGTTAGGGAGAGTTGAGAATGTGTAAAAGAAATTTGGAAAGAGGGAATGGGTCATGCGGCTAAGAGTTGAGGGGTTTTTTTTTTTTCTTTTTTTAACAGGGTCTTACACCAATCGATCATAAGCTTTAGACATATCTACTTTGAAGGCAAAAGAACTATTATGAGGATGGAATTTGGAAATTGAGTGAATAAGTTCTTGTGCAATAACAATGTTGTCACCAATATTACGATCAGGAACAAACGTATTTTGATAAGGACTTATCAATTTATGCATGATAGGACGTAATCTAATAGCTAGGATTTTTGAAATGAGCTTGTAAAGAACATTACATAGGGCTATGGGTCTGTAGTCCACTGGTTTTGAGGGGAATTTAATCTTGGGAATGAGAGCTATATGAGTGTGATTGAGATATGGTGGCATGATACCAGTTCTAAAAATTTTTTGAATGAGAAGAGATACCTCTGGTCCAACTTTGTCCCAACATTTTTGATAAAAGATAGCAGGTTACCCATCTGGGCCAGGAGACTTGTGAGGGATCATGCCCTTGATTGTTGCCAAAATTTCTTCTTCATGGGGAATTGAACTAAGAGAATCATTTTCTGTACTAGAAATGACAGGCAGCTCCATCAAGATATGTTCAGGAATAGAATATGTCTCTACAGCTTGAAAGAGAGGCCTGAAATGACCAACAAAGGTATCGAAAATGTCAACATGCTCTGATACTTGTAGTCCTTCTTGATTAATAACACTATGGATAACATTACGTTGTTTCCGCATAGTTGCCGTGAGATAAAAAAATTGAGTGTTTCTATCCCCTTCCTTAAGCCAAGTTATGTTTGAAATGTGCTTCCAGTAAAGTTCCCTTTGAAGGTGAAGTTTATTTAGCAGAATTTGTACATTTTGTTCATTGATATAGCTTGCTTCAGATTGATTTTGAGACTAAAGGTCTATTAATTTGCCCTCTTGATATCTGATTTCTTGATCAAGATTACCAAGTCTAGATTTGCCCCATCGATGTAAACGAGATAATAAACCTCTGAGTTTAACCTGAGTATCAGTAATGGAGAGATTGTTCCATGTCTCAGAGAGGACTTGTGAGAAATCCTTTTCGACCAACCAAGCAGCTTCAAATCTTGGCAAAGTCTTCCTTTTTAGGTAAGAAATGTTCAGTAGCAAGAGAATAGGATTATGGTCACTGTTAATGCAAGGGAGATGTAGCAATCCTGCTTTCGGATGGAGAGAACGCCATTGGGTATCAACCATATAGCTCGATCCAATCTCTCCTCAATATAGTGATATGGTCTTCGTCGATTACTCCACGTAAAAGCAGGACCAGTAAAACCAATATCCATAGCTGCAACTCTATTGTACCATTTAATGAAACTCTTGTGATGATTATAATTGAAACTATTACCTCCCCTCTTCTCCTCAGCAGACAGAATTTCGTTGAAATCCCCAATACAAATCCATGGATCTGAAATGGCTGTTATGGTAAGCTCTAATTGCTGCCAGAAAATACTTCGATCCTGGAGCACAGGGGGACTATAGATACATAACAGCTGCCATGAATGTGAATATCCTGGATACTGAATGGAAGAATGAATACAATTTGCAGAAGTAGAAATAATGTTGAAATATATGGAAGAATCCCAACATAGCAATAATCCTTCTGAAGAACCAGTAGATGAAATAGAGCAGTGGTTATCGAAACCCAACTGCAGAGCTATGGTAGAGGCAGCCATTGACGAGCATCTAGTTTCGGATAAGAAAATATTTTTGGTTTAGAAGCTCGGAGGAATGATTTGATAGTACGAATTGTAGGGTCATTCCTCAAACCCCTACAATTCCAGGATAGAATCATGGCTTTGGAGGCTGTTGGAGGCCAGCCGCGCCTATATCATCAATATGGGAAGACATGAGTCGTTTGGATGGTCTGTCCTGTGGGAATTCCAAATCCTTATCAAGACCTGAGGATCGATTCCTTTTGAGTGTGGTTGTGGGAACAATGGTTGTTGAAGGACTAATATCAGATGGTATGCTATTCATGTTTGAAATGGGAGGAATAGGAGTAAGGGATTGCAAGAGAGAAGTGAATGTGGCTACAGTAGATATATATGACGATGAAGTAGATCTTGTGACTGTTTTGGTGGATGTAAGGTTGGTGCTAGATGAATGTTTTATAAGTTTGTTTGTGGTTGGCGTAGATTCAGATGGAACTGTGGTGTTGATTAAATGTGGTGGATGTAAGGAGACTCGAACCTGATCAATGGGAGATAGGATAGGTATAGTAGATTGGACTTGTAGATTAACTTTAGGGGAGGTGTTAATATGAGTATCTGTTATGTTAGGGAAGGAAGTAGTAGGTATCACCAGTAATGATGGAAGAGCATAGTTGTATCTGGTAAATGATGGTGGGTAGTTTCCGATAATGGGGGAAGGCTAGTGATGAAGTTTGATATTTGATGAAGAGTATTTGTAGGATCCGATATTGTTGGGAATATTTCTGGAATAACAGATTTTGTAGATGGGGTAATGGATAAAGCCAAAAATTTAGGGATATATGGGAGAATATCCGAAAATAGAGAGGTAGTGGTATCATTATCCGAAAATTGGGGAGTAGTGGTTTGAGTCATATCCAAAGTTGACTTGGCCGAAACTGTCACCGACGTCGGCCGAAAATCAGAAGAACCGCAAGATGCAGGTTGAGAGATAATTGCAAGATCAGAGGGTAGGGAAGAAGAGGGAATACTATCTTTTAAGTGGACAAGGGTATGCAATGAAGGATTGTCAATGGACATGGATGTAGTCGGGTTGGTGGATGGGGATGAAGCAGGATCAATGATATGTGATTGATAATGGATTGGCTCTTCTTCCTGCAAACCTGTGGTTGAAGCAAAGGATTTATGAGATTGTCCCCTGTTTTGAACTTTATTCCTGAACCTGTCAGCATGGTTGACACAGATGGAAAGATCAAGACGTTTATCAAGAAGAGTTTGAAACTGAACCTTTTGATCAATAGTCCAATCTTCGCGAAGCAACGCTTTATACTCCTTATGTGTATTGCACTTCTTGACGCCGTGTCCCAAACAACCACAGAATTGACAATATTTAGGCAATCTCTCATACTTCAACGTGACAGTACAGACCAAGCTGTTGCCCATGGCCACCTTTAACATTCGTATCAATGGCTTTGTAATATCAACTCTGATCCTGATCCTGGCAAAGAGAATCCATTTTAAGGCATCTTGAGCAGAGGGTGGTGTAATCTTACCAACACGAGCAGCCACGGAGGACACGAAATCGATTGTGAGAAGATTCACTGGAAGACCATGCAATTGCACCCAGAATTCACTATCAGCAAACTTGTACTCGATCGGTAGCTTATTGGGATAGCATCTCTTAATTATCAGCAAATGGTGGTTGATCTTCCATGGTCCATTGTTAGCAACAAACTCAAGATCCTCCAACTTTGTGAACTTTGCGGAATAGGAACCATCATGATACTCCGAAATCTTCACAGGCTCTTTACATTTCAAGATTTTTGGAATAGTGGAGGAAATGATTTGGGAAGGATAAAATTTCGAACTTAAGATTTTAAAATACAGATAAAAGTGCCAATCTGCTTGAGGGTTTTTTGAAGGTGAATTTGATACTGGATCAGTATCAATAGATGATAACGCCAGTAATGAAGTGAGTTCCGAAATGGTGTCTTCATAAGGAGGAGGTGTATTCATTGTAAGAAACAGATGGAGAGAAATGAAAAGGACATAACATGAGAGTGACCAAAGATGAGATTAAGGGAGAAGGAACAATGAAGGAAAAGGAATGAAATCCAGTGGAGAAGGAAGAGGAACAAGCAACGAGAAGGTGATGCAGTTGATGGACGCCATTACTCCTCAGAGGGCGTGGTGATAAAAAAATGATGGTGAATGTAATCGTGTATACCATTTTTTTTTTAAGATACTCGACGTAACATACAAAACTTCGCACATACTATTTGAGCCCCCTACTCCCAATTTTTACATACACCACAGTCCACACCTCCTTTCGGTTCAATCCCCTCGACGCACAATGGAGGCATGATATATTACATGCAGAAAATACAATACCATGCATGCATGCATAAAAGATAAAATTACGTACGTACGTAGTAAAGCCGTCAACAATAAATATTTCATTCAATAACCCATTCCATAGTTGACACTTGACAGACACAACAAGAAGAACAAGCTAGCATTTTACAGACCCAAACTGAACATGACATGCCATGAAAGATGATCGTACCAAACTAATTAAGACACGTACGCCACAAACATATTATTTAGCTAGCTAGCTAGCTAGATTGAAAGCTTAATTGCTCTTTGCAAATGTAATTAAAATTGTGCACAATCCTTGGGCTCGAAGTAGACCAACTTCTCCTTGAGATCATAACCTACGTGGTAGTTCTGCTGCGCGATGTTGCCGAAGATCGGCAGCCCTCCGGACGCGCTGCTCGACGCCATCATCAGGCAGACCACGCCCTTCTTCACCTCCCGGAACGAGTTCATCGGCGGCAGCGACACCCCGCCGGTGCCGCGGAATCCGAACTCTAGAGTAGGCAGCTGGTCAAGGTCGAAGCCGCTCTCCCCGGACACGTCGAAGCAAAGGTCGAGTTGCCCGTCCACGTCCTCGACGGTCGGAAGCTTCACGAGCTCCGACACCTTCTTGACCAACGGCGCCAGCATGTCGGTGTCGAGTAGGGTTAGGGTTGTGCCGGAGTCGATGATGATGTTCCCTTCCGCGGCGGCGGCCTTGGAAGAAGAAGAAGAAGAGGAGCCGACGGCCTTCCTCACGGACACCGTAGTGTTGCCGACGCTGATCGTGTCGAGCGAAAGATAGTAGAACGTGTCGATTTCCCCGAAGATGATCGGAGTCGATTTCGCGTTGCCGAAATCGTGCTTGTCGCCGAAGTACAGCAGGCTAGTCGCGTTGTCGGCGTTCGAGTAGGGAACCAAGCAGTAGGAGAACTTGTGGTCGATCGAGGGGCCGAGCTGAGAAACGAGCGACAGCTGGCCGCCGCCGAGGCCGACGAGGCCGCCGCTTCCGACGTTGAACGTGCCGTTGCTCTCGTGGGAGCAGCCGAAGAGGACTCCCGGCACGGAGACCCTTCCCCCGCGCCCCTCCGAGTCGAAGGAGAACGTGTCGGTCGACAGCAGGCCCTTGGTGTAGGACCGGTCGCCGTAGGTGTAGTGGTACAGGCAGACGGACCGGCTGCCGCAGCCCCTCGTGGGGAGCTGGGAGCACGCGTCGTGCTCGCACGGGACCGTGTCGTACGTCGACGAGCTCCTCGGGTCGAAGACGGGGTCGCGCTGCTCGTAGCAGCTGGCGCAGGGTTCGCACTGGGTCCAGGTGAGGTCGCTGCCGGTGTCGGCTATGGCGTGGATGGTCGAGGCCGGGGTGCCCACGTTGATGACCATGAGGTACTCGTAGGTGTCCGGGATGACTTCTGACTGGAACGACGAGTTTGCGTCTGCCGATGCCGCCACGGGCGTCGTCAAGCGGTGGAAGTAGCTCGAGCGGGCCACGGAGCGGCGGACGGCCGCGGCTAGTCTTTCGGAGGGCGAGAGAGAGGGGTTGTAGAGGGGGGACCTCGGGGAGTCCCTGTGGATGAGGTCCACGTAGAAGCCACCACTTCCATAGGTGGTAGTCAAGAAGAAGAAGAAGAAAACAAGTAACAAAGAAGAAGAAGACATAGCTAGTTAGGGTTAGATGAAGTGAAGAATGAAGGAGAACGTAGCATGAATTTATATTAGGATGAATGTATGCATGTATGTGTATATTAATTATAGGGAGGTTACGAATATTTGGAAGAGGAAATGAATCATCAGAGAGATTAATTATTTAATTTAAGAAGGAATTAAGGAGGAGGATTTTGGGCACTAATTTCCCTTTCTTAGTAGATCTTTGTGAGTTGTGATCACGTATCTTTGTAATTAATTCTTGTGCTTAAATGGTTAATATTTCATTGATTCATAAAGGACGTGTGGATCATGGTTTGTTTGCTGTGAACAATTTAAGTTTTGATCATTAATTGATATTCATCATTTTTTTTAGGATTATTAACATGTGGGCAGCCTTTTGATTGTCAATTTATTTGGTTGAATAGGGATGGAAGAATCCATGTTTCATTTCCTTGTGATTTGGGAGTGAGAATAAACATAATGGTGACCTATTCAATCATAAACTTTTTTTGAGCAAACATAAATTCATTCATTCATTCAAAAAAAACAGAAGTACAAGCGGATCTGTCACTAACAACAAGATCATATATACATGCAGGAATCCTATCATGAATTTGCAGAGAATTCATAGTAGAATGTATCAGAGAAAAGGAGGCTAATTGGTGAGCACAACCATTGGCACTCCTATGAACATAAGAAAAGGAAATCTCCCTGTTGAGACTAAGAAACTTCTTTGCATTTGCTATGGTGTGACGAGCTAGCTAGACAGAAGAATCCTCCTGATGATTAATAGCATCAATGAGGATTTTGCAGTCCTCTTCCACAGTAATGTTTGTCAGATGGCTTCTTTCCATTAGAACAAGTGACGGATGAATACCAAGGGCTTCTGCTTCAATTGGGTTACCTCCATCTTGACATTTGGAGTAGGCTGTGATGAATGAGCCGTGAGAGTCCCTCAATATCGCTGAAGCTGCCATTTTGCCATCCAAATAAGCACCATCGAGATTTATCTTAAACTTCCCCTGATCAGGTGGTCTCCATGTAGCATGTAAGGCCAATCTGTAAGCACACAGATTGGAAGAGTCTGTACTCGAACCACATGCTGCTTCGTGTCTCTCTTGCAGAGTCTTTGCTTCATGAATAATTTTGTTGCTGCAAATTATTGAATTGTTGAAAATGTAGTTGTTCCTGGCCTTCCAGATTGACCACATCTGATAAAGACAACTTGATATAGTATCCTTGTCACCATCTTTGAGGATTGTGGATAATAATGAGGAAATGGTTGTATGGGGATGAATCAGACGTGAAATTACAACATTCTTTTGCCAAGACAAACCTGAAAAAGAACAATGTAAAATAAGGTGGTCAGTAGTTTCATCACATACCTTGCATATTGGACATGTTGCTTCAATGTCATTGATTCGTCGATTGATATTTGAATTGGTGGGTAATGAATTAGTCAGCACTCTCCAGGCGAATAGGAGGACACGGGGATAAATGTGAGTTTGTTTCCAAAACTTCTTCCAGTCGTTGAACACAAGATTAACCGAAGATGTGTGATCAATATGATGAATGGCCCTGTATCCCGATTTTGTAGTGAATTCCCCATCCGCAGTATGTTTCCAAATAAGTTTATCAACAGTGCAATTCCTAGATAAAGGAATGTTGAGAATAGCCTGAGCTTCATGAGGTGGAAAACAGACATAAATAAGATGTTCTTTCCAGATGAACAAATCGCTGTTAATGAGATCTTCAACAGATTGGACTGCTCTATTAGCAACATTATATCCTGATACTCTGTTGTTAGGTAGATTTGGAACCGAAGGATCTGTCCAAATATTGATGTTTGCACCATTACCAACTGACCAGACAACATTTCCATTGAGAAACTCTGCTTTTCAAAATACTAGTCCATATATATGATGAAGAATGGGAAGGATTAACCGTCCAAAAATTAGATGAATGGAGATATTTACTTCTAAGGAGAGAAGCCCATATGGAAGTAGAATCAGTAATGAACCTCCATGAAAGTTTAAGCAAAAGAGATAAGTTCATAATGTGAGGATCACAAATACCCAAACCATCTTGAAATTTCGGTTTTGTAAATAAGGACCATGGTGTGAAATACATTTTCCTGGTATTAGTATTAGATCCCCACCAGAAATCCCGTTGGTGTTTGGATAGAGAATTTGTGACAGTCTTCGGGATTAAGTATGAAGAGAAATGATATGTAGGAAGAGATGAAAGAGTAGATTTGATAAGTGTAGTGCGAGCGGCATGTGAAAGACAATTATGTTTCCAGCCACTAAGCTTGTGAAGACTGGTGTTGAGAAGTTCAGAGTATGTTCTGATGCGAGATTTTGGTTGAAGAATTTTGTGGCCAAGATAATTATCCCAAGGATCCATAGGTTTTACACCAAATAAATTAATGTAGAGATTTCGCATATAAGGGTCGATTTTCTTAGAGAGATATAATGAAGATTTTGCAAGGTTTATACGTTGTCCCGACCAGGATTCAAAATACTTAATGATGATTTGAGCTTGGGTGATATTATGAAGGGAACAGGTACCAAATAACAGCAAGTCATCTGCAAATGCCAGATGAGAAAAAGATATTGGGCAATACTTCAGTTTGAAGCTCTCATAAAGCATATTCCTCTCCATGATATGAATAAAGGTGGATAATATTTCCATGCTCATTATAAACAAATATGGAGATAATGGACATCCCTGGCGAATACCACAGGAAGGAAGAAACTTGTTAGTTGGTTTGCCATTAACAAGAACAGCAAAGGAAACCGAAGTAATGCATTCCACACTACACCAAATTGTTCAATTTCTAATGGCCCCGTTACAAATTACTAACTAGGTCATTCCGTTAGTATTCACTAGTCTGTTACAAATATATATCCCTTAAATAAAGTAATTGTTGGTGAAAAAATCTGGCGGACAAATAGAAAGAAGCCAAAAATAATTGGCGCCCCAATTTCCCTCCAACTTCTGCGCCCTAATTTCCCAATTTCCTTCCAACTTCTGTATATACACCCATCAATTCTCTCTCTTTCTCTCTTATTCACAAATCTAAACAAATTGGTTTGCATACGACTTGTTTTTTCCCTAACCAGCTCGTTGTCCGCGACAACTCCGGCTGGCCAACCACCTTGGAGGCTCGACTTCGGCGACCTAACCAACTCATCGTCTGCGGCAACTCCGACTTGGTTTTTTTTTCTTGATTTATTATCTAGGTATAATAATTGGGGGTTTTGTAAGCATAATATAGAATCAATGATATCTAGGGTTATGTTTCCTTAAAGTCGATCTATAACCCTTAATTTAATTTATATTATTTTTTAGGACTTTTACTGTTCCTGGTAGATTTGTATCGATCTTTATTTTACAACTATGCTTTCACAAAATTTAGTTTGTGAAATTATTGCATAATTTCATATAAATATCCCCTTTAGGTCTTGTCCTGTGTTAAAGCTATAGAAACATGTCAACATATATCTCTTTGGTCTGGAGAATCCCCCAGATGTTAAACCGTATATGCGGTGTTGTTCATTCTTTTCATTATTATTCTCTTTTGTACGATGCTTGGATCTCTAACTGCATCCTTTCTGAAAATAGTGAATCCCTTTAGGTGCTTAAAATGGCTTAGGAGAATCCTTGCTAAACCAGTTGGACAAATGGACTTTTCTGCTTGTTATGGGATTAAATTGGAGGGCATTATATGTTAGGTATAAATGTTGTTGTATGGTATCTCTTCTTTTTGACAGTTAATTGGTCTGCACAAATTACTTATGACTTGTTGCATTATATGGAGCCAAATGTGGCTGATAAGTTGTGGTTGCTAGGTTGCGGTATTTTTGTTTCCCTTGTGAAGCTTTGTTGCCATCAGAAAGATGGTTAAACTTGTGGAAAGCAGTGACCTATATTCAATGAAACCAAAATGGTGTTCCCACTAGCTGCAGTTCCAATCTAATGACAGACTATGATTCCAAACTTTCAAACATGCTTTGTGCAGTTTTGATCCATCTTGTGCTTTGAGACATATTGTTAAGAACCTTTTTCATAAAAAAAACATGCGTCTCCTTGGAAGGAAACAAAAGGCCTGTGATAGACACCACTGGTTATATTCTGATATTGGTGGGCTTTTCTTTGGGGATCTGTATTGAATTTCTATCTAAGAAATCACAGCAGCAAAGCGTATATAGGATCGTCATTGTATTGATTTTAGAACATCATTGCATGTCTAACACAATGCTTTTTCTGTAGCTTCAAATTGGTCCTCCACCTGATGAAATTTCTATGGCATGCATTCTTTGGGACTTGTTGCATGCAATTGAATATCTGCACAGTGAAGGAAAAATTCACCGAGATATCAAAGGTCACACTCAAAGTCCTTTCTGTTTTTTATGCTTCCAAGTTTTGCATTGAAATGTACGTATTCATCTCCTATATGCTTATGTAAAATGTTGCTTGAAATTAGCATGAATGGCTGCAGTTCTCTTCACTAGTAGTGAGATGACTACTATTATGTCTTCTATGATTATGAAACATTGTTAAAACAAATTATCTTAATTTCCTATTCATGTTATTTCTGGCAACTGTAAATATTTTATTGAACGAGAGTGGAGATGTTAAGGTTAGTAAATTTATTAGTTTGAAAATCATGTCATTGATTGAATATCATTTAAAGACGAGGATGGAGCTTTTTACAATTAGTTCTTACATTATGTCTGCTTTTTTAATTGCCATATTTTAGGTTGCTGACTTTGGTGTTTCCGCAGAATTAACAAAGACGATTTCCAGGAGAAACGTGATTCATCAAGAATCTTTATTATCTACTTCACGTTTTATGCGTGAGTGCATCACTGTTTCATTATCGTAATTAGCAGTCATGTAGCTTATATACCTTAATGTGACAATACTTTAGATCTCTTTTTATGTTTTTCAAATTATACACTTACATACATTAGAGGTGAAGGGGTGTCTCTGCATTAGAAGATTGTCTAATACTGCATGCATGTATCCTCAGTACTCCCGAGAGCTACACACTATGCCTATGATTGGAGATTTTTGTCCTCGTTACTCCTGATTGCAATGTGTTTTGCCTGCACGTATTCATCATCCGCTTTATAGGGCTAACCTAGGCCCTGCTTCTACTTAGCTTCTATGCAATTATGTGGATCAAATAGTCCTTTGTTACATTCTTAAATGCATTCGGAACTTCAACTTTATGAAGATGACATAAAATAAAATGAGGGTCATCCACATATCTCATACCCAAAAGTTTCGGTTTATAATATGGAGTTAGGATTCATAATTGAATGTTGTTAGGGACTTGAAAGACCCTTCTTTAGAAACAAGGGAATAAGTATATGGTTAGTCCACCCACACATACAACTGCTCTTTGTAGCCTTTTGTGTCGAGGCTCTCTCTCTCTTTTCTGTTGCTATTAGCCTATGAATTTGAGACCAACTTGGAGGAACACATCACATCAAATTCCATTTCTGTAGCAATCCAGAATTTGCATGTTTCAGGAACTCATCATGAAGTGCAGTTACGTCTTGAATTATGTCGGTAAAGTCTCCGTTATGTATTCAGTTACATACAGAAAAGCATGTTATGTCTGGGTTATGATGAATACGATGCCTAGTTTTGTGACAGAGAATGATTAACATTTTATAACACGAGTTCCATATAAGTGGAGGTGTTATTCTTCTTCCAAGCAATATCATACATAATTGGGTTGAAAAAGTGGATGTTATTGAAGTTTTGGTTGTAAATCATTATCACTGCTTTTGGAAAATAGAGTAAATGGGACTTTGTCTATATATGTAAAATAGGATGTACTAATTGTAGTTGCATTCTTACTCCTTACAGGTAACTACAAAGCCCCTGCAAGAATCGCCATGAGCCTGCTTTTGTGAAATATCCCTTACAGGTAACTACGAAGCTGCAATATTTCTTATGTCTTAATATTTTCGATAATAGATTCAATTTGTATACTTTATTTGTATATAAACGATATAAGTTTTAGATAATCTAATATTGATGAAATGTTGCTTCAAAAGTGAAGTGGTTGTTTCTATGAAAAATTCTCAGGAAACTTGCCGCTTCTTCATCTCATGCTTGCCAGAAATTAGTAGAGGTCCCATAACAGAGCTGATTTAAGAAAAAGACTTTGGATGGGCAGTGATGGTCCCTTAACAGAGCTGATTTATACCCCCAATAAATGTGTATTCATTAAGAATGATCATTAAGGCTCAGTCGTCACGAATTGATTAGCCAAAATTTTGTTTACATAGGCTTTGGATGGGCTGTGATGGTCTCAGAGGACCAATACTCTATGGTACAGGATTTCACATCAAGAGGGATGCATTATGGTACAAAACTGGGCAACACTACAATAGAAGGTATTATAAGTACATAGCCGAGCACACGCATTAATTTACAATAATTGATCTCTTAATTTAATTAACAGAAGTGTAACGCTAAAATATTGACAGAGTAATTAGCTTCTTCTGAATGTTTGTTTCTATATGGATATAGAATTGTGGGTTTTATTAAAAACTGTTCTTATGTTCATCTCTTAGCAATATATTTGCTTACTTTATTGAATCTCTCATACTCAATTATTATAGACTGGACGAATCACTTAACATTGATATGTATCATCTTATTTTAATTTCCTGGTGTGCGCCATGTTCCAATGATTATTGTGTTTTTTATAATTGCAGATGACTATCAATTACATGAACGGAAGGAAGAATGGCATGTTCACGGATCGATATGGTTTTTCATCGGCAATGGTTTCTTATTAACTGTTTACCTCTTGTACTCTTAATATTGTTTCCCTTGTAACTTATGGAGAAATTATTATTTCTTTATGAAAGCTAAAGTTGAGAAATATCGATGCTCATTCCAGCGATGTGGCACTTATTCTGCTTGGTCCATGCTTAGTGGCATATGAGCTAGCTTAAGACTTTTTCAGTTTCTCTCAGGAAGCGAGTGATTTTGTTCAAAGTCATGCTTAGGGCTGCAAATGAGCCAAGCCGTTCGCGAGTTGCTCGAAGCTCAGCTCGATAAAAGCTTGTTTGAGCTCGGTTCGTTTAGTAAACAAGCTGAGCTCAAGCTTTATTTTTGAGCTCGTTTAATAAACAAGCCAAGCTCAAGCTTAGAAGTACTCGGCTCGATTGAGCTTACGAGCTGGCTCGTTTATGAGCTTGCAAGCTAGCTTGTTTAGAAGCTCGTTTAGGAGCTCGTTTAGGAGCTTATTTAGAAGCTTGTTTGTTCTTTGTTGAATTATATATATATATATATATATATATATATATATATATATATATATATATATATATATATATATATATATATAACGATATATATATAACGATATGATTGTGTGTATTATATATTTATGTCCTTAATAAGTGATATTAGGAACTTTTTTTAATTAAAGTTTTATAAATAAATTGTTAATATTTCATATACTTGAAATCAAACCTTACTAGCTTGAATTCAAGCTCGCTTGAATTCAAGCTTAATGAGGTTGAAATAAAGTTGAGAGACAAGCTTGATTTCAAGCTTATCGAGCTTGTTTATCAAGCTTGAATCAAGCTTCCTTATCAAGCCAAGCTCGAGCTCAAACCAAGCCAAGCTCAAGCTTAATATAAACAAGCTCGAGCCAAGCTCAAGCATCAAATAAAAAACTTATCAAGCTCGAGCTCGAGCTCGAGCTTGAATAATTCTAGTCAAGCCAAGCTCAGCTTGCAAAAGCTTGGCTCGGCTCGGCTCGTTTGCAGCCCTAGTCATGCTATGCCAGAAACATATTTTAGTTTTGGAAGGTTCTTTTGTTTATACACTTGCGACATACTGTTTAAGTTTAATTTCTTCTCTAGAAACCTGAACTATTGTCTCTATCGGTCTATTGGAGCAAACTGTATGAACATAGTTAGTTATATGAATAAAACAAAAATGAATAGTAAATGACTGCATTATTTCATTAGTATTTAATTCTAAAATTAATTTTTTCTATTTTTTAAAATATACTAAAGTCCTATGACCGTTAGTATTGGATTCTAAATTTTTTTTTTCATATTTTAAAATATACTAACGGTCATAGCCCGTTAGTATTAATATATAACATATATTTATATGTTTGTTAGAAAAATAATTACTAACAGCTATAGCCGTTAGAAATAGTTAAAATACTAACGGACATGGTCCGTTAGAAGGACAGTTAGTAATATTACCCACGCCTATATACTCACGGCATTTTCCCGTTAGAATTTATTTTGTAACATGTCTAGACCGTTACAATTCAGGTGTTTTGGTGTAGTGCCATGATGAGATCATGGGATTTACCAACAATACCAAAACCAGATAATGCTTGGCTGATAATACCCCAATGCAATCTATCATATGCCTTAGACATGTCAAGTTTAAGAGCAAAGGAACCTTTATTAGGACTTGATCTCGAGATTGAGTGAAGTATTTCATGAGCTAAAAGGACATTATCACCAATGTATCTCCCAGGAACGAAGGCATTTTGTAGAGGATTGATGATTGTATGAAGGTGGTGTCGTAGACGGTTGGCTAAGATCTTTGTAATGACTTTGTATAAGACATTACAAAGAGCTATCGGTCGAAATTCAGAAGGGGAACTGGGATTTTTCATTTTGGGAATCAATGCAATAAAAGTATGATTAAGAAGAGATGGCATTGTACCCGAAGTAAAAAAATCCTGGATTAGAAGGGTTACCTCTTGACCAAAAGTATCCCAATTTTGTTGGTAGAATGCAGCTGGAAACCGTCAGGACCTGGAGATTTATATGGACTCATATTTTTTATGACAGATAGAATTTCATCTTTGGTTGGTGTTGCATGAAGACCCTCATTATTAAATGCATCCAGACGAGAGAGTTCATGAAGAATATGATCTGGAACTGGTTGATGAATTGAAGACTGGAAACGATCTCTGAAGTGAGCTTCAAAAGCATTAGATATGTCCACCTGAGAAGTTAATATGGATCCATTATCAGCTCTTATAGTATGGATAGTATTCCTGTGCTTCCTGATAGTAGCTGATAAATGAAAGAACTTTGTGTTTCTATCCCCTTCCCGTAACCATGAATTGTTTGATCGCTGCTTCCAGTATAAGTCTTTTTGTAATAATAGTTTGTTCAACCAAATCTGGATGTCTTTTTCTTCAGCATGTATGGCTTCAGTAGGAGGAAGACCCTGAATAGTAAGTAGCCGATCCTGACAATGATTAATGTCAATATCAAGATGACGAAGTCTTGAATTCCCCCACTTATGTAATTTAGGCAATAAACTCCTCAACTTAGGCAGAAACTCTTGGGTTCGAGTGGTCCTCCACAATTCTTTGATCACATTCTTATAATCTGGTTCGTGAGACCAAGCAGCCTCAAACCTGATAATTGGTCTGTATTTAACCAATGAAGTATTCAACTGCAATAGGATCGGATTATGGTCACTATTGAAACATGGTAGATGTAGTATCCCAGCTTTAGGATAGAGAGAAACCCATTTGGTATCTGCCATGGCTCGATCTAATCTTTCAGCAACATTACATCTAGGAGATCTACGGTTATTCCATGTAAAAGCAGGGCCAGAATAATTAATATCCATAGCACCAACATAATTAAACCACTTGATGAATGATTTATGATGGTGATAATTGAATGAAGAACCCCCACATTTCTCAGAAGGATGAAGAATGGAATTACAATCACCAATGCATAACCATGGATCAGTTATAGCTCTAACCACAGCTTCCAGTTGGTACCAGAACATAGGTCTATTCAACACCATTGGAGGGCCATATAAGAAGAGGATATGCCATGTTAGAGTACTGTTAATAGACATGAATGAGGTATGAATATAGTTTGGCGTGGAGGAGATGATAGTGATGTTGATATCAGCCTTCCAACATAAAAGTAACCCACCCGACATGCCATTTGAGGACAGAGCATAACAATGTGGAAAACCCAATGTATTAGATAGAGAAGAAGCTACATTTGACGAGCATCTTGTTTCCGATAAGAAAATGATACTAGGATTAGATGTCCGGAGAAATGAATGAATAGTACGAATTGTCGGGTCATTTCTCAAACCCCGACAATTCCATGAGAAGATCATAGAGAAGGAGGCTGTTGTAGGCCAGTCGCGCCTTCAGTTTTAGTATCATCAACAGTAATTCTCTTATAAGGTCTGATAAGAGGAATCATATCATCATCAACAAGGTGATCACGCACTCTTTTTGTATTATTTCTGGAAACAGGTATTGTGAGCATGGGAACAGGGTGAGTATTCAGATTGGTAATGTGAGTTCTGGGTATAGGAGGATTAATTCCAGTATCAGCTATATTTTCTTTTGAATTTGAAGTAAGAGAGGATAGTAGTGAGGTGAAAGTATTGGTAAGGGTTGGTGTTGGAAGAGGGTGATGAGGTTTATTTGAAACATGTGTTGATATAGTGGAAAAGTGGGAAGACAAAGAAGAGGAATTCATGAGAACTGAGATTGGTAAGTTATCATGTGTTAAGTGAGGAGGAATGTTAGAGATATTTGAGAACATAATCGTGGAGAGAGGAGGAGGTATATAGAATGGATACTGTGGGAATGACATGGGATGTAGGAATGATATCTGTGGTAATGAGTGTTGCTGTATCAGGAATAGGGATAGTAGTATTAACAAGGGTAATATTAGGAGGAGATGTATTAGAAGAGTCTATGATATTTGTGGTCATGGTAGAATGGTTATGACTTGGTGACTGGATGAAGTGGTTGAAATAAGTGGTGGGTGGTTAGGTAATGAGGAAGTTACAGAATATAACTGAATAGGAGAAGAAGATGTAGCTTCCAGATTTGAAGGAGAGAGTGGGCACAATAACTGTGATGATAGTGGTATGGTGGATGATGTCACATTAATAACTGTCGCCGAAGGACTGGTGGAAGGAGGGTTTTCCGATTGTTGTTTTGATGAGGTAGGGGTGTTGGCCATTGGCGTTTTGGATCTGGAGAATCGAGCAGCATAATTAACACAAATGGAATGATCCAATCTTTTAGCAAGCAATTCATGAATTTGCTTTTTCTGATCACAAGGCCACGAATCATTGATCATTGCTTCAATCATAAACTTCACATTCTAGTACTGGTACTATGTGTAGGAAGCTAAGGATATATATAACATGGGGATCATTGACTTCTAGAGCAATGTGTTATTGACTGTGTTTTTACATACTTCTCGTAGGGACTTTTTCTTCAAATATTAGTAAAAAAAAAAGTTCAACTAGATCGTTAAGATAATAATGAAAAAAAAAATTGAAACAAAAAGAAAGTGGGTGAAATGTTGAAAACCTTTCTATACTAGACAACTTACTTTTTGAGTGGTAAAAAATTCGAGTGATCCTTGTGGTCAGCGGAGAGAGACATAAAAACTCTGGCTGAGTGACGGAAGATCAGTAAATCGAGCAATGGGAGCGTATTACTCCTTCCATTTGTAGTGGAAGTTGGAAGACAATGGGCCCAAAAGACATACAATACAATACATTGTGCAAAAAAATTTCAAACGTTCAGCCGGACACCGTAAAAAAAAGATTGGTATAAAACAAATGAGACATCTACCTTTTATATAGCCTCAAGTAGGACTGCAAATGAGCCAAGCCTTTCGCAAGCTGCTCGAAGTTTGGCTCGATAAAAGCTCGTTTGAGCTTGGTTCGTTTAGAAAACAAGCTGAGCTCAAGCTTCATTTTCGAGCTCGTTTAATAAACGAGCCAAGCTCAAGCTTAGAAGTACTCGACTCGTTTAAGCCCGCAAGCTGGCTCGTTTATGAGCTTGCGAGCTTGCTCGTTTAGGAACTCATTTAGGAGCTTGTTTAGAAGCTCGTTTGTTCTTTGTTGAATTCTAATTTTATATATGTTTGTATAACAATATGGTTGTGTGCATTATATATTTATATGCCCTTAATGATTGATATTAAGGAACTTTTTTAATTAATTTTATAAATAAATGGTTACTATTATAGATATTTGAATTCAAACCTAACTAGCTTGAAATTGAGCTTGTTTAGTTTGAAGCCAAGCTTAATGAGCTTGAAATCAAGCTGAGCGAGCTTGATTTTGAGTTTATCGAGCTTGTTTATCAAGCTTGCTTATTGGCTTAAGCTCGAGTCCAAACTAAGCCAAGCTTGAGCTCAAACTAAACAAGCTCAAGCCAAGTTCAAGCTCTAAAATAAAATAAAAAACTTATCAAGCTTGAGCTCGATTAATTCTAGTCAAGTCAAGCTCAAGCTTACAAAAGCTTGGCTCGATTTGGCTCGTTTGTAGCCCTAGCCTCAAGGACTCTACGTGAAGCTATGATTGTGCCACAGGTCAACCTATCTAATGATTGAAACTTTACATAATAGTCATCTAGAAATGGTAGAAAATTTTCATTACAAGCGAGCAATGCTACAATTACAAACTCCCTTACAACCAGTGCGGAGCATAACTCGGACTGTCCCGGACTGTAGCCCAGGCTGCCAAAATAAATATCAGAGCCACCACTATACTATAATGTGTAAGCCTTAGCTAAGTTGGTTTAGTGATAGGTTGTTTAGGTAGAAGGTCCAAGGTTCAAATCTTGTAGGTGTTGTGTAGATTTTTTAGATTGTAGATTTTGTAGATTTTTTTTCCATGTATGCTCAGAGCCCTCCCTAAAATTTTTTGCACATTTTTTAGATTGTAGTTTTTGTAGATTTTTTTCGGTGTATGCTCATAGCCCCCCCTAAAAATTTTTGCTAGCTCCACCCTTGCTTACAACCAAGGGGTTACAACCGACCACGTGGCAGGCCTCCATTGGAGGAGAGAGGGGAGAGGTGGGGCCGGGTGTGTTTAGCACGGTGGAGAATGGGTTATAGGAAAGTTGTAAAGGGTTGGTAGTAAACTTAGGGCCTGCGCTATCTTAGTCCTGCATTTCAACACTCGACAGCACCTCCATGATGGCTTCTATTCCATTTCCCTTTCTTGTTAGCTGTTGATAAATTGAGCTGCCATTGAACAACATTTTTGTGGTGAAACTCCCTCAACATTGCCCCCACATAAATAAATTCATGGTGACATCTCTCCAAAGAAAAGATTAGAGCATCTCCAACCCTACTGTGACTTTGGAAAAAAGTTAATGCCACATAGGAATAACAAAATTTTATTCAAAAGTTCTTCTCCAATGCAATTGTCAAGTCAATTGTAAAGCTTATGTGGCCAAAATTAAAGAAGACATTGTGAAGTTGATTGTCTTGTTCTAGACAATGCACTTGACAATGTCTTCTCTTCCATGTCATCAATTATGAATAAAAAATTAGAAAAAAGAAAGAAGATGAGAGAGTTTTTCTATCTCATTGTCTTTTGAGATATAATTTTGCCACATAAACAAGGCATTGTCTTGTGGCTCATGCCACATAGAAGCCACCTAAGACTCACAACACTTAACAAGACAATAGGGTTGGAGATGCTCTTAGTCTTCCAATTCAGCACAAGCCATACACAACAACTTACAATTCACCAGTAATTGTAAGTGTGAACATCTTAAGTTAAATTAGCATTGACAACCTTAAAGTTGGTTCAAGTTTTGTTACTGTTTGGTTTGGTTTGACAGGATTAAGAATTGGGGGAGAAATATGAGAGGGTTCCTCATTTTTTTTTTTTTTGGAAAGTAAAACCCAATGCCTATTTTGGAAATATTTTTGTTTTCCTGAAAATGTTAGTTGGATGTATTACTTCTAATTTTTTTTTGCATAATAATACATTCATGGCGTCAGCTGGTAGCATCATAAAATTAATGAAAGAATATTTGTGAAAAAGCAACCAAATTATTTTTTTTCCATTATTATGTGAACCAAATATGGGAGAAAATTAAAATTTTTTCGCAGTATATTCCTAGCCTAACCAAATAAGGATATAAAAATATTAAATTCTTTTCTCACAGGAAAAAAAAAAAAAAAAAAAACCTTTGCTGGCTGTAGAAAAATTCTTGCATCCTCCCCTCAAATTCACACCAATCCAATCCCTCCTAATCAGTAATAAAGAAACACAAACAAAAGATGCCCACACTTTTGACTTTCTAATCCCCGGCTCTTTCCATTGATCAAACTTCACTTCCTCTCCCTCTTCCTCGCTTCCACCCACCATTGCATACTCCATGGCCCACAGCTCTGCATACGAAGTCGACACCATCGTCTCCCAAGCCATCGACCTCGCGGCTCTTGAGCAGACTGCAGCCTCCAATTCCTCGTCCTCGCTCCCTGTCGATCTCCAAACACGCTTCCACAAACTCAAGTCGTCTATGAAGAAACCTTCTCATGATCAGATCACTCCACCTAAAGAACCGAGAGGACCCTCTCCCTCTCCTCCGTCACCTACCATGAATCCCTTCACCTCAGGCTCCTACAGGCGATCCCCTTCGCCACCGCAACCCGTGTGCTGCTTCGGGCGTTCCAAAAGAAAGGGCGGCAGGAGCAGAAAGTGGGGGACGAACGAGGAGGGGATGATGCTCACAGATCTCAGTACATTTTCGTTCAAAGAACAGCAGCGGAAACTGAACAAGGCACGCAAGGAGGAGGAGAAGGCCAGCAAGGAGGCAGCCAAGGTGGTGGAGTGGGTGAAACAGGCATCCGCGAGAATGGATGCTTCAGCAATCGAAGAATTACTCAGCAGCGAAGATGAACTCAAGTAGCAGCACAAGTCAAGTATATCTGATACGTATTTGAATAACTTTTCGAGAGTATAGATGAACTCGGTATATGTAAGAGATTGTTGGCAAGAGAAGAGATGCAAATGTAACAACAGTAAAAGAAGATATTACGCAAGCAATGCGGATATTCCAGTAAAAAGAAAGAAATTCATAATCAGAAGAGTACTGATAGAATCAATGTAGCCGTCAAGAGGCATAAAGTAGCATGTAATTTTAATTCGTTGCATTTGTTATCAGGGAAAGGTGGAAGACGAAGAAGAAGAAGAAAGAAGAAGGAAGAAAAAGACCTGACCTGTGTGGAGTTTATGTTTCTCCGGTGCAGATTGGCTTTCCCTCCTAAGTGCTGCATTCTTCCGGTCTCGAGTGCATGCCCAACCCACCTAAAACAATTTTCTCTCATCTTATCCTAATTTAGGACTACCTTCCACTCCGCAAAAATACACCCATTCCGTATCTTTCGAAGTATCACACTCGTGCATTCAACATTTGCCATTGCAACAACGCACACGTTTCTTAAATGTGAAACATAAAGCTTCTCTTAATTGTGAAAAATAAAGCATGGCTGGCTACTCTTATAGCACTATAGTAGTCTTGCAAACATTTCCTTTCAGCACCAAGGGTAACATATAATTGCAGAACATTTCTGAAGCACTTCGCTTTGAACAAGCCTGCTTTAGAACATAGTGGAATTCGCTTTGGTCTAGGATGTTCCATGAACAACATCCTTCTCAGTTTACATCCATTTGATGAATGACCATTTCTAAATAGTGAAAGCTATTATTCTCGGACTATTACTATTCATTTTACTCTCGAGGATTCTATTTAGAAGATAGCCTCTCTACGTACTCTCACTTACACTGATGTTGCACAGACACGGATACGACACAATACCAATTTTGGTGTGACCAAGTGTATTTTGGACTGTCCAGATTCTATCCAATACGTGTCTGAGATGACACGGCCCACATTTTTGTAGTGTTTCCTAGACTGACTAATATCATTAGATAGCATGTCAATTGAGCTCTTTATTATTAGCACACGTAATGTACAAGTAGAACTTGAAAACATGAATAAATTTGACTCATCTATCCCACCTCATGATCATCCTACGCTACACGTTCTTCCGCTCTCTGTGCACGCCTAATATGTGTCAGCATGTAATCATGATGCTGTACAGTGCAGACACTCCTAGGTTTGTAGTCCTATTAAGCATAACATGAAATGCGTACAATTTGTTGAGAAACCTGAGATGACCAAAATTACATGTACTGTCTGCAATGCTTGAAACACTTGTTTTCAAATCTTTCTTGTCCAAGCATTTGAGTGAAACAGTTAGACTGATCCTAATTTTGCCACGGATTAAATTAAGTGGACTAAATTACATGATATAAATATCATAGAAATCTTTGCCTGACTGGTTTCATACTTATATCCCTCCACTGAACCCCATATCCCGATTTTATTTTAAATACTCGCAGTTTCCGTTTGCAAATTATAAGGGCAGGCGTAGTTAGTCGGTATCAAGTTTTCCTTTCATTAATTAAATGTCTCCAATTGTTCATTATTCCTCTCTGCACTTTATTCCTCTCTGCACTTTCAAAGTGAAATGCACCATAGTTCTAGTTCCAATTTTCCAGTATAATAGAGACGGGCATGAGAAAATTAATAACACTAAAATATTGATAAAATTGGAAATGAAATCGTACCCAATGTGATATCAGCTTTGGGCATGAGACAAATGATCCAAAGTATAGTAGACATCATGAACAAAAATTGATTACATTAACTGGATAAGTAAATATTGGTACATGCTAGTGTTATCAGTCGCTCTTACAACACCGACAAGGGAAAAACATATTATTGTAGGATATATGTAACTACATAAAGTATATAACGTTAACTAGAAGAAATTTGATCACGTGCCCTCTGTGGTCCAATGATGTTTACCTGGTAGTAATGTAAAGACATTCCAATAACATGTTTCTGAAATCCTTGAGCTCGGGACCAGAAAGTATGTCACTATGGCAAAACAGGGCATACATGACCCGTTTGAATGTCTTTGCTGAAGTGCCCTCAGAAGCATACCTTTCAAGGTCCAAATACCAATTCCTTTAAAGATTTCATAGGTGAATTGTTACCGTATGCTACGGCATCTCTCCACACAGTCATTCCTGGTAAAAAAAAAGGACAATCAAACAAAAAATGAGATCATCAGCAGGCATTACAATGCCCATCTGTCATAATATCAACTTGAATTAAATTTCTTCGGAAAGCTATGACATGAAAGCCAGTGAACTGCCACTCTGGATATGTGGTTTCCTCAAGCATACATTATATTATAACATCTTGAGCTATTTTCTATCAGGGTAACATACTAGCATTGCCTTTATAGAGCAGACACCAGGATTGTTGACCAACAATGGCTTACTCAGAACATTCTTTTCAAGCACTTTCAGTTGGAAGAAAAAAAGAAATTGTTACTTTTGGCAAGTCTTGTGTTATAGAATTTCTTGTTCCTATGTATACTTATATCTCACATGGTAAATAGAATATGTAGATAATTGCTGGCAAAGAAGATAATGCAATCACAAGTCATGCATATTCTACTGAACAATTAAGAAGATGAAATTAAAGCTTATGTCGACAGTGAAAATGTAAGTAAAGTTAAAAGGGTAAAGGAAGAAACCCAGCCATGTAAGAAAGCCGAGTGTTGCTGCCAAGAAAAATTCCTTGCTGATACTATTGAAGCTGCCAAACAAGCAAAAGTTCAGGAGCTGGAAATCACTACAAAATTATGCATTCGGCAGAAATAGCTTCAAACATAAAGGAACTTACCAGTACATGCAAAGCAAGTTGCCCCACCCATGAAGAAAAGATGCCCAAGCTGAACCAGTGAACCTGTATCCGAATCATTATAGAAACTTTGAAACAATTTGAACCTTTAAAATTCATTTCATACCAGCCTGGGAATTTTACCCTTTTGCGTATCTTCTCACTGACATGTTGCCCAGGGAAAAAGACCATCCTGGATCCACCACACCCTGGCCCACATGTCAGTGTGCCATACTAATACGAAGGGTAGGATTCCAGACAGGTACGTAAGATATTGCTCTTTGAACGGAATATAACCTCATCTGAATAATGAAGCCTACTCCAATATACAGTCAAAATACCAGAATGACAACAATAGCCTTGGTTGCAGAAGCTAACTATTAAAACAGAAATTTAAATTAAATCAAACTTGCAGATATATGACAAAAATAGCCAAAGTATGGGCTTTTTACATCTAATGTATTTCCACTGAGTTGTAATTAAAATCAAAACAATCATACGAATCCTTCTCCCCTTTCTGGTTTGATTACATGTCCAGAAGCCGAAAAGAAAACATGCCAGAAATGGAATGTTGACATGAATGAGCAACACTACAATAAAAGTGCACTCACATGCAGCTATGGGTGAGCTTCAGTTGAGGATAATAAGAGTTAAAATTGTTTGAAGTAATTACAGCATATAGGGAGCAATAGGATTACAATTGAATGAGTTGCTAGATTTTGGGTAGGGTGAAGCAAAATGAGGTGATAAGAGAAGGATTCAGTAGATGCTAGTGTTAGAGAGTGTGGAGCTTTGATCATATTCCTAGTGTACATCAAGCCCCAAATTTGCCGATCTGACTCGGCTATGAGTTGTGGTGTTTGCGTGTGTGTGTTTTGTGTGTGTGTGTGTGTGTGTGTGGTGGTGGTGGTGGGGGGGGGGGGGGGGGGGGGGGGGCAATGTCCCCTTGCCCATAAGATGGGGCTTCGGGGATAGAACCCGAGAAATTGTCTTCTATAGGTGTACGTACATGAGTAGGATGAGTTTGGTTTGTACATCAGTTACTGGGGTAGTTCGGTAAATATAACAAAATCTGTGGTCGTCCTAATCTTTTGCTATAATATGGCTTCAATCTCTTGTAATTGTAATTCTCTTTAAATATTAAAATAACTTGTGCGGCCGTGGACGTAGGAAAAGACATTTCCAACCACATCAAGTCTTGTGTCTTTGTTATGTTTTTCTTCATTGCTATACCACATTCATAAAAGCTAGCATTATAGAGGAGATGTCCCTTGAAAGAGCTGGATAGGTGCAAATAATTCATGTGACCAACCCCAAAAATTTGGTATAATGACTTTGTTTTCTTCTTGCTATGGTTGCCTGATATATTATATCTTAAATTGTGTACGTTAGACATAAGACTCCTAGCAAAAAGTGCTTCATATTGCATTCAAATACAGACGTTCATCAAATTAGGATTATATCAATGTATATATTTTGTTATTGAGTGTCACAAGGCTGCATGGTTATAAACCATGTGAATGATAGGGTCGATTTTCCTACCAACCAACTGGCCTAATAGGATGCATGGTAAGTCCTTTCTTCATCATAATTTCTATGCCTAAAATTTCCAACAAGTTATAGAACTCACACTAGGTTGATTCACGGTTCTAGAACTTTCTGATCTTTCCATTAGTCTTCTCAATTCGAAAAATATAAGCATCATAACTAACTTATCCTTGTTTAAAAGTTACATGATGACAATGATGAAAATCTCTATTTTTTTCCTTTAATTTTTGCTTTTAAATGAGGTTAGCTTATATGAATATGTTTTTTGCAGCTAATGCAGATACAGGTTGGTTGATGAATGATATTCCCTCACAAGATTGCTATTGTCTAACTGATGACAAGACAAGATGATAAATGAGTCAATTTTCTAACAATCTTTAGCATCATTCATTCCGAAAACAGAGGTTGAATTCCATGTGTTTAAGTTGTTAATAGTCATAAGTTGCAACTGTTTCTTAGTCATAACTTACAAATGTTTATTATATGGACCACTTGTGCAATTTATGTCATTTCCAATTGTAAGCATGGATGTTTCTATAATTTTAATAAATACTTCTCTTCAATCAACAAAATAAGAACAAATGGATATATAATTTCACAAAGTAAAGAATAAACCATGTATAAATCTGAGTAAGAAGAAATTACCACATCAGATCTCGAATAAACAAAGCTCGTGGGATCATAAGTCCATTTCCAAGCATTGCAAGCAACATCGAGAAAGCTGATAGGCCTTTGATGTTACCCGGACTGAGATAATTTGTCCACTGTTACATAAGACATAATCATAAAATTAACACCCCCACCTACTACAAATGCTAGATAAATGAGTAAATAAAATGAGAAAAGTTCGGATACCATCTGTGCAACCGGCATCCACATGAAAAGCAAAGTTGCAGTCCATCCAGATGTTGACTGGACAAGTCTCGCTCCTTGCTCAGAAAGTTTTCCAGCTCGTGCCTGCAAGTTTCATTCATAGTAGAACCAAGACTTGAGCAGAAACTAAAATAACATAGGTAGAAAATGTTTTCCACCAAAAGGCCTGATCAGAGGAAAATCAGAACACCAGACAACTATCCTATATCAACTATTTCACAATGTCCGAGGATCTTTTACCACCATCAAAGTATACAGGTCATAATTGTAAGTAAGTTATAACTGTGAGAAATCAATGTAACGATGTTCCTTATGTTTTACAGTAGGCAAAGAGATTATATCCACTAGTTATGTTCCAATTGTGAAGATGTTCAGATTTATTCTAACCATACTGATTCATATTCTTTAGTATGCAAGCATCGTATCTCCCCTAGAGAGTAATTCTACAAAAATTTCTAAGCTTCATGTGTGGTTGTTCAAAGTTAATCATAGATGTCAGAACAAGTATTTCCTGGTCCTGTTTTTATTGTGGTAACTGTGGGTTAGAAAGAGGTTCAACTGGAAGGGAAGGCCTTGGATACCATCTGGTCACATAGGGAGTAATTTGCAAGGAAAAAGGGTAAGTCGGCATCACTGAGGATCCATGGCTCCAATATATATGGTCTTGGAACTTATGGAGCAAAGGATCTTAGGCTAGGTAGTTTAAGAAGGTGGAACCATGCTGACAGTCAGGGGCATTTGGAGCATCAAAGGGAAGAACAACAAGAGGCATTCTGAATTCTTGAAATGTGTACATAAATAAAAGATAGCGGGGTCAAGATTTACCATCGGCACTAGAAATACTACTAGCTTCTGGAAAAAACAATTGGTGCAAACCGTGCAGGGTATTCAGTTGAGAGGTAATTGTTGGAGACTAATTGGTGAAATACCTGGAACAAAGTTCCTTGAACCCTTCCAGGAAGCAAAGCATAAAAGCAACCAGTGAGTGTCCATTTGAGAGGTAATTGCTGGAGACTAAGATTCAGACATTCCCTTCACAAGCAGCTAAGAGTTCTAAAAGAAAGAGCTAATAAATTTCAGAAACCTTGGACGCCCTTGGGTAGTGAAACCAAGCTAGTCAAAGGAGCAAGGCGCACTCCAGGCGCAAAGGGTCCATATCGTCCGAGGCGCAATGCGCACTTAAGGCGTGCGCCCGAGTGAAGTGAGGCGCAAAATAAAAATAAATAAATAAATTAGTAACGTAAGAAATAAAACCAAATAACATATTAAAACCAACAAAAAATATGTTAACATAACCAAGTGAACTAGCAGAGCAACAATAGCACTCAACAAAACTAACAAGAATTTGTATTTTTTTTCTACCACGCTTTTAGTAAATTTTACTTTTTCAAGTTCAACTTAGCCAACTTTGGCAACCATGGAAAGGGTAACCTCCTTCCCACTTGTATAAGGTAAGGACTCTCCCTGGCTCAATTTTTTTGGTAAGAAACAAAAAACGCATAAGGCGCACCTAGGCGCGCCTTTTCTTGGTTGCGCCTTGCTGAAAGGCGTACCTTGGGTGTGTCCGGAGAAATGCGCCTTGCCTAGTGAAGTGTGAGGCGCAGATGTTGCGCCTTGCTCCGAGGCACGCCTTTAACCACCATGAGTGAAACTGAAGATAAATGTTGGTGGAGGTGGGAAAAGCACATAAAGTTCTCACTATGAAACCTCGGACACCTTTGGACAGGAAGTTTATTTGTTATCTTGGGACTTCTTCATTGCTGTCTATGTAACCTCTTTTTAAGGTCTGTTTTGTTAACTTCACTTAATAAAACACAAAGGGTTTCTTCACCATTCGTCCTGGAAGGAAAAAAAAAATGTTATTATATCTTGCCCTCTTTCTTTCTTAGTAGTACATATCACAAAGCGATATAAACCATTAGGCAATGTGTGTTTTAGGTTGAAAAGAAGGTTCTGGTTCTGCGTGATCTTCTTTTGGATCATCAGAAGGTCTCATCAGGCAATACCAAGTTGATGGTCACTAATAATAGAAAAGCTGCCTAATCTCTAAACACATTCTTAAACAATATTAGTAACAAGGCTTCAATCAAAGTCATAACACTATAAACCCGTTAGGAGCTAGCCAATAAAGGTGATTCAGAGGATCTAGGAAGCTCGGCCACTCCAATAAGTGACATGTCCATATTGTGCCTTGTTCTGTTTGTGTAAGTGCGACATAGAGGACGAAATAAGTCATATAGCCTATATAAACAACAGAGTTGAGCTCTTCATTTGTACTAAAATTGCATACAGAAGAAAGAAGTAACCAACCAGTCGTGTTCAGGTTTGAACCATACCATGACCACAGCCAAAACAGCAACCGTACAGGAGATCGCCCCAGGTAAAATGCTATTCGGGACAAAGGGAACAAATGTCGACCACATCACCTGCAACAAAAACAAGAAAACAAAAAAGCATCAAACTTTGCCAATTTCATCATTTGCTACCACCAAAATCCCAACTTTGAAACACCATCGACCTGAGGAAGAACAGAGAGTCCGCCGATGGTAATAAAATCCTCCCAAACCCTCCACATCCCCTCTCCTAGCCACCCAAAGTAATTCAAGAAGTTCAAAACAAGACCCGAGCCGACGACCACGGAAGTCACTATGAAGTGCGGCAGCGGCATCGACTCCGCCATCGCCAGTTGTGCAATCACCGCGTAAGTCGAGATCACCCCGAGAGTCTGGACGATCACCGCCTCCGTCTCCTTCTTCTTCGCGAAGTACGACAACAGCGACAAATTCCCAAGCAATCCGGTCAGCATTCCCTGTCACATTCACCATAAACAGAAGCAATGTAAGTAATACCGATCAAATTGGTCTCAAGGTTAGGGTTAGGGGAGGTTAATTACGAGCCATGGGACGGCGAAGAGAGCGGCTTTGTTGCCGGCGAGGAGGTTCTGGGCGTTGAGGACGATCTGCGGGAGTTGGAGGAGGAGGAAGGGGACGTTGGCGGCGGCGGCGAACTTGGCGGTGAGCGAGTCCCATTGTTCGAATTTCGAGTCCTTAGAGGTGGGTTTAGCAAAAAAGAAAAGGTGAGATCTTTTTGGAAGAGAGAGAGAGAAAGCAACGGAGTGGCGGTGAGCTTACCTTCTCCGAAGGGAGAGCCGACTCATCGGCTGCGGCTGAAGCAGACGGAACGAATCGGCGGTGTCGGTGTCGGCGGATGATAGCAAGGGTTAGGGTTTTAGGAGGAGATGGGGGGAGAGTTACGGTTTTGGGGATAAACTGGGGGCTCGATGAGGAGGAGGAGAAGAGGAGGCGGTGAGAATAAGGACGGAGGGAAGGAGGTGACCTGACTTGAGCGGCGGCGATGGGCAGTGACGACACCGCGGTGGACGCCATTCTTTTGTTGGAGGAGGAAGGAGGAGGAGGAGAGAAGTGTTAAATATGGAAGGGGATCGACGAATGGGGACCTGACACGTTGAGGGATGGGGAAGTTTTGGAAATCGAGGACCGTTGGAAATTGTGCGAAAGAAACAGACGAGGGAGCCAGAAAAGTTGCACTTGTAATAGTAACCAGTCACGTAGATGTGGGCCCATCTTTGCCTGTGTCAGGTCAAAATTGGTGGTCCTTTTTATAACTGTGCTTTTAGTGGATTGACCTGTACCAACCTATTTTTTGGGATCTCAAACGCAAGTAATTCATTGATTATAGTATGATTTGCTTCATATTAACTTATGACATTTGCTTCATGTTGCACTAGGGGGCTGTTTGGTTCGCCGTAAATATGCGAAAAGTGGAAGGAGATGCGGTAAGTGGCTGGATTTTACGGGAGTTTCGACGTTTGGTTGGTAGCAACTGGAGGCAGCAAGTGAGAAATCTCACTTGCTGCACAGTTGCTGTCCTCCTCCTTTTTGTTCATTTCCACTTCCCTCACAAAAGTGAGGGAGGTGGGATGAAAGTGGGGGTGGTGGCAGTGGTGGTGGTGGCGGGGAGCTGGAGTGGGGTGGTGGTGGCTCGTGGAGGCGGTGGTGGTCTGAGGCGGTGGCGGTGCTGGGCGGTGCCGGACGGAGGCGGTGCTGGGCGTGGAGTGGGGTGCTTGACGCGGGTGGGCGGTGCCGGACGGACGGAGACGGTGCTGGCGTGGAGGAGGCGGTGGAGAGAGGAGATGGTGGTGGAGAGAGGAGGCGGTGGTGGAGGAGGCGGTGGAGAGAGGAGACGGTGGAGAGAGGAGATGGTGGTGGAGGAGGCGGCGGTGGAGAGAGGAGATGGTGGTGGAGGAGGCGGTGGCATTGGGGAAGATGAAGAGAGTAATAAAGAGAGGAGAGAGACTGGAAGGAACTAGTAGCTATTTTAGGTGAAATTTTTTGTTAGGTGAACCCTTGTTAGCAATCACCCGAATAAAACGCGTATTATACGTGAATTTTTTCGTATTTTACATAAACGTATAATACTTGCGTCCTTTTGAAAAATTCAAATTTTTACGCGAATTTTAAGCCTCTGGAGTTTTAAACATGTACCGTACGAATTTTTAAAAAATTCGGCCAAAAAAACTTGATCGAGAAACCCAACAGTCTTGACTTTTTTTACTCTTGCTGCTATTAGATATTAAGACTGGCACAATTCTTAAAAATTATCAAAAGAAAAGAAGAAAGAGTCTCACAGTAACAAAAAAAAGAAACCCAAGAGTCTTTGCATATGTTGCTTGCAACAATCAAAGAAAAGTCTTTCGGTTTTCCATCATACTTTCACTTCACTCTCATTATATAATGTTCATCCAACCTCTTCTTATTCTCAAACTGAACCATTGTTTATGAAGGAGTAGAGGTGGATGGGCCTATATATATGCCGAACTTTTAGTGCCGAATTTGCTCATATGAAACGTACTAAACACGAATTAAATCAAATTCGAATGTTTTTCGTTAGACGGATTTTTTGACCGAATTTTTGACCGTATTTTACTTATATTGTGCCGATTTATACTCGTACTTTTGTCGTTCCAAATTTTTTTCCGTTTGCCGAATTGCTAACAAGGAGGTGAACTAGTAGCTTAAATATTAGGTGATAAAATAGTGATCAACTCACTCACTCGTGTAATTTAAATTTTAATAATAATAGTGCTAATATTAATAACAATAATAATTAATAATACTAATAATAAACTATATTAATAATAATTTATAAAAATGATAATAATAATAATAGTAATTTATAATAATTTATATTGTAACTATATTTTGGGGGGTAACCATACCTAGGTTTACCATATCTCCAAAAAAAAACTTCCACTTCCTACTTACATAACTATCCAAACACCAAACCAATTTTTTTTCCACTTGCAGCAGACAAAAATTACTCCATCCAAACAGATTTTGGAAAGTGGCACTTGCCGCAAGTCAACGGAAACTCAACTTGCTGCAAGTGCCACTTTTACACTTCCAAAGAGTTACATCTATCCAAACAGCCCCTAGGGGCCGGTTTAGCCCGAGCCCGACCCAGGCCCGGACCGGCCCGTTGGCCTTGAAGCCCGGCTCGGACCGCCAGTGGCCCGAACCGGCCCGGCCCTCCACCCCCGAACAGGTCGGGTCGGGCCTCCCCCCCCAGCCCCAGCCCGGCCCGGCCCGCGCTATTTTTTTTAAAAATAGTTTGGTGGCCCGGCCCGAAGCCCGGCCCGGTTGGACCGGCCCGAAGCCCGGCCCGCTGGGACCGGTCCAGCCGACCGTTGGGATTTTTTTTCTTTTTTTTTGACCGTTGGAGGGGGGGTTCTTTTACAAAATTGCCCCTCCCATATAGCCGTTATTAAAACGTTGGGAGGGACATTTTGGTCATTTTTGGCGTAAAATTACCAAAATAACTCCGAAAAATTCCTATAAATAGGCCAAAAATCCCATTTTTCAAACACAACTCATTCCAAACATTTCTCTACATTTCTCTACGGTGTTCTACGGCTTTCCCTCCCCGGTGCTCTAGTGTTCTACGGCTTTCCCTTCCCGGTGCTCTGGTGCTCTACGGCTTCCCGATCTCCCTCCCAACTCTATTCCGGCTCTACGGCTTCCCGATCTTCCTCTCAATCCCTTACTTTCTTCTAACATAGTTTTACATTATTTTATTTTATATATGGCTGGTGAAGGTTCAAACCCACCTGATCTTGCTGGACAGACTTACCAATATTTTAGTACTTTTTTTGACGGTACTGAAATTTCACCTGAGCAAGTAGCCACCAATCCGATTCCGGAGGGGTTCCAACCATCTCTTCCGGAAGTCGCTAGTTCCACCCAACGTCCTGAAAAGAAAAAAAGGTCTAAGTATTGGGAATATTTTACTTTGATTTTTGAAACTAATCCTGATGGTTCGCTTGTTTTAGATGCCAAGGGTGAACCGATACCGTACAAGGCGCAATGCAAGAAATGTTGCAACCAGTACGCATGGAAGAAGGGCGGTGGCACCGGGACCATATCCAGACACTACGATACTTGCTACGGGAAGGACACACTTCAAGCGTCCCGAACCCAAATAAGCTTTGGCGTCACCGGTTCTTCAATGGGTAACTTTACTTACTCAGCTGCTCGGCATAAAACTGAATTAACTAAACATATTATTCGTGACGAACTTCCTTTCACGACGGGTAAAAGCGAATCTTTACGAGATTATGCATCAATTTCTCTAAACCCCTCCTTTACTAGAGTGAGTAGACAACAAGCTCGAAATGAGGCTATTCGTCTCTTTAACGAGCGAAAAGCCGCTTTGAAAGCGGATTTTCAAAATGTTAGTAAGTTGGCTATTACTTCTGATATTTGGACTACTAAGTGGAGTTATGCTTATATTGTATTACTGCACACTATATAGATGCACAATGGATGTTGCAAAAATGCATCATCTGTCTTAAACTTATAGAATGTCCACACATGGGCGCTATAATTTCAAGTGAGATTTCAAAACACGTGTGTGAATATGATATTCACCCTAAATTTTTTTTCTATCTCTTTGGACAATGCATCAAACAATACTGCTGCTATGTCTTCTTTGTCAGTAATTTTTCAGCCTATTTTAGAAGGTAGACTTATGCATGTTAGGTGTGCTTGCCATATAATTACTTAGTTGTTAAAGAATGTTTAAATTTTTTTGATCCCCATTTAGACACTCTGCGACAATGCTTGCTCCACCTAAACTCGTCTCCAAGTAGACAATAAAGTTTTGCATGCACGTGCGCACATTTTGGTATTACTTTTAGAAGATTTGTGAAGGATATACCAAATAGGTGGAACTCCACCTACTTGATGTTGAAATCTGCAATTCCTTTTAAGAGTGCTATTACATATTATTGTAGTTCGGATGTTAGCTTTGACTATCAAGTTACTACTGATGATTGGGTAGCAGCTGAAAGTGTTTGTGAATTTTTAGAAGTTTTTTACAATGCTACATGTACTCTTTCTGGTGTTTATTATCCCACATCATGCTTAGCTTTACGTGAACTTTGTAACATGTCTTATTTATTTTCTAAATATAGAGATCATCGAAATTTTGAATATGCGGTGAGAAATATGGAAGCCAAATTCAAGAAATATTGGGGTGAAGTACCTCTTTTATATTATTTGGCTTCCATATTTGAACCTACAATCAAATTGGATGGCGTAGAGGTTTTATTAGATGGATATGGAGAATATATGGGTATAGACGTTACTGACATGAAGGTAGAAGTTAAAGTTGCGTTGGACATGGTAGTTATACTGTACGAAGAAGGAGCAACATCGACCCGACCAACTCAGGGGGGCTAGTAGTAGCTCCGGCTTGGCGTCTAAGCTATCAGCAGCCGGTCGCATACTACAAAGGAAGAAACAAAAGCAATCTTCCCAACCTACTCAAGAGTTGTCTCTTTACCTTAATTCTTATCAAGACGAAGATGAGACTCCAGATCACTTTGCCGTTTTAGAATGGTGGAAGAGACACGACAAGAGATTTCCTGTTCTTTCTAACATAGCACGTGATCTACTGATGGTTCCGGTGTCTACGGTAGCATCGGAGTCCTGTTTTAGTGCAAGTTCAAGGATGTTGAGCGATAGGAGGAGCCGCTTGAAGCCCGATATCTTGGAAGCAATAGTGTGCGTACAAGATTGGATGAAAGCCGATAGAAGAACACAAAAATAGAAAGATGAAGAAGATCATGATGTCCACGAGCTGGATTTGGAATCGCTTTTATTGCATGAAGGCGAACAACAATGAGGCTACGGTGCAAGGTATTAGGTATGTATATTTAAACTTATACATTTATACTTAAAATATTTCAATTTTAACTTATACTTTTAAATTTTAACTTATACTATTCAAATTTTAACTTATAATTTCAAAAACTATTTTTTACTTTAAAAAAAACATTTTTTAACTCCGCCTATGTCGAACAAGCATTTGCCGGTCCCAAGCCCGGATAAAGGAAGAGGGAGAAATGTTTTTTTTTTTTTTTACTTTTATCATTTTTTTTCAAATTTTTATAAATTTTTATAAACATTTTTAAAAATTACAAACTTTTGTATTACAAATTTTATAAACATTTTTCAAAATTAAACATTTTTCAAAATTAAAATTAAATTACAAATTTTCAAAATTAAAATACAAAAAAAACTATTAAAAAAAGGAAAAAAATACAAAAAAATGTTAAAAAAAGAAAAAAAAAAACAAAAAAAATCGGGCCGGTCCGGTTCAACCGGCCTAAACCGGCCCGAACCGACCTAGGCCCGGCCCGGCCCGTGGACCGGTTCAGCCCGGACCGGCCCTCCCTGGGTCCGGTCCAGTGGGTCGGGCTGGGCCGGCTAATAAAAAACCGGGCCGGGCTTGGCCCGGACCGTATTTTCTCCTGGACCGGTCCTGGACCGGCCCGAGCCCGGTCTGGCCCGCAGACATTGGACCGTGGGCCGGCCCGGACCGGCCCGAATACAACTTGACATTTGCTGGACCATATATATATCATTACTTAAATAAATTAGAAATTAATAAAAGGATAACTAAATAACTATCTAAAACTTTCACTAATTGTTTTAAAAAATTAACCAAACATTCAAGTATCTAAACAAATTTATAATCAAACAATTATAACTCAAGTAGATAAGACGGAGGTATTTTCTTTAATTACTTGAGTTCAAATTTTAAAAATAAATTTTTTATAATAAATTTTTTATAATTTTTTGTAATATTTATTTTAATGCACGTGCACATTACTAATATTCATTATTGATTCTCAAATTTATTATCATTTTCATTATATAATAATTTTTTAGAATTATTAATCTATTGTGATATTTATTTAGATGACGTATGTAATAGACGAATAAAAAATCATTCAATTTTTCTCGTAATATTTCATATTTTATCAAAAATATTTCAGTAAGTTAATACAGACTTTTCTTTCTCATATTTTCTTCCAAATCTCGAATGTTTTATTACATAGTAGACGTCTAGTATCATTGACAATTATAGATAATTTGATATTTTAAGTTGTTTTTGTCACGTCCCGTGGCCGCATGATCGGGTACGAATGCGTAAGTACGTCTAGTCTACGCCGCGTTATCGGCGGTAGTGAGCTGCCTAGACCTCAATAGTCATCAAATTGTTATAATTATCAATCCTTGCTCATCACAGCCACTAATCACGTGCCCAAATCAGATCACCACATCATCACACATTTACTATTTGTTTTTAGTACACCTTTACAAAGAGTATTCGGAAACAAACTCGGTGAAATCGTAAGGACAACATCCTCAAGTACATCATCGAGTACAACATCAAAACTGGAAGTAAATCTATACATCAACAGCTCAAAATCATCATTGATCTCGACATAGCCTCCATGCTTGTAAAACCCCAATAATTTCTAACTATTTTGGTGCTTTAAAAATTACTTTTTTTATATTATTTGGAATTAATGAGGAAATTGATGTATGTACGTAATTATAGATGTATATAATATATGTATGTTTGTGTGCTTGATATTTTAAATACTACTAAATATAGCCTACCTTTGTTACAAATATTTTTTTGATACTTAATTATGAATTATAGAAATTTTTCTTGTGAATATATATATATATATATATATATATATATATATATATATATTCTACTATATATATATTGTAATGTCTGTGGTTCGTATCACGTATTCTTGGAATACGTGTACGTATTTTATTGCATGATTTCCTGGCTTGGCATTTCCTTCTTGGCTTGGTCTTTTCCTGGTTCGGGTTGGTTGGTTCGGCCTGGCTTGGTTTTGCTTGGGTTCATGATGAACCCAAGGTGAACCCCCTACCTACCACTACCTTTGATATTTATTGCCATTTCTTCTTTCTCTCTCTTCATTACTCATCTTCTTCTTCCTCATTTACTTCTTACCTACCAGAGAGGGAGAGAGAGAGCTAGGCAAGTGCATCTTGTTTCATGGAGGAACCCAAATATTATTGTTTCATTCTCTTTCTTATAGCATTTTAACACTCTTTAGTACTTGACATTTTTAGTTTCCATGGCTAGATTCTTGTAGATCTAAGTTTATTTCATTTTCGGATTTCTTGGGTTTTGATCTACTTAATCTTATTATTTCTATGTTTTGATGGTTCCATGTTGTAGAGAATCTCGTTCTACCCCATTTTGACCTAAGGAAGTCCGGATTTGGACTCCGGATGAGGGTTTTATGCATCATGGCAGCCATGGTTTCTTGGTGTGCTTCTTCTCAGAAATTTGGAGAAGAAGCACAGTCCTGAGCTGCATGGCAGCACTTGACCGCATGACAAGTTCATGCGGCAAGTATTCATTTTGAGCCGCATGGATTCGGTTTCCCGCCAGCCGCATATCTGGATCGCTGATCCGCATAAGACCCTGTCCTGCCCAGCCGCATGGGAACATTCTCCCTTGGCCGCATGAGACTTAATTTGCCTCAGCCGCATATGACTAATTCTCTGAGCCGCATGGAGCTCACTCCCCGCGAGCCGCATAGGCTTTGTTACCCCGAGCCGCATGTGACTCATCTAAGTTGGGCCGCATGGGATTTCGTCCAACCTGACCGCATGAACCCATATCAGTTGAGCCGCATGGGAAGTTATTCCCAGCCGCATAAGAATTGTTATCCCTGGCCGCATAAGACCCTGCTGTCTCAGCCGCATAGAATTCTGCCTGGACCCAGCCGCATGGACTTCCCTGTCGCGCCCTGTTACATTATTATTGCTACTATTGTTACTATTGTTCTTTTATTATTATCATGTATCTTGTAACTTCAGTACAACATGAGTACGCTTTACCTCTATTAGATATTTTACGCTCATTTTATATCCTTACGCCTTTTGTCCTGAACTTGAAAATTATGAATTCATTTGATATGTTTGGAATTAATAATTGAGCATGACGTGATGGTGACCCGTAGTGGTGCACTCCTGACATGATAATCTGACATGACCTGATTGTGGCCCGCCGTGGCACACTCCTGACAAGTACACTTGGCATGATAACCTGACATGATATATCTTGATAAGCTGTTGCGACGGCTACCTGACATGACATGACCTGTATATTTAACCTGGACACCGTGGACGATTGTGCTTGTACAAATAATCCAGTCCTGTCTTACATCATGCCTAGGAGGGGACTCAGGAGTACCTACTGAATTGGACTAAGGTTAATGACTAGTATAATTCACTAGACATGAAGAGATGTTCCCCAGTTACAGGCGATCCCGTTATCCCGGCCGCAAATGTTTGGACTTGTAGCCTGCCGACGAGTAGGGCACATTTCCAGCCCACTGTCATGTGGGACACTCTTGATTGTCATTTTAATGATTGAACTCTATTGTCTCTCTAATGTATTGTACTCTCGAAATTGTCACTATAATGATTGCCTGGATAACCTGGATAGCTGCAGGGCCTGTGACTACTTGGAGCATCTCATTGCATCTTGCTAGTAATTAGGATTGTGATAACCCTATTTAGTTTATATAGAAAGCCGTAGGCAATGATTGGCCGTGATTGCTTGGATGGAGTCTAGTCCAGTATAGTATTGTCTAGAATTGATTAATTGTAAGATTGTACCAGAATGATTGAATGATTGTCACTCCAGATTGTCACTATAATGATTGTCACTCCAGATTGTCACTATAATGATTGTCACTCCAGATTGTCACTATAATGATTGTCACTCCAGATTGTCACTATAATGATTGTCACTCCAGATTGTCACTATAATGATTGTCACTCCGGATTGTCACTATAATGATTGTCACTCCAGAATGTTACTTGACCTGATTTCTTATATTTATCTTGCCGATAAATGGTGAGAGAAACCAAGTTCCGTTCAGACGAAGGGTTACAACCCCGGTCCTTGTTTGGTTTACGGGTTGTAACCTGGCTATCTGAATAGTCCCATGGTTATCTCATCGTATATCATCCTGTCATACTTTCTTTCCATATGTCCTGTCTTTTAGTGATTCTATACAAGATTGTCTTTTATAATTACCCATCATGCTTTTTCTTAAACTACTGCCTTTTATTATGTAATTGTATTCTTGTGCTAATTTGCTGGTTTTAGTTCCTAAGTGAAGCCTCCTTTGTGGCACTTGCTCTTTCTGGGGTCTGACCCAGCTGGTTTTGTATGGCCAGATACCGGAGCAGCACCAAAGGATCTCCCTGCTTTTCAGCCCGATGGTGGTCACCAGGCGTAACCAGGGCAACGAGTGGGTTTATTTTTGCTCTCCCACTCTATTGTAAAATTATTCTTTTGAGGCATTTAGCCGACCGAGCAAGTGTTAGCTCATTTGCAACTTTATTTACTGTCTGCCTACGGGCTGTAAGCATGATTGGCAACTCGAGGTTGATCATGTATGACTTAAACTCTTGCTAGTCCATATATTTTTTACGACTAGCTTCATGATCATCTGGAAATGTAATGTTTGGGACGCCTTACAATTGTATATTTGGTGATCTGATATCTTATGATTATTATTAGTTGGTTGAGATTGAGACAATAGGCTATTTTATGACCTTAAGAGACTGATGGATTGTAGTGAAACCCTCACATATCTAGACAGCCGTGACCGTATAGCGGTGTGGATTCCATTCCGTTATACGTAGCTGGCTATGTCTGCCCCCGCTCTCCAATATTCTGGTTCTGGGGCGTGACATATATATATATAGTTATAAAAAAATGCATTGTAGTGGTGGGCCGAACCCCCCACCAACTGCAGCAGCTAAAGCTGCGCGGGGGGGGGGGGGGGGAGGGGGGGGCAACCCCCCTATTCCTAATACCATACCACAAAACCACTAACTCATGACAGCAGCTAGCAGCTGCAATTGTAATTAAACCTAAGTCAACTTTAGCAACCCGAGCCAAATCCTTAGCAAACCCGACTTTAGTTCCCATATTCCTAATACGAATAGTAGACAACGGTGCAGTAGTATATAAACTGCTCGACAAAACGAAACCCTAACCCTCCATAACTTTTCTCCCTCCTGAAGCCCCCTCGATCTCGAACCCCAGACGAACTACCCTGGCCGTTGGCGGCGCCGCACCACCGCGCGAACACCATCGGACAGCCCAGGCCGACCACACTTCTGAACGATCTCAGTTTTGCCAACAGCGAGGTATACCATTCTTCCAATCCTCCTTTCTTCATGCTTGCTCGATGATTTCTCGAATTATAAACTCCTGTGAGTAGCCTATATGAACCCCTCCAATCTCCTTCTAATGGAATCCTGAGAACCCTAAGGGATTGCTCGAGAAATCGAGGCAAAGTCGCCCTAAAAACTGTCGAAAATAGAGTTTGAACCTAGTTTTAAAACCACAACTTAGAAGCCAGATTTCGAACTATATGTCGAGATTTTTCAGAAACTAATTGAACACATGTGAAGACAACATAACCACGTTTAAAAGCAACTTGTAGATCTATATTTTGATTTCTGAGCAAGAATTAAATCCGTATTAAGCTTGTGCGAAAAACTGTTTTCAAAATAGTAAATTTCAGAGAATTTTTCCCGATACGACGTGCGCCTCGACAAACCGGGTAACGTGGTCGCGGGCTATACGCATTGAAAGGCGCGTATGGACGTTGCGGACGTGTGGGAACTGACGGAACTCAGTTTTGTCGCGTATGGGCGACGAAATCAACGCGTATCCGTCGAGATACCCCCGTATCGACGTTTTACAAACTTGCCCATAACTTCGTGTACAGTCGTCGAATCGAGACGAAACTTGCGCCAACAGGTCCGGATCGAAATTCTGTTCCTGTGTGCCAAGTTTGGTTCAATTCTGAGAAGGTCAAATCGGAATCCTTTTTGGCGGGCCTGCGACCCACTCAAACGGACGATTTTGTACACGGCTCATCGGAATCCAAAACTGGACATACCGTTGAGTTTCTCTTCTCAAACTGAAACAGTAGACATGTAGTTTGACGACTTTATAGACCATAGACTTTGGCACGTATTTCGGTGCAAAGCGGGTCCAACGACGGATATTTTTTTGACCCGAAATTACGAATTTGCCCCTGTTCCAGAATTTGACTTTTGGACAGGCGTTTCCTAGATATATCTTTTACACCGAGTGCATTTTTGATGTTTGTTTCAGCGTCCGGAGTTGTTTGGAGACTGTGACGTTTTTTGGCTGACATTGTGATTTCTTGGGCTTGCCACTTTGCACCATCAGACAAGATACCTTGCCAACTTACTCTGTGATTATTATATTTCTTATTTTTAGTTGTTATTTTTAGCATTCTTGTTTCGTGATATTTAAACTGTGCGTCCAAGTCACACTTGGGTGCAAGCGACTCTATCGGTCGTTCATCTCGCCTTATTTTTTTCTCTTGCATTGACTTAGTCTAGTGACCACCCATTGATGTTGAGGTATTGGTATATCTCATATGTCCTTGACACTTGTTGTATCATGTGATGTGAGTCACATGTAGGACACGTATCCGCGTAGTCGGCTGGCCACCGATATGTATGGAGCGTGCGACGGATAGGGGTAACTGCCAATAGAGTTGCATGCTAGAAGACTTGGCGGTTACTAGAGGTACATGTCAGTCATGGAGATGATGATACTAGGCATTGGATGGGAAGAACAATACCTGACGTATGGGCTTCAATTGTACTTCCCTTGTAACTCGGATGTTCCGCTAGAGATACGGGTATGATTAGCCTCTCAGGTTGGCCACTGTCGTTCTTGGAACGTCATGCACTTGGTCACTGGTGCCCAAGAGGGGACTATACCGGATCCTATATTCAGCCAGGGCTCATGCATCGAAGGATTGTATCTCAACTGCATATTCACAGTAGAATGGTCAGAAATTCGATTGCATGTATAACTTTTCTCTTATTATATTATCACAGTTTATATGGCATTGTGTTTTCTTGTATCTTGCTACGTCCCTCTGAGGACCTGGTTATCTCTCCAGGATTAGACGATTTTTCGCAGGAGTACGGAACGGTGTTGGAGCTATCCTACATCGATGACGAGGCAGTCTTTACTGATTTCTAGTCTATTCTTTATTTGAGACATTAGTGGACATTATTTTTACATCTTATTTCTTTCTATTTACAGAGGTTGGACTCCGATCTTGTGAGACTATTTTTCATAGCTGTTTGGAGTGAGTATGTTCACCCGACTATCTTTTGATACACTTACTTATTTATTTGGACTCTATTATCTTCTGTGTTGAGCTGTGATGAGATTAGATTATATATTACTGGCCTGTGGTTATTTTATTTACAGCTTATATGTATATTTGAGGATTCCATATATTGGAGTATTCTTCGTATATGTGCAGCTGGCATGTTCACGTGCTTGGTCCTATGTTTTTTAGGATTGGAGCGTTACATGTTTTTGTGGTGGCCCATGTAGGTCTACATTAATATTGTTAGGTTACATGACTGTGCCCAGCAAGCCTGCATATAGGAATAGGAATATCTCATCCAGAACTACTACTACCTCTTGAATTCCGATCTAGAAGGAGTTGATTAGAGACGTGGAGCAGCTTGGTATTGAGGTAGTATTGCCTGGAGCAGATGATGTGTTAGCCAACTCTAAGTGCAATCATCATTGGTAGAGCGCATCAAGGCAGCATTGCCCAATGACGCTAGATTTCGACGGCTCAGGGAGAGGATCGAAGCAGAAGAGCAGACGGGATTGAGGATCCACCCCAATGGGACATTGCGATGTGGTGGTCGCATTTATGTTCCCAATGGAGAGCTACGGCAGGAGCTGATGGCAGAGGCTCACAGTTCGACTTACTCTATTCATCCCGGAGGAACCAAAATGTACCGCGACTTACGACAGTATTATTGGTGGCACGGAATGAAGCGAGAGATAGCTCGTTTCGTTGCCAAGTGCTTTGTATATCAACAAGTGAAGGCGAAGCACAAGAGGACGGCAGGATTATTGCAGCCACTACCCATTTTCGAGTGGAAGTGGGAGCACATTACTATGGATTTCGTCACGGGTTTTCCTCGGAGTCCTAGGGGACGTGACGCAGTGTGGGTGATTATTGATAGACTTACGAAGTCAGCCCATTTCTTACCTTTTAGAGTGGGCCAGTCGACAGAGGTATTGGCAGAGATGTATATGGAGAAGATTGTGAGATTACACGGTGTGCCTGTTAGTATTGTGTCGGACCACGACTCGAGATTTACCTCGCATTTTTGGAGGAGTATGCAAGAGAGTTTGGGCACCCGATTGATGTTTAGCACATCATACCATCCATAGACAGACGGCCAGTCGGAGCGTACCATTCAGACACTAGAGGATATGTTGAGAGCATGCATGCTTATTTTGGCGGTTCATGGGAGGACCATCTTCATCTTGTTGAGTTTTCCTACAATAATAGCTATCAAGCGAGCATTTAAATGGCTCCGTTTGAGGCATTGTATGGTAGGAAGTGTCGGTCTCCTGTTTGTTGGAGCGACATAGGAGAGCGACAGCTATTGGGTCCCTAGTTGGTCTTGAGCATAGTGGAGATAGTGAAGAAAATTCAGGGCCACCTGCGAGCAGCACAGGATCGTCAGAAGCAGTGGACAGATAATCGTCATCGGCCCATGGAGTTCAAAGAGGGCGACCATGTGTTCTTGAAGATATCCCCCACTAGAGGCACGATTCGATTCGGAGGATGTGGCAAGTTGAGTCCAAGGTACATCGGGCCCTTCGATGTCTTGGAACGTGTTGGAGAGGTTGCCTATAGATTGGCCTTGCCACCGTCGCTGGAGGGAGTGCATGACGTATTCCATATCTCAGTTGAGGAGGTACGTGGCGGACAACAATCATGTGCTTGATCACTCCGAGATCACGGTTGGACCGAGTTTGTCGTACGAAGAGCAACCAGTAGGTATCCTCGATCGCCGAGTGAAGGTGTTACGGAATCAATCTATTCCATTGGTTCGCGTGGCATGGAAGCATCACTCGCCTGGGGAGTCTACTTGGGAGCGCGAGGACGACATCCGAAATCGCTACCCGCATTTGTTCGAATACGAAGGTATGTCTTGCATTTAAGCTTTTAAGTTACTATTAAATTTCTTGCATTGCATTTGATCCCCCGACCTTAGTTTAATTTCGAGGACGAAATTTTCTTTAAGTTGGGTAGGATGTAAAACCCTAATAATTTCTAACTATTTTGGTGCTTTAAAAATTATTTTTTTATATTATTTAGAATTAATGAGGTAATTGGTGTATGTACGTTATTATAGATGTATATAATATATGTATGTTTGTGTGCTTGATATTTTAAATACTACTAAATATAGCCTACCTTTGTTACAAAATATTTTTTTGATACTTAATTACGAATTATAGAAATTTTTTTGTGAATATATATATATATATATATATATATATATATATATATATAGTTATAAAAAAATAAAAAAAATAAAACGCATTGTAGTGGTGGGCCGAACCCCCCACCAACTGCAGCAGCTAAAGCTGCGGGGGGGGGGGGGGGGGGCGACCCCCCTATTCCTAATACCATACCAAAAAACCACAAACTCATGACAGCAGCTAGCAGCTGCAATTATAATTAAACCCGAGTCAACTTTAGCAACTCGAGCCAAATCCTTAGCAAACCCGACTTTAGTTCCCATATTCCTAATACGAATAGTAGACAACGGTACAGTAGTATATAAACTGCTCGACAAACCGAAACCCTAACCCTTCATAACTCTTCTCCCTCCTGAAGCCCCCTCGATCTCGAACCCCAGACGAACTACCCTGGACCTTGGCGGCGCCGCACCACCGCGCGAACACCGCCGGACAGCCCAGGCCGACCATACTTCTGAACAATCTCAGTTTTGCCAACAGCGAGGTACCCTTCTTCCAATCCTCCTTTTTTCATGCTCGCTCGATGATTTCTTGAATTATAAACTCCTATGAGTAGCCTATATGAACCCCTCCAATCTCCTTCTAATGGAATCCTGAGAACCCCAAGGGATTGCTCGAGAAATCGAGGCAAAGTCGCCCCAAAAACTGTCGAAAACAGAGTTTGAACCTAGTTTCAAAACCACAACTTAGAAGCCAGATTCTGAACTGTATGTCGAGATTTTTTAGAAACTAATTGAACACATGTGAAGACAACATAACCATGATTAAAACGCAACTTGTAGATCTGTATTTTGATTTCTGTGCAAGAATTAAATCCGTGTTAAACTTGTGCGAAAAACTGTTTTCAAAATAGTAAATTTCAGAGAATTTTCCCCGATAAACCGGGCAACGTGATTGCATGCTATACGCATCGAAAGGTGCGTATGGACGTCGCAGACGTGTGGGAATTGGCGGAACTCAGTTTCGTCGTGTGTGCGCGACGAAATCAACGCGTATCCGTCGAGATACCCCCGTATCGACGTTTTATAAACTTGCCCATAACTTCGTGTATAGTCGTCGAATCGAGACGAAACTTGTGCCAACAGGTCTAGATTGAAATTTTGGTCTTGTGTGCCAAGTTTGGTTCGATTCTGAGAAGGTCGAATCGGAACCCTTTTTGGCAGGCCCGCGACCCACTCAAACGGGCGATTTTGTACACGGCTCATCGGAATCCAAAATTGGACATACCGTTGAGTTTCTCTCCTCAAACTAAAACCATAGACATGTAGTTTAACAACTTTAGAGACCATAGACTTTGGCACGCGTTTCGGTGCAAAGCAGGTCCAACGACGGACATCGTTTTGACCCGAAATTACGATTTTGCCCCTGTTCCAGAATTTGACTTTTGGACAGGCGTTTCCTAGATATATCTTTTACACCGAGTGCATTTTTGATGTTTGTTTCAGCGTCCAGAGTTGTTTGGAGACTGTGACGTTTCTTGGCTGACATTATGATTTCTTGGGCTTGCCACTTTGCACCATCAGACAAGATACCTTGCCAACTTAGTCTGTGATTATTATATTTCTTATTTTCAGTTGTTATTTTTAGCATTCTTGTTTCGTGATATTTAAACTGTGCGTCCAAGTCACACTTGGGTGCAAGCGACTCTATCGGTCGTTTATCTCGCCTTATTTATTTCTCTTACATTGACTTAGTCTAGTGACCACCCATTGATATTGAGGTATTGGTATATCTCATACGGCCTTGACACTTGTTGTATCACGTGATGTGAGTCACATGTAGGACACGTATCCGCGTAGTCGGCTGGCCACCGATACGTATGGAGCGTGCGACGGATAGGGGTAACTGCCAATAGAGTTGCATGCTAGAAGACATGGCGGTTACTAGAGGTACATGTCAATCATGGAGATGATGATACTAGGCATTGGATGGAAACAACAATACCTGACGTATGGGCTTCGATTGCACTTCCCTTGTAATTCAGATGTTCCGCTAGAGATACGGGTATGATTAGCCTCTCAGGTTGGCCACTGTCGTTCTTGGAACGTCATGCGCTTGGTCACTGGTGCCCAAGAGGGGACTATACCGGATCCTATATTCAGCCAGGGCTCATGCGTCGAAGGATTGTATCTCAACTGCATATTCAAAGTAGAATGGTCAGAAACCCGATTGCATGTATAACTTTTCTCTTATAATATTATCACAGTTTATATAGCATGGTGTTTTCTTGTATCTTGCTACGTCCCTCTGAGGACCTGGTTATCTCTCCAGGATTAGACGATTTTCTACAGGAGTACGGAACGGCGTTGGAGCTATCCTACATCGATGACGAGGCAGTCTTTACTGATTTCTAGTCTATTCTTTATTTGAGACATTAGTGGACATTATTTTTACATCTCATTTCTTTCTATTTGCGGAGGTTGGACTCCGATCTTGTGAGACTATTTTTCATAGCTGTTTGGAGTGAGTATGTTCACCCGGCTATCTTTTGATACACTTACTTATTTATTTGGACTCTATTATCATCTGTGTTGAGCTGTGATGAGATTAGATTATATATTACTGGCCTGTGGTTATTTTATTTACAGCTTATGTGCATATTTAAGAATTCCATATATTAGAGTATTCTTCGTATATGTGCAACTGGTATGTTCACATGCTTGGTCCTATGTATTTTGGGACTGAGGCGTTACAATGCTAGCTAAAAATATCAACTCATCATGTAAGCCATAAATGCTAAGGTAGAAGTCATCATCACCTGTAACATATCCAATCAGAAAAAGGAGCAAAGTACAACCCTACAAAATGAACATGTACAATATAAAATGTAATACAACAATAATGATATGGACTAACATGTACCTGGACAATGATACAATAACTGAAAAATGAACAATCAATCAATGTATTAATGATTTAAAATATTAGTCTAACATGTGATCGGCTGGTAAGCACAATAAGCATAATAGAATATGGTTCGGCTTAGACACACGTGCACGATGTACGACTAAGCTATCCACAATATTACACTACGGGGGATTGATCACATATAGACTAAATATTTTCCCATCTCGACCCATAATCAATCAATATACAATAGGCACAATCAATGTACAATAAGCACAATCAATGCACAATAACTCGTGTCAATCAAGTATCCAATATGGACACAATGCAAGACAGAATCACAAAGTAGAAATTCAAGTCGTAGTGTACTTGCCTTTTACTGAAATGGGTGTGAGGTTGCACTAATCCATCTAGAAAATAATCATACAATATTAGGCTCCATTTCAATCCAAAATCTTTCTAATCTCTTCTAAGCCATTTAACAAGTTCTAAACATTAACTAATTAACTAACTAATTATTACTAACAAATATTAGTAATCATAAAACTAACTAATAAACTAACTAACTAATACACTAATTAACAAACTAATTAATACAACTAAGTAACAAAATATAACTAACTAATCAGAAAAATTCTCTTAACTAACTAACCAATAATTATAACCAATTAATTATTACTACTAATTACTATTTATTAACCATCCAACCCATGAACTAACCCAAAGCCCAAAATCCATAACATACTATTTTAATAATTAAAATAAAACCCATTAAATAAAGCCCAACACCTGAATACAACTACTGTCCGGAGCCCAGCAACCAGGCCCGACCCATACTGTTCATTTCTTTTTCTTTCCTTTCCATTCTTTTACTAGGCCCTTGCAGCACAACCCATTGGATTTAAACCTAGCCTGAATTTCTACACCAATACTCCCAGTGTCCTACACAAGGGGGGATGGAGAGTCTCAGGAAAAATCTAGAAAGGAAGGAGAAGAAGCTAAAGAAGTAGTAGTGGAAGAAGAAGTGGTTCAAGAAGAAGAAGGAGAGGATGATCAAGAAGGAGAAGAGAAAGAGATCACCTGGGGTTCTAGGCGCGGGGAGGAGCTCGGATCTGGTCATGGTGCACCGGGCGGCTCACTCGACGATGAGTGGAAAAGCACCACTGGAAAAGGAGACTCGAGATGGACGGCCAGGAACGCTAGAGGGCTTGTGCTCTTGAGATCGGCCAGCGGCTACCAGTACTGATGCTTGGAGGAACTCGTCGATCGAAAAGAAGATGAAGGAGGGACCCGACGTCTCTAGGGTTCCGTCAAGATGGCGGCTGTGGTGCTACCAACCAGATCAGGACGAGGTGGAGGTCGGATGATCGAATCTGGTCACGACGAGGCATCAAGTCGTCGGAAGCTGGCCGCCCGTTGGGTGGAGACACAGCTAAAGAGACTCGGGTGGCCAGAGCTAGGTATACGTGTCACGACCCGCACCCACTTTCCGGGGTATGAGTGCGTGTCCAAGCCAGCTTACACCGCAGTGTCGGCGGTAGAATATTGTCTAGCCACACTGCTCAAAATCACACAAGATAAAAACTTTATTTGCTCATTCACAAAACTAAATTTAGTTACAACATTCTAAGGTTTACCTTTAATACAAAGTAAAATTTCTCACAAATTATAAAAACAACTAAACAAATACTCAACTATCTAATTAGTCACTAGGTTTGGCCTCCGCATATATCTATGTCTCCTCAAGAATCCGATGCTAATGGCAGCCGCGACTAACTTATAAAATGTTGGTTTCTAGTTAGGAATGGAACGAGTATAAATTATTGAATGCAGTTTTAAGTATATGTTAACGACTATAAGACAATGTTTAGTCATAAAATACATGATAAAAATACCAGGATAACTTTAACCGGAGACATGAGAAATGTAGACAAAAAAACATATGACAGTAGTTAATCAGTAAAATGAAAAGAAATATTATCTATGTGATTTGAAGTACTCTTTCGATATGTGATCGGTCTGAGGCAATTACACTACAAGGTCTAAGTTAATTATCAAGGTCTACTTTATTTAACAAGGTCTACATTATTTATCAAGGTCTACTGTGCAGAAAATAAAACATGGGCTAAGGTCTGATCACATATCTATTAGTACTTCATTGTCCCGACACCAAGTACAAGAAAGAGAGAGAGAGAGCATGACATGTACAGGAAAATATGATGTGCCATCGTGTAACGAGCGTGTCAGGAATCAAGTATTATATAACTAAACAATGTGATATAGGAATTAACAATATTAAAAACAAATAATAAATGTACTCATTTGAGGTACTTAACTGGTGAAATAGATGGTATCATTGCGTTCAGAATCGTCCAATTGGTTAGGATAGCACGCAAAACTAACAATACCCAACCACTTAGTGAGCTACGAAAGTCAACTCCTGCAGTTGTCTCCGGATGCTAAAAAAGATATTACCAACATGTTTGGTGTAAAAAGAAATGTCTAAACATGTCTACCCAAAAGTCTAATTTTGGACACAGGAGCAAAATTGTAATTTTGAGTCAAAACAATGTCCGTCGTTGGACCCACTTTGCATCAAAAAGCATACCAGTACCTACGGTCTTTAAAATTATCAAACTATTTGTCTACAGGTCTGGTTTGACGATACAAACCCAATCGTATGTCCAAAGTTAGATTCTGGTGAGCCCACTACCAAAATAGGTCAAATTAGCGACGAATTTAGCGACGCCAGTTGAAAACGTCGCTATGTTTTGTGTATTTAGTGACGTATGTAAATGACATCGCTGAACGTCACTATCAGCGACGTTTAGCGACTAGTAGAGACTGTAATTATAGTTTGGAAAGAACAGGTCGCTATGTAGTCGTAAAACGTCGCTGATGTATTTTATTCAGCGACGTTTGGCAACATTTAATCATGTCTGTCGCTATACTATTACTGAATAGCGACGTTTAGCGACGTCCCACTTAGACGTCGCTAAAAACTTTCATTTAGGGTTCTGGGAACCCGATCGATTTTATTTTATTTTCCAAATTTTCATTCTCTCGTCGAGCGCACTCGTTTCTCTCTCCCTCCCCCTCTCGTCTCCGGCGACCGCTCCCTCCGACGAGCTCCTCCCCTCCGGCGAGGCCTTCCCCCTGACGACCCCTCCCTCCGGCGTTGCCTCCTCCCGACGATTGCTCCCTCTCGTTTCTCTCCCCCTCCCTCTCGTCTCTGGTGACCGCTCCCCCTTGGTGACCTAGTCGTCGCTCCTCCACCGTCGACCCCCTCGTCCCCTGCTCCGCTCCGGCGACCCCTACCCGACCCAGTCGAGGTATTCCTAACCCTATCTCCTACTGACACGACACATACATTTTTAACCTGTGAATATCGATTTTATACACACACATATTTTCAACCTGAAATATGAGAACAGTGACACTAATTTTGTGGCTTTACTCTTAATTAAGGAAATTCCAACAAATCAAAAGTTTTGGTGCTGTGCAAGTGTTATTCTGTCTAATGAATTATGCGTATGTGGTAAGAAGTTCAAGAATCTCTGTCTATAAATAGAACAAAAATTTAGATGGAACGATCACTTTCACTTTTCAACACAAAAAAATGTCGTCTGGAGATGCATCCAAGAAGGCTGAGATCACCCCGAAGGTCGAACGTTCGGAGGAACGTCCTGCCGATACCAGCGAGCCAAAGCGGATAGAAGCGGACGAAGGTTCGTCTGCACCCAAGCCGCCAAGGGACATCTTGGACTTTCTTCTTGAACCAGGAACGACGGAAGAAGAAGAGGCCATGAGGATCGCTGCTTGCAAGTTCCTAGTGGGTTCGAGCAAGGATGTTCTCAGCTCTTTCGCCGACCATGTCTTCGATAAGGATGGCAGTAGCCCGCGTCCCGATTTTGAGAAGGATGATAGTGACCTTCCTTGATATTATGTACTATCATTCATGATGAAATAAAATCAAATTTTATTTATGAACTTGTCTGATGATTACAAGCACTGGTCAAGCATGAAATGGAGTCTATGCTAACATTGGAGATGCACCTATTACGATACATGTGGATTTATTTTATTTAGGCCATTTTGTTGTGAATTATGTTCTAGAAAGAGTGAACGATGGCTATTGTCATAAAAGAATCATTGTCAGGTCTGTTATTATCAAACTTGAATTTGGATTTGCGAGGGACTTTATTTCATTTGTATTCTACATCACCAAGAAATGCAATGGGTCTAATATAATATGACGGTGGTAGTGTACAAATTGATTAACCTTTTGAATGGGTCGACCTTAAAAGTCCTCCTTGTACTTGGGAAGATTACCCAGGAAAGTATCGTATTCTTTGGAAGACCGTGTCTTACACTTTGGTGGTATCTATCCCTTTTTATACACTTTAGCAGTATTTGACGAGTTATCTATTGCAAGAATCATACATGTATGAAAGCTCGAAGTCTTGAATAAGGGAATTTATTTATTTTTGTCTTTTGAAAATAATGTATATTTGTCATGCGCCACCAATTCTTAAGACTACCACATTAGCATGGGACTCGCACAATAAACAAAGCTCTTTCACATACGAAGCCCCCATGGATAACAGTTGTCCCCAATGCCCAAGGTGTAGGGGGTAGCTGCAGGATAACATGCGACATAAATGTTGTGCTTCCAAATTACAATCAAACATTTTAGCTCTAATATTCTCCAAATTAGAGTCAAAGAAAGTTGAATTCAAGATAATAGACAGTGTTCGTATTCATCTACATCTCAGAATTGATCGTATATACAAAAATTAGGCATGTCCAACCCTGGATCAAGTGAAATCAAAGTGAAAAATGGATGTACTTGACAAACGAACAATGTTATAAGCAGTTAAGCACTAAAAGCCAGAAAAGAAAACAAAAAAATAGATATTCACAGGCTACCATATACACATGTTATACAGTGCCTATGATATGTATGCAAATGGGAATACATGGATATATGCAAGTTATAAATGTAATATTTGGATAACATATGAAATATAATGTATAGGTAAGCATTAATGTAGGTAATGACATGTAATCACCGGTGGGGCTGGCTCGGTCGGGAGAGACTGTACCCTATGGCTCGACAACCAACCGGAGAGGATACTCTGAGAGATCCATCTGAGTAGGACGTATACTCTGAGAGATCACCTTTATAAGAATGATATCAGTAGTGGGATTGAGTGTTGGAGGAGATATTATCAGAGTATACGTCCTACTCAGATGGGTCTCTCACCGTTACTATTTTTTTCTGACAGCATGGTGGATATGCTCCGTCAACAGATTCTTGCTCTGAGCCAAAACTTTGCCCCGGAGCTCAAGTGGACATCCTTCGTGTAGAGCTCGAGTGAGAGGTTCCTGACAGCATGGTGTTCTACTTTGTTAAAGTATCCGTGCTCGTCCCACAACCAATCAAAATTTTTTATTTATTTCTAATCTCTTGAATATGAAGCTCTGCTTCACATTTGGCTCTACCTTCTGGTATATAAGAACCAAATGTGAAACAGAGTTTCATATTCAAGATATTAAAAATGAAGAAATTTTTGATTGGTTGTGGGACGAACAAGAATCCTATGACAAAGGAGACCACCATGCTGTCAGGAACCTCTCGCTCGAGCTCTACTCAATGATGTCCATTCGAGCTCCGGGGCAAAGGATTGACTCAGAGCAAATTTCTGGACAGAGATGACGAAGAAGATGGCTGCCAAAGCTTATGTAAGTTTTCTAATTCTTTATACGTATTATATTTTTGTCATTTTGTATTACTGTAATTAAAATCGATCATTACATCGTATCAATAGGTAATTTTGTACATTAGTTACAAGTGCTACTTAGTTAAAGTTCAAGTGCTACTTAGTTGTGTCTCTCATTTATTTGTCAATTACTGTATTTCAGTTCTAGTTAGTTTTATGTGATTCTCTGATAGTTCTCTCATTCATTTTCAACCGCTCCCTCCTGTGAATATTGATTTTACCAGATGGCACCCATGACGTGCACAGTGGCACGTCGTTTGAGGGAAACACAGATTGCTGAGGTGGCTCCTCCTACTGTTAAGGAGGAAGTGGCACCGGTAGCTAGTGAGACCGGGAGTTCCATTCATCCAGTACCGGTAGCTAGTGAGACCGAGAGTTCTATTCATTCAGCACTTGCAATGGACTACATCTCTCCTGCCGCCGTCGATCCCACTTATTCGAGGTGGTTGCGTGATTGTATCACTAAGCATTTGCGTGAGCTGCATGGTTCTCATTAGCTATTAGTACTTATTTGTATTGGACTATTTGTATTGGGTTGTTTTTGTATTAGACTATTTGTATTGGACTACATATATGAATTAGTACTGTGTTAATCTCTGGATTGTATTGGGTTGTTTTTGTATTAGACTATTCGTTTCATTTGGATGTTAATTTACCGGTGGTGTTGTTCCACCGAAGGGGTCGGCGAACCCAGGGATAAAATGTGCTTGTGTATTGTGTTTTAGATTAAACTGCAGGAAGAAAATGATTCTGCGGAGAAAACTGTATACTGTAATTTATTTATTTTTAAAATTTAGCGACGTCTACCGACGCTTTTCGACGGCACATAGCGTCGGTAGTCGTCGCTAAACTGGCATATATTTCCAGGCTACCGACGTATAGCGACGTCAGTTTCGTCGGTATGTGTCGGTAAACGTCGGTAGACGTCACTAAATATCCCAAGATTTTACCTCATTTACCCAGGATATACCGACGTATAGCAACAACACAAAATGTCGGTACTATATACCGACGCATAGCGACATCAAAAACGTCGGTAATTTTCCCAAGGAATATCGACGTATAGCGACATCATAAACGTCGCTATTTCATCGACCAAACAATGGTAAACGTCGGTATATTACCAACGTATCTTTACATCGGTAAACGTCGGTGTTGGCGACGATCAGCGACGTCTTTCCAAACAGCGACTAAGGTTTCCGCGACAAGAGGAAGACGTCGCTAAATACGTCGCTACAATGGTTTAGCGACGTCTTTTGGCGTTTTAGCGACGTCTTTAGGCGTCGCTAAAGTGCCTTATTCTGGTAGTGTTCGTACATAAATTCATCCGTTGGATCGGGTTACGGGCCTGCCAAAATGGCGTTCTGGTCGACATTCTCAGAATCAGACCAAACTTGGCATACAGGACTAAAAAATGACACGTTCCTGCAGGCACAAGTTTTGTCTCAAGATTGCAAACGTGCATGAAGTTATGGGCTAATTTGCAAAAGGGCCGATATGGGGTATCTCGACGGATATGCCTCAATTTTGTTGCGCATGCACAACGAAATCGAGTTCTGTCGTATCTCACACATTGACAACATCCATACGCGTCTTTTAATGCTTATGAGTTACGATCATGTTGCCCGATTTGTCAGGATAAACGCCGTATTGAGATTTTTTTTTTAAATTCTACAGTTTTTGTCAATTTTGTGATATTGATTTCTGGACACATGGTCGACGAATTTAAATTCTACAAAAAGGGTTTAGAAGCCCTTTAGGTTGTCTCCAAACTTGTTTAATTAGATTTCAAAATTTCTTGAAATCCTGCCTGCAATTCGTCTTCTAATCTAGGTTTCTAGAACTATTTTGGGTCCCTATCGTTGTGATTTTTCCTCAATCTTTCCAGAATTTTCACAATTAATCTAGGATAGATTAAATCAATCTATCTGAAGGGGTTTGCACGTGGTCAACTAGGCTAACCTTTGAAATTTATGGATCGAAGAACTATAATGAAAGAAAACAGATGACGAAAGGGAGTACCTAAACAGGATGCTGTTGCTGCTGGCGCGACGGTGTGGCGTCCGGGGTCCGACGGAAGGCGTACGGTGAGACCAGGGGGTCGGGCGGTCAGGCGGCGCGGCTAGGGTTTGAGGTTAGGGATTAGGTTTTATTTTTGGCTTTTTTTTTTTCTTCTTTGTCCTTATAGGGAGGGGGTCGGGCTCGTGTTATTCAGGGAAATCTTTTTTAAAGTTTTTCTATATGCATATATATATATATATATATATATATATATATATATATATATATATATATATATATATATATAAACCCATTTAAAAAAAATATAAACCCATTTAGATATGTATATATGCACCAATATTCCTATATAAAAGTATTTCAAAATTTACTAACATTCAAGAATATATATATATATATATATATATATATATATATATATATATATAATAATAATAATAATAATAATAATAATAATAATAATAATAATAATAATAATAATAATAATAATAATAATAATAATAATAATAATAATAATGATAATTATTATTATTATTATTTATCTTATATGTCTTTATTAGCTAATATCCTATTCCTATAATAAAATGTAAAACTTGATATTCTTCAAAATTTATATAAGACTAACACATAATCTAGTAAGATCTATAAGCCATTTTTCTCTCTCTCTCTCTCTCTCTCTCTATATATATATATATATATATATATATATATATAATAAAATATATTTAATTTATCTTATATGTCTTTATTAGCTAATATCCTATTCCTATAATAAAATGTAAAACTTGATATTCTTCAAAATTTATATAAGACTAACACATAATCTAGTAAGATCTATAAGCCATTTTTCCTTGTTTAACTCACACCTCTATGGACCATGTAAATTATTTAATTATCTAAAAATATTAATATTTAATACAACCCAAAAAAAAAATTCCTATATCAAAATTATTCATAGTAAAACAAATAAATACTAATTTTAAAATAAAATAAAATTTAAGAAAATAGGGGGTTTATAATACGCGGAGGCGATCACTGGTGGAATTGAGAGCGGCAGAATCGAGAGAATGGTAGCATGGCGCTCGGCAGAGACATAGGCTACTGGGCACTGGGTGAAGCTGAGCAATTACAGAGGAGCAGTTGGGACGAGACGGTGGGTCAAGTATTCGACGAGAGGGCTTGGGAAGTGACGGTGGTGGTTCTGATGGTGGAAGTCGAGCTAGGCGCTGGTGGAGATCCCAGCGACTGGAGGCGAAGGTGACATAAACATTGTGACTCGATCCAGTCAGCAGCATCACCACGACTTGGGTGGTGATCTAACAAAGTCACGACGGCTCTGGATGGTAGAAGATGGATTCAACGCTGGTCAGATCTGGCTACAATCGTTGCCATTGTTATCGGTCAGAGCTCCAGCGACAATGGTGGTATCGGGCACTGTCACGACCCGCTCTCAAATAATTGGATACGAGTCAGACATGTCCAGCATACGTTGGAAGATACAACGTAGTAAGCTGTACAATCCTAAAGAAAACTCCAAGCGACATGATAAAATAAAATATCATAGCATCTATAACGTCCCAGAGATTCACTATACTAATAGTCATTATTACACTCTATACAAAAATATCGAAGACAAATCCAGTAACATAAATTCTCATAACACAAATATCCAACTGAAAAGAGTCTACAATAAAAATCTAAGAAAGGAAACTAATAGCTAAGTCCCTACAGCTCCTAAGTCATGAGTCATGGCTCCATCCTGCTCAGCTAAAGACACGGGCTCTGGCCCATAAAGGTTGGACAGGTATCTTCAAGTTCACCTGCAACATATCCAGTCAGGAGTAGAGCAAAGTACATTCTACAATAATGAAACAAGTACGACATGTGAACAATGAAAAGGAACAATCAAACATGATGAATATGAACTGTAAATGCATAATCTACCAGACTGGAACATGAAATCAAAAGATCATTACATGTGAATTTTAAAATAACTACTAGAATATGTGACCGGCTGGGGAAAGATCATGACGCACAAGTAATGGTGTAACACCCAGTTTTCTAAATGAGGGTAATTTTGAAATTTTATAAATTTTAATCTTTTAAGAATGTTATTTAAATTATGATATGATTTTCGGTGATTTTTAATTATTTTTAAAACTATTTTATTGGTAATTTGTGATTTTGAAGTTTTGCTAGTGAAACCCTAGAGATTACTTGACCTAGAGCCTAACCATGTGATTTGGATGTTTTATTTATCATTTTTGGCCTAGGAGCATTTTGGTCATTTTGGTTTCTTAGAATTATTTGTAAATTGTTTGAGTGATGATTATTATTTTTGACTTTTTCTAGTTGGGACTTTAGAGACTAACCTGGATGTTGACTTTGACCTTGGTGACTTGGTTAGCATGGTGTGGACCCTAGTCTAACTTAAGTCGACCCAAGTTGACTTATTTTGGACCAAGTTTCATAGAGAGATTAGGTGTTATAGGTGCTTGAACTAATAGCTAAGAGGTTGATCCATTTAGCCTTGCACTTGGCCCAAAGCCCATTAGTCATCAACCCTAACCCTAATTCTTTCTATTTGTGGCTGGCCTAGGGATCCCCCCTCTATTTAATGCCTCTTAATCATTCTTGCCTCTTTTTACACCACTTTTATTTTTGGCAAGAGCAAGGTTTGTCCATTCTTCAACTCTTTCTATTTTATTCATTTCTTTTTCTTTTTAACCCTAGTCTTTTGCGATAGGATCTAATCTATGCCTATTTACTGTTGGTAGTGTGTAATCTCAGCTTTGGTGAGATTTGAGGCTTAGGAGTTGCAAGTAGGATCCTTCATTTTTGGGGCTTTTTCTTGAGTTGACACTCAATAGGTAAACTACTCAAACCACTTCATTTTCTTGATTTCTTTGCATGGTTGCATAGATCTAGGAGTCCCCTAGCTGTAGGCGAAATTTGGTAGGATTTGGTTTCGTTTTTGTGTTCGTATCGAACACGTATCAGTATGTTTCTTTAGGTGTTTGATGAAATACCTCACAGAGAATTTTTGTGCTATTTTCTAAATCTTTTTGCACTGATTGATAGATCTATATATGTATAGTGATTTTGTGTTGCACTGGGGTGTTTCCCGTGTCATGTCCGTATCTGATTTGGGCATGGACACACTCGCAGCATGCTCAGGCAGTGCCCTGCTGCTCGGGGAGCTTTTATCCTCGCACAGTCCACGTGGGTGGCTGCCACTTGGCAGTGAGGTAGGGGAAATGACTAACACGTCAGCCTCCAAGCCTCGTATCGGACTCGATATTCTCCTTGTATTGATTTGACACACACGCGCGTACACGAGCAGACACGCACTGATAACCATTTTGTGCACGGACACGAGGACACTTGGACACATATAAGGGTGCCTAACACGTAGCCCTACCCTAGGCGAACATGTGGACACGTACACGAATGGTGTCGTGTCCTGGATCGACACACACGCGTGCATGAGACTGTGTGTCTGTACGTGTGTCTGTGAGTGTTCGTATGGGTGTGGACACTTCATGTCTTCTTTTGGTGGACATAATTTTTCATGTATGACACATACACATGTGCAATATTGTTTACCAACCATTTAATTGAGAATTAAACTATGTTTTCATATAAAATTGTGTTTTCCCCAAGTTTCTGATACTGTACAGTATCACTATTCATTTCTCTAATTTTCGAATGGTTTTAATCCAATTTCAAATGATAACTTATATGTTTTTTTCATGTTAAATCATGCTGGGATATATGTGTGTATTGAGTGTTGGGTTTCATGAGAAAATTTCTTTGATTTTGATATGTTTTCGAGTGTGTTGTGATACTCGGATTTTGAACTGTACTGTTCAGTACATTTGAGTTTGTTTAGGTTTTAAACTGTTAATAAATGATTAAATTGTTGTTATTAATATGTGAACATGTGGGTTGTATTTGGTTTTGCCTATGGGAGCAATAGGGATGATCATTTGATTGTTATTTGGGTTTGAGCATTGGTTTGATTTTCTGAAAATTCGGTATTGCATTAACTTGAGCATTCCTATTACTAACCTGGGTTTAAAGTAAACCTATTAACCTGCATTCACAAACCTGAGCATTCAATTACCTAAACTGAACTTAATTCCTTAAACTGAACATTACTTTGTCCTAAACTGGAACCTATGCATTAGCTAACCTGTCATTGCTTTACATATTTCATTTACTAAATCTGAACTTAAACCCATGTACTGAACATTGACCCTTAACCCTATATAATCTGAACCTGTGACACTCCATGAACCATGCATATATTACCTACACTGCATCATAACTGAACTCAACTAAAACCCCCTTCCTTGCCCTCTCTCTCTCTCTCTATATATATATATATATATATATATATATATATATATATATATATATATAATACATATATGAAAGCATGATAATGTATATATAATTGATACCTTACTTAATGCAAATGTAAGTAGGCTTTATAATCATTGAGTATATAGGTATGTATATATGTAAATGTGAATGTTTGATACCTTGTTAGCCTAACCCCCTTGACACTATACACTATCTCACTCTCTAACTCTCTCTATATATACACATGTGATATATAATGTATGTAGTATATATATATGGATATGTTGTATATTATATGCTATATTGATTATAGGCATATAGCCTATACAAGATAGCCTCTATATATTTTTTCCTATGCATATGCCTATATTTAATGTAAGCCTATGTATGTATGTATGTATAGCTTGTATGTTAATGACTTGTGGGGCCTTGTGATTGTGTGTGATGCTAGACTAGGCTTGGTTAGGCTTAGTGAGACTTGCTTGGGTTAGGACTTGACCTAGTTGACCTAGTTTGACTAGTATAATTGACTAGAGTTGACCGATGGTTGACTTTAGTCTAGTTTGACCTAGACATCATGTAGAATGCATCGTAATGTTCAATTATTATATTTTGGACATGTTGTGACTTGTATTGCTCTGATTAGGATTCAGACACCTCTTCTCAGATAGTATATTCATTTTGGACTTTCAGATATCAGGCGAGTACATTCTCTGACCGTTTCATACTTGCTAGAACTTATATTCCTGCTTTAGATTACTTTATTTAATGTTGTCATAATATTATCATGGATTGGTACTATATGGATCTCTTCATGCGATGTTATCCCCCTCGGGAGCATCGGGTTACAGTATGTCATGTGCATTTCACTTTCATCATCTACTCCGTTGCTTTCACCATTCATATGCACTCTTGTGATTCATGTACTCTCATGTTCACAGAGCCCCCATGTATACATTCATGTGCACCCATTTATGGGCCTTCATGTGATATCATGTGCAATTACATAACCTGTCTGGATCCTTGGGTATTGATTGGGGTACGGGGGAGTATAAATGGTCATGTAAACAATTCCAAAGTAGTGTAGTCATATACAAACTTTCATGTTTATTATCAAGCCGTTCACATGTCTATCTTGTACTCTAAATCACTAGCACTGTTAGTTCTCTACCTATAGTAGATATTTACATTACAGTCATCTCATTTACATCTTGTAATTCCTACAGTCATTTATCTATCTTACTCTTCTGCATGTTTATATTTTCTAACACATTATGAAATGCGTGAGATGTACTGTGCTCGCTCCTGTCCTGACTGGACCTGTTGAAAATATTACAGAGGACGAGGATGAGACGTGTTGTACTACCTACTACGGGACAGCATTAGAGGACACCTGTGACTTGGACCTCCACCAGGATCCATTACCTGATGATGACACCCCCATAGTTTAGCTATCTTATTTTAGTCGTATCTCATCTGGATATTTGTATTTGAGATTTTGTGATGATGTGGATTTGTGGAGTTGTTAGATGTTTATCTTAGACATTTTGGATTCTCTCTCTTATTGTATTTCATTTATGGATTATGTTGATATTCCTATCTATCTTATCGTACATCTTCCTTAGCTGTGATTGTAATTTGTACTTTATATTGTTCCTCCATTCGGAGAGTATAACTGTGTAATGTACCTTAAACTGTTAGATGTATGTGACCTAGGACAGCGTTCTATCACCGATACTGTGGCGTAGGCTAGACGTACCCACTTCTCGTGCCCTTACACTAGGGTGTGGGTCGTGACAAATGGTACGACTTAGAATCCCACGTGCATGATGTGAGACCTAAGCTATCAACATGAATCCTAGATTGGGCTTTGGTCACATATCTGTAGTATTTTCCCTCCCCAAGTACCAGTAAAGAACATGAACCAGAAATATAGACCAAGACGTGTAACAATATGTCCAATATGAAAAGAACATGACATGAAGTAAATGAGTCAAAATCATAGAAGTACTTGTCTTTGTCCTTGCAAATCAAATCTATCTTAATATCCGCCTAGAATAAGAAAATAGTAGGTTAGAATCTAATCAATGACATATCACTAGATATTTTACTTATTAATATATACTAGCAACAATATATACTAGCTAAATAGCGACTAGCAATAATATTTTTAGAAAATACTGTACATTAACAAAATAATAATTTTTTTATAAGAAAATAACTTAGCAAACATATATTCTAGTTTTAGTCAATACTAGTAAAATTCTTTAGACTATATTTTATCGAAAATCATTTATTAAAGAATAGCTAGCTAAAATTAATATTACAAAGTCTAAATAATTCCATACCAATATATATATATATATATATATATATATATATATATATATATATATATATATATATGTCAACAAAACTCTCCAATTTTATTTATATGAAGGCGCAAAATGTCGAAGCCTTTACAAGTAAGTCCAACAGAAAGACAGAAAAGAGACATGAATTCAGGTACGAGGACAAAATTTAGGAGAGCAAGGACTGCTAAAAGACCTCCAGGCTGTGCTTGCATTATTTGCTGACTTTGAGATTTTGGTGAAGGACCTCCCGGATAAGTTGGTTGGACGAATATTGGTAGCCCTCATATCTGAATTTGTTATGTTTCTTCCAGATGACCCATGCGATGGCGGCTGCGATGATTTGGTGGCCGAGATACGTTAACCCAAGTGGCCAGAAGATCGTTGAAACTCCCACCGCCCTAATTCTATTTGTAACGTTGAGAGAGAAATGTCCAAACCCTTGCAGGTAAATCTTCGGAGTGGAAAATATGGTCCACTATTTCTGATTGTCTCGCTGTGCAGCAATTACACGCGGACGCTAAACTGAAGTCGATGGTATTGTTAGCATCGTCAGTGGGAAGCTTTCTACGGAATGCTCTCCACAATAGAAATGACCATTTCTTGGGAATGTAAGGCTTCTAAAAAGCTCCAATGGTGGGGGAAGGGACCCAGTGTCACGAACAACACTTCTGGCCGATGCTACCGTGAATGATCCGCTGGCCGCGATAGACCACCGCAGAGCATCATGCTCCGAGCTGATCTTCAGACTCGCGTTGAGGAGCATAGTTGCAGTCTCCTCTCCAACCCATTCTCAAACACGTTCCCGATTCCAGTCACCCGAGTGACCCCACAACTCTCTGATCGTAATGTGGGTAGGTGTCACTCCCGTTTTCCGTTATACGTATTTCCAGTGTACGTATGTTGATTTTGACCCGTATTTTATTTACTGTATTTTCGTATTTATTTATTGCTTGTCTTGATGTATCTTGACTAAGGTTGACCTTGGGTTGGGTTGGTCCAACTTGACTTACTTTGGATGGCTTGGTTTGGTTTATTTTGATGGTTGGTTCAACATGTTGAACCATCCCCTCTCTTTATAAAACCCAACCACCCATTTCTCTCTCTTCATTACTTCCATTTATTTCTTCTCCTTCTTCTCCATTACTCTCCTACCAATCTAGAGAGCTTAGGCAAGTGCAACTTGCTTCATAATGGATCTTCCATTTTATTGTTCCATCTTCTTCTCTACCTGATTCTAAGCATCTTTAGAACTTGGAGTTTTCGGTTTGGACGGATGAATTTTTGTAGATCTAAGTTTGTAGCCTTTTCGATTTTCTTGGGTTTCGATCTACCAAACTTTATTATTTTCAAGTTTTGATTGTTCTATGTTGTAAAGAATTCGATTTTACCCAAAATGGATCTTTGAAAAGTTAAATTTTGACTTGTTTTGAAGAAGTTATGGCCAAAATAAGATTTGGAATCTTCTATGTTCATCTGTCCTGGTTCTGGCCGGGACGATGAATAGTGCTGGCCTCATAGTACTATCCGTATAGCTGCATAGTGCTGGCCGCATAGTGCCAGTCCGTATAGATGTATAGTGCCTGGTCGCATAGTGCTGTCCGCATAGCAGCATAGTGCTCGCCGCATAGTGCCAGTCCGCATAGATACAAAGTGCCTGGCCGCATAGTGCCAGTCCGTATAGCTGCATAGTGCCTGGCTGCATAGTGCCAGTCCGTATAGCTACATAGTGCTAGCCGTATAGTGCAGTCCGTATAGCTGTATAGTACCTGGCCGTATAGTACCTGGCCGCATAGCTGCATAGTGCTGGCCGTATAGTACTGTCCGCATAGCTGTATAGTACTGGTCGTATAGTGTCAGTCCGTATAGATGCATAGTGCCTGGCCGCATAGTACAAGTCCGCATAGTTTGCCAGTCCGCGTTGTTGTATAGTGTCTGGCCATATAGTGCGAGTCCGTATAGCTGCATAGTACTGGCCGTATAGTGCTATCCGCATAGCTGCATAGTACTGGCCGCATAGTACCAGTCCGTATAGCTGTATAGTGCCTAGCCGTATAGTGCTAGTCTGTATAGCTGTATAGTGCCTGGCCGTATAGTGCCAGTCCGCATAGATGCATAGTGCCTGGCCGCATAGTGCCAGTCCGCATAGATACATAGTGCCTATTTTGGTCGTTTTTGGCTGTTTTATGTCCCATTTGGCTGATTTGTGGCCAAAATTTCTTCCAACTCCCAACAAGAAAGTTGTAGATCTTTTTCTTGGCTTCAAGAATATATTACTAGCTATTTTATGCAAGTTTCTCTCATTCATGATAATGTAATAATATGATATGATAGTGGCCCGTCGTGGCGTACTCTTGACAAGCAACCTTGGCATGATAATGACATGATAGTGGCCCGTCGTGGTGCACTCTTGACAAGAAACCTTGGCATGATAATGACATGATAGTGGCCCATCGTGGTGCACTCTTGACAAGTAAACCTGACATATAATCTTGAATGTTGTTGCCACGGCTATCTTAACATGCTGAGTAATAACTCGTCTTAACAACATGGGTGATTGTTCTTGAATGTGCTTGTATAAGCTACCAGTCTCGTCTCACATCATGTATAGGACTTGCAACCCTGGTTACCACGGTCAGGGATTCATGCTGAATCTAACTAGGTTAATTACTAGATTGATCAAAGTAGCTCATATAGAGAGATGTTTCCAGTTACAGGCGATCCCGTTATCTCGGCCACACCTGATGGACTTGTAGCCTGCCGACGAGTAGGGCACATTTCCAGCCCACTGTCATATGGGGCACTTCTTGAGACAAGCAATATGCACACTGTCATGTGTTGCACTCCAAGTCACCTAATAATTCTTGATAGCTCTTACATGAACCTCGACTGGATAACCTAGATAGCTGTAAGGCTTGTGACTGCCGGAATATCTCATTGCATCTTGCTAGTAACTAGGCTTGTGATAACCCAAGTTAGTTAAAGTATCAAGACGTACTCTTTGCTTGGCCATGAATGTTGGATGAAGTCCAATCCTGTCTAGTCTTGTCTAGATCCAGTACATGGCTATCTTAGGACATGCTTGCTTACGCTTTACTTTTAGCAATAAATGGTTAGAGACCCGGTTCTATTCAGGCGAAGGGTTACAACCTCGATCCTTGTTTGGTTTAAGGATTGTAACCTGGCTTCCACAATAGTTCCTCGTCCTCACGTCATTTGTTGCCTTATTTACATTTTATGTCTTCTTATTATTATTCTTGTTTATATTCTGACATGCTGGTTTTAGTTCTTAAGTGAAGCCTCCCTTGTGGCACTTGCTCTTTTTGGGGTCTGACCCAGTTGGTTTTGTATGGCCAGATTTCGGAGCAGCACCCGAGGATATCCCAGCCTTCGAGCTAGATGGTGAATACTAGACGTAACCCTGGCAACGAGTGGATTTTATTTTGCTCTCCCACTCTATTGTAAATTATTCTTTTGAGGCGTTTAGCCGCCGAGCAAGTGTTAGCTCGTGTTGAATACATATATTTTTTGTCTGCTAAGGGCTGTAACATGATTGACAAATCCTAGGGTTGATCATTTATGACTAAAACTCTTGCTAGTCCTCGCATTTTGTACAACTAGCTTCATGATCATCTGTATATAAAATGTATGGGATGCCTTACCATTGAATATATGATGGTCTAACATCTTGTATCTATTATTACTTGCTTGAGATTGAGACATTAGGCTTATTTTTGACTATAAGAGACTGATGGCTTGTAGATAAACCCTCATACATCTAGACAGCCGTGACTGTATATCGAGATGGATTATACTTCTATATACGTAGCTGGCTGTGTCTGTCCCCCTTCTTTAGTATTCTGGTTTTGGGGCGTGACAGTGGGTGTAGCTAGTAACTGGGGAAGGAGATCTTTCCCGGCCCAACGTTCGTAGAATATGGATGATTCGCCCGAACCCAGCTGGAGGCAGATCAAGGGCTCTGTGAGGATCCGTCCGTGAAGGATTCGCCTCTAAGACGCTGAGGATTTGCAGTTGAAAACAGCGGCCGATGGATGAATATGCTTGAAATATCTAGTGTTACCCCCAGTTTTTAGGAACAGGGGTATTTTTGTCATTTTGTACTTTTAAATATTTTTGAAATTTATTTTATTATTTATGATATTGTTTTGGGGTTATTTGAGCCGGGTTCGAATTTTAGCTCATTTCGACTTGTATCAGGGACCCGGGGTAGCTTAGACTCTGATCGGGACCCAACTGGAACCGACCAACTTGTCATGACCAAACCCAGATATTTATATTTGACTAATCCCATTTGATTTTAGTGGGATTAGGGATTAGAATTAGATTTAGAACTTGAAATTAAGAGTTTTCAAGTTACCATTTTGACCCCAACTCAAACCACTCATTTCTTTGACTTGGAGGGCATTTTGGTAAATTACCAAATGCCCCTAACCCTCTGAATGTGGCCGACCATGTATGGAGCACCCCCTCTCCTTTGTTTCACTCCAAAGCAATCTCTCTCTCTTCATTTCATTTCTTTCCAAGCTCCTTCCCTCTCAAGAAATCAATTAGGTATGCTTTTAAAACCTTCATTAATTCTCTTTTGCATTTATTTCCTTCACCATAAATGAGAAGGAGACCACCCTCTACATTTTGCCCATAGAATTTGTAGGTTTCCCTAGAAATCTAGTTTAAGGATTTAATTGGGGGTTTTCCTTTAGAGAGGAGTATATATGTATATATATGTATATATATATTTATATGTATTTGTGTGTGTAGAGAGTGGTGGTGGTATTGGTGTCATGAGAATAGTGGTAGTGGTGTTGAGAGTGTGTATTTATATATATATGTGTGTGTGTGTCTGTATATATATATATATGTGTGTGTGTGTGTGTGTGTATATATATTTATAGATATGTGTGTGTGTATGTAGATATGTATGTGGGAGAATAAGAAGGAGGAGAATGAGAAGGAGAATGAGAAGGAGGAGAATGAGGAGGAGAATGAGGAGGAGAATGAGAATGAGGAGAAGAATGAGGAGGAGAATGAGAAGGAGGAGAATGAGGAGGAGAATGAGAAGGAGAATGAGGGGGAGAATGAGGAGGAGGAGAATGAGGAGGAGAATGAGAAGGAGAATGAGGAGGAGAATGAGAAGGAGGAGAATGAGGAGGAGAATGGGAAGGAGGAGAATGAGGAGGAGAATGAGGAGGAGAATGAAAAGGAGAATGAGGAGGAGAATGAGAATAAGAAGGAGAATGATGAGGAGAATGAGAAGGAGAATGAGGAGGAGAATGAAGAGGAGAATGAGGAGAAGAATAAGGAGGAGAATGAGGAGGAGAATGAGAAGGAGAATGAGAAAGAGGAGAAAGAGGAGGAGAATGAGAAGGAGAATGAGAAGGAGGAGAATGAGGAGGAGAATGAGAAGGAGAATGAGGAGGAGAATGAGAAGGAGAATGAGAAGGAGAATGAGAAGGAGGAGAATGAGGAGGAGAATAAGGAGGAGAATAAAAAGAAGAATGAGAAGGGTAAATGTAGAAAATAGGGAATTGATGAGATATTGAGTTTGACTTCTAAGATGGGGTTAGAAATAAGTTGTCTTGGTAGGTAATGACTAGATGAGGGTAGTTTAGGCTAGTCTTGACCTCCGTTGACCAAAAGTCAACTTTAAGTCAACACTTGACTTAGAATTGACCAAAACCAAACCAGAGTTGACCAGTTGACTGAAAGTCAACTGTTAGTCAACATTTGACTAGTTTGACCTAGGGTTGACTTAGTGTTGACCAGAGTTGACTAGAGTTGACTTTTTGACCAAAAGTCAACTGTAAGTCAACCCTTGACCCAGATTGACCTAGTTTGACTTGGATTGACTTCCTATGATCTTGTTTGATCTTGGTTGTCCTAGTGTGACCCAGTTTGGCTCAGTATGATCTAGTATGACCTAGTTTAGCTTGGTGTGACTTAGTTTGACCTAGTTTTGACTTATACTTGCATATCATGACTAGATTAGCTTTCCTTTCATTATTAAACCATGTTTTGACTTGTAGCATCTCATCTTTAGGTCTGTGATTACTCTGAGCGTCTGTTCACCTTATCAGCTCAGGACCACAGGCGAGTACATTCACTGATAGTTTTCATTATCTTGATATCTGCTATATCCGATTCAGTCGTAGTGTCTTACTTGATTTCCAGACACGATATTTCACGGACTAGTATATGTCGGATCCTGTCATGAGATGTTGTTCCCGGATTACTTGGTATATTGGTACATGACTCGATTTGTTACTTGTACTTGTATAGACATGGACTTGGGAGTGGGCTGATCACCTGTTCTTAAATCTCGTGTCATGACGTGTTATGACCGGATCTTTTATACTATTCGGGGATGGAGAGTTATTACTGGTTGTGTGATCAAAATACCCACTTATTGTTTCACACTTGTACTCGACACTTGTCCATAGCTACTTGTTCACAACTTTCCATGGTGACCGGCCTTATCTTCATACTTGTTGCTTCACGCTTGTTATTTGGTTGTAGCCGGTCAGATGGAAAGCCTGAACATGTTTTCCAAGCCGATCACATGACGCACTAATAATTCAAGGCACCTTTTATATTTATTATCGGGGAGGCTAAGTTCTGTTCGGGAGAAGGGTTACAACCCCGGTCCTTGTTTGGTTTAAGGGTTGTAACTCGGCTTCCGAATAGTTCCCAAGTCGCCCTATATACATACATATTGTCGTCCTTTTTCAGTACTCACACCATTATATATATATTTCCAGTTGATTTTGTCTTGTATTTTATTACACTGTCTCTTATAGAATTTGTCAATTCATATGGAACTGCTGTTGGTGTTTGTACGTGCTCATTTTCCTGACAGGATACAGTTGACAAATTTTACAGATGATTCAGAGGCTGATTGCCCGACCTATTATGGGGACGGGTTAGATGGAGTAGACTTGGACCGTGGCTTGCTAGTAGAGCCACTAGACTTTTTTCTTCCATAGTAGTGTAGGTTAGTTGGGTTGCCTGGCCTGCGAGCCAGCTAGTACTTTTCAGACTGTAGTATTATATTATATTCTGTGATGTTATGTTTAGTTTTGGACTTGTGTGGATCTCGAACTTATTTCCTGCTTCATCTATCATTTTTCCTTTCGTGCTATCTATCCTAGTTTGTTTATGTGATTGAGACTGTATTGCTATGTCACCTCCATTCGGAGTGTATATACTGTATAGGTACCTTTATCTGTTTAGTTGTAGTATTTCTAGATGACCTAGACAGTGTTCTACCGCCGATGCTGCGGCGTAGGCTGGACGTAACCACGTACTCGTGCCCCTAATCAGGGTGCAGGTCGTGACACGTTTTTGTGGTGGCCTACGCAGGTCAGTGTCGCAATTAGTGCAATTTCGTAATGGTGCTCGACTTAGAGTACTAATTACGAGGCTACGACTAGGACATAGGATCTAGGATATGATAGGAGTTACTCAATCACATTTTAGGAAATTTCTGATCTTTTGATTACCATGACAACTCTTCTTGCATTTGAATTCAATTGTCCTCCTTTCATAATATCTTATCTTGTGCCATATTGATCTCTTTGTTTCAATTCTTCTCCAGGATGGTGAAGACGCACCCGCAGGCCACTGGATCGAGTAGCTTGCCCGAGAGATCTGACCAGGCAGAGGAGGAGGTTCACGAGACTGCCTCCAGTGATTCCACTATCCCGGAGACCCCGGCAGTTGCACAGGGAGGTCTACTACCTCCACCCCAGAGGGTTTCGGTCGTCATTTCGGAGATGCTACCACCACCACCACCACCGATACCGACAGATACACATCATATGTTCCTTCTCCTTCAGCAGATGATAGAGACACATCGGGCCCAGGCAGAGGCATCGAAGCGCCAGTCGGAGGCGTCACACCGTCAGATTGAGATGCTGAGGCAGAGTATGGAGAACTCGCATCAGCTTTCACTGGCAGCAGTGGAGAGAGTGGCACCGGGTACGGTACAGGGCCCTACTGGCCAGCAGTCGTACCCGCAGCAGTCCAGGCCGGGGACAGTATTAGACTTTAGGAAGATGAGTTCCAGGGACTTCACGGGCATAGAGGGCATCCTTTATGCGGACGACTGGCTAGAGGATGTGTAGCGGAGCATGGAGCTGGCAGAGCTTCCTAGAGCACTTTGGATTCCGGCCGCAGCCAGCCGATTCTTCGACATTGCGCTGACATGGTACCGCACGGATCCTCGTGCGTCGGTGAGAGGGTTATAATAGGAGGACTTCCGGAGGCTCTTCAAGAAGAAGTTCTTCCCGGACGTGGCTCTTACAGCATTGGAGGGCCAGTTCGTGGGTCTAGTGCAGGAGAACTCGTCGGTGGACGAGTATGCAGCTGAGTTCTTCCGCCTTAGCAGGTTTGCTCCCGATATGATCCAGGATGAGGGGCAGATGGCTCGTAAGTTTCGTAGGGGACTTATTCATGCAGTGCACACCCGCACCTCGAGACGCCGTGATGCGACGTTCGATCAGATATTGATGGACGCACAGATTACAGAGGAGGACTTCGACCTCAAGCCGAAGAGGGGCAGTGATGCCTTAGGGGATAGTTCTAGTGCAGTGCCGGCGAAGCGCCCTCATTTCCAGCAGAGGCAGTTTCAGCAACAGCAGCCTCAGTTACAGTTTCAGCAGGCACCAGCACGTGTCCAGCAGCACCAGGGACAGGGCCAGAGGCAGGCCATCCAATGTGCCTTCTGCAAGAAGATGGGACACACCGGAGAGGTCTGTAGGATGAGGCTGAGAGTTTGTCTGTTCTGTGGAGCTCCAAATCACCAAATGAGGGACTGTGCTTCCCGTGCAGTCAGACAGGCAGGCCAGGATAGAGTACGGCAGGCTAGAGGAGGCCAGCAGGGGCGTGCATTCGCCATGACAGTTGAGCCCACTCAGGCAGTGGCAGAGCAGATCGCAGGTTCCAATCTTTCGATCTCATTTCCGCATTTGCCTTCTTATAAACTGTCTTGAAATTCGATTCTATCTGTTCTTGATCGTTGGATGAAAATTGTTCTTGTGATGTGATTTCCTTCTAAGATAAGTCATATGGGCTAGGTCGCCTTGATTATGAGATTTTAGAATTCTCTAGGGTCTTGCTAGCAGGCATAGTGAAGACATATAGTCAGATTATGGACGTATTTCTCGGGTGTGGGAATTTAAGATTTTCGCTGCCAAGCATGCGGCAATGCAAAAATTTTAAATACCATAATTCTAGATGTATGTACCATAGTTGAGGACTCTGTGATTATCCTAGCCTTGCCCACTGGCATGACAGAGATTCTGAGTAT